>OY743160.1:10635000-11260000 GCA_963555695.1 Dasypolia templi | reverse complement strand
ATACCCATAGGGGGCTACCCATCGCTATAGGGGTGCCAATTAAATTTGAGGATTTCCATCGACTTCAATGGGATTCCCTCATCTGATACTGACTTGGTGCCCCCAATTGTCACCTCAAAGTATACCTTTACAAATACAATTTTTTTTTTTTTAAATCGGTCCACCATCGACGGAGAAGTCGGTAAGGTGAACATACAAAAAAACAAAATACACACACACACTTCTAAAAAGGACGAGGTTATATACCCTCGTCCTTTTTTAGAAGTCGTTAAAAGAAAATTGGTCTGATAGATGATGATAGTAGATATGATACATACATACAGATGTTGTCATGTCAGAATGATTCTGCATGACAAAATATATTATAGATCTATCCATGTTTATCATATTTTTTAGCAATCTAACAAATGGTTTGCGAACATAATAAAATATATCATGGGACACATGTAACAGTAGCCCACAGAATCATAAATTATTCTAACCTTTGTATTACAGGCCTCAATTCTATTCACTTACTTGACGCAGTAAAAATAAAGTTTGAAGTACAAAAAAGGTTAAACGTCGGCTTACGAGTTCGTCCGAAGTAATCGTCGTGCACAAAGTGTTGAAGATTTTTTGGTTGTACCTTTGATTCTGCTGCTACTGACATTATATACTGTTGTGCTTGGCTATTGCTGGCGAGCACGCAAACGTTACAGATACTAGGTGAGGGGAAGCACACACCACGAATTTGTAAGCTTATCCTTGTATTACAGACAAAAATATTACATAAAATTACAATGAAGGAAATCTTACATGAAATCAATCGCTCTAAGGGCGTTTGTCCTCCGCAGCCGTCACCGGGACGTCACCGAGTAAAGAGATTATTCGAACCGAACGTCACGTCCCGGTGACGGCGATCGTGTGTCCACCACGACCCAACTCGGCATGATAGATAAGACAAAAACCTCAGCGCGCTCAAACGTGTTTGGCGTGTTACAATCTTGGCCTGAGTTCTAGCGGTCGCGACGACCTACGCGACGGCGGCTGGGATGAGGTTGCTCGGATAATAATACTTCTTTTATTGTCAGGCAACTAAGGTCCATAGATAAAACAAACAAATTATTATTACAAAGTAATAAACCATATTAAAAACATTAGGCACTTGTAACGTTGGATCGGCGACTATTGCGCTGAGTCGAGGTGTCGTTAGTAGTAGTAGCCTTCCACGAAAACACCGATACGCCCTTCGGTCAAAATTCTTCCTTCATGACGGTCTCCAGGAGATGAGTCGGAACGCGCACCACAAAATATTCGAAGTTAGTTTTGTGGCGCGACTCTAACTCCTAGACTATTAAAGTGAACTTGGTTTTTAACATATGTACTCCACGATCTCCTCTGCCTTAGTGGAGTAATGTAAGCGCGACAGGTACAGCTGCATCGAAGGAATAGCGAGGCACAGCAACATGTCAATATGGTACCGCACTGATTGCGACAAACAGGTTTCCTCTTCTTCTCTTCTCCACTCGTATGAAGCCTTTTTCGTCGGCCTGTCCTTGGCTTGTTTCCAAGATTCTAGTTCGGAGGGCCCCTGCTCAGGGGGGCAACCCTCGTATGATTCGGTCGGTGCTGATGTTTGGTTGGAACTGCAATACTGGCAGCCGAGTCAGCTCGTCTTGGTGTGGACGTGCTTATATTCGTCGTCGTCAAACGATGAGCTGCGATGCATTGACTACGCCGTGACGTGTGTTGATGCTGTTGGCTAGCTCATGTGACCTACATACCGCGTTCCGTAAATCTGCTACCTCGGTACGTAAGTCACTGATAGTGGATTGCGGTGTTGCAAACTTTAACTGCATCTCGGCCAGGCTTGATCTCAGGCTTGTGGACGGCCTGCAGCAGCCTCGTGACATAGACGTGGTTGAATGTGACTAGGGGCAGGTAGCGCAAATCCTTCGTCACTAAAGTCGGCGCGTCTTCCGGGTCGGTCCTCTTTCAACACTTTTATAATGTCTTGGAGACTCATCTCTCCCTATTTATCCTTCTTGCGGGATGGATTCAGTCGGCATATATCCTCTTCGTTGAAGTGTGATGTATAAATGTGAATCACACTAACCTAGTTCGTGACATCCAGGTACTGCAGGAATGCCAGAACCTCGTTCGCCACAAGTTCTTTCGGACGCATCGGGGCAGCGGCCGCCCTCAGCGTAAAATAATTTCTTTTTACGGTTTAAGCACGTCCGATTGCAACGGCGGATCGCACTGAAATGCACGTGCGATGAATGGATAGCAACTTCAGCGCCATCTTCTTGTTTTCGGTGACGTCTTGGTGAAAGCGGTGGTGGACAAATGCCCTAATACACACTTACTACGATCAGACCCAGAATCATAATTTTGGTATTGGATCGATAAGGATTTAATACCAAGGGTGGATTTCACCAACGAAACTGACGCCAAACGCCATTATTGTCAATATTTTCTATAGAATACTGACACTGACAGTTCTTGAACGCTTTTAAGATGTCCTGAACGAATGTACATTACACAATGGGGTGTTATAATCAGAAGGGCGAGGCGCCAGATTTCAATTTAATTAACTGCTAACCTTTGCGCCTATAGACACATGTTTTTCTCTTTGCCTTAATTCCACAACACTACGCAAGTATAACAATTTGTAAGTTTCAGGAAATCCTTACATACTATCTTTGTATTTCCGATCTATCACCGTCTATTGTCGACATGAAACATCGTCATATCGGATTTCTGTGCAAGTAAGCAATTTTATCGGAGACAGTCTGAGATAATAACTTTGGCAAATCAGCAGTCTAGTTGTCTTTGTTCAACGAATGATGGAAGAACTGAGGTTCTGTGGCAGTTGTAGAAACGGATATAACACGGCAAAATTACTTAAGGTGTCATTTTGCTTATCAAATAATTTCCCAGACTATACCTAAAAGTGGAATTTTGAAGAAAAGGTCATAATTTTTCAGACGTTGGTTTTGTCAAAATCAAAGAGTTAGAGAGTTAGAGAGAGAGGAATCACAGTTGTGGTATTTCTCTATTATACAAAAAAAAAACATACATTTAACACAATGATTTTTGATTTCTCGTATGATGATGTTGTTATTATTTTAACAACCGCGAGCGCTTCATCATAGTTCGGGTCGCATTTCATTGGCTTTTAAGTATTTAAGGACAACAAAATCGTAATTATTTGAGGCGCACAAAATGAGGCACATTTAGAGATGGAGGACATCATAATGGGAATTACTTGGGGCTCGATCGAAAACATGCATAATTAATGTAGTTCGTGCAGATATTATTGAAGACGATTTCATATTCCCTGTTGCCCTTCATTGTTGTTGTAAACGCCAAGCTCTTGATCTATTGACATTAAAGAGTGCACAATGAGGCAGCAAAAAATTCAGCAGTGTGTGCACTCCTTAGTAGGCAGTCAGTATGTAATCAGGGAGACAAGCTTACATGTAGATATGCTAATCTCGACGGTGGCACAGCGGAGACGTCGTTGGAAAAAATGTGAACATTACCTCCCTAGCTACGGGCTAGCGGCCTATCATAAGAATATAAAACGAATAAAATTCTCCGAATGTCTCTTTGAAAACGGTTACTGGTAATAATTTGCTTAATAGATATGGTATTTTAGGTATATTTGGAAACGAATTAGTGGCGGGAAACAATTTACGTGGCACTGGTGAACGGCAAATTCCTATTATGGTTTTGTGGCAAAACGAGACAGACATTATAAATGTATTCTTTTGTATTGTTTATTGCCTGAGTCGTAAACAGAATACAGACCCATGATTTATTCTGCAGGGCTGGCAGATGAGTTTTTTACAATACAGTATTTATTTTAGGAGTAATCTGAGGAACAAAAACTGCGGTTCGCTAGCTTTCTATTTGAATAGAACCAGCAAAAAATCAAACTAGCATGTTTATTCTTCAGATAAAAGTTATCTGAAGAAACCCGATCATGGATACTTTCATCTTTTAAAACGAAAACTCGCTAACAGCTTTTTGTACATTTACTTGACAAAATTAATGTGACTTTACAAGAAACGGGAACAATGAGCAAACAATTTCGATATTTTCGTTAAACTTCATGAATACCTTTCAACAACGTATTCATCATGAAACAATAGCGTCGGCTAAAGTCAAGTCTCATTAATTTAGTTGTTGCTTCTATCTTCTTTTTTTTAGCATCTATATTTATCTATCTTTAAGGTTACGTACAAAGACCCAACATAGGCCCCTCGAATGACCGCATCTCACTTACTTAGCTCTAAAGTACCTTGAAGTATTGTTTTCCCGAAACCAACTTTAATTTCCTTAGTTCCCTTCATTCAAAAGCATCAATAACCCTTCAAAATACTTCAAAGTCTATGACTTACACGCAGCGCCGGTTCTTTTATAATTCCGCTTAAAATTTTGCATTTATAAATTTAAGTACCACTCCATTCGCGACCGTGAATGGCCCAGTATTCATGATCTGAATATTTTACCTCTTTTAATTGGACTGGTGAATACGGGCGACTACGGGGGGGTTTAGTAACTCTTGATGAAAATGTGTGATGATATTCTTGTTGTTTTGGTTGGAGGAACTACCTATGGCATGCTTGCATGGCAGTTATGCTTTGAAAGAGAAGACCACCAACTTAGCGAATGATTCATATCGGTCAGCCACATAATTATGTACTGTCTATGGCTTATGCAGGTACACAACGCCACTTGTTCTTTGCAGTCAGGTTTTGAAGAAAAATATCAACTCGAGTTGTGATGTAGTTCATAATGAATCAGTGCAAAAATTGCTCAAGGATTTTGCTGACCTTCAAGACGTAATAAGGATAGACATTGACTTTCGTCATTTGATATCATCATCATAACAGCACACCTACTGCGATCAAGAACTCATTTATGAGTACCAAGCGTGGCAGTAATGGCATTATGCCGGTTCCGCCTTAGATGTTCATGGAAAGGTTACTTACTTATATAATGTAGTCAAATTTTGTAGAGTATTGTAACAAATTACTGCTTTCTGCTATCATGATTGCAATTGGTTTAGTTATGTGAAATTATGGATCATTAGTTCTAAGCAACACGCTGGTAATGTAAAACTGATTTGTTCTACTCCGGTACACAAATCTTCATTAAAATAATATACAAACCATATAATTATGTATACTAATTCTCACATGGTGTTTTTTTTTATACATACCCCTACACACAAAGAATAGTCATCATAAGGTTAAGAAGATGTTTATTTAAGAAAAAACCGGGAAATCTATTGACATAAAGCGAAAGTGTCTTCTGTGAAGAACCTTCTTCTTCCCCTTCTTCTACGAAGATTAAATTCCGCATAATTAGTCCGTAAATTACAAGAACGAAATATACGTAAAAAGGTTAGGATATACAGACCTCAATGGTAATAGCTCGCGTGGGAATCTGCTGCTACCCACACGCCCCGGGTAATAGGGAGCAATAATAATAAATGGAGGGGAACTTAGAAACCTTTGGAGCTGTTTATAGGGCATTAGAGTAACGTTATTGATTCCCTTGTGTAGGCACAAATAAAAGTATATACGTTTGAGGAATACTGATGAGGATGCACGGTTTCAAGTTGCGGGTTTATGGTGAAACTGCTTTTATAAGAAGTTTTGGAGAACCATCGGCGAGGGAGTAACTGCCCGGGCGACAATTATTTGGTGCCATTGTTTAAACTGGCAGAAAAGGGTTCATGCGTATGAATTTTAATTTTTAACATTACTATTTTATGAGCTCTCTTTTGTCAAATTACATATGCGATTGCTGTTGTTATCTATTTTTGACCAGGGTTTATTCTCGTAGCAAGTTATTATTAGCAGATAGGAAACGCTGTAAATGTCAGCCTTTAAAAATAGGGGACTTAATAATTTGTCTCACAAACCACGTTAACTAAAAAGTACCCTAATCGTTAAATTTGGTAAAAATTTAGTTCTATCGATCAAATCAACCAACAGCCTAACGTAGTACATTGTTGGAAATATGTACTTGCCAGAAGTTATGAGCCTAGACGATCGAGTCATGATCTCGAGAAACTGCAAACGTCATCAAGAACACCTGTATCAACCTCTTTGGTTTGGCCGCTACTGATAAACGATATTACATTTGACGAATACAGAGGCTTGCAAGCTTCACGTCTCATTCCTGCCTGCCTAAATAATAATATGATCACCCGCTCGACATTTTTATGGAAGGAAAACCGAGAAAATGTTGAAGTTCCTTCTTATTTAATGTTTTTCAATTTCAACAGACGTTTTTCGTCGTAAAAGTGTGAATTTACGAGATAAGCATCTTAGATTTGTTGTCGAATTTAAAAATAAAATCAAGGAACTAAAAAAATGGGGTGGTCCTGCAATGCATCCCGGTACGATACTGCGTAATAAGACACGTAGGAGGGCCGCGTAGCAGAGACGCGTAGCAGAGCCGCGTAGCAGAGCCGCGTAGCAGAGCCGCGTAGCATGACCGCGTAGCAGGGCCGCGTACTAATATAGCGTAGCAGACAAACATGCTTTGTAACAGTTTTTTTATACCTACCGCATCTGAATTAGGTATATGGATCTTCGAGTTCACCCTACACTGTTATATATTGATATCATCGACGAGTCATTAATACCAAGTGACCGGGTCTTTGCAACCCTCGACACTTATCTACGTAATTTTATCATCAAACAATAGACAACTTGAAACTACAATACAATAGGATCACCTGTATGTACAGGCGAAACCCATTCGATCTAACTTAGTAAGATAAGCGACTAGCCCCAGCCCCCTACATGGCTTATTCATAAATTGTGCGTGTCATCCATTACTCTCCAGTTCATCCAGTTTCTGATAATAACATTGAAACTGCCCTATAACGGGGCCCTTTAACCCTCTCAAACACGCTTGATACAGGCTTTTATCAAAACAGTATCTCATTGAAGCAGTTCGTTAAGACCAGGTCGGAAATTACGTCGCAGACGACCCGGGTTGACTCCGAGATCGCGATGAGGCCGGTAAAGACGAAAAATGCGCCCGATTTTTAGGGTTAAGTGGTATTCGGTCCTAAAATCTCTTACTGGATTGTGTAGCGAACTCCATTCTTTTATTTATAAATACGGTAGGTAAAAAAGAAACTATTTTAATTGGTAGGTACTTAGCAAAACATATATTTTTTTTGTTACCTACCTACCCAATTTTATTTTATATGATTTGACCCTGATTATAGATTACTTGGAAGTGTTCATTAAACAGTAACCGGGTGATTTTTTGATCGTAAACATGGAAACTTCGAGATTTTACTCGTAGTAAAGTTCACTGGAAACAAACGCGGCAAGTACGAGTATCTCGATCGAAATCAAAAGCTTCGGAAACAGTAAGCTTCGGCTTGTGTAACTTAAACTAACTTTTCACACCTCAATCTTGCAATCTGAAAGCCAATAAGGGTTGACCCACATCTGTCAGCAACAAATCGCCTTTTTCATGCTCTATCTTTTTCTGTCGCTCAAGGTTGTCATTTCCTGGAGCGAGAAAGATAGATTATGAAAAAAGGACAGAACACTTTAATTAACAGACAGCCGCTTTACTTAGTGTAAATAATTTCATTACCACTGCTCTCGAAACGGCGAAGGAAAACATAGTGAGGAAACCGGCATGTGTTAGAACCAAAAATTTAAGAAGACATAGATTACAGCAAAAAAATTATAGGTTGATTATGATTAATTTCCCTGACTTTTGCTTTATAAACGCCAAAATTATGAAATATTTTAGTTTGCTTCTTGTCTCGTATTTAGATCTAGCTTAATCATATTAAGTACCAATCGATTCACATAAAACTCTGTCTTTGAACGTAATAACTTAGTTTTACTGTTTTCTAATCAGACAATACAAATAGAACTGATCTCATAGACAATTCCTTTAAACGACTACAATTTCTCAGTGCCAAAAAACTAATAACTCAGTGCCATCTTAATGCTGTCAAATGAAATGTAGTTTAGTTGTACACACTTTAGTCAATTTCAAAATGGAAAATCGTCGTTTGACAAAAATCAACAAAATTTTAGAGAATCAGCACCATTGTTCGTTGAATCGTTGAGCTGCTGACTGCAACTGGACAGGTCCTCTCAATCTTTGTGGTTCTTTCCTCAAAAAGACCATTTCAGATCTGACCAAGATTATGTCTGGACTTAAAAAGAGACCTCTGAGTTTGTTTCAGCTTTTCTTCTCGGAGAAGTCAGTTAGGAAACGCCGACCTCATATAGTTTTGAAAATATGATTGATGTGTAAAAATGTTTGTACAGACTTACAGAAATAAAATCATTTATCAATTAAGAGAACGAAATTTGCAAGGCGTCTACAGGTATCACCCTAAATCTTTGGTTTTCTAGGAAAGCGGTTCCGTTTTTTTATCAAAACGTTACTATGTAATGGAACAAAGGTTGTTTACAATAAAATGGTTTTTTGTCCGTGTATACATCTCGTGTCGATCTCATTTAAATCTGTAATTTCCACCAGTATTTGACATTAAGGTGTCATAAAAATGCTTATACCTTAGCGTCTGCTGCACCGATTGACTTCATCACGTCAACGCCGGCTGTCCCTGAAAACCAGCGCTGGTGCTCTGTCGAGCTATGACCATTTTACGTGAATGTGACGCATATTTACCCCAACTTGTTATTTGTTCTCTGCGTCATGTATTTTTTGTATTTTGTTGTATTTGTACAGCCGTTATCCTGTGAGCCTTCTCCGCTTTCTTAGAAAAATAATAATGGGAGTTTACCCTATTATTTAGGCCGTAAATCGAGCATACCATGTTATGCCGACGACGACGTGCCGACGTTTGTAGAAAAGGAGCTGCACAAGCATCCACCCGTCACCTTCGACCACGTCGATGTAACGAGCCTTCTGAAGGCCCTTGTTTTTCTGAAGGCCCGCCTCGCGGATGTTCTAGCGAAGTTAGACGCATCCCAAAACACCGTTGCCGATTTGCGCAAAGAATTTAGCGAGTTATGTAACTGTGTGGCGGTAACTAGGTCATTAGTCGATGCGTCTAACGTGAACATTTGTCGCGGAGCCGGCCTCGATGTATCGTCGTCAAATTCCGCGTCAGCAGTTTCATCGCCAGCGCATTCGTCGTTTGCTGAGCTTGCAGAGCGCCCCACCCGGGAGCCCCGCAGCCCGCTCGTGATCGCGGCTCCTCCACGTAGTGCTGCCCGAGCCCCTCACCCCGTCCCGCTGCGAGCGTCTGCAGCCCAGGCGAAGCCCCTAGAAAAGGATTTAGCTAGCGTTACCGCGAGTGCCCCAGGCGCTCCAAGTATGAAGCCTATGCCAGAAAAGGCCCCGAATAGAGCTGATGAAGAGTGGTTCGTGACGGTCTAAGGAGGAAGCGCCGATCGCGAAAGAACAGGAACCGCTCTGGCAAATGCTGACTTCGGGCATCTTTGGCCCGAAGTCAGCATGAGAGCCGCGAAGTCAAACACACCGGTGTACATCTCCCGCCTACACTACACTACTAAGGCGGAAGACATCGTACAATACGTGCGCCAGAAGACGAGGTACACGCCGAGGGTGCAGTTACTAGAGTCGCACCGCAACGCAAATTCAAGGCGTTCGTGGTGCGCGTACCGAATTGTTATCTGCCCGTCGTCATGGAAGAAGACTTTTGGCCGCAGGACGTAGTTTCCATCGCTTCCGTATGTTTTATTATTATATCTCCTTGATTCATTTTAAAACTTATCTTTTACATTTTTAAATAGACATGATCATTCTCGAGAACTGGGTCGGGCACATACCTGTAGTACGGCACTTCCGATTCCGCAAGGCTGTATTGCAAGGCGAGTTGCTGGTGGATAGTCCTAGCCACTAGATTGTTTCTGAGCGTCCACTCGCCGTTAGCAAGACGAGTACAAACGGAAAAAATCTTTCAGATATATTCACCGGGACGGTGGCATGCCCGACAAATGTCGGCGACAATGGCAACGGCCACGCTCAGCGCAAAATAATTTCCTCTTACAGTGTAAGCGCGTCCGATTGCAACGACGGATCGCACTGCACTGTAATGGATGTGCGATGAATGTATAGCAACTTCAGCGCCGTCTTCTTGTTTTCGGTGAAGTCTTGGTGAAAGCGGTGGTGAACAAACGATCAGACCTAGAATCATAATTTTGGTAATGGACTGATAAGGATATATTACCATGGGTGGATTTCACCAACGAAACTGAACGCCATTATTGTCATTATTTTCCTTGGAATATTGACACTGCGTTTAATATGTCCTGAACGCGTTTAGTAACAATGGTGAAATCGGCACTAAGTTGTACATTACATAATGGGGTGTTATAATCAGAATTTAATTAACTGCTAACATTTGCACCTATAGACACATGTTTTTCTCTTTTCCGTAATTACACAACACTGCGCAAGTACAACAGTTTGTAAGTTTCAGGAAATGCTTACAAACTATCTTTGTATTTCCGATCTATCGCTGTCTATTGTCGACAAGAAACATATCGGATTTCTGTGCAAGTAAGCAACTTTATCGGAGACAGTCTGAGATAATAACTTTGGCAAGTCAGCAGTCTGGTTGTCTTTGTTCAACGATAGTTGAACGAATTATGGAAGAACTGAGGTTCTGTGGCAGTTGTAGAAACGGATATAACACGGCAAATTTACTTAAGGTGTCATTTTACTTATATAATATTTTTCCAGACTATTCCTAAAAGTGGAATTTTAAAGAAAATGTCATAATTTTTCAGACGTTAAAGTTGGTTTGTTAAAATCAAAGAGCAACACAGTTGTGGTCTTCATGTACTCTTATACAAAAAAAACATAACACACATAACACATAATGATTATTGATTTCTCGTAGTATCCCTATGTTTCTCAACACACCCTGAGCCCCAGTCAGACTCACTATTGATCCTCCAAAAATTATGTACGATGTTTTTTCAAATAAATGAGCCATTTAACACTAGTTGCGCTTCTAATGATGATGTTGTTATAATTTTAATAACCGCGAGCGCTTCATCATAGTTGGTCGCATTTCATTGGCTTTTAAGTATTTAAGGACAACAAAATCGTAATTATTTGAGCCGCACAAAATGAGGCACATTTCGACATCGAGGACATCATAATGGGAATTACTTGGGGCTCGATCGAAAACATGCATAATTAATGTAGTTCGTGCAGGTATTTTAATTTTGTATTGTAAGGAACAGCAAACAGTTACATTATGAGAACTTGCAAATAACTTTTTTTTCTTTAATAATAATATAACTCACAACGCCACAGGTAGACACAAGGTTTAAAAAGGAAAAAAAGTGTAATCGCTAGGAACATTAGTAGTTTTTAATGAGCATTAAAAACGTTAAAATTCAGATAAGGATTACATAATACAAAAATACGACAAAACTGTTACGTTAGATGATTTTCAGAAGGGGTACACAAAGGGGATTTACTTATTTAGCAAAAAGGAGCGAGTGAGGCTTTTAAATCTCCTCATTGTACAATTAAAGATGTCAATATTTTCTAAATTGAGCGCTCGCCAGAATTAGTTCGGCAAGAGCTTACTGCAAAGAGAGTACCTGCGCGAACCTGTCGCCTGTGAAACGTTCTCGGGACAGAGTAGCAAATCATGGTATTTAGATTTATACAATTGAATTTATTTCTGACAATTTAATATAAAATAATGGCTTCAAGGTATAATCTTCTAGAGCTAAGGGGCAGGAGCTTGTACTTGCTGAGTAATTGAGAATAAGGTAGGTAGGTTTTATGGCATCTATAGTGCATGCCACGTAAAAAAATGTACTTACCATTTACAACCATTTCAGAATATTTTTGTAGAAGGGGTTCCATACAGACACTGCATACTCTAACTTTGAGCGAACCAGGGCTTTAAATAAGCATATATATGACGCGGTTTTTTTTAATTCGAGGGTAGATCGCATGATAAAGCCACACAATTGTTAAGCTTTACTTAAAATTTTGTTAATATGCAAATCTAGGCATCGTTTGGAATCAAGTATAACGCCGAGATCACGAATTGAATTTAATTTTGTGGGGTGTACTTGACAAAGGGCGTACGTGAAATCAACAATGTGCTTGTTTCTGGTGAAAGTAAGGTAATTGCATTTCGATATCCTTAGCTTAACTTTGTTCCTATGACAGTAGTCTGTTATTCTGTCCAAGTCTTCCTGCAGTAGAATGCAATCAGTAACAGTTTTGATGGATTTATAGATCTTCAGATCATCTGCGTACAGTAGGAACTTCGTGTTGTGAAAGCAATAACCTATGTCATTAATGAATACGATAAATAATAACGGACCAAAGATAGAGCCTTGTGGAACACCGGAAGTAGCTTCGATAGTGTTTGATCTGTATCCGTTGATTACCACCCTTTGGCAGCGGTTTGAAACATAAGATGCAAACCGCTGCAGCAAATTACCTCGGATTCCATTGAAGGCAATTTTATCCAGCAACAGTTTATGGTCCACCTTGTCAAAGGCCTTGCAGAAATCTGTGTAAACTGCGTCTACCTGCAGGCCATTATCGAGGCTATCAAACAAAAAGGTGGAAAAGGACAGAAGGTTTGTGACAGTAGATCGCTGTTTAACGAAGCCGTGTTGTTGCTGTATAACAGAATTGTGCAATGATGGATATATTTCATTAGAGAGAATAGAGATTGGACGATAGTTCTCCACGTCCCTCTTCGTGCCACCCTTGTGTACAGGTGTGATGTTTGTACATTTCCACTACATAGGAAACACTCCTTCAGTTATGCACTTATCATAGATTTAAGTTAACGGTATGCATATGTAAGCAGCAGTGTGCCGTAGGAAATATGCAGGAATGCCGTCAGGCCCTGGACCTTTGGAAGGATCCAGGGACTTAAGTTCTTTAAGGATCTTTTGTTCATCAAAGTGTAAGTTAGAGATTATGTCATTGGCTGAGGAAGTTTCTGCAGGTGGTTGCCATTGAGACAAGAGTGGTGAAGCAGGTTCGTAAACTGAGTAGAAAAAGTTTGAAAACATTTCGCAGATAACATCCGGTTTACTGGATTGGGTGTCTTTGTAGAAAACTTTTGCTGGGATGCACGGTTTGTCCTTACGGTTAGCTTCGTATGTCCTGAATTGTTTTACATTTGTGTGTAGGCTATCTTCTACCGATTTAATGAACGAAGAAAAACATTTGCCGCACATGTCCCTAAAATTAGCTCTATGTGATCTGATTGTTTCATAATCAGATATTTTTTTATACTTCTTCCACTTGATCCAGGCCTTCTGTTTCTTTTTAAATGTACTGATTAAGGGACGTGAGAAGCAGACTGGAAAAGTGGAGGATTTGGAACAAGCCTTAGGAGTGTGAAGCTTAATAATCTCGTATAGTTTGTCATAAAACAAAGAAAGGGCTTCTTCAGATTTTCTATGTGCGATTAATTCGGGCCAATCAGTTTTCTGGATCATATCATCAATTTTTTCATAGTTCTCCTTGTAAAAATTGTATTTCTGCAGCGATTGCCTGTCTAGGGGAAGATATTTAATATTAATATTAATGTCACAAACGAATGGGGGGTGGTATACGTCAGCAGGTAGTAGAGGAGAGGGCTCCTGCTGCACATTACAGGGGCAGTTGGTTATTAAAAGGTCTAATATTTTGCCTTTAGTGTTAAGAATGCCGTTATACTGATAGGCATTTAGTAGCGACATGAAGTTGTTTAGATGGTCACAAGACAAAGTTGAGCCAGAACACAAAGAAGAACTTGTTAGAGTATTTAGGGTAGATGGCATGTGCCACGTTGCTTCGGGAAGATTATAATCTCCAACCAGGTAAAAGAATTCGACGCTAGGATCACCTAGAGCGTCATAGAATAACTCAAAGTGTTTTCATACACAATCGACGGAGTCTTGGGTGGTATATATGTAGCAGCCACTATGTGACGCTTTATATTTTGACCACTAGGTATTTCGACGGCAATTTGCTCGATGTAGTCGTGTAGCGGAGTGACATAAGCGGAGAGTGTTTAAATTAACTTCAATAGGTCGGAGGTTTTTTAAGATTGCAACTAGTACACCGCCACCATCTAGTTTTTTTTGTGCTAGCCCGATCGCGATCACACCTGTACACAATGTAGCGCTGGACAATGAATTCATAGTTACCAATTTCCGGCACCAGCCATGTTTCTGTGAGTATTATAACGTCGTATGTTATCGTGAGGATGTTCACAAATAAAGTCTGCAGTTTCGTACGGATACCCCTACAGTTTTGGTAATAAATGGTTAAGTGTTTCAGTCACTGGTAATAGTATAATATGTGTATGTAATAATATAGCGCATTTTTATCATTTTTTATCATTGAAGAAGATTTCCTATTCCCTGTTGCCCTTCATTGTTGTTGTAAACGCTAAGCTCTTGTTCGTTGACATTAAAGAGTGCACAATGAGGCAGCAAAAGATTCAGCAGTGTGTGCACTCCTTAGTAGGCAGTCAGTATGTAATCAGGGAGACAAGCTTACATGTAGATATGCTAATCTCGACGCTGGCACAGCGGAGACGTCGATGCAAAAAATGTGAACATTACCTCCCTAGCTACGGGCTAGCGGCCTATCATAAGAATATAGAACGAATAAAATTCTCCGAGCGACGTCTCTTTAAAAACGGTTTCTGGTAATAATTTGCTCAATACGGAGATATGGTATGTTAGGTATATTTGGAAACGAATTAGTGGCGGGAAACAATTTTCGTGGCACTGGTGAATGGCAAATTCCTATTATGGTTTTGTGGCAAAACGAGACAGACATTATAAATGTATTCTTTTGTATTGTTTATTGCCTAAGTCGTTAACAGAATACAGACCCATGATTTATTCTGCAGGGTTGGCAGATGAGTTTTTTACAATACAGTTTTTATTTTAGGAGTTATCTGAGGAACAAAAATTGCGGTTTGCTAGCTTTCTATTTGAATAGAACCAGCAAAAAATCAAACTAGCATGTTTATTCTTCAGATAAAAGTTATCTGAAGAATAAATAACTTAGTCAAAGCACATTAAGAATGCCTAACCCGATCATGGATTCTTTCATCTTTTAAAACGAAAACTCGTTAACGGCTTTTTGTACATTTACTTGACAAAATTAATGTGACTTTACAAGAAACGGGAACAATGAACAAACAATTTCGATATTTTCGTTAAACTTCAAGAATACCTTTCAACAACGTATTCATCATGAAACAATAGCGTCGGCTAAAGTCAAGTCTCATTAATTTAGTTGTTTTGCTTGATCTATCTTTAAGGTTACGTTCAAAGACCCAACATAGGCCCCTTGAATGACCGCATCTCACTTACTTAGCACAAAAGTACCTTGAAGTATTGTTTTCCCGAAACCAACTTTAATTTCCTTAGTTCCCTTCATTCAAAAGCATAAATAACCCTTCAAAATACTTCATTCAAAATCCCCCAGACGAAAGTCCTTCTTTCATTGAAGTCTATGACTTACACGCAGCGCCGGTTCTTTTACAATTCAGCTTAAAATTTTGTATTTATAAATTTAAGTATCCACTCCATTCGCGACCGTGAGTGGCCCAGTATTCATGATCTGAATATTTTACCTTTTTTAATTGGACTGGTGAATACGGGCGACTACGGGGGGGTTTAGTAACTCTTGATGAAAATGTGTGATGATATTCTTGTTGTTTTGGTTGGAACTAAATATGGCATGCTTGCATGGCAGTTATGCTTGGAAAGAAAAGACCACCAAGTTAGTGAATTATGACTATCGGTCAGCCACATAATTATGTACTATCTATGGCTTATGCAGGTACACAACGCCACTTGTTCTTTGCAGTCAGGTTTTGAAGAAAAATATCAACTAGAGTTGTGAATCACTGAATAAATTGCTCAAGGATTTTGCTGACCTTCAAGACGTAATAAGGATAGACATTGACTTTCGTCATTTGATATCATCATCATAGCAGCATACCTACTGCGATCAAGAACTCATTTATGAGTACCAAGCGTGGTAGTACTAGCATTATGATGATTCCGCCTTAGATGTTCATGGAAAGGTTACGTACTTATATAAAGTAGTCAAATATTGTACAGTATTGTTACAAATTTCTGCTTTCTGCTATCATGAATAGTTCTAAGTGAGTTGCTAGTAATCTAAAAGTGATTTGTACTACTCCGGTACACAAATCTTCATTAAAATTAAAGTAGAAACCATATAATTATGTATGCTAATTCTCACATGATGTTTTTTTTAATACATACCCCTACACACAAAGAATAGTCATCATAAGGTTAAGAAGATGTTTATTTAAGAAAAAACCGGGGAAATCTATTGACATAAAGCGAAAATAACTTCTGTGAAGAACCTTCTTCTTCCCCTTCTTCTACGAAGATTAAATTCCGCATAATTAGTCCGTAAATTACAAGAACGAAATATACGTAAAAAGGTTAGGATATACAGACCTCAATGGTAATAGCTCGCGTAGGAATCTGCTGCTACCCACACGCCCCGGGTAATAGGGAGCAAAAATAATAAATGGAGGGGAACTTAGAAACCTTTGGAGCTGTTTATAGGGCATTGGAGTAACGTTATTGATTCCCTTGTGTAGGCACAAATAAAAGTATATACGTTTGAGGAATACTGATGAGGATGCACGGTTTCAAGTTGCGGGTTTATGGTGAAACTGCTTTTATAAGAAGTTTTGGAGAACCATCGGCGAGGGAGTAACTGCCCGGGCGACAATTATTTGGTGCCATTGTTTAAACTGGCAGAAAAGGGTTCATGCGTATGAATTTTAATTTTTAACTTTACTATTTTATGAGCTCTCTTTTGTCAAATTACATATGCGATTGCTGTTGTTATCTATTTTAGACCAGGGTTTATTCTCGTAGCAAATTATTATTAGCAGATAGGAAACGCTGTAAATGTCAGCCTTTAAAAATAGGGGACTTAATAATTGGTCTCACAAACCACGTTAACTAAAAAGAACCCTAATCGTTAAATTTGGTAAAAATTTTGTTCTATCGATCAAATCAACCAACAGCCTAACGTAGTACTTTGTTGGAAACATGTACTTGCCGGAAGTTATGTGCCTAGACGATCGAGTCATGATCTCGAGAAACTGCAAACGTCATCAAGAACACCTGTATCAACCTCTTTGGTGACTAGCCGCTACTGATAAACGATATTACGTTCGACGAATACATCTGAGGCTTTCAAGCTTCACGTCACATTCCTGCTTATTTAGGCAATAATAATCTGATCTTCCTTTCGACATTTTTATTGCATGAAAGCCGAGAAAATGTGGAAGTTTCTTTTTATTTAATGTTTTACAATTTAAACAGACGTTTTTCTGTGAAAATTTTGTATGTTTTACGATTATAGAGGCAGTTTTCTAGCATATGGATACGTCGTAAAGTTGTGATTGTGCGAGATAAGCATCTTAGATTTGTTATCGAATCTAAAAATAAAATCAAGGAACTAAAAAAATGGGGTGGTCCTGCAATGCATCCCGGTACGATGTACGCAGCGCTACGAGTCGCGTAGGAGGGCCGCGTAGCAGGGACGCGTAGCAGAGCCGCGTAGCGGAGCCGCGTAGCAGAGCCGCGTAGCATGACCGCGTAGCAGGGCCGCGTACTAATATAGCGTAGCAGACAAACATGCTTTGTAACAGTTTTTTTATACCTACCGCATCTGAATTAGGTATATGGATCTTCGAGTTCACCCTACACTGTTATATATTGATATCATCGACGAGTCATTAATACCAAGTGACCGGGTCTTTGCAACCCTCGACACTTATCTACGTAATTTTATCATCAAACAATAGACAACTTGAAACTACAATACAATAGGATCACCTGTATGTACAGGCGAAACCCATTCGATCTAACTTAGTAAGATAAGCGACTAGCCCCAGCCCCCTACATGGCTTATTCATAAATTGTGCGTGTCATCCATTACTCTCCAGTTCATCCAGTTTCTGATAATAACATTGAAACTTCCCTATAACGGGGCCCTTTAACCCTCTCAAACACGCTTGATACAGGCTTTTATCAAAACAGTATCTCATTGAAGCAGTTCGTTAAGACCGGGTCGGAAATTACGTCGCAGACAGCCCGGGTTGACTCCGAGATCGCGATGAGGCCGGTAAAGACGAAAAATGTGCCCGATTTTTAGGGTTAAGTGGTATTTGGTCCTAAAATCTCTTACTGGATTGTGTAGCGAACTCCATTCTTTTATTTATAAATACGGTAAGTAAAAAAGAAACTATTTTAATTGGTAGGTACTTAGCAAAACATATATTTTCTTTGTTACCTACCTACCCAATTTTATTTTATATTATTTGACCCTGATTATAGATTACTTGGAAGTGTTCATTAAACAGTAACCGGGTGATTTTTTTATTGTAAACACGGAAAGATTTACGAACTTCGAGATTTTACTCGTAGTAAAGTTTACTGGAAACAAACGCGGCAAGTACGAGTATCTCGATCGAAATCAAAAGCTTCGGAAACAGTTCGCTTCGGCTTGTGTAACTTAAACTAACTTTTCACACCTCAATCTTGCAATCTGAAAGCCAATAAGGGTTGACCCACATCTGTCAGCAACAAATCGCCTTTTTCATGCTCTATCCTTTTCTGTCGCTCAAGATTGTCATTTCCTGGAGCGAGAAAGATAGATTATGAAAAAAGGACAGATCACTTTAATTTACAGACAGGCGCTTTACTTAGTGTAAATAATTTCATTACCACTGCTCTCGAAACGGCGAAGGAAAACATAGTGAGGAAACCGGCATGTGTTAGAACCAAAAATTTACGAAAACATAGATTGCAGCAAAAAAATTATAGGTTGATTATGATTAATTTCCCTGACTTTTGCTTTATAAACGCCAAAATTATGAAATATTTTAGTTTGCTTCTTGTCTCGTATTTAGATCTAGCTTAATCATATTAAGTACCAATCGATTCACATAAAACTCTGTCTTTGAACGTAATAACTTAGTTTTACTGTTTTCTAATCAGACAATACAAATAGAACTGATCTCATAGACAATTCCTTTAAACGACTACAATTTCTCAGTGCCAAAAAACTAATAACTCAGTGCCATCTTAATGCTGTCAAATGAAATGTAGTTTAGTTGTACACACTTTAGTCAATTTCAAAATGGAAAATCGTCGTTTGACAAAAATCAACAAAATTTTAGAGAATCAGCACCATTGTTCGTTGAATCGTTGAGCTGCTGACTGCAACTGGACAGGTCCTCTCAATCTTTGTGGTTCTTTCCTCAAAAATACCATTTCAGATCTGACCAAGATTATGTCTGGACTTAAAAAGAGACCTCTGAGTTTGTTTCAGATTTTCTTCTCGGAGAAGTCAGTTAGGAAACGCCGACCTCATATAGTTTTGAAAATATGATTGATGTGTAAAAATGTTTGTACAGACTTACAGAAATAAAATCATTTATCAATTAAGAGAACGAAATTTGCAAGGCGTCTACAGGTATCACCCTAAATCTTTGGTTTTCTAGGAAAGCGGTTCCGTTTTTTTATCAAAACGTTACTATGTAATGGAACAAAGGTTGTTTACAATAAAATGGTTTTTTGTCCGTGTATACATCTCGTGTCGATCTCATTTAAATCTGTAATTTCCACCAGTATTTGACATTAAGGTGTCATAAAAATGCTTATACCTTAGCGTCTGCTGCACCGATTGACTTCATCACGTCAACGCCGGCTGTCCCTGAAAACCAGCGCTGGTGCTCTGTCGAGCTATGACCATTTTACGTGAATGTGACGCATATTTACCCCAACTTGTTATTTGTTCTCTGCGTCACGTATTTTTTGTATTTTGTTGTATTTGTACAGCCGTTATCCTGTGAGCCTTCTCCGCTTTCTTAGAAAAATAATAATGGGAGTTTACCCTATTATTTAGGCCGTAAATCGAGCATACCATGTTATGCCGACGACGACGTGCCGACGTTTGTGGAAAAGGAGCTGCACAAGCATCCACCCGTCACCTTCGACCACGTCGATGTAACGAGCCTTCTGAAGGACCTTGTTTTTCTGAAGGCCCGCCTCGCGGATGTTCTAGCGAAGTTAGACGCATCCCAAAACACCGTTGCCGATTTGCTCAAAGAATTTAGCGAGTTATGTAACTATGTGGCGGTAACTAGGTCATTAGTCGATGCGTCTAACGTGAACATTTGTCGCGGAGCCGGCCTCGATGTATCGTCGTCAAATTCCGCGTCAGCAGTTTCATCGCCAGCGCATTTGTCGTTTGCTGAGCTTGCAGAGCGCCCCACCCGGGAGCCCCGCAGCCCGGCGCTCGTGATCGCGGCTCCTCCACGTAGTGCTGCCCGAGCCCCTCACCCCGTCCCGCTGCGAGCGTCTGCAGCCCAGGCGAAGCCCCTAGAAAAGGATTTAGCTAGCGTTACCGCGAGTGCCCCAGGCGCTCCAAGTATGAAGCCTATGCCAGAAAAGGCCCCGAATAGAGCTGATGAAGAGTGGTTCGTGACGGTCTAAGGAGGAAGCGCCGATCGCGAAAGAACAGGAACCGCTCTGGCAAATGCTGACTTCGGACATCTTTGGCCCGAAGTCAGCATGAGAGCCGCGAAGTCAAACACACCGGTGTACATCTCCCGCCTACACTACACTACTAAGGCGGAAGACATCGTACAATACGTGCGCCAGAAGACGAGGTACACGCCGAGGGTGCAGTTACTGGAGTCGCACCGCAACGCAAATTCAAGGCGTTCGTGGTGCGCGTACCGAATTGTTATCTGCCCGTCGTCATCGAAGAAGACTTTTGGCCGCAGGACGTAGTTTCCATCGCTTCCGTATGTTTTATTATTATATCTCCTTGATTCATTTTAAAACTTATCTTTTACATTTTTAAATAGACATGATCATTCTCGAGAACTGGGTCGGGCACATACCTGTAGTACGGCACTTCCGATTCCGCAAGGCTGTATTGCAAGGCGAGGTGCTGGTGGATAGTCCTAGCCACTAGATTGTTTTTGAGCGTCCACTCGCCGTTAGCAAGACGAGTACAAACGGAAAAAATCTTTCAGATATATTCACCGGGACGGTGGCATGCCCGACAAATGTCGACGACAATGGCAACGGCCACGCTCAGCGCAAAATAATTTCCTCTTACAGTGTAAGCGCGTCCGATTGCAACGACGGATCGCACTGCACTGTAATGGATGTGCGATGAATGTATAGCAACTTCAGCGCCGTCTTCTTGTTTTCGGTGAAGTCTTGGTGAAAGCGGTGGTGAACAAATGATCAGACCTATAATCATAATTTTGGTAATGGACTGATAAGGATATATTACCATGGGTGGATTTCACCAACGAAACTGAACGCCATTATTGTCATTATTTTCCTTGGAATATTGACACTGCCGCTCTTGAACGCGTTTAATATGTCCTGAACGCGTTTAGTAACAATGGTGAAATCGGCACTAAGTTGTACATTACATAATGGGGTGTTATAATCAGAATTTAATTAACTGCTAACATTTGCACCTATAGACACATGTTTTTCTCTTTTCCGTAATTACACAACACTGCGCAAGTACAACAGTTTGTAAGTTTCAGGAAATGCTTACAAACTATCTTTGTATTTCCGATCTATCGCTGTCTATTGTCGACAAGAAACATATCGGATTTCTGTGCAAGTAAGCAACTTTATCGGAGACAGTCTGAGATAATAACTTTGGCAAGTCAGCAGTCCGGTTGTCTTTGTTCAACGATAGTTGAACGAATTATGGAAGAACTGAGGTTCTGTGGCAGTTGTAGAAACGGATATAACACGGCAAATTTACTTAAGGTGTCATTTTACTTATAAAATATTTTTCCAGACTATTCCTAAAAGTGGAATTTTAAAGAAAATGTCATAATTTTTCAGACGTTAAAGTTGGTTTGTTAAAATCAACGAGCAACACAGTTGTGGTCTTCATGTACTCTTATACAAAAAAAACATAACACACATAACACAAAATGATTATTGATTTCTCGTAGTATCCCTATGTTTCTCAACACACCCTGAGCCCCAGTCAGACTCACTATTGATCCTCCAAAAATTATGTACGATGTTTTTTCAAATAAATGAGCCATTTAAAACTAGTTGTGCTTCTAATGATGATGTTGTTATAATTTTAATAACCGCGAGCGCTTCATCATAGTTGGTCGCATTTCATTGGCTTTTAAGTATTTAAGGACAAAAAAATCGTAATTATTTGAGGCGCACAAAATGAGGCACATTTAGACGTCGAGGACATCATAATGGGAATTACTTGGGGCTCGATCGAAAACATGCATAATTAATGTAGTTCGTGCAGGTATTTTAATTTTGTATTGTAAGGAACAGCAAACAGCTACATTATGAGAACTTGCAAATAACTTTTTTTTCTTTAATAATAATATAACTCACAACGCCACAGGTAGACACAAGGTTTAAAAAGGAAAAAAAGTGTAATCGCTAGGAACATTAGTAGTTTTTAATGAGCATTAAAAACGTTAAAATTCAGATATGGATTACATAATACAAAAATACGACAAAACTATTACGTTAGATGATTTTCAGAAGGGGTACACAAAGGGGATTTACTTATTTAGCAAAAAGGAGCGAGTGAGGCTTTTAAATCTCCTCATTGTACAATTAAAGATGTCAATATTTTCTAAATTGAGCGCTCGCCAGAATTAGTTCGGCAAGAGCTTACTGCAAAGAGAGTACCTGCGCGAACCTGTCGCCTGTGAAACGTTCTCGGGACAGAGTAGCAAATCATGGTATTTAGATTTATACAATTGAATTTATTCCTGACAATTTAATATAAAATAATGGCTTCAAGGTATATTCTTCTAGAGCTAAGCGGCAGGAGCTTGTACTTGCTGAGTAATTGAGAATAAGGTAGGTAGGTTTTATGGCATCTATAGTGCATGCCACGTAAAAAATGTACTTACCATTTACAACCATTTCAGAATATTTTTGTAGAAGGGGTTCCATACAGACACTGCATACTCTAACTTTGAGCGAACCAGGGCTTTAAATAAGCATATATATGACGCGGTTTTTTTTTAATTCGAGGGTAGATCGCATGATAAAGCCACACAATTGGTAAGCTTTACTTAAAATTTTGTCAATATGCAAATCTAGGCATCGTTTGGAATCAAGTATAACGCCGAGATCACGAATTGAATTTAATTTTGTGAGGTGTACTTGACAAAGGGCGTACGTGAAATCAACAATGTGCTTGTTTCTGGTGAAAGTAAGGTAATTGCATTTCGATATACTTAGCTTTACTTTGTTCCTATGACAGTAATCTGTTATTCTGTCCAAGTCTTGCTGCAGTAGAATGGAATCAGTAACAGTTTTGATGGATTTATAGATCTTCAGATCATCTGCGTACAGTAGGAACTTCGTGTTGTGAAAGCAATAACCTATGTCATTAATGATTACGATAATAATAACGGACCAAAGCGCCGCAGCAAATTACCTCGGATTCCATTGAAGGCAATTTTATCCAGCAACAGTTTATGGTCCACCTTGTCAAAGGCCTTGCAGAAATCTGTGTAAACTGCGTCTACCTGCAGGCCATTATCGAGGCTATCAAACAAAAAGGTGGAAAAGGACAGAAGGTTTGTGACAGTAGATCGCTGTTTAACGAAGCCGTGTTGTTGCTGTATAACAGAATTGTGCAATGATGGATATATTTCATTAGAGAGAATAGAGATTGGACGATAGTTCTCCACGTCCCCCTTCGTGCCACCCTTGTGTACAGGTGTGATGTTTGTACATTTCCACTACATAGGAAACACTCCTTCAGTTATGCACTTATCATAGATTTAAGTTAACGGTATGCATATGTAAGCAGCAGTGTGCCGTAGGAAATATGCAGGAATGCCGTCAGGCCCTGGACCTTTGGAAGGATCCAGGGACTTAAGTTCTTTAAGGATCTTTTGTTCATCAAAGTGTAAGTTAGAGATTATGTCATTGGCTGAGGAAGTTTCTGCAGGTGGTTGCCATTGAGACAAGAGTGGTGAAGCAGGTTCGTAAACTGAGTAGAAAAAGTTTGAAAACATTTCGCAGATAACATCCGGTTTACTGGATTGGGTGTCTTTGTAGAAAACTTTTGCTGGGATGCACGGTTTGTCCTTACGGTTAGCTTCGTATGTCCTGAATTGTTTTACATTTGTGTGTAGGCTATCTTCTACCGATTTAATGAACGAAGAAAAACATTTGCCGCACATGTCCCTAAAATTAGCTCTATGTGATCTGAATGTTTCATAATCAGATATTTTTTTATACTTCTTCCACTTGATCCAGGCCTTCTGTTTCTTTTTAAATGTACTGATTAAGGGACGTGAGAAGCAGACTGGAAAAGTGGAGGATTTGGAACAAGCCTTAGGAGTGTGAAGCTTAATAATCTCGTATAGTTTGTCATAAAACAAAGAAAGGGCTTCTTCAGATTTTCTATGTGCGATTAATTCGGGCCAATCAGTTTTCTGGATCATATCATCAATTTTTTCATAGTTCTCCTTGTAAAAATTGTATTTCTGCAGCGATTGCCTGTCTAGGGGAAGATATTTAATATTAATATTAATGTCACAAACGAATGGGGGGTGGTATACGTCAGCAGGTAGCAGAGGAGAGGGCTCCTGCTGCACATTACAGGAGCAGTTGGTTATTAAAAGGTCTAATATTTTGCCTTTAGTGTTAAGAATGCCGTTATACTGATAGGCATTTAGTAGCGACATGAAGTTGTTTAGATGGTCACAAGACAAGGTTGAGCCAGAACACAAAGAAGAACTTGTTAGAGTATTTAGGGTAGATGGCATGTGCCACGTTGCTTCGGGAAGATTATAATCTCCAACCAGGTAAAAGAATTCGACGCTAGGATCACATAAAGCTTCATAGAATACCTCAAAGTGTTTTCATATACAATCGACGTAGTCTTGGGTGGTATGCATGTAGCAGCCACGACGTGACGCTTTAGATTTTGACCACTAGGTATTTCGACAGCAATTTGGAAAGAAAAGACCACCAAGTTATTGAATTATGACTATCGGTCAGCCACATAATTATGTACTATCTATGGCTTATGCAGGTACACAACGCCACTTGTTCTTTGCAGTCAGGTTTTGAAGAAAAATATCAACTCGAGTTGTGATGTAGTTCATAATGAATCAGTGCAAAAATTGCTCAAGGATTTTGCTGACCTTCAAGACGTAATAAGGATAGACATTGACTTTCGTCATTTGATATCATCATCATTTATGAGTACGAAGCGTGGCAGTAATGGCATTATGGCGGTTCCGCTTTAGATGTTCATGGAAAGGTTACTTACTTATATAATGTAGTCAAATATTGTACAGTATTGTTACAAATTTCTGCTTTCTGCTATCATGATTACAATTGGTTTAGTTATGTGAAATTATGGATCGAATAGTTCTAAGTGTGTTGCTAGTAATCTAAAAGTGATTTGTACTACTCTGGTACACAAATCTTCATTAAAATTAAAGTAGAAACCATATAATTAATTAAAATAATATAAGAAACCATATAATTATGTATATTGATTCTCGCATTGTGATTTAATACATACCACTACACACAAAGAATAGTCATCATAAGGATACGAAAAAACCGGAGTAATCTATTGTCTTATACCGAAAACAATATTCTGTGAAGAACCTCCTTTACACATTTGAGGATTCAATTTCGCATAATTAGTCCGTAAATTACAAGTACGAAATATACGTAAAAAGATTAGGATATACAGACCTTCATGGTAATAGCTCGCGTAGGAATCTGCTGCTACCCACACGCCCCGGGTAATAGGGAGCAATAATAATAAATGGAGGGGAACTTAGAAACCTTTGGAGCTGTTTATAGGGCATTGGAATAACGTTATTGATTCCCTTGTGTAGGCAAACATAAAGGTATATACGTTTGAGGAATACTGATGAGGATGCACGGTTTCGAGTTGCGGGTTTATGGTGAAACTGCTTTTATAAGAAGTTTTGGAGAACCATCGGCGAGGGAGTAACTGCGCGGGCGACAATTATTTGGTGCCATTGTTTAAACTGGCAGAAAAGGGTTCATGCGTATGAATTTTAATATTTAACATTACTATTTTATGACCTCTCTTTTGTCAAATTACATAAGGGATTACTGTTGTGACCTATTTTTGACCAGGGTTTATTCTCGTAGCAAATTATTATTAGCAGATAGGAAACGCTGTAAATGTCAGCCTTTAAAAATAGGGGACTTAATAATTGGTCTCACAAACCACGTTAACTAAAAAGAACCCTAATCGTTAAATTTGGTAAAAATTTTGTTCTATCGATCAAATCAACCAACAGCCTAACGTAGTACTTTGTTGGAAACATGTACTTGCCGGAAGTTATGTGCCTAGACGATCGAGTCATGATCTCGAGAAACTGCAAACGTCATCAAGAACACCTGTATCAACCTCTTTGGTGACTAGCCGCTACTGATAAACGATATTACGTTCGACGAATACATCTGAGGCTTTCAAGCTTCACGTCACATTCCTGCTTATTTAGGCAATAATAATCTGATCTTCCTTTCGACATTTTTATTGCATGAAAGCCGAGAAAATGTGGAAGTTTCTTTTTATTTAATGTTTTACAATTTAAACAGACGTTTTTCTGTGAAAATTTTGTATGTTTTACGATTATAGAGGCAGTTTTCTAGCATATGGATACGTCGTAAAGTTGTGATTGTGCGAGATAAGCATCTTAGATTTGTTATCGAATCTAAAAATAAAATCAAGGAACTAAAAAAATGGGGTGGTCCTGCAATGCATCCCGGTACGATGTACGCAGCGCTACGAGTCGCGTAGGAGGGCCGCGTAGCAGAGACGCGTAGCAGAGCCGCGTAGCGGAGCCGCGTAGCAGAGCCGCGTAGCATGACCGCGTAGCAGGGCCGCGTACTAATATAGCGTAGCAGACAAACATGCTTTGTAACAGTTTTTTTATACCTACCGCATCTGAATTAGGTATATGGATCTTCGAGTTCACCCTACACTGTTATATATTGATATCATCGACGAGTCATTAATACCAAGTGACCGGGTCTTTGCAACCCTCGACACTTATCTACGTAATTTTATCATCAAACAATAGACAACTTGAAACTACAATACAATAGGATCACCTGTATGTACAGGCGAAACCCATTCGATCTAACTTAGTAAGATAAGCGACTAGCCCCAGCCCCCTACATGGCTTATTCATAAATTGTGCGTGTCATCCATTACTCTCCAGTTCATCCAGTTTCTGATAATAACATTGAAACTTCCCTATAACGGGGCCCTTTAACCCTCTCAAACACGCTTGATACAGGCTTTTATCAAAACAGTATCTCATTGAAGCAGTTCGTTAAGACCGGGTCGGAAATTACGTCGCAGACAGCCCGGGTTGACTCCGAGATCGCGATGAGGCCGGTAAAGACGAAAAATGTGCCCGATTTTTAGGGTTAAGTGGTATTTGGTCCTAAAATACGGTAAGTAAAAAAGAAACTATTTTAATTGGTAGGTACTTAGCAAAACATATATTTTCTTTGTTACCTACCTACCCAATTTTATTTTATATTATTTGACCCTGATTATAGATTACTTGGAAGTGTTCATTAAACAGTAACCGGGTGATTTTTTTATTGTAAACACGGAAAGATTTACGAACTTCGAGATTTTACTCGTAGTAAAGTTTACTGGAAACAAACGCGGCAAGTACGAGTATCTCGATCGAAATCAAAAGCTTCGGAAACAGTTCGCTTCGGCTTGTGTAACTTAAACTAACTTTTCACACCTCAATCTTGCAATCTGAAAGCCAATAAGGGTTGACCCACATCTGTCAGCAACAAATCGCCTTTTTCATGCTCTATCCTTTTCTGTCGCTCAAGATTGTCATTTCCTGGAGCGAGAAAGATAGATTATGAAAAAAGGACAGATCACTTTAATTTACAGACAGGCGCTTTACTTAGTGTAAATAATTTCATTACCACTGCTCTCGAAACGGCGAAGGAAAACATAGTGAGGAAACCGGCATGTGTTAGAACCAAAAATTTACGAAAACATAGATTGCAGCAAAAAAATTATAGGTTGATTATGATTAATTTCCCTGACTTTTGCTTTATAAACGCCAAAATTATGAAATATTTTAGTTTGCTTCTTGTCTCGTATTTAGATCTAGCTTAATCATATTAAGTACCAATCGATTCACATAAAACTCTGTCTTTGAACGTAATAACTTAGTTTTACTGTTTTCTAATCAGACAAAACAAATAGAACTGATCTCATAGACAATTCCTTTAAACGACTACAATTTCTCAGTGCCAAAAAACTAATAACTCAGTGCCATCTTAATGCTGTCAAATGAAATGTAGTTTAGTTGTACACACTTTAGTCAATTTCAAAATGGAAAATCGTCGTTTGACAAAAATCAACAAAATTTTAGAGAATCAGCACCATTGTTCGTTGAATCGTTGAGCTGCTGACTGCAACTGGACAGGTCCTCTCAATCTTTGTGGTTCTTTCCTCAAAAATACCATTTCAGATCTGACCAAGATTATGTCTGGACTTAAAAAGAGACCTCTGAGTTTGTTTCAGATTTTCTTCTCGGAGAAGTCAGTTAGGAAACGCCGACCTCATATAGTTTTGAAAATATGATTGATGTGTAAAAATGTTTGTACAGACTTACAGAAATAAAATCATTTATCAATTAAGAGAACGAAATTTGCAAGGCGTCTACAGGTATCACCCTAAATCTTTGGTTTTCTAGGAAAGCGGTTCCGTTTTTTTATCAAAACGTTACTATGTAATGGAACAAAGGTTGTTTACAATAAAATGGTTTTTTGTCCGTGTATACATCTCGTGTCGATCTCATTTAAATCTGTAATTTCCACCAGTATTTGACATTAAGGTGTCATAAAAATGCTTATACCTTAGCGTCTGCTGCACCGATTGACTTCATCACGTCAACGCCGGCTGTCCCTGAAAACCAGCGCTGGTGCTCTGTCGAGCTATGACCATTTTACGTGAATGTGACGCATATTTACCCCAACTTGTTATTTGTTCTCTGCGTCACGTATTTTTTGTATTTTGTTGTATTTGTACAGCCGTTATCCTGTGAGCCTTCTCCGCTTTCTTAGAAAAATAATAATGGGAGTTTACCCTATTATTTAGGCCGTAAATCGAGCATACCATGTTATGCCGACGACGACGTGCCGACGTTTGTGGAAAAGGAGCTGCACAAGCATCCACCCGTCACCTTCGACCACGTCGATGTAACGAGCCTTCTGAAGGACCTTGTTTTTCTGAAGGCCCGCCTCGCGGATGTTCTAGCGAAGTTAGACGCATCCCAAAACACCGTTGCCGATTTGCTCAAAGAATTTAGCGAGTTATGTAACTATGTGGCGGTAACTAGGTCATTAGTCGATGCGTCTAACGTGAACATTTGTCGCGGAGCCGGCCTCGATGTATCGTCGTCAAATTCCGCGTCAGCAGTTTCATCGCCAGCGCATTTGTCGTTTGCTGAGCTTGCAGAGCGCCCCACCCGGGAGCCCCGCAGCCCGGCGCTCGTGATCGCGGCTCCTCCACGTAGTGCTGCCCGAGCCCCTCACCCCGTCCCGCTGCGAGCGTCTGCAGCCCAGGCGAAGCCCCTAGAAAAGGATTTAGCTAGCGTTACCGCGAGTGCCCCAGGCGCTCCAAGTATGAAGCCTATGCCAGAAAAGGCCCCGAATAGAGCTGATGAAGAGTGGTTCGTGACGGTCTAAGGAGGAAGCGCCGATCGCGAAAGAACAGGAACCGCTCTGGCAAATGCTGACTTCGGACATCTTTGGCCCGAAGTCAGCATGAGAGCCGCGAAGTCAAACACACCGGTGTACATCTCCCGCCTACACTACACTACTAAGGCGGAAGACATCGTACAATACGTGCGCCAGAAGACGAGGTACACGCCGAGGGTGCAGTTACTGGAGTCGCACCGCAACGCAAATTCAAGGCGTTCGTGGTGCGCGTACCGAATTGTTATCTGCCCGTCGTCATCGAAGAAGACTTTTGGCCGCAGGACGTAGTTTCCATCGCTTCCGTATGTTTTATTATTATATCTCCTTGATTCATTTTAAAACTTATCTTTTACATTTTTAAATAGACATGATCATTCTCGAGAACTGGGTCGGGCACATACCTGTAGTACGGCACTTCCGATTCCGCAAGGCTGTATTGCAAGGCGAGGTGCTGGTGGATAGTCCTAGCCACTAGATTGTTTTTGAGCGTCCACTCGCCGTTAGCAAGACGAGTACAAACGGAAAAAATCTTTCAGATATATTCACCGGGACGGTGGCATGCCCGACAAATGTCGACGACAATGGCAACGGCCACGCTCAGCGCAAAATAATTTCCTCTTACAGTGTAAGCGCGTCCGATTGCAACGACGGATCGCACTGCACTGTAATGGATGTGCGATGAATGTATAGCAACTTCAGCGCCGTCTTCTTGTTTTCGGTGAAGTCTTGGTGAAAGCGGTGGTGAACAAATGATCAGACCTATAATCATAATTTTGGTAATGGACTGATAAGGATATATTACCATGGGTGGATTTCACCAACGAAACTGAACGCCATTATTGTCATTATTTTCCTTGGAATATTGACACTGCCGCTCTTGAACGCGTTTAATATGTCCTGAACGCGTTTAGTAACAATGGTGAAATCGGCACTAAGTTGTACATTACATAATGGGGTGTTATAATCAGAATTTAATTAACTGCTAACATTTGCACCTATAGACACATGTTTTTCTCTTTTCCGTAATTACACAACACTGCGCAAGTACAACAGTTTGTAAGTTTCAGGAAATGCTTACAAACTATCTTTGTATTTCCGATCTATCGCTGTCTATTGTCGACAAGAAACATATCGGATTTCTGTGCAAGTAAGCAACTTTATCGGAGACAGTCTGAGATAATAACTTTGGCAAGTCAGCAGTCCGGTTGTCTTTGTTCAACGATAGTTGAACGAATTATGGAAGAACTGAGGTTCTGTGGCAGTTGTAGAAACGGATATAACACGGCAAATTTACTTAAGGTGTCATTTTACTTATAAAATATTTTTCCAGACTATTCCTAAAAGTGGAATTTTAAAGAAAATGTCATAATTTTTCAGACGTTAAAGTTGGTTTGTTAAAATCAACGAGCAACACAGTTGTGGTCTTCATGTACTCTTATACAAAAAAAACATAACACACATAACACAAAATGATTATTGATTTCTCGTAGTATCCCTATGTTTCTCAACACACCCTGAGCCCCAGTCAGACTCACTATTAATCCTCCAAAAATTATGTACGATGTTTTTTCAAATAAATGAGCCATTTAAAACTAGTTGTGCTTCTAATGATGATGTTGTTATAATTTTAATAACCGCGAGCGCTTCATCATAGTTGGTCGCATTTCATTGGCTTTTAAGTATTTAAGGACAAAAAAATCGTAATTATTTGAGGCGCACAAAATGAGGCACATTTAGACGTCGAGGACATCATAATGGGAATTACTTGGGGCTCGATCGAAAACATGCATAATTAATGTAGTTCGTGCAGGTATTTTAATTTTGTATTGTAAGGAACAGCAAACAGCTACATTATGAGAACTTGCAAATAACTTTTTTTTCTTTAATAATAATATAACTCACAACGCCACAGGTAGACACAAGGTTTAAAAAGGAAAAAAAGTGTAATCGCTAGGAACATTAGTAGTTTTTAATGAGCATTAAAAACGTTAAAATTCAGATATGGATTACATAATACAAAAATACGACAAAACTATTACGTTAGATGATTTTCAGAAGGGGTACACAAAGGGGATTTACTTATTTAGCAAAAAGGAGCGAGTGAGGCTTTTAAATCTCCTCATTGTACAATTAAAGATGTCAATATTTTCTAAATTGAGCGCTCGCCAGAATTAGTTCGGCAAGAGCTTACTGCAAAGAGAGTACCTGCGCGAACCTGTCGCCTGTGAAACGTTCTCGGGACAGAGTAGCAAATCATGGTATTTAGATTTATACAATTGAATTTATTCCTGACAATTTAATATAAAATAATGGCTTCAAGGTATATTCTTCTAGAGCTAAGCGGCAGGAGCTTGTACTTGCTGAGTAATTGAGAATAAGGTAGGTAGGTTTTATGGCATCTATAGTGCATGCCACGTAAAAAATGTACTTACCATTTACAACCATTTCAGAATATTTTTGTAGAAGGGGTTCCATACAGACACTGCATACTCTAACTTTGAGCGAACCAGGGCTTTAAATAAGCATATATATGACGCGGTTTTTTTTTAATTCGAGGGTAGATCGCATGATAAAGCCACACAATTGGTAAGCTTTACTTAAAATTTTGTCAATATGCAAATCTAGGCATCGTTTGGAATCAAGTATAACGCCGAGATCACGAATTGAATTTAATTTTGTGAGGTGTACTTGACAAAGGGCGTACGTGAAATCAACAATGTGCTTGTTTCTGGTGAAAGTAAGGTAATTGCATTTCGATATACTTAGCTTTACTTTGTTCCTATGACAGTAATCTGTTATTCTGTCCAAGTCTTGCTGCAGTAGAATGGAATCAGTAACAGTTTTGATGGATTTATAGATCTTCAGATCATCTGCGTACAGTAGGAACTTCGTGTTGTGAAAGCAATAACCTATGTCATTAATGATTACGATAATAATAACGGACCAAAGCGCCGCAGCAAATTACCTCGGATTCCATTGAAGGCAATTTTATCCAGCAACAGTTTATGGTCCACCTTGTCAAAGGCCTTGCAGAAATCTGTGTAAACTGCGTCTACCTGCAGGCCATTATCGAGGCTATCAAACAAAAAGGTGGAAAAGGACAGAAGGTTTGTGACAGTAGATCGCTGTTTAACGAAGCCGTGTTGTTGCTGTATAACAGAATTGTGCAATGATGGATATATTTCATTAGAGAGAATAGAGATTGGACGATAGTTCTCCACGTCCCCCTTCGTGCCACCCTTGTGTACAGGTGTGATGTTTGTACATTTCCACTACATAGGAAACACTCCTTCAGTTATGCACTTATCATAGATTTAAGTTAACGGTATGCATATGTAAGCAGCAGTGTGCCGTAGGAAATATGCAGGAATGCCGTCAGGCCCTGGACCTTTGGAAGGATCCAGGGACTTAAGTTCTTTAAGGATCTTTTGTTCATCAAAGTGTAAGTTAGAGATTATGTCATTGGCTGAGGAAGTTTCTGCAGGTGGTTGCCATTGAGACAAGAGTGGTGAAGCAGGTTCGTAAACTGAGTAGAAAAAGTTTGAAAACATTTCGCAGATAACATCCGGTTTACTGGATTGGGTGTCTTTGTAGAAAACTTTTGCTGGGATGCACGGTTTGTCCTTACGGTTAGCTTCGTATGTCCTGAATTGTTTTACATTTGTGTGTAGGCTATCTTCTACCGATTTAATGAACGAAGAAAAACATTTGCCGCACATGTCCCTAAAATTAGCTCTATGTGATCTGATTGTTTCATAATCAGATATTTTTTTATACTTCTTCCACTTGATCCAGGCCTTCTGTTTCTTTTTAAATGTACTGATTAAGGGACGTGAGAAGCAGACTGGAAAAGTGGAGGATTTGGAACAAGCCTTAGGAGTGTGAAGCTTAATAATCTCGTATAGTTTGTCATAAAACAAAGAAAGGGCTTCTTCAGATTTTCTATGTGCGATTAATTCGGGCCAATCAGTTTTCTGGATCATATCATCAATTTTTTCATAGTTCTCCTTGTAAAAATTGTATTTCTGCAGCGATTGCCTGTCTAGGGGAAGATATTTAATATTAATATTAATGTCACAAACGAATGGGGGGTGGTATACGTCAGCAGGTAGTAGAGGAGAGGGCTCCTGCTGCACATTACAGGGGCAGTTGGTTATTAAAAGGTCTAATATTTTGCCTTTAGTGTTAAGAATGCCGTTATACTGATAGGCATTTAGTAGCGACATGAAGTTGTTTAGATGGTCACAAGACAAAGTTGAGCCAGAACACAAAGAAGAACTTGTTAGAGTATTTAGGGTAGATGGCATGTGCCACGTTGCTTCGGGAAGATTATAATCTCCAACCAGGTAAAAGAATTCGACGCTAGGATCACCTAGAGCGTCATAGAATAACTCAAAGTGTTTTCATACACAATCGACGGAGTCTTGGGTGGTATATATGTAGCAGCCACTATGTGACGCTTTATATTTTGACCACTAGGTATTTCGACGGCAATTTGCTCGATGTAGTCGTGTAGCGGAGTGACATAAGCGGAGAGTGTTTAAATTAACTTCAATAGGTCGGAGGTTTTTTAAGATTGCAACTAGTACACCGCCACCATCTAGTTTTTTTTGTGCTAGCCCGATCGCGATCACACCTGTACACAATGTAGCGCTGGACAATGAATTCATAGTTACCAATTTCCGGCACCAGCCATGTTTCTGTGAGTATTATAACGTCGTATGTTATCGTGAGGATGTTCACAAATAAAGTCTGCAGTTTCGTACGGATACCCCTACAGTTTTGGTAATAAATGGTTAAGTGTTTCAGTCACTGGTAATAGTATAATATGTGTATGTAATAATATAGCGCATTTTTATCATTTTTTATCATTGAAGAAGATTTCCTATTCCCTGTTGCCCTTCATTGTTGTTGTAAACGCTAAGCTCTTGTTCGTTGACATTAAAGAGTGCACAATGAGGCAGCAAAAGATTCAGCAGTGTGTGCACTCCTTAGTAGGCAGTCAGTATGTAATCAGGGAGACAAGCTTACATGTAGATATGCTAATCTCGACGCTGGCACAGCGGAGACGTCGATGCAAAAAATGTGAACATTACCTCCCTAGCTACGGGCTAGCGGCCTATCATAAGAATATAGAACGAATAAAATTCTCCGAGCGACGTCTCTTTAAAAACGGTTTCTGGTAATAATTTGCTCAATACGGAGATATGGTATGTTAGGTATATTTGGAAACGAATTAGTGGCGGGAAACAATTTTCGTGGCACTGGTGAATGGCAAATTCCTATTATGGTTTTGTGGCAAAACGAGACAGACATTATAAATGTATTCTTTTGTATTGTTTATTGCCTAAGTCGTTAACAGAATACAGACCCATGATTTATTCTGCAGGGTTGGCAGATGAGTTTTTTACAATACAGTTTTTATTTTAGGAGTTATCTGAGGAACAAAAATTGCGGTTTGCTAGCTTTCTATTTGAATAGAACCAGCAAAAAATCAAACTAGCATGTTTATTCTTCAGATAAAAGTTATCTGAAGAATAAATAACTTAGTCAAAGCACATTAAGAATGCCTAACCCGATCATGGATTCTTTCATCTTTTAAAACGAAAACTCGTTAACGGCTTTTTGTACATTTACTTGACAAAATTAATGTGACTTTACAAGAAACGGGAACAATGAACAAACAATTTCGATATTTTCGTTAAACTTCAAGAATACCTTTCAACAACGTATTCATCATGAAACAATAGCGTCGGCTAAAGTCAAGTCTCATTAATTTAGTTGTTTTGCTTGATCTATCTTTAAGGTTACGTTCAAAGACCCAACATAGGCCCCTTGAATGACCGCATCTCACTTACTTAGCACAAAAGTACCTTGAAGTATTGTTTTCCCGAAACCAACTTTAATTTCCTTAGTTCCCTTCATTCAAAAGCATAAATAACCCTTCAAAATACTTCATTCAAAATCCCCCAGACGAAAGTCCTTCTTTCATTGAAGTCTATGACTTACACGCAGCGCCGGTTCTTTTACAATTCAGCTTAAAATTTTGTATTTATAAATTTAAGTATCCACTCCATTCGCGACCGTGAGTGGCCCAGTATTCATGATCTGAATATTTTACCTTTTTTAATTGGACTGGTGAATACGGGCGACTACGGGGGGGTTTAGTAACTCTTGATGAAAATGTGTGATGATATTCTTGTTGTTTTGGTTGGAACTAAATATGGCATGCTTGCATGGCAGTTATGCTTGGAAAGAAAAGACCACCAAGTTAGTGAATTATGACTATCGGTCAGCCACATAATTATGTACTATCTATGGCTTATGCAGGTACACAACGCCACTTGTTCTTTGCAGTCAGGTTTTGAAGAAAAATATCAACTAGAGTTGTGAATCACTGAATAAATTGCTCAAGGATTTTGCTGACCTTCAAGACGTAATAAGGATAGACATTGACTTTCGTCATTTGATATCATCATCATAGCAGCATACCTACTGCGATCAAGAACTCATTTATGAGTACCAAGCGTGGTAGTACTAGCATTATGATGATTCCGCCTTAGATGTTCATGGAAAGGTTACGTACTTATATAAAGTAGTCAAATATTGTACAGTATTGTTACAAATTTCTGCTTTCTGCTATCATGAATAGTTCTAAGTGAGTTGCTAGTAATCTAAAAGTGATTTGTACTACTCCGGTACACAAATCTTCATTAAAATTAAAGTAGAAACCATATAATTATGTATGCTAATTCTCACATGATGTTTTTTTTAATACATACCCCTACACACAAAGAATAGTCATCATAAGGTTAAGAAGATGTTTATTTAAGAAAAAACCGGGGAAATCTATTGACATAAAGCGAAAATAACTTCTGTGAAGAACCTTCTTCTTCCCCTTCTTCTACGAAGATTAAATTCCGCATAATTAGTCCGTAAATTACAAGAACGAAATATACGTAAAAAGGTTAGGATATACAGACCTCAATGGTAATAGCTCGCGTAGGAATCTGCTGCTACCCACACGCCCCGGGTAATAGGGAGCAAAAATAATAAATGGAGGGGAACTTAGAAACCTTTGGAGCTGTTTATAGGGCATTGGAGTAACGTTATTGATTCCCTTGTGTAGGCACAAATAAAAGTATATACGTTTGAGGAATACTGATGAGGATGCACGGTTTCAAGTTGCGGGTTTATGGTGAAACTGCTTTTATAAGAAGTTTTGGAGAACCATCGGCGAGGGAGTAACTGCCCGGGCGACAATTATTTGGTGCCATTGTTTAAACTGGCAGAAAAGGGTTCATGCGTATGAATTTTAATTTTTAACTTTACTATTTTATGAGCTCTCTTTTGTCAAATTACATATGCGATTGCTGTTGTTATCTATTTTAGACCAGGGTTTATTCTCGTAGCAAATTATTATTAGCAGATAGGAAACGCTGTAAATGTCAGCCTTTAAAAATAGGGGACTTAATAATTGGTCTCACAAACCACGTTAACTAAAAAGAACCCTAATCGTTAAATTTGGTAAAAATTTTGTTCTATCGATCAAATCAACCAACAGCCTAACGTAGTACTTTGTTGGAAACATGTACTTGCCGGAAGTTATGTGCCTAGACGATCGAGTCATGATCTCGAGAAACTGCAAACGTCATCAAGAACACCTGTATCAACCTCTTTGGTGACTAGCCGCTACTGATAAACGATATTACGTTCGACGAATACATCTGAGGCTTTCAAGCTTCACGTCACATTCCTGCTTATTTAGGCAATAATAATCTGATCTTCCTTTCGACATTTTTATTGCATGAAAGCCGAGAAAATGTGGAAGTTTCTTTTTATTTAATGTTTTACAATTTAAACAGACGTTTTTCTGTGAAAATTTTGTATGTTTTACGATTATAGAGGCAGTTTTCTAGCATATGGATACGTCGTAAAGTTGTGATTGTGCGAGATAAGCATCTTAGATTTGTTATCGAATCTAAAAATAAAATCAAGGAACTAAAAAAATGGGGTGGTCCTGCAATGCATCCCGGTACGATGTACGCAGCGCTACGAGTCGCGTAGGAGGGCCGCGTAGCAGAGACGCGTAGCAGAGCCGCGTAGCGGAGCCGCGTAGCAGAGCCGCGTAGCATGACCGCGTAGCAGGGCCGCGTACTAATATAGCGTAGCAGACAAACATGCTTTGTAACAGTTTTTTTATACCTACCGCATCTGAATTAGGTATATGGATCTTCGAGTTCACCCTACACTGTTATATATTGATATCATCGACGAGTCATTAATACCAAGTGACCGGGTCTTTGCAACCCTCGACACTTATCTACGTAATTTTATCATCAAACAATAGACAACTTGAAACTACAATACAATAGGATCACCTGTATGTACAGGCGAAACCCATTCGATCTAACTTAGTAAGATAAGCGACTAGCCCCAGCCCCCTACATGGCTTATTCATAAATTGTGCGTGTCATCCATTACTCTCCAGTTCATCCAGTTTCTGATAATAACATTGAAACTTCCCTATAACGGGGCCCTTTAACCCTCTCAAACACGCTTGATACAGGCTTTTATCAAAACAGTATCTCATTGAAGCAGTTCGTTAAGACCGGGTCGGAAATTACGTCGCAGACAGCCCGGGTTGACTCCGAGATCGCGATGAGGCCGGTAAAGACGAAAAATGTGCCCGATTTTTAGGGTTAAGTGGTATTTGGTCCTAAAATCTCTTACTGGATTGTGTAGCGAACTCCATTCTTTTATTTATAAATACGGTAAGTAAAAAAGAAACTATTTTAATTGGTAGGTACTTAGCAAAACATATATTTTCTTTGTTACCTACCTACCCAATTTTATTTTATATTATTTGACCCTGATTATAGATTACTTGGAAGTGTTCATTAAACAGTAACCGGGTGATTTTTTTATTGTAAACACGGAAAGATTTACGAACTTCGAGATTTTACTCGTAGTAAAGTTTACTGGAAACAAACGCGGCAAGTACGAGTATCTCGATCGAAATCAAAAGCTTCGGAAACAGTTCGCTTCGGCTTGTGTAACTTAAACTAACTTTTCACACCTCAATCTTGCAATCTGAAAGCCAATAAGGGTTGACCCACATCTGTCAGCAACAAATCGCCTTTTTCATGCTCTATCCTTTTCTGTCGCTCAAGATTGTCATTTCCTGGAGCGAGAAAGATAGATTATGAAAAAAGGACAGATCACTTTAATTTACAGACAGGCGCTTTACTTAGTGTAAATAATTTCATTACCACTGCTCTCGAAACGGCGAAGGAAAACATAGTGAGGAAACCGGCATGTGTTAGAACCAAAAATTTACGAAAACATAGATTGCAGCAAAAAAATTATAGGTTGATTATGATTAATTTCCCTGACTTTTGCTTTATAAACGCCAAAATTATGAAATATTTTAGTTTGCTTCTTGTCTCGTATTTAGATCTAGCTTAATCATATTAAGTACCAATCGATTCACATAAAACTCTGTCTTTGAACGTAATAACTTAGTTTTACTGTTTTCTAATCAGACAATACAAATAGAACTGATCTCATAGACAATTCCTTTAAACGACTACAATTTCTCAGTGCCAAAAAACTAATAACTCAGTGCCATCTTAATGCTGTCAAATGAAATGTAGTTTAGTTGTACACACTTTAGTCAATTTCAAAATGGAAAATCGTCGTTTGACAAAAATCAACAAAATTTTAGAGAATCAGCACCATTGTTCGTTGAATCGTTGAGCTGCTGACTGCAACTGGACAGGTCCTCTCAATCTTTGTGGTTCTTTCCTCAAAAAGACCATTTCAGATCTGACCAAGATTATGTCTGGACTTAAAAAGAGACCTCTGAGTTTGTTTCAGATTTTCTTCTCGGAGAAGTCAGTTAGGAAACGCCGACCTCATATAGTTTTGAAAATATGATTGATGTGTAAAAATGTTTGTACAGACTTACAGAAATAAAATCATTTATCAATTAAGAGAACGAAATTTGCAAGGCGTCTACAGGTATCACCCTAAATCTTTGGTTTTCTAGGAAAGCGGTTCCGTTTTTTTATCAAAACGTTACTATGTAATGGAACAAAGGTTGTTTACAATAAAATGGTTTTTTGTCCGTGTATACATCTCGTGTCGATCTCATTTAAATCTGTAATTTCCACCAGTATTTGACATTAAGGTGTCATAAAAATGCTTATACCTTAGCGTCTGCTGCACCGATTGACTTCATCACGTCAACGCCGGCTGTCCCTGAAAACCAGCGCTGGTGCTCTGTCGAGCTATGACCATTTTACGTGAATGTGACGCATATTTACCCCAACTTGTTATTTGTTCTCTGCGTCACGTATTTTTTGTATTTTGTTGTATTTGTACAGCCGTTATCCTGTGAGCCTTCTCCGCTTTCTTAGAAAAATAATAATGGGAGTTTACCCTATTATTTAGGCCGTAAATCGAGCATACCATGTTATGCCGACGACGACGTGCCGACGTTTGTGGAAAAGGAGCTGCACAAGCATCCACCCGTCACCTTCGACCACGTCGATGTAACGAGCCTTCTGAAGGACCTTGTTTTTCTGAAGGCCCGCCTCGCGGATGTTCTAGCGAAGTTAGACGCATCCCAAAACACCGTTGCCGATTTGCTCAAAGAATTTAGCGAGTTATGTAACTATGTGGCGGTAACTAGGTCATTAGTCGATGCGTCTAACGTGAACATTTGTCGCGGAGCCGGCCTCGATGTATCGTCGTCAAATTCCGCGTCAGCAGTTTCATCGCCAGCGCATTTGTCGTTTGCTGAGCTTGCAGAGCGCCCCACCCGGGAGCCCCGCAGCCCGGCGCTCGTGATCGCGGCTCCTCCACGTAGTGCTGCCCGAGCCCCTCACCCCGTCCCGCTGCGAGCGTCTGCAGCCCAGGCGAAGCCCCTAGAAAAGGATTTAGCTAGCGTTACCGCGAGTGCCCCAGGCGCTCCAAGTATGAAGCCTATGCCAGAAAAGGCCCCGAATAGAGCTGATGAAGAGTGGTTCGTGACGGTCTAAGGAGGAAGCGCCTATCGCGAAAGAACAGGAACCGCTCTGGCAAATGCTGACTTCGGACATCTTTGGCCCGAAGTCAGCATGAGAGCCGCGAAGTCAAACACACCGGTGTACATCTCCCGCCTACACTACACTACTAAGGCGGAAGACATCGTACAATACGTGCGCCAGAAGACGAGGTACACGCCGAGGGTGCAGTTACTGGAGTCGCACCGCAACGCAAATTCAAGGCGTTCGTGGTGCGCGTACCGAATTGTTATCTGCCCGTCGTCATCGAAGAAGACTTTTGGCCGCAGGACGTAGTTTCCATCGCTTCCGTATGTTTTATTATTATATCTCCTTGATTCATTTTAAAACTTATCTTTTACATTTTTAAATAGACATGATCATTCTCGAGAACTGGGTCGGGCACATACCTGTAGTACGGCACTTCCGATTCCGCAAGGCTGTATTGCAAGGCGAGGTGCTGGTGGATAGTCCTAGCCACTAGATTGTTTTTGAGCGTCCACTCGCCGTTAGCAAGACGAGTACAAACGGAAAAAATCTTTCAGATATATTCACCGGGACGGTGGCATGCCCGACAAATGTCGACGACAATGGCAACGGCCACGCTCAGCGCAAAATAATTTCCTCTTACAGTGTAAGCGCGTCCGATTGCAACGACGGATCGCACTGCACTGTAATGGATGTGCGATGAATGTATAGCAACTTCAGCGCCGTCTTCTTGTTTTCGGTGAAGTCTTGGTGAAAGCGGTGGTGAACAAATGATCAGACCTATAATCATAATTTTGGTAATGGACTGATAAGGATATATTACCATGGGTGGATTTCACCAACGAAACTGAACGCCATTATTGTCATTATTTTCCTTGGAATATTGACACTGCCGCTCTTGAACGCGTTTAATATGTCCTGAACGCGTTTAGTAACAATGGTGAAATCGGCACTAAGTTGTACATTACATAATGGGGTGTTATAATCAGAATTTAATTAACTGCTAACATTTGCACCTATAGACACATGTTTTTCTCTTTTCCGTAATTACACAACACTGCGCAAGTACAACAGTTTGTAAGTTTCAGGAAATGCTTACAAACTATCTTTGTATTTCCGATCTATCGCTGTCTATTGTCGACAAGAAACATATCGGATTTCTGTGCAAGTAAGCAACTTTATCGGAGACAGTCTGAGATAATAACTTTGGCAAGTCAGCAGTCCGGTTGTCTTTGTTCAACGATAGTTGAACGAATTATGGAAGAACTGAGGTTCTGTGGCAGTTGTAGAAACGGATATAACACGGCAAATTTACTTAAGGTGTCATTTTACTTATAAAATATTTTTCCAGACTATTCCTAAAAGTGGAATTTTAAAGAAAATGTCATAATTTTTCAGACGTTAAAGTTGGTTTGTTAAAATCAACGAGCAACACAGTTGTGGTCTTCATGTACTCTTATACAAAAAAAACATAACACACATAACACAAAATGATTATTGATTTCTCGTAGTATCCCTATGTTTCTCAACACACCCTGAGCCCCAGTCAGACTCACTATTGATCCTCCAAAAATTATGTACGATGTTTTTTCAAATAAATGAGCCATTTAAAACTAGTTGTGCTTCTAATGATGATGTTGTTATAATTTTAATAACCGCGAGCGCTTCATCATAGTTGGTCGCATTTCATTGGCTTTTAAGTATTTAAGGACAAAAAAATCGTAATTATTTGAGGCGCACAAAATGAGGCACATTTAGACGTCGAGGACATCATAATGGGAATTACTTGGGGCTCGATCGAAAACATGCATAATTAATGTAGTTCGTGCAGGTATTTTAATTTTGTATTGTAAGGAACAGCAAACAGCTACATTATGAGAACTTGCAAATAACTTTTTTTTCTTTAATAATAATATAACTCACAACGCCACAGGTAGACACAAGGTTTAAAAAGGAAAAAAAGTGTAATCGCTAGGAACATTAGTAGTTTTTAATGAGCATTAAAAACGTTAAAATTCAGATATGGATTACATAATACAAAAATACGACAAAACTATTACGTTAGATGATTTTCAGAAGGGGTACACAAAGGGGATTTACTTATTTAGCAAAAAGGAGCGAGTGAGGCTTTTAAATCTCCTCATTGTACAATTAAAGATGTCAATATTTTCTAAATTGAGCGCTCGCCAGAATTAGTTCGGCAAGAGCTTACTGCAAAGAGAGTACCTGCGCGAACCTGTCGCCTGTGAAACGTTCTCGGGACAGAGTAGCAAATCATGGTATTTAGATTTATACAATTGAATTTATTCCTGACAATTTAATATAAAATAATGGCTTCAAGGTATATTCTTCTAGAGCTAAGCGGCAGGAGCTTGTACTTGCTGAGTAATTGAGAATAAGGTAGGTAGGTTTTATGGCATCTATAGTGCATGCCACGTAAAAAATGTACTTACCATTTACAACCATTTCAGAATATTTTTGTAGAAGGGGTTCCATACAGACACTGCATACTCTAACTTTGAGCGAACCAGGGCTTTAAATAAGCATATATATGACGCGGTTTTTTTTTAATTCGAGGGTAGATCGCATGATAAAGCCACACAATTGGTAAGCTTTACTTAAAATTTTGTCAATATGCAAATCTAGGCATCGTTTGGAATCAAGTATAACGCCGAGATCACGAATTGAATTTAATTTTGTGAGGTGTACTTGACAAAGGGCGTACGTGAAATCAACAATGTGCTTGTTTCTGGTGAAAGTAAGGTAATTGCATTTCGATATACTTAGCTTTACTTTGTTCCTATGACAGTAATCTGTTATTCTGTCCAAGTCTTGCTGCAGTAGAATGGAATCAGTAACAGTTTTGATGGATTTATAGATCTTCAGATCATCTGCGTACAGTAGGAACTTCGTGTTGTGAAAGCAATAACCTATGTCATTAATGATTACGATAATAATAACGGACCAAAGCGCCGCAGCAAATTACCTCGGATTCCATTGAAGGCAATTTTATCCAGCAACAGTTTATGGTCCACCTTGTCAAAGGCCTTGCAGAAATCTGTGTAAACTGCGTCTACCTGCAGGCCATTATCGAGGCTATCAAACAAAAAGGTGGAAAAGGACAGAAGGTTTGTGACAGTAGATCGCTGTTTAACGAAGCCGTGTTGTTGCTGTATAACAGAATTGTGCAATGATGGATATATTTCATTAGAGAGAATAGAGATTGGACGATAGTTCTCCACGTCCCCCTTCGTGCCACCCTTGTGTACAGGTGTGATGTTTGTACATTTCCACTACATAGGAAACACTCCTTCAGTTATGCACTTATCATAGATTTAAGTTAACGGTATGCATATGTAAGCAGCAGTGTGCCGTAGGAAATATGCAGGAATGCCGTCAGGCCCTGGACCTTTGGAAGGATCCAGGGACTTAAGTTCTTTAAGGATCTTTTGTTCATCAAAGTGTAAGTTAGAGATTATGTCATTGGCTGAGGAAGTTTCTGCAGGTGGTTGCCATTGAGACAAGAGTGGTGAAGCAGGTTCGTAAACTGAGTAGAAAAAGTTTGAAAACATTTCGCAGATAACATCCGGTTTACTGGATTGGGTGTCTTTGTAGAAAACTTTTGCTGGGATGCACGGTTTGTCCTTACGGTTAGCTTCGTATGTCCTGAATTGTTTTACATTTGTGTGTAGGCTATCTTCTACCGATTTAATGAACGAAGAAAAACATTTGCCGCACATGTCCCTAAAATTAGCTCTATGTGATCTGATTGTTTCATAATCAGATATTTTTTTATACTTCTTCCACTTGATCCAGGCCTTCTGTTTCTTTTTAAATGTACTGATTAAGGGACGTGAGAAGCAGACTGGAAAAGTGGAGGATTTGGAACAAGCCTTAGGAGTGTGAAGCTTAATAATCTCGTATAGTTTGTCATAAAACAAAGAAAGGGCTTCTTCAGATTTTCTATGTGCGATTAATTCGGGCCAATCAGTTTTCTGGATCATATCATCAATTTTTTCATAGTTCTCCTTGTAAAAATTGTATTTCTGCAGCGATTGCCTGTCTAGGGGAAGATATTTAATATTAATATTAATGTCACAAACGAATGGGGGGTGGTATACGTCAGCAGGTAGCAGAGGAGAGGGCTCCTGCTGCACATTACAGGAGCAGTTGGTTATTAAAAGGTCTAATATTTTGCCTTTAGTGTTAAGAATGCCGTTATACTGATAGGCATTTAGTAGCGACATGAAGTTGTTTAGATGGTCACAAGACAAGGTTGAGCCAGAACACAAAGAAGAACTTGTTAGAGTATTTAGGGTAGATGGCATGTGCCACGTTGCTTCGGGAAGATTATAATCTCCAACCAGGTAAAAGAATTCGACGCTAGGATCACATAAAGCTTCATAGAATACCTCAAAGTGTTTTCATATACAATCGACGTAGTCTTGGGTGGTATGCATGTAGCAGCCACGACGTGACGCTTTAGATTTTGACCACTAGGTATTTCGACAGCAATTTGGAAAGAAAAGACCACCAAGTTATTGAATTATGACTATCGGTCAGCCACATAATTATGTACTATCTATGGCTTATGCAGGTACACAACGCCACTTGTTCTTTGCAGTCAGGTTTTGAAGAAAAATATCAACTCGAGTTGTGATGTAGTTCATAATGAATCAGTGCAAAAATTGCTCAAGGATTTTGCTGACCTTCAAGACGTAATAAGGATAGACATTGACTTTCGTCATTTGATATCATCATCATTTATGAGTACGAAGCGTGGCAGTAATGGCATTATGGCGGTTCCGCTTTAGATGTTCATGGAAAGGTTACTTACTTATATAATGTAGTCAAATATTGTACAGTATTGTTACAAATTTCTGCTTTCTGCTATCATGATTACAATTGGTTTAGTTATGTGAAATTATGGATCGAATAGTTCTAAGTGTGTTGCTAGTAATCTAAAAGTGATTTGTACTACTCTGGTACACAAATCTTCATTAAAATTAAAGTAGAAACCATATAATTAATTAAAATAATATAAGAAACCATATAATTATGTATATTGATTCTCGCATTGTGATTTAATACATACCACTACACACAAAGAATAGTCATCATAAGGATACGAAAAAACCGGAGTAATCTATTGTCTTATACCGAAAACAATATTCTGTGAAGAACCTCCTTTACACATTTGAGGATTCAATTTCGCATAATTAGTCCGTAAATTACAAGTACGAAATATACGTAAAAAGATTAGGATATACAGACCTTCATGGTAATAGCTCGCGTAGGAATCTGCTGCTACCCACACGCCCCGGGTAATAGGGAGCAATAATAATAAATGGAGGGGAACTTAGAAACCTTTGGAGCTGTTTATAGGGCATTGGAATAACGTTATTGATTCCCTTTTGTAGGCAAACATAAAGGTATATACGTTTGAGGAATACTGATGAGGATGCACGGTTTCGAGTTGCGGGTTTATGGTGAAACTGCTTTTATAAGAAGTTTTGGAGAACCATCGGCGAGGGAGTAACTGCGCGGGCGACAATTATTTGGTGCCATTGTTTAAACTGGCAGAAAAGGGTTCATGCGTATGAATTTTAATATTTAACATTACTATTTTATGACCTCTCTTTTGTCAAATTACATAAGGGATTACTGTTGTGACCTATTTTTGACCAGGGTTTATTCTCGTAGCAAATTATTATTAGCAGATAGGAAACGCTGTAAATGTCAGCCTTTAAAAATAGGGGACTTAATAATTGGTCTCACAAACCACGTTAACTAAAAAGAACCCTAATCGTTAAATTTGGTAAAAATTTTGTTCTATCGATCAAATCAACCAACAGCCTAACGTAGTACTTTGTTGGAAACATGTACTTGCCGGAAGTTATGTGCCTAGACGATCGAGTCATGATCTCGAGAAACTGCAAACGTCATCAAGAACACCTGTATCAACCTCTTTGGTGACTAGCCGCTACTGATAAACGATATTACGTTCGACGAATACATCTGAGGCTTTCAAGCTTCACGTCACATTCCTGCTTATTTAGGCAATAATAATCTGATCTTCCTTTCGACATTTTTATTGCATGAAAGCCGAGAAAATGTGGAAGTTTCTTTTTATTTAATGTTTTACAATTTAAACAGACGTTTTTCTGTGAAAATTTTGTATGTTTTACGATTATAGAGGCAGTTTTCTAGCATATGGATACGTCGTAAAGTTGTGATTGTGCGAGATAAGCATCTTAGATTTGTTATCGAATCTAAAAATAAAATCAAGGAACTAAAAAAATGGGGTGGTCCTGCAATGCATCCCGGTACGATGTACGCAGCGCTACGAGTCGCGTAGGAGGGCCGCGTAGCAGAGACGCGTAGCAGAGCCGCGTAGCGGAGCCGCGTAGCAGAGCCGCGTAGCATGACCGCGTAGCAGGGCCGCGTACTAATATAGCGTAGCAGACAAACATGCTTTGTAACAGTTTTTTTATACCTACCGCATCTGAATTAGGTATATGGATCTTCGAGTTCACCCTACACTGTTATATATTGATATCATCGACGAGTCATTAATACCAAGTGACCGGGTCTTTGCAACCCTCGACACTTATCTACGTAATTTTATCATCAAACAATAGACAACTTGAAACTACAATACAATAGGATCACCTGTATGTACAGGCGAAACCCATTCGATCTAACTTAGTAAGATAAGCGACTAGCCCCAGCCCCCTACATGGCTTATTCATAAATTGTGCGTGTCATCCATTACTCTCCAGTTCATCCAGTTTCTGATAATAACATTGAAACTTCCCTATAACGGGGCCCTTTAACCCTCTCAAACACGCTTGATACAGGCTTTTATCAAAACAGTATCTCATTGAAGCAGTTCGTTAAGACCGGGTCGGAAATTACGTCGCAGACAGCCCGGGTTGACTCCGAGATCGCGATGAGGCCGGTAAAGACGAAAAATGTGCCCGATTTTTAGGGTTAAGTGGTATTTGGTCCTAAAATCTCTTACTGGATTGTGTAGCGAACTCCATTCTTTTATTTATAAATACGGTAAGTAAAAAAGAAACTATTTTAATTGGTAGGTACTTAGCAAAACATATATTTTCTTTGTTACCTACCTACCCAATTTTATTTTATATTATTTGACCCTGATTATAGATTACTTGGAAGTGTTCATTAAACAGTAACCGGGTGATTTTTTTATTGTAAACACGGAAAGATTTACGAACTTCGAGATTTTACTCGTAGTAAAGTTTACTGGAAACAAACGCGGCAAGTACGAGTATCTCGATCGAAATCAAAAGCTTCGGAAACAGTTCGCTTCGGCTTGTGTAACTTAAACTAACTTTTCACACCTCAATCTTGCAATCTGAAAGCCAATAAGGGTTGACCCACATCTGTCAGCAACAAATCGCCTTTTTCATGCTCTATCCTTTTCTGTCGCTCAAGATTGTCATTTCCTGGAGCGAGAAAGATAGATTATGAAAAAAGGACAGATCACTTTAATTTACAGACAGGCGCTTTACTTAGTGTAAATAATTTCATTACCACTGCTCTCGAAACGGCGAAGGAAAACATAGTGAGGAAACCGGCATGTGTTAGAACCAAAAATTTACGAAAACATAGATTGCAGCAAAAAAATTATAGGTTGATTATGATTAATTTCCCTGACTTTTGCTTTATAAACGCCAAAATTATGAAATATTTTAGTTTGCTTCTTGTCTCGTATTTAGATCTAGCTTAATCATATTAAGTACCAATCGATTCACATAAAACTCTGTCTTTGAACGTAATAACTTAGTTTTACTGTTTTCTAATCAGACAAAACAAATAGAACTGATCTCATAGACAATTCCTTTAAACGACTACAATTTCTCAGTGCCAAAAAACTAATAACTCAGTGCCATCTTAATGCTGTCAAATGAAATGTAGTTTAGTTGTACACACTTTAGTCAATTTCAAAATGGAAAATCGTCGTTTGACAAAAATCAACAAAATTTTAGAGAATCAGCACCATTGTTCGTTGAATCGTTGAGCTGCTGACTGCAACTGGACAGGTCCTCTCAATCTTTGTGGTTCTTTCCTCAAAAATACCATTTCAGATCTGACCAAGATTATGTCTGGACTTAAAAAGAGACCTCTGAGTTTGTTTCAGATTTTCTTCTCGGAGAAGTCAGTTAGGAAACGCCGACCTCATATAGTTTTGAAAATATGATTGATGTGTAAAAATGTTTGTACAGACTTACAGAAATAAAATCATTTATCAATTAAGAGAACGAAATTTGCAAGGCGTCTACAGGTATCACCCTAAATCTTTGGTTTTCTAGGAAAGCGGTTCCGTTTTTTTATCAAAACGTTACTATGTAATGGAACAAAGGTTGTTTACAATAAAATGGTTTTTTGTCCGTGTATACATCTCGTGTCGATCTCATTTAAATCTGTAATTTCCACCAGTATTTGACATTAAGGTGTCATAAAAATGCTTATACCTTAGCGTCTGCTGCACCGATTGACTTCATCACGTCAACGCCGGCTGTCCCTGAAAACCAGCGCTGGTGCTCTGTCGAGCTATGACCATTTTACGTGAATGTGACGCATATTTACCCCAACTTGTTATTTGTTCTCTGCGTCACGTATTTTTTGTATTTTGTTGTATTTGTACAGCCGTTATCCTGTGAGCCTTCTCCGCTTTCTTAGAAAAATAATAATGGGAGTTTACCCTATTATTTAGGCCGTAAATCGAGCATACCATGTTATGCCGACGACGACGTGCCGACGTTTGTGGAAAAGGAGCTGCACAAGCATCCACCCGTCACCTTCGACCACGTCGATGTAACGAGCCTTCTGAAGGACCTTGTTTTTCTGAAGGCCCGCCTCGCGGATGTTCTAGCGAAGTTAGACGCATCCCAAAACACCGTTGCCGATTTGCTCAAAGAATTTAGCGAGTTATGTAACTATGTGGCGGTAACTAGGTCATTAGTCGATGCGTCTAACGTGAACATTTGTCGCGGAGCCGGCCTCGATGTATCGTCGTCAAATTCCGCGTCAGCAGTTTCATCGCCAGCGCATTTGTCGTTTGCTGAGCTTGCAGAGCGCCCCACCCGGGAGCCCCGCAGCCCGGCGCTCGTGATCGCGGCTCCTCCACGTAGTGCTGCCCGAGCCCCTCACCCCGTCCCGCTGCGAGCGTCTGCAGCCCAGGCGAAGCCCCTAGAAAAGGATTTAGCTAGCGTTACCGCGAGTGCCCCAGGCGCTCCAAGTATGAAGCCTATGCCAGAAAAGGCCCCGAATAGAGCTGATGAAGAGTGGTTCGTGACGGTCTAAGGAGGAAGCGCCGATCGCGAAAGAACAGGAACCGCTCTGGCAAATGCTGACTTCGGACATCTTTGGCCCGAAGTCAGCATGAGAGCCGCGAAGTCAAACACACCGGTGTACATCTCCCGCCTACACTACACTACTAAGGCGGAAGACATCGTACAATACGTGCGCCAGAAGACGAGGTACACGCCGAGGGTGCAGTTACTGGAGTCGCACCGCAACGCAAATTCAAGGCGTTCGTGGTGCGCGTACCGAATTGTTATCTGCCCGTCGTCATCGAAGAAGACTTTTGGCCGCAGGACGTAGTTTCCATCGCTTCCGTATGTTTTATTATTATATCTCCTTGATTCATTTTAAAACTTATCTTTTACATTTTTAAATAGACATGATCATTCTCGAGAACTGGGTCGGGCACATACCTGTAGTACGGCACTTCCGATTCCGCAAGGCTGTATTGCAAGGCGAGGTGCTGGTGGATAGTCCTAGCCACTAGATTGTTTTTGAGCGTCCACTCGCCGTTAGCAAGACGAGTACAAACGGAAAAAATCTTTCAGATATATTCACCGGGACGGTGGCATGCCCGACAAATGTCGACGACAATGGCAACGGCCACGCTCAGCGCAAAATAATTTCCTCTTACAGTGTAAGCGCGTCCGATTGCAACGACGGATCGCACTGCACTGTAATGGATGTGCGATGAATGTATAGCAACTTCAGCGCCGTCTTCTTGTTTTCGGTGAAGTCTTGGTGAAAGCGGTGGTGAACAAATGATCAGACCTATAATCATAATTTTGGTAATGGACTGATAAGGATATATTACCATGGGTGGATTTCACCAACGAAACTGAACGCCATTATTGTCATTATTTTCCTTGGAATATTGACACTGCCGCTCTTGAACGCGTTTAATATGTCCTGAACGCGTTTAGTAACAATGGTGAAATCGGCACTAAGTTGTACATTACATAATGGGGTGTTATAATCAGAATTTAATTAACTGCTAACATTTGCACCTATAGACACATGTTTTTCTCTTTTCCGTAATTACACAACACTGCGCAAGTACAACAGTTTGTAAGTTTCAGGAAATGCTTACAAACTATCTTTGTATTTCCGATCTATCGCTGTCTATTGTCGACAAGAAACATATCGGATTTCTGTGCAAGTAAGCAACTTTATCGGAGACAGTCTGAGATAATAACTTTGGCAAGTCAGCAGTCCGGTTGTCTTTGTTCAACGATAGTTGAACGAATTATGGAAGAACTGAGGTTCTGTGGCAGTTGTAGAAACGGATATAACACGGCAAATTTACTTAAGGTGTCATTTTACTTATAAAATATTTTTCCAGACTATTCCTAAAAGTGGAATTTTAAAGAAAATGTCATAATTTTTCAGACGTTAAAGTTGGTTTGTTAAAATCAACGAGCAACACAGTTGTGGTCTTCATGTACTCTTATACAAAAAAAACATAACACACATAACACAAAATGATTATTGATTTCTCGTAGTATCCCTATGTTTCTCAACACACCCTGAGCCCCAGTCAGACTCACTATTAATCCTCCAAAAATTATGTACGATGTTTTTTCAAATAAATGAGCCATTTAAAACTAGTTGTGCTTCTAATGATGATGTTGTTATAATTTTAATAACCGCGAGCGCTTCATCATAGTTGGTCGCATTTCATTGGCTTTTAAGTATTTAAGGACAAAAAAATCGTAATTATTTGAGGCGCACAAAATGAGGCACATTTAGACGTCGAGGACATCATAATGGGAATTACTTGGGGCTCGATCGAAAACATGCATAATTAATGTAGTTCGTGCAGGTATTTTAATTTTGTATTGTAAGGAACAGCAAACAGCTACATTATGAGAACTTGCAAATAACTTTTTTTTCTTTAATAATAATATAACTCACAACGCCACAGGTAGACACAAGGTTTAAAAAGGAAAAAAAGTGTAATCGCTAGGAACATTAGTAGTTTTTAATGAGCATTAAAAACGTTAAAATTCAGATATGGATTACATAATACAAAAATACGACAAAACTATTACGTTAGATGATTTTCAGAAGGGGTACACAAAGGGGATTTACTTATTTAGCAAAAAGGAGCGAGTGAGGCTTTTAAATCTCCTCATTGTACAATTAAAGATGTCAATATTTTCTAAATTGAGCGCTCGCCAGAATTAGTTCGGCAAGAGCTTACTGCAAAGAGAGTACCTGCGCGAACCTGTCGCCTGTGAAACGTTCTCGGGACAGAGTAGCAAATCATGGTATTTAGATTTATACAATTGAATTTATTCCTGACAATTTAATATAAAATAATGGCTTCAAGGTATATTCTTCTAGAGCTAAGCGGCAGGAGCTTGTACTTGCTGAGTAATTGAGAATAAGGTAGGTAGGTTTTATGGCATCTATAGTGCATGCCACGTAAAAAATGTACTTACCATTTACAACCATTTCAGAATATTTTTGTAGAAGGGGTTCCATACAGACACTGCATACTCTAACTTTGAGCGAACCAGGGCTTTAAATAAGCATATATATGACGCGGTTTTTTTTTAATTCGAGGGTAGATCGCATGATAAAGCCACACAATTGGTAAGCTTTACTTAAAATTTTGTCAATATGCAAATCTAGGCATCGTTTGGAATCAAGTATAACGCCGAGATCACGAATTGAATTTAATTTTGTGAGGTGTACTTGACAAAGGGCGTACGTGAAATCAACAATGTGCTTGTTTCTGGTGAAAGTAAGGTAATTGCATTTCGATATACTTAGCTTTACTTTGTTCCTATGACAGTAATCTGTTATTCTGTCCAAGTCTTGCTGCAGTAGAATGGAATCAGTAACAGTTTTGATGGATTTATAGATCTTCAGATCATCTGCGTACAGTAGGAACTTCGTGTTGTGAAAGCAATAACCTATGTCATTAATGATTACGATAATAATAACGGACCAAAGCGCCGCAGCAAATTACCTCGGATTCCATTGAAGGCAATTTTATCCAGCAACAGTTTATGGTCCACCTTGTCAAAGGCCTTGCAGAAATCTGTGTAAACTGCGTCTACCTGCAGGCCATTATCGAGGCTATCAAACAAAAAGGTGGAAAAGGACAGAAGGTTTGTGACAGTAGATCGCTGTTTAACGAAGCCGTGTTGTTGCTGTATAACAGAATTGTGCAATGATGGATATATTTCATTAGAGAGAATAGAGATTGGACGATAGTTCTCCACGTCCCCCTTCGTGCCACCCTTGTGTACAGGTGTGATGTTTGTACATTTCCACTACATAGGAAACACTCCTTCAGTTATGCACTTATCATAGATTTAAGTTAACGGTATGCATATGTAAGCAGCAGTGTGCCGTAGGAAATATGCAGGAATGCCGTCAGGCCCTGGACCTTTGGAAGGATCCAGGGACTTAAGTTCTTTAAGGATCTTTTGTTCATCAAAGTGTAAGTTAGAGATTATGTCATTGGCTGAGGAAGTTTCTGCAGGTGGTTGCCATTGAGACAAGAGTGGTGAAGCAGGTTCGTAAACTGAGTAGAAAAAGTTTGAAAACATTTCGCAGATAACATCCGGTTTACTGGATTGGGTGTCTTTGTAGAAAACTTTTGCTGGGATGCACGGTTTGTCCTTACGGTTAGCTTCGTATGTCCTGAATTGTTTTACATTTGTGTGTAGGCTATCTTCTACCGATTTAATGAACGAAGAAAAACATTTGCCGCACATGTCCCTAAAATTAGCTCTATGTGATCTGAATGTTTCATAATCAGATATTTTTTTATACTTCTTCCACTTGATCCAGGCCTTCTGTTTCTTTTTAAATGTACTGATTAAGGGACGTGAGAAGCAGACTGGAAAAGTGGAGGATTTGGAACAAGCCTTAGGAGTGTGAAGCTTAATAATCTCGTATAGTTTGTCATAAAACAAAGAAAGGGCTTCTTCAGATTTTCTATGTGCGATTAATTCGGGCCAATCAGTTTTCTGGATCATATCATCAATTTTTTCATAGTTCTCCTTGTAAAAATTGTATTTCTGCAGCGATTGCCTGTCTAGGGGAAGATATTTAATATTAATATTAATGTCACAAACGAATGGGGGGTGGTATACGTCAGCAGGTAGCAGAGGAGAGGGCTCCTGCTGCACATTACAGGAGCAGTTGGTTATTAAAAGGTCTAATATTTTGCCTTTAGTGTTAAGAATGCCGTTATACTGATAGGCATTTAGTAGCGACATGAAGTTGTTTAGATGGTCACAAGACAAGGTTGAGCCAGAACACAAAGAAGAACTTGTTAGAGTATTTAGGGTAGATGGCATGTGCCACGTTGCTTCGGGAAGATTATAATCTCCAACCAGGTAAAAGAATTCGACGCTAGGATCACATAAAGCTTCATAGAATACCTCAAAGTGTTTTCATATACAATCGACGTAGTCTTGGGTGGTATGCATGTAGCAGCCACGACGTGACGCTTTAGATTTTGACCACTAGGTATTTCGACAGCAATTTGGAAAGAAAAGACCACCAAGTTATTGAATTATGACTATCGGTCAGCCACATAATTATGTACTATCTATGGCTTATGCAGGTACACAACGCCACTTGTTCTTTGCAGTCAGGTTTTGAAGAAAAATATCAACTCGAGTTGTGATGTAGTTCATAATGAATCAGTGCAAAAATTGCTCAAGGATTTTGCTGACCTTCAAGACGTAATAAGGATAGACATTGACTTTCGTCATTTGATATCATCATCATTTATGAGTACGAAGCGTGGCAGTAATGGCATTATGGCGGTTCCGCTTTAGATGTTCATGGAAAGGTTACTTACTTATATAATGTAGTCAAATATTGTACAGTATTGTTACAAATTTCTGCTTTCTGCTATCATGATTACAATTGGTTTAGTTATGTGAAATTATGGATCGAATAGTTCTAAGTGTGTTGCTAGTAATCTAAAAGTGATTTGTACTACTCTGGTACACAAATCTTCATTAAAATTAAAGTAGAAACCATATAATTAATTAAAATAATATAAGAAACCATATAATTATGTATATTGATTCTCGCATTGTGATTTAATACATACCACTACACACAAAGAATAGTCATCATAAGGATACGAAAAAACCGGAGTAATCTATTGTCTTATACCGAAAACAATATTCTGTGAAGAACCTCCTTTACACATTTGAGGATTCAATTTCGCATAATTAGTCCGTAAATTACAAGTACGAAATATACGTAAAAAGATTAGGATATACAGACCTTCATGGTAATAGCTCGCGTAGGAATCTGCTGCTACCCACACGCCCCGGGTAATAGGGAGCAATAATAATAAATGGAGGGGAACTTAGAAACCTTTGGAGCTGTTTATAGGGCATTGGAATAACGTTATTGATTCCCTTGTGTAGGCAAACATAAAGGTATATACGTTTGAGGAATACTGATGAGGATGCACGGTTTCGAGTTGCGGGTTTATGGTGAAACTGCTTTTATAAGAAGTTTTGGAGAACCATCGGCGAGGGAGTAACTGCGCGGGCGACAATTATTTGGTGCCATTGTTTAAACTGGCAGAAAAGGGTTCATGCGTATGAATTTTAATATTTAACATTACTATTTTATGACCTCTCTTTTGTCAAATTACATAAGGGATTACTGTTGTGACCTATTTTTGACCAGGGTTTATTCTCGTAGCAAGTTATTATTAGCAGATAGGAAATCGCTGTAAATGGCAGCCGTTAAAAATAGGGGACTTAATAATTTGTATCACAAACCACGTTAACTAAAAAGTACCCTAATCGTTAAGTTTGATAAAAATTTGGTTCTATCGATCAAATCAACCAACAGCCTAACGTAGTACTTTGTTGGAAACATGTACTTGCCGGAAGTTATGTGCCTAGACGATCGAGTCATGATCTCGAGAAACTGCAAACGTCATCAAGAACACCTGTATCAACCTCTTTGGTGACTAGCCGCTACTGATAAACGATATTACGTTCGACGAATACATCTGAGGCTTTCAAGCTTCACGTCACATTCCTGCTTATTTAGGCAATAATAATCTGATCTTCCTTTCGACATTTTTATTGCATGAAAGCCGAGAAAATGTGGAAGTTTCTTTTTATTTAATGTTTTTCAATTTAAACAGACGTTTTTCTGTGAAAATTTTGTATGTTTTACGATTATAGAGGCAGTTTTCTAGCATATGGATACGTCGTAAAGTTGTGAATGTGCGAGATAAGCATCTTAGATTTGTTATCGAATCTAAAAATAAAATCAAGGAACTAAAAAAATGGGGTGGTCCTGCAATGCATCCCGGTACGATGCTGTGTAACAAGTCGCGTAGGAGGGCCGCGTAGCAGAGACGCGTAGCAGAGCCGCTTAGCATGACCGCGTAGCAGGGCCGCGTACTAATATAGCGTAGCAGACAAACATGCTTTGTAACAGTTTTTTTATACCTACCGCATCTGAATTAGGTATATGGATCTTCGAGTTCACCCTACACTGTTATATATTGATATCATCGACGAGTCATTAATACCAAGTGACCGGGTCTTTGCAACCCTCGACACTTATCTACGTAATTTTATCATCAAACAATAGACAACTTGAAACTACAATACAATAGGATCACCTGTATGTACAGGCGAAACCCATTCGATCTAACTTAGTAAGATAAGCGACTAGCCCCAGCCCCCTACATGGCTTATTCATAAATTGTGCGTGTCATCCATTACTCTCCAGTTCATCCAGTTTCTGATAATAACATTGAAACTGCCCTATAACGGGGCCCTTTAACCCTCTCAAACACGCTTGATACAGGCTTTTATCAAAACAGTATCTCATTGAAGCAGGTCGTTAAGACCCGGGTCGGAAATTACGTCGCAGACAGCCCGGGTTGACTCCGAGATCGCGATGAGGCCGGTAAAGACGAAAAGTGTGCCCGCTTTTTAGGGTTAAGTCGTATTTGGTCTTAAAATCTCTTACTGGATCGTGTAGCGTACTCCATTTTTTTTTTTGTTAGTAACTGTGGTAGGTAATAAAGAAACGATTTTTAAACGAATTGGAAGGTACTTGCGGGTTACTTACCAAAACATATATTATCTTTGTTACCTACCTACCCAATTTTATTTTATTTAATATGACCCTGATTATAAATTACTTGGAAGTGTTCATTAAACAATTATTTCTTTCTCCCTTTGTGTCCATTGTTAGTTGATTAAGTCTTAGCATATACTACTATACAACCTGTGTCTATGTATATATTTTTGGATCAAAAACTTATTATTATTAAACAGCAACCGGGTGCTTTAAAGATCGTAAACAACTCTCAAAACGGCGAAGGAAAACATCGGGAGGAAACCGGCATGTCCTAGAACCAAAACTTTAAGAAGAAATAGATTACAGCAAAAAAAAATTTGGCTGATTATGATTAATTTCCCTGACTTTTGCTTTATAAACACCAAAATTATGAATTATTTCAGTTTGCTTCTTGTCTCGTATTTAGATCTAGCTTAATCTTATTCAGTACCAATCGATTCACATAAAACTCTGTCTTTGAACGTAATAACGTAAGTTTTACTACATTCTAATCAGACAATACAAATAGAACTAATCTCATAGACAATTCCTTTAAACGACTACAATTCCCTTTTAGTATCGATAACCTAAGTGTCGGCCGCCTGAACTTTAAACAACGAGCTTTGACAAAGTTAGTCCAACTTGGCCGAGGGATACAATAAGCCTAAATAGTGAATGCTGATTGGTCGATATTATAACAGTATCTTTTATTCTTTTTTGAACCTTATGTTACCATGATAGCGTGCATTTTCGGTTTGATATATGGCCGCTAAAGTGAACATCTGTTACTTGCCATGGTTTAATAGCGGGGAGGGTGTTTTGTACGAGAATTTGAAAATTTAAGAGTTCTTATTTTTTGTTATACGCACAATCATGAAAGTTAAACTCGTGCAAACATCTGCTGTATATTTTTATTGCGGCCTGGGAACAATGGATTACTAAAAAGTAGGTACTCTTTTATTTTCTTAATGCAGGCTACATTATCCCAATCAACATTTCTCACCATTTTCCACTAAAATAAAACACGAATAATCAAACAAATAAACTTTCCAAAGAAATCAAACATAACAACCAGACGGACTTTTATTTTTATCGCTTATTACATGTGTTAGCTTTTGGTTCGAATAATCTGCACCCCATCAATAAGATTTACTTATATCTTATTGATGGGGTGCAGATTATTTTGTAAATGTTTTATTTTATTATTTGAGACTTTTTGCAACCGACTTCCCGCGTAAAAAAACCGTAGCCGGTTAATTTAATAGATTTTGTTTAAATAAACGGATGTCGCTTGCAAACTGGATTTAAACGTAATATTTTATTTCTGGAAGTTGCTTAGCACGATACTTATCGATGCACATGTCGATGCACTTTAAATGGCAGTTCCGTGTAGAATAAAGGGCTATAACGTTACGCTGATAGTTTCCTTGTCCCAATCCTACTGGTTTCTGATACATTTATTTAGCCGTCTACCTTAACAGTACCATACGAGTATCATAAACAAAACAAGGCTTACATTATCCACACTCACAACCACTGCAATAATTAAACCTTTCTGAAGTACCATTAAAACAATCTGCTGCGCCAAAACCAAGCCAAAACATAATTCTGTCGCTGCACACTGCCACATCAGCCTCAGCAGTCAACGTCTCCAGCTAACATTCCTCTCCTTCGGAAAACTTATCCAATTATATAATCCAAGCTGCAGAACAAATGCAATGTTACTGCTTAGCAAGTTCGTCTCACAGATGTGGGTCACTTTATAAATATTTTTACACATAGCATAAATATTTTTATTCAGGCTATTAGAACATAACATAACATCACGCCTTGTTTCCCCGAAGGGTTGGGCAGAGGTGTACCTGTACACCCACATTTCGCCAGTTATGTTTAAGTCCCATGTAATAGGGGGCGAGCCTATTGCCATCAACCGGGCACAAATCCAGACTCCGGGCTGCTACTGAGAAATTCCAGATAGAAAAACCCAATAACACTTTGCCCGACCTGGGAATCGAACCCAGGACCTCCTGCTCAGCGGTAGCGATTGCGACCACTAGACCAACGAGGCAATCAGGCTATTAGAATAGAATAGAATACTCTTTATTATGTACACCTTATAAATTACAGACATTGATGTAGAAATTTTACATTGGGTGACACAATGGGCGGTCTTATCGCTAATAGCGATCTTTTACAGACAACCTTTGGATACACCTTTGGACCTTTGAACCTTTGGATATTCAGCGTGTATCACAAAGGTGTGGTCACTCAGGGTGGCAGGGACATCGACGCACAACCTGTTACCATTCTGCTGTCTCTAACTATACATAACATCACGCCTGAAATCTCACCTAGACTGATGTGGTGTCGATTGTGTCACTGTGATAAATATCGAGTCTTGAGGAATGGCCATCTGTTCTGAAGAGAGTTAGTTTTTATCTTAATCTTGGTCACCTCGGGTTGGGGGGGAATGAGGTGTTTGACTCCCCCCGCAATGTCTAAGAGGGGCGCGCGTGGAACACATCGCGCCGCCACCTCGGGTCCTGATGTGGGGGGGCGGCGGACGTCCCCGATTCCGCAGTCCCTGGGCCCATTTAGGGGGGCTGGAAGAGGGCGTTGTCCGCCCTCCGCCTGCGCCCGGTGCGCCTGCTGCGGATCGGGAGAGTGGACGAGATCTCTCTTTCCCTTTCCACAGCCTCCTTCTGCGAGATAACTCTTTCGCAAAATGAAACCAACTCGTACCAGGACTCGACGCTGCCGACCATCGAATTCACTACGGTCAGCAGCGACAGGTCACTGCCTACTTCTGAGATGAGGCACGGCGCGGCTCCTCCCAAGCGGCACACTCTGCCAGCGTATGCCACGCCGAGTCCTCCCGGCAGTCGACGCAGTGGTGACACCGGGCGTCCGGGTCCCTGTTTATGCGACACACCTCGATGGTGACGAGGCCGGCGGTAGGGCGTGTCCCGCCATTCCACCACTAGGGCGACGACCGACGCCCGGTGGGAATTGGCCCTCAGCACCCAGTCGTACCCGATGACCTCCTTAAAGCCCTGACCTGGCACCGTGTGACTTCATTTAATTCCCGAAAATAAAAAATCAGCACAAAGGGAAACAATTTTCGTCGCCGGAAGATGCATTGTCAGCGTTCGAGCAGGCTGTAACAGGTGTCTATGGCGGACTGGAAAAAGTGTTTCGAAAACTGGTTCAGACACATGAAACTTTGTACAGTGAAAAGATTTATTAAGAAAATATTCACTCAAAGAATATTTATTTTTATTTTCGGAAAACTTCCTGAGTGTCCCACGTATTTTGTATTGGGCGTTAATAGCTGCGCCACAGTTATTTTATTTTGCAACTTTCTTCGTGACTTTTGCTAAGTTTTACCTAAATTGTTCGTAATAAACTTTTTATTATAATTGTGTTTTTTTTTATTTTTTTATAATTGGCATCTCGCAGGTCAACCTATGAGGTTGTCGTCTGCTTAGACGGACTTGCCTGTGGTTGCCCTAATAAATTAAGGCCTCCAGCCAGGACTTAAACTTAAATACTAACTAAAACTAAGCGACAACGCTAAGGGCACCCCCTGTGGGGTACGGACCTCGGCTTAGGGCGTCGCTGGAAGAGGGCAGCAAGGGACTCGCTGGATCAGGATTGATATTAATTAGGGACGAATTTAAAGCTACAGGCTCAGCGTCGCGGGCTGGCTCGAGCAAGGGTCGGGAGGGGCGTGGATGTGGGCGTCGCGGCGGGCCTCGGCGGCGAGGACGGTAGGACGGCGATCGGGTTTTGGGCTTATGTAGTGTGCTGGTGGCCTTACTACTCTCCTGGAGGAGGGTAGTGGCGTCGTCGGGGGCGATTAAAGTATGCCTTGGTCGGCGAATACTGCTAATGCGGGAGGGAGTGTAGCGGGCGGCCGCTGAGATCAAGGGGTTGGAGTGTTTTATGCCACAGTCAAAGAAGCGCTTCGATAAGCGTTTCATGAACTGGTTTATGGTAGGCATTTTAAGATCGATGTGGAGATTTATATTACGGACATAGAAGGGGGCACCCGTGACCTTTCTGAGGAAACGGTTCTGGAGGGTCTGCATCTTATGGAGATGACGTGGGTGAGCGTGCGCGAATACAACGCAGGCATAAGTCATGATGGGACGGATGACTGCGGTGTAGATGCGCAGCTTGCATTTAAGTGACAGTTTGCAAGGGGCTGTCAGAATAAAGTGGAGTCTACCAAGAGCGAAAGCGGCGCGCGCGCGAACAGCCTTAATGTGCTGTTTAAACGTTAAGTTTTGATCAAGGATCACGCCTAGGTATTTGGCTTGCTTCTCCCAAGGGATTGGCTTGCCGTACATAGTGATCGGGCTGGGAAGGGGGGGTGGGACTCGACGACGTCTCGAGAAGAGAACCGCCTGACTCTTATCGGGGTTGACCTCGATTCTCCATTTCCGGAACCAAGCGCCTAAGACGTTTGCGGAGGTTTGGAGAGTACGAGCTATAGCATTGGGACAATGACCGGTAAAGTAAACGGCAGTGTCGTCGGCGAAGAGAGCCAACTGAGCCTTTTTACTCTGTGGGATATCGCTGGTGAACAGCGTGAAAACTAGAGGAGATATGACGGAACCCTGAGGGACACCGGCGCGAATAGGGTGAGGGGACGAGAGTGCACCCTCGATGCGATAGCGGAAGGTGCGATTCGACAAAAAGTCTCGTAAGATGAGCACGAGACGATCTGGCACTCCTAGTTGGTAAAGCTTGTATAACAAGCCGTTGTGCCAGACTTTGTCGAAGGCTTTCGCTATGTCGAAGAATAGCACACCCGTCGTCGCGTTACGCTGCATACCGGCGCACAAGTGCTCTACGATACGGTGGACCTGGTGGATACTCGAGTGTTGTGGACGGAAACCAAACTGCTCGTTGGGAATGAGGCTCTTTCCTTCGGCGTAGTCTTTGAGACGCTTATAAATAAGCCTCTCGTAGATTTTTAGAGCTAATGGGACGGTAGCTGGAGGGCTCAGACTTTGGCTTGCCTGGCTTTGGGATACCGATGACTGTTGCTTCTTTCCACGCTTGTGGGAAGATGTTGTTGCTCAAGGCGCCATTGAATATGGCGGTCATGAGCATTATTAGAGGGGCAGGTAGGAGTTTGTATACCTTGTTAGTAATACCGTCCGAACCGGGGGCTTTACGAGCTTGGAGCCCTTTTATGATGTCGTGCACTTCATCTGGAGTGACGGGAGGCAGAGGATCATCAGGGTCTTCAACGGGTGGAAGGGAGGCTCTCCGTTCGACTTCAGCGTCGACCTTGTTCAGGTGAGCTTGGTCTACTGGTTGAGAGCTGGGAGAACACTGGGACTCTAGGCTGTCAGCAAGGCATTCGGCCTTGTCGGTGCTGTCGAACGCGACGCTCTTGTCGGGGCGGATGAGGGGAGGCATAGAGACCTCCTCGGAGGAGCGCAATTTCCTCTGAAGGTGCCAGAAGGCTTGGTGAGTGGGCTCGAGTTCACTGAGCATCTTGTTCCAACCCTCTGAGCGAACCTCCCCTATGCGTTTCTTTACAGCACGCTGTAAATGGCGCATGTGGGCTTTGTTCGCGTCACAAGGGAAGGAGTCGTAGGCACGAATAGCCGTATTCTTCTCGGTTATCAAGTCACGTACGTTAGAAGGTAGTTTCCAGCGATGGTCTTCCATCACCGGAACTTCCCGTGAACAATCCGTCAAAACGGATTGAACGTGCTCAGTAACCGAGTCGATTGCGGCCGTCGTGTTGGCGACTGACACTATGTGATCGGGGATGGTGTCCAATTGAGGTGACGTGGTGGATTTCAGTCTTTCGCTTACTTTCCTCCAGTCGGTTATCATCTGGGTCTGAGGGGGGCGGTTGGGATCGCTTGGGCCAGAGTAGGGGGCAAGATGCATAACTACTGGTCGGTGGTCAGAGTTAAGCTCGTGGAACGTCTCTATCGATTGCAAACGGAGGTTCACATTCTTGAGCAGCGCTACATCGAGTATATCTGGAAGATGGTTGGGATTTCCGGGGAAATGAGTCGGACTCATTGGAGCGATGACGTCAAAGTTAAGGGATTCGCCTAACTTGGAAATGATCCGACCTCTGGTAGAAGTCGTGCTACTATTCCACGCCGGGTGTTTGGCATTAAGATCCCCCGGCAATATGACGGAGTCACTCATACCGAAGAGGGCGGTGAAGTCCTTTTGGAGAGAGATGGGATCCTCCGGACCATTGTCTGGTGGAATATAAGCAGAGATGATGGTGAACGGTTGATGACCAGTCATGCCGAGCCGACAGATAGAGGTCTCCAGATGGGAGAAGAGAGAAGGTGGGTCGATAGGGATGCAATACAAAGATTTCCTAAAGTATATTAGTGTGCCACCCTTGTGGCATCGAGACCTGTCATTGCGAACTAGTTTATAGTTGGCAATATTCGGGTTTCGGTGATGAGGTTTTAAAAAGGTTTCCTGTATGAGGAGGATGTCAAGCTGATGGTCGCGGAGGAAAGCGGCGATCTCATCGCGTTGACCTGAAACGCCATTTGCGTTGAAGAAGCCTAATTTAAGGGATCGGGGTTTTATAATTGTGAAGTAAGTTGACGTTAATTCAAACCCCGGTGCCATCATCCTCCGTCACTGCGGCCGCTATGTGGCGGACACCGGTTTTCTATGAAACAGTAGCTTGACTAGCTGCTTTTCCTGTACACGTCGGACACATTGAGATTATCCCCAAAATTGAAATAATTCTTCCATTTACTGTCTTCTCCATGGCATAAAAACACGTCGGTCCCTTAATCCCACGTGAGCCGACCGACACTGACACGACGGCACGTATCAATAATTCAGTACACAATCTGGCCTCCCACGAATATTATTTTAATAAACCAGCTTGTAATAAAAGAGACACGTTCTCTGTTATTTTTGTTTACATCAACTGGGCTGATACATTTGTTATAATTAACTTTCCAGGAGTATTTTTTCTGAAAAATGTGTTTTTTCTTGAGTTTCTTTCAATTATGCACACATCTCAGCTTTATTCCCAAGCAGTAAAAGTGCAAAAATTTTGGGTATAGAATTTTCCTGCTGAATTTCTTTAGTCTCTGCTTTTCCTGTGTTTACACAATAACTGACAAATGCTTGCAATCAGAGCCTAAAAGTCCATTTTTCAGACTGATCTACATCGTCCTCACATGATCTGACCAAGATATGTCTGGACTTTGACCCCTGAGATAATTGGCCATTTCTTCTCAGGGGTAGTCCGATAGGAAATGTCGACTCCATAACGTGTAAAAGTGATTCCGATATTCTATTTATTTTTACTTTTCACCTGCCTATCAACTTAGTTTTGATACTCGTAAAGTTTCTTGTGCATCTAACTTGATAATCTAACACGCTTTTGTATTTGCCTTCTACTTGTAAAGCAATAAAATGCTAGCACATTCTCAAGAACGTTTAAAATAATAATAATAAAAAGCTTTATTCACTCCACACAGTTAATAAAAACAATTTAAACTATAAACACATGAAATAAGAATAAATTCAACAAATTTTAATTGATAAAAAAAATGAGTGTGTGGGCTCCCTTCGGGCAAAAGCCTCCTCCAAAGAATTCCACATTTGTCCATCTGACGCGGTGACTAGCCAGCCTGAACGTTTACATGCAGCTAAATGACAAAGGCATTCATCTGAGAAGATATACTAATCTAATCTGCATGTAAGATAGCATAGCAATTTCCTGACACAGTTCATGTGAGTGATATCTGATGTTCTATAAGGAAACTAGAGATGGCTATATACGAATTCAGACAGCATTCAGAAGTAAATTAATTATGTAACGTCTCTGTTTGTCTAGTTTGTGAAATTCGTTCAGGATTTCACTTGCAATATGTGATGATGTTTACTAGTCTTATGATATACAACCTCAGTTGATCCAAAGTTACAAAGGCAAAGGTACCTGCCCGTACTACTCTATCTCAAAATTCTCCCCAGATAATGAAAAAACACCTAAACCGGACACACAAATAGTTCATTAATTAGTGTAAAGATTTAAATCAGTCAATCACATAAATTTGTGGAAAGCCTATTGTTCGGATACTGAACCTACCAAGTTATTTAAAAGTCATTCAGGAAATATATTGTATTTTCCTAAAACATATGTGGATCATACAAAGTAAATTTTCAAGAGTTAAGTTTTAAAGGGTTAAGAGTGCCTAGACAAACGGCATTCGCTTAGGAGCGATTCTATTTCTACAATCGCTATTGCTTCACTTTGATACTACGCTATGAGCTATGATCACGTGACATTTCGATAGGTTATGTCAACCCCATAAAAAAAATTCTACTAGCGTCATCGCTGATCGAAAGTTACGAATGTTACTTTGTCTAGCCTTTTTAATATTATGCTCGTCGCTAAGTCTGTTGTACATTACCAGACAACAGCGATGCGGATGAATTTTTCGACGCCAATTTTTATTTTGTTAATAGTTTAAGTTAAGTAAGGATATCATATTTTTATTCACTAATTAGATACCTTAATCAGTCGTATGTTCGGTGTTTTCACTGGACCTAATTTTATTACTAATTTTTTTAAATTAGATTCCGTGTACTTTTATCTACTGTGTTAGCTGGGTATTATGTATTTAAATATTTCATCAAAACATTTAACATTTAATTTACATTTTAACACTAAGAACAGTTTGAGACTGAGTCAATAAATAGTGTTCAAAATAAAACCTTTGTTTCTCCTCAAAAACAGCGACACTTTGCTACGTACCCCGACATTGTAAATAAACGAAAATATTTGCTAAAAGAAAGTAAGAACAAAAGTATTTATTGTGACTCGCACAGGAATACGCAGTCGGAAGTGTGATACGCAGTATCACAAACTAAACTAAACAAACTCTAAAAACATTTAAAAAATACAAAAATAAAACAAACGCGAAATCAAAATAATAAACCTTTTCGCCTTTTAAACCCTTTTAAAATAATAACACCTCGCTAATTCCACTTTGCATTTGGTCTTTTTCATGTATATATTTGTGTATATCTATCTATCTATGTCTTTGTTCTTTTTTGGTGTGAAATTTATTACACCTTTTTAGGTTTTTTGTGAATGTGATGTCAATTTATGGATTTGCATAAATTAGGTCTTTAAGGGTTGTAGTACCACTTGCTATAATGCGGTGCTATAAATTATAATATTTAGTGAGTACCAAGCAGCCTAGATTGAAAAAAAATAAAAAAAAAATACTATAAGTATTTTGTATATGGCCTACGCAAATATCCTGCAGGTCTGGTAGCGTCGTGTAACGGGTCATTGAGCTCCCTAAAATAGGATTGAGCTACACGATGACTGATGCATGCATGCATGCCGGCTCTGTTGGGATAGGTCAACTCAAAGCTGCAATGGCTTGAATAGTTATAAAATTTTAACCAACAAAATATTGACGTGTAAAACTGTCTTATAAGATCTACTTATTTCATATTTCATTTCCCTAGAATTTATTTGGTTACCACTTTTGGCAAACAACAATCTCCTAACCATTTTATCACATATACCATAAGAGTTACAGATGTAGAGGTGGAAATGTTACGTAAGGTGACACATGAATGACAGGGACTCAAACTGTTACCGAATTAAGTGTTTTAACACGGTTTTTTCAAACTTTTTTTAAATAAACACATTTTAAATGTAACCGATACAATAATTGTACGGTACAATCAATGTGTAACCTTTTACATGTGTTAATAAGTGTAACAGAAATACCACGTACGGTACGGCGACAACGCGCGGCACGACGGTAACGAACTCACATTAACGCGCTCAACATATTTTTTTAATTTCCTACTATACAATTTCTTCTCGAGTTCCGATGAAAAAGTGTTCAAATAAACTTGAATTTTAAATCACGAATATTTTAAATACTTCGAGCTTGTATTCGGATTTATCAGACGACGACTGGATTGAGGCTTCTAATGCTTATTAACCATAAATACATATTAAAGAATAATGACGAGATCCTTACATTAATTTGAAAAAAAAAAAATATTTTGAACTCTCAAAATATTTTTCTTTTGTCTGTCGTTATTTACAGTTGCGCTAAGAGTTGAAAAAGTATATTGATTAATCACTATTTGTGACATTTTCTATAAAACAATGTGTGGATTGCTTGAAAGATGACAGGGCCTTTAAATAAATACCCTTAATGGAGGGTCTTAGACTAACAGCCGCCGTTTCGTTCTAAAATAATAAGCCCCTCATTTAACTTTTGTACTTTTATTTTTAGAATTTTTTATTGCGGGGTTATAAAAATATTGTAAATGCCTGAAGACACTTTTTAGGCGCATAAGAATTAGAATTCCAACTTCTCAAAAAAACTTTATTTTTTTTAACTAATCTTCCCATGATTCTTAGGCAACGCCGCGTTTACCTGTGACACTTATTAACACTGTTATCCCTTTTATATCTGTTACAGATATATATTAGTTTGGTGAGTGTTTTGGGTTGACACATTGAGAAACACATTTATAAGTGTTACATATTTGATTCCGCTAACAATTCCAAATGTAACAACAATCCCAATTCTGTAACATTTATGAAGTTGTTTTAAGTCCCTGCACAATTGGCGGTCTTTTCGATATTTTAAAGTCAACTTTTGGATGGATTTGAAGGGAGAAGGAGAGACCACCTACCATATTTACTTAGATACCTTAAAAAAAAATTCTTAATGAAAACTTAGATTTCAAGAATATAAAACCCGATCGCTATAAAAAAGGGTGTTCTCTTTATTTTCGATAGCTTATGAGTTATTTGATGTATCGATAAGATTTTCTCGCGTCGATAATCTTCTTCTTCTTGTTCTTCGTGTCGCTCTTGTAAGAGCAGTCGTGATCACGATGAACTGTGTCCAATTGCAGGTGTAGTCGTTACCCGCCTGACGATCTCTCGCCATCTGGTTCTGTTAGCTGAGAGTGTGGCGCATTCATTATCAGGGCCTCCAAACGAGGATTTGATTTGATCGGTCCACCTCATTAGAGACCATCCGTGTAGCATATTACCTTCTACTCTGCTCTGCACCACTAGAAGCTCTATGGAGTCATTATTCCGCCTTGACACATGTCTAAAAACTTCAGTATTCGAGACGATACTAGTGCTCATAGACGCTGTTTAATGCCGATTTCTTGGAGTATGGAGACGTTTGTGCGGAATTCTCTCCGTGATACCCCAAGCATACTTCTACAGCACCACATTTCTAGAGCTTCTACTTTTTTCTTTTCCAGTTCTCGTAATGTCTACGTCTCGTCTCAGCTGCGTACAGAAATATGGGAAACACAAGTGTTCGGACGAGCCTGATCTGATGTTATGTTACGATTCCTCCATAACCATAGCATGCTGTTTCACCTCATCCACGCAACTGCCATTGTTTGCAATCATAGCACCAAGATACACATACGATTGAATGACGTCGCAGTTCGCAATCTGTGTCATGTCTGGCGTGTTGTTGTTGTTGCGGTCTATAATCATCATCTTGGTGTTACTGCGATTAATCCTCAATCCAAACGTAAGACTGACGCGCTCCATCATAAGGAGTAGTTCCTCCACGTGCTCAGAACTAGTCGCAAACAAAGTGGTGTCTTCAGATACAATCTAGACAAATAACGCCCAGCAATCTAAATAGATTTAATAATAACTTAATTTTTAATTAAAGTAAACCGGGCCATATTAGAAACAACGTAAACGAATTATATGAGGATTTTTTTTCGGTAGTGAGCACCGAGTTCAATAATACTTTAAAGAAAAAAACAAAAACAATTTGCCCCAATTTTTTGTTCAGTGACTGGGCAACTAAGCGTATTAGGAAAAGTAGGGAAAAATTGTTTGAGTTGTATGGCCTTAAGCCTTATATTAACTCTGAAACGTTTAATAAATACGTTGCTAATTACTCTAAAACTGTTAAAAAGACCTGCAAGGTAGCTAAAGCCTTGTACATTAGCAACAAGATCAAAACAGCCGATAATAAAATAAAGACGGTTTGGAGTATAATATTCCTGTTGGTTTCGTAATTATCAATGACGAAACCAACAGGAATAAAAGACACAATAATGATTTCATACTTCAGACTTCAAGTGGTCTCGTAAGCACTAACAAATAAGTTGCTCAAGAATTTGTTAATTTCTTTACCAGTATCCCACTTAAAACGACTGAAACCTTAAACTCCTCGCCCCTGCGTTCTATTGACTTATTAAATGCAAATATTTCATATTGCCAGATTGAATTTAAATTCAAGCATATAAACCCCATAATAGTAGTGAAAGCTTTCAAGCAAATCAAGATCAAACTAACAGAAGATCTATGTGGGGAATGTCTGTTAAAGTTTGTACCTCCGTTATTGAGACTATAGCGCCCTACTTGGCTTTAATATTTAATTTGTGTGTGGATCAAGGAGTATTCCCGGATCTAATGAAATACAGTAAGGTAATACCACTTTTCAAATCCGGGGACAGTAAAGATACCAATAATTATAGACGCGTATCCGTGTTGCCGGTTTTCAGCAAGGTGTTTGAAAAGGTAATGCTGAATCAAATGTTAAATCATTTCGATACCAATAATATCTTACACGGTCAACAGTATGGTTTCACAAAGGGACGTTTTACGACTGTCGCCGGTGTCACCTTATTAAAACACATATTTACAGCGTGGGAAGAGGCTCAAGACGCCATAGGAATCTTTTGTGACCTCTCCAAGGCATTTGATTGCGTTGACCACGAAACCTTGCTCTTAAAACTTGAACATTACGGACTTGGAAAACTTGCGCTCAGTTTAGTAAAATCTTATTTGAATGATAGACAACAGCAAGTCCAAATAAACGGTGTCAATTCACTCGGTCTAAAAGTAAAAATGGGTGTACCACAAGGCTCGATATTGGGTCCTTTCCTCTTTTTAGTTTATATTAATGATCTACCTCATTTGTTTAAAACCCAACCACATATGGTGTTATTTGCTGACGATACTTCGTTAATTTTTAAAATTAATAGGCGTGCATTAAATCTTGACGACGTGAATAACGCCTTACTGCAGATCCATAATTGGTTCACTGCTAATAATTTAGTATTAAATGGGAAAAAAACTAAGTGCATAAGATTTTCTTTACCAAATGTCAAAAGTACTAATTGTGAGATAGTATTGAATCAAGAGAAACTAGAATTCGTCGATAAAACTGTTTTCCTGGGGATTACGCTCGATTCAAAGCTTCAATGGCGTCCTCATTTAACATCCCTTGCAGGACGGCTAAGTTCAGCAGCATATGCTGTGAGAAAAATCCGTCAATTTACTGATGTAGATACCGCGAGACTAGTCTATTTTAGTTACTTTCATAGTATTATGTCGTACGGTATTTTATTATGGGGACGGGCTGCAGACATCGAGTCCATTTTCATTCTGCAGAAAAGAGCCATCAGAGCCATATATGGCCTCCGCAGGCGCGACTCTCTAAGGGAATTGTTCAAAGATATTAACATCATGACGGTACCTTGTCAATATATCTATGAAAACATCATGTACGTAAGGAAAAATCTACATCTTTTAAGTAAAAGAGGTGAAAGACACAGTTATATCACTAGAAATAGGGACCAATTAGTTCAACCAGGTTTCAGGCTGGCTAAAGTAGACTCATCTTTCATGGGGTACTGTTTAAGATGTTACAATAAAATGCCTCCCCACATACATCAACTGAATGAAACCAAATTTAAATCTTGTCTAAAACGCACACTATGCAGCCGAGCATATTATAAGTTTATGGGATTACATTGCTGATAAAAATGTTTGGCTAATCGCTGGTCCTGCTCCTCAAGGACGCATCAACTAATTGATTAGCATTTGAAAATACTGTTGGAGCTGCTGAAGATTAAAAACAAGAATCTTTGCATTGTATAAACTCAATATTTTTGTACTGTATAATTGCTATATGCCATATTATGTGAGTACTATGTACATGCTTTAAAGCTACCATTTACAGGGTACGTCTTTCATTGACTTGAATGTGTCCTGGCGGCTGAGAGTATGTCATGCTCACTTTAATGTTTCGCTGATGGTGGCGCGTGTGTTGGATCATTTAGCTCCCTTCAAAATGGTTGAGTTGAATGGTGCTAATCCATGCGTCATGTTCGTGAACGGGCGCCGTCAGTTGAGACTGGTCATCTCTTAGCTGCCACGGCGTATTTTAATTAAATTTTATTTTCGATTTGTTTTCATATTTAAATAACGGACGCTTTTATCGTTCTGCATCGTTCTCACATGCATAATTTCAACATGAATGATGTAACCAATCTATTGTAAACATAATTTGATTTAAAAAAGTGTCCGTGGAGTTTCTTGCCCGTTCTTCTCCATAGGTACCTACTACGCTTTGGAATGGGCAACTAGCTTCATTTTTCTGACCGACCGACCTTGACAATTCAAAAGTGCCTGTAATTGGTTTATTTGAAATAAATGCTTTGAGTTTGAGTTTGAGTTTGCGTAACGTAGGTTCGCAATTTCGTAGCCAGCAATCGCAACACCATCAGTCCACTCGTCGAGGGTGACGCGCATAGCATAAGCTACGGAGCTTATGCTATGCTATAGATGTTGAATAGGAGTGGCGATACAATACATCCCTGGCGGACACCTGCGCTGGGATGGAAGCTATCCGAAATGTGGTCGTCTGTTCGTACTGACGCTGTTCCTCCTTCGTAGAGTTTTCTAAGAAGGTGCACACACAAGGTGTTTTGGTGTTCCCATTTTCAATAGCGTCTTCCACAAGATTGGCCATTTCAAGGAGTCAAATGCCTTTGAGAAGTCAACAAAGCATACGTAAGCGCCGGCTTACGTATGCTTTGTTGCAATAAGCCGTTATTGAATTCTCGTGCTTTCTCGATTATCTGACGGACAATTAGATTCTGCTCCCGTGTTCCCTTACCCTTCACAAAGCCAGCTTTTCTTGCGCAATCTATTGTGACAGGTGTGCTTTCAGACGTTCGTTGAGTATCAGAGCAATACGGCGGTAGTTGCTGCATTTTTTGGTGGACCCCTTTTTGTGAACAGGAATGAAAACTGTGTGAACCCATTCTGACGGTCATTTTCCTGTCAGCCATATCTTATTACAGATGTAAAAGATATGAACGCCGCGTCCTCCTAATGCTCGAATAGTCTCGATTGGGATAGTATCAGAGCCCCTAGTCTATCCATTCTTTAAGTGCTTGATGGCAGCTCTGATTTCTGGCTCGAGGATAGTTGGCTCCAGTTTATCACTCTATGGTTCTGTTGATGTGAAGGTTAGCGAATGCGGATCTTCAAACAACGACCGACAGTAACACCTCCAAGCTTCCGATATTGCTCCAGTTCGCTGACCACTTGACCATTACCGTCTTCAATGGCCCAGGTTATGGACGGCAGCGTTTTCGTAATAAGCCGTATTTTGAGGTCTCTTGACTCATATCTTCCTGCATGAGCTTCGATCTCCTTACATATATGACGCAAGTAGCCATTGCGATCTTGTATTTATTTTTTCTGGATCTGAGCAGACTTTCCATTGAGAGCTTTAACATTTGCACCAGCTGCTTTCATTCTTCGGCGTTCTTCATCAAGAGCAAAGGTGTCTTCCGTCATCCAATGTATCCGCTTTTGTATCACACTTGGAGCTTTGGATCCTGAGACGGCGAGCTCTATAAGAGACTTCGCTCTGATCCAAAATGCTTCATGTGTTTCGTTGTCCAAATATGCGTCTCTCCATTTTGTCTAGTTGTGTTCCACCAGCGACTTGAATGTCGATAAATCCTTCACGTGTAGCCTTTTGTGTTTTTCTGAGGGTTGTGGCAGCTGTCAATTTGAGCTTGAGTTTTGAGACCAGAAGTTGGTGGTCTGATCCGCAGTCTGCTCCAAGTCATTATCTGACGCAAATTGTATAAGCCGGTCACCTCTGTCGTTCGTAGTTCATAGACCAAACTTTCCGACGCATTTGCTGAGCTGGTGGGAATTTACTCCAATCTTGGAGTTAAAGTCGCCCAAAATGACAAGAAGCCCTCTGTTTGGCATTCTCGCTATGGTCGCTTCCAGTTCAGAGTAGAATCTCTCCATAACCTCGTAACTTGCAGTGCTCGTAGAAGCGTAAATCTGTATGAAGTTTGCTTTCACTGGCAACGCTTTCAACTTGACGCTGATTATCCGGTCGCTTACTGGCTCGTAACCCATCACACAGTTCCTCTGGTGCATAGGGATTAAAAAGGCTACACCGTTCTGGCTGGTTCGATAATATTAGGTATCATTAAATGTCAATTTAGACAGACTGGAGTCCCTCTGAGGGATCGAATCTGGGATGAGGGGAGCCGGCACTGAACCAATCTTGTCGACATTGCTCACAGAATAAGCAATGACCGGCCACATTGGCCGTAGAACCGATGAACGTTAGGGGTGTTCTTGAGTGGAGACCGCGAATCGGCAAACGTAAGGTAGGACGCCCTCTGGCTACGTGGAGCAACGATCTAAGCAGGGTGACTAGTAGCAGCTGTATGAGAGTTGCCCAGAATCGACCTGAATGGCGTGCGACTGAAGAGGATGTCCAGCAGTGAACTGCTGTAGGCTGATGATGGTCTTGATGTATCTTTTCCGTGTTTTTTTTGTCTGTCTTTGGTAAATTGACGCCAGAATAAGTTATATTTTCGTTCCAGAACGTTATTTGCTGCTTATCAGAAATCAAATACCTACATGGCAGTAAAAGTAGCAAAATTAAAACATGGATTGCGCTTAACCCAGATTGTGTAAAATTATCTCATAAAAGCATGATATTGAAATACCGTTGTGTACATTTTAAATTCAAAGTTAATCTGTTAATTATTATTTCGCTGAATTAAATAGTTGGCTGAATCAGCACGTTTAATTCATTAAAGGTATTGGTTTTATCTGCGCGCTACGTTACATATAAGAATAATCGTTAGTTCTGAATATAACCAAACATAAAATGAAAAGATAACCAGGTTATTATTTTCCTTACAAGAGATAAAACAGCAAGAATGCTGGTATTTCCTGCAAGGGTCGCGGGTTGTTCGAAAGAGATACCGTGGCCCTGGCACAGGCAACTGAAGACGAACACGGTTGGGTTTTTGTAAGTAAAAGTCCTGGAGCGGGAGAAGTCATTTGATGAATTGACACCCAAAAAAAATGCAAATTCCCCCTTTTCTTTTTTGTTTTGGCTGCTGATTAATTACTGAGAAAACTACATGAAGATCCAGAAACAAAGTTTAAGGGCAGGTTTTGGACCCACATTTGTCATGTCGGAACTGACTTTGTTCATGCTCTATCCTTTTCTATTGAATCGAATAGCGTTAAATAAAGATAGAGCATGAAAAATGACGATTCCAATCTCGTTTCTTCGTTGTCGAGAAAAAGTGCAAAGTTAAATAAAGTTATTTTTATTTTGATTAATTGTGAAAAATAACATGGATCGGAAGAAAGTAACTCTGAGTTGACGGCCAATATTAATGTATGGAAGATAATGAAGTATGTACAGGCCCGACCCCAAACAAATTGTGATAAACAAGGAATACGACGACCTTCTTAAAACGTTATTTTTCCAGACAGACGACGATGACGGCCGCCCATACATCAGTATGGAGGTGAAGAAGCATGAAAAGCCCGGCAGCCTGTCGCCCGTGAAGCTAGCAGTGAAGAGAGAAAGTGAAGACGAGGGCAAGACCTCCAGGTCTAGCAGTAGATGTGATAAGGAACTGAGGCTACCACCGGAGAAGTCTCCCAGTGAAGATGCGGCGTTGAGACGGGAATCTAAGCTCTCGAGGACGAGTGACAGCTCTAAAGAGACTTTAGATAGGTAGGTATGATGTTTTTTTTATATATACATCATAATTAGGCCCATAGGACATCCCGATGAACAAGTAAATACGACAAGGAACCATGGCTACCTTCGGAGAAGTCTCCCAGTGAAGATGCGGTGTTGAGATGGGAGAGGAAGCTCTCCAGGACGAGTGTTACCTCTAAAGAGCCAACTCCATGCGTGGTGAAATAGATGAATTTGGCTCAGTTAGGATTCAAGTTAGAATATATCAAAAAAAATATCTCGTTTACATTTTGTAAGTTCTATTTAACTTTTTTTTAAATGTAAGCATTTTACATAAATTATGCTAGATTCACATCAGTAGACGTACAAGAGAAATATTGTGTTCTATCTGTTTTACATTTGTGATTCTACACCAGTTTTATCGGGAGGTAGGTATGATGTTTTTTCTGGTAACTTATTAAATCACCATGTGCCCGATAGGCTTTCCCATCTGCAAAAATTATGTACTTCCATTCAAATTTTCATCACTTTAAAAAACCTTCTATAGAGCTTATCTTTGTCACTTATGGAAATTACGTGTAACAATAACAGTATAATAGGCTGTGTTGTCTGTCAGTAAATAAATAAATTTGAGATTTTATTAAGTACATACAACGTGAAACTAAAAAGAACAAAAAACTGTTTTAAATTAGGAAAATGCAGTCATCGTTAGCAAAATAGTGTTCCTTTAAAATAGGAAACGATAAAAAGAAACTCTGCAACGCACACAGGAATTGATTGTCATATTCTACTTATATTTTGAGATCAGAATCAAATATTCATGCACACAATACCTACAAGACGACACCACGTAGACACAAAGGTACTAGGCGCTCATAAACCGCCTAGCAACTCGTGACACTCGATAGCACTGTTGGCTCGTGTGTATCAGCAAAACGGTTCCTTTTAAATATGCATCGATGCCCCTTCGAGCCCCATCAGCCGCGAATATTTCAAATGTAACCTAGATATTTGAGCATACTGGACACATCCAAGATGGCGGAGAGAGAGTATAAAGTTCTTGGTTTATTATCACTCAAACGTTTTCAAAGAAAATCTTATGTTCCCAAAAAATTTACACTCTATGCCATATATTGTCATTGTTTTCATTTATTGTCGTTTTGATGTCTTCACATTGTATAATTTCCTGTAAAAATCAAAAAAGTTATAGAAAAAGTGTGGTTTGTGCGTAGTGCTAGAAGTGGTGCTAGAAGCTTATTTAGTCAACTCTAACAAGTATGAAAACAACGTCGACTTTAAATTGCCCTAACACATTATATACTATTGTACAAGCATTACAAGCAGCTATTCTTTTAAAGTAAAAATAAACAGGTTATACAGGTAACTACCTGGTACAGTCCGCGATGCCTAAGCTGAGATTTGCATTTGTGTGAGTGTACATAGCAATACGTCCTTTGCTTAGCAATCAAACAATCGGCCTGAGGCGCTGTGCGCTCCTCGCGCCATCGCCTCGGTTCGATTCCACTCACACAAATGCAAAGCTCAGCTTAGGCCTCGCGGACTGTAACATGGACTCAGTACATGATTCTGAACCCCACTGTTTTGAAATTAATCGTAGGTAAAAAAAAAATGTGCCATACATTTTGACCGCGTAGGTGTTGCACTTTTCTATGAAACAGCAGATTTTTTTTGAAAATCGACGAAAAATGTCTACGCTTCGTCTAGAATCATGTTCTTAATTCATAGTTTTAGTTTGTGGGTCGATGTCTACCAGCTCTGTATATCAGCTTTGATTTGGAGCCCTAGACATACAGAGTGTAAATAAATTCTTAATTGGAAAGTTCCAAAATACTCTTACGTATATGTCTCCAGATTTCACAGCTCGTTAGTTGACATTTATTTTCAATCAAGAACAAAACTATAGATTCCCAAAATCACCGATTAACCCCAATAACATCAACAAACACATTATGGTGGGGTCGAAATTCCTTAATTGAGAGGTATTGTGTAATCCATCATGTTAACCAGATGATCGATGGTTTACGTATTTAGCAGCAGGCCCTAATAACTGGCATATTTCGTGACCGGAAATATTCGTAATCAGTATAGTTTAATCTTGATATTATAGTTTCGCAGCTTGGTTGTTTAACTTTATGATTTATTAGCAGATTCCAGTAGGATTGACTACAGTTCAGAACAATGCATTGAAAGTCGCATACAACAGATAATTTTGTGATGGTCCGAAAGAGGAATGCCCATTTTTCACCTGACTATTATGTATAGAAATGAAATAAATCTTAAAATACAGCTAATTGAATCGTATATTAATTACGCTTATTACAATGTTAAAGAAACGCAGGAAAAAAAGATTTTTAAATATTTCTTTATGCTTAATCTACGATAAGAGTAAACATATTAGCATGTTTTGAACGCATCTCAACTTCCCTTTTTTACGACGTTCCATTTTACATACTGCTACTTGACTTTATTCAACTCTGTTTCTGAGTGTCATGCATTATTTTACGTTTTATATAATCAGTTATCATGTTTTAATAGTCTTTGTATAATAACAATTAATTAAAAATAACATCACAATTAAATTAAATAATCATGTAATATGTAATTGAGTTAGAATTATTGTAATGGTTTTTTTTTTTTACGTTGACAGTTATGCTTAACACTCAATTTATAGTGACAATCATATATGTATAGTCTAAGCAGTGACATAAAGGCAGTTGGTTTCAAGGAATTCACAAAGTAAAAAAGTCGCTTAAGACGATAGATTTGTATTATTAGGTAAGTATTCGTATTTTAGACTAAACTTCCAGCGTTATTTAATTCGTGCTAGCACATTTATTTCTTTATATTAGGTGAAGGCAAATCCTAACCTAAAAAGTAACATTAATATTTTTAGGACTTCGTAGCGTTTAAATCGTTAAAATTACTATATGACATTATTTTATAAACATACAGGTATACTTTCTACTTTACCTTATAAACATAAAATTTCATTATCAGGTTTTTTAATGTATGGGAAGTGGGCATTGTTCTTTTAGAGGGTAGTGATGACATCAAGATGAGATAAAGAGTTTGTGTTCTGTGAGTAACGAAAGGATGAAGACGAAACCAGAGTAATGACGGTCTGTTACTTCTTAGTTCGCAAGCAAGTTATGACTATGTCTCTGTAGTAAACCTTTAAAGTATCTCGTTATTTTCTTTGTTCAAGGAGGCGCACATAAACGTAGCCTGGCCATACTACATAAGTTTTACTGCAATACCGTTGAATCGTAAATTGCAACACAAAAACACAACACATTTCGTTGGCTGGAAGTGATCGCTGGCCGATTTGTCAGTGGCGACAAATATACGTGAAAATATTGCCTACTGCTGAGCGTTTTTCATTGTCACTAGTTGTTTATATATTTACAAGGGAAAAATCAATACAACAGCACAAACACGCAGCCGTGTGCACAAATTAAGTGTTTTAAATATTCTTTGTAACATTGTTATAAATAAGTTACCTACTTGAGTAGGTGCACTTGTTATCATCACAGATCATGATGACACGTGACAAAGCGTGCTTATCTCCAAAGTCAAGATGCAATCAAACAAAAATTAAAGACAATCAAACAATAACCGGTTTATTGAGACACGAGTCCAAACAAATGTCAAGGACAGTCAAGAGGAAAAATTCACAACAGCAGTGGTGGCTCAGTGGTAACAGCCCCGACGTACGAGTTGTAGGTCGTGGGATCGAACCCAGGCAGGCGCTTTACTTTGTGTTAATAATTTAATCACCACTGCTCTCAAAACGGTGACGGAACACTTCGTAAGGAATCGGATGTCCAAGAACCAAAAATTAGAAGATATGTGACATAATCTACCGATACCATCTACCGATACCATCTACCAAACCATGTGACAATATCTGTGTGAATATCCCGTAACAGTTTTGACACTGACAGCTCTTGAACCCGTTTTAGATGCGCTCAACGCTTCCAGTTTCATTGGTGAAATTCGCCCAAAGTCCATAGATATTTTTTCCCTCAACTGTACCTGCCTATTTAAGATAAACTAACCGATCAATTTTGTTGTCAGACAAGACTCGAAGTCCACGTCGCTATCAAGTCCAAAAGTCTCTCGAAAGTACTTCACGAACTGGCGTCAGGCATGTGACAAGACGAAGGACAAGACCAAGGAACTGCTGAAGCGTTGGAGGACCTTGCCGGAGTCCGAGGGAGCGGAGTCACCCATGCAGGCCGCCGGGCATAGTGACGGGGACAAGCATCGGGGATGGAGCGTGCACGTGTGGAGTGAGTGTTTTACTTAATTACTATTAAGAAGCCGTGTGCCGATAGGATTTCCCATCGAAAACTAATACGAACGTCTATAGAGATATGAGGAACAGGGTGTAAAGTTCACTTTTCCTCTAAATACTCGTAAAAGAGAGGATCCTCCGACCAGATGGGTGTTGTATCTGGTGGGCAACTGCCCGACGATTGATTTGTTTGTTTGTTTGGCATCTCGCAGGTCAACCTATGAGGTTGTCGTCTGCTTAAGCGGACTTGCCTGTGGTTGCCCCAATAAATTAAGGCCTCCAGCCAGGACTTAAACTTAAATACTAACTAAAAACTAAGCGACTACACGCTAAGGGCACCCCTTGTGGGGTACGAACTTCGGCTTAGGGCGTCGCTGGACCGCATGGGCCGCAAGGGACTAGCTGCATCAGAATTGAGGTTATTTTGGGACGAATTTAAAGCTACAGGCTCAGCGATGCGGGCTGGCTCGAGCAAGGGTCGGAAGGGGCGTGGATATGGGCGTCGCGGCGGGCCTCGGCGGCGAGGTCGGTAGGACGGCGATCGGGTTTTGGGGTTATGTAGGGTGCTGATGGCCTTACTATTCGCCTGGAGGAGGGTAGTGGCGTCATCGGGTGCGATTAAGGTATGCCTTGGTCGGCGAATACTACTAATGCGGGAGGGAGTATAGCGGGCGGCCGCTGAAATCAGGGGGTTTGAATGTTTGATGCCACAGTCGAAGAAACGCTTAGATAAGCGTTTCATGAATTGGTTGCCCGACGATTGATGTCATGACGTTGTATGTATAAAAACTCTGTTTGCGCGACGCAGGATTTTGCGTAACGTCAGTGTGATGCGTTGTTCGCATGTGGCCGTGTAGATGCCGCCACACTTCCATAGAAACTTTTATCCCCTATTTAGTTCAGAAGGGGGTGGAAGTTTGTAAAGAAGTCGCCTTTAGCAACTCCTTGTTCAGTACCTTCATTACATAAGGTAATCTTGTGCAGAATTTTATGATTATAGACCTAACGGTTTAGGCAGTACATCGTCTGTCAGTGAACGATTGAATTTAAGAATTTTATAAGTAGATTTGGCTTGTCCACTGCAGGACGTGCGACCCATCGCGCATTGGCAGCTGTTGCAACCTTTTTACGGCAAATACTAGATCCTTTATCCCTCTGTATCCTTTCAATTTGTCTAAAAGGAATTGTTGCATAAAATCGTTGCATGTCAAATTTTGGTATTCAGCCCCAGCCGGACAGATTGGAAAACGACTTAGAGTGAAGCTCATAACATAAATTCAATGTTCTCAAACTACTAAAGTTTCGTTTAATCGGAACGAAATCTTACATATTTATCGAGGTTACCACCTCATAGTTTTCCCTAACAAAACAATGACGATAATTTACGCGAACAAAGCCTTTTGCACAGAAGAGTTCCCGCAGCAGAATTTCTCGAATATTTCCCTTTATTTCGTCAGTAATTCGCGTAATAAAGGACGAAACGTATTCGCCGGGCGCGCGCCGAAATATACTATAATATAATAGGAAGTTACTTTAAAACGAAAGTGGGGAAACGAGATTTACATTAGTTCTAACTTTGTTAGGGTCTTTGGTCACGGAATATTAATTTTATGTGGTGCAATGGAGCGGAGAGAATAACATTTGTTCTTTTACAGTTTGCTTATCATCATCCTTCTGTTCTATCAACACGCGAAGAGAAAATAAGTCTGCTCCATACGCAGCGCTGACTTCGAAAAATTTGGAAACCTAAGGATTCCAATTTCTTTGAAGTCGGCGTTGTTTATTATATCGTGTTCTTCCATACATCTTGGTTAAATGATAAATGATTATATTTCTGTAAGTAGGTTTGTACTAACACTTTTATTTATTTTATTTATTTAACCATTTATGTACACACATATAAATAGACAAGAAGAATAAAGAGAACAGAAAAGTACGTACAAAGGTAATGCTTATTTCTAAAGAAATCTCTTCCAGCATACCTGCAATAGGAGAGTATATGATAGATGTATACAACGTGTGTAAGAATAAATGAGAAAACAAAATACATAAAAACGAAACAGTTCACTTATTTAAAAATAAACATGCAATGTCAAAATATACTTACATAGATACTTCTAAAATAAATAACACTAAATATGTATCAATATAAAGTGATAAAAATAAATACATATACATAAATTATACAAATGCAACTATGACACAGTGGAAAGATGGTGTTCTTTCACAACAGTTTGACAGTTCTTAATGTCAGGCGGAAGTGAATTCCACAACCGAACCGCGTGTACAGAGAAAGAATAGGAGTAGAATCAGTTGAGTGGGGAGGGGTTTTAGGAGATTTCTAAGGTGCGACCGGCAAGGCGCATCAAAGGGACGGGCGTAGGAGAAGCATTCCCGCAGATAGGATGTCGTTAAAGGGTTGTGGAGTATGTTAAATAGCAGACACAATATCCGAGAGTTCCTGCGAAGTCGAATAAGGAGCCACTTGAGTATCTTGTGAAAGTTAGAAATGTGGTCATACTTTTTAAGGTTTAAACAAAACAAATACAGATATTTTGCAAACACTCAAGCTTATTTAAAAGCACCTCGGTCGATGAGGTCGGTTATTCCTTTCTGAGTACTCCGAGAAGAAAAGCCGAAACATACTCAGAGGTCACAGTCTCTTTTAAAGTCATGTGTTGCTCGTCATTCCCAACATCGTTTATTTTGTTTTCTCCTATTCATATCCACATTAATACTCAAAAATCCGCACGACATTCTGTGCATCTAAATTGACGGTGACCTCATGTATAATCAGGCTACAACGTTATCACTTCTGGGACACAGGCCTCCTCTCTGTCAGTAGGAGTAGGGGCTAATCCACCACACGAGCCCAGAACGGGATCGTGTGGTGGACTCATGCATTTGCTGAATATAGTCTGAGTCTCATCATAATTTAAATGAAAGTCATAATGCCTTGGCTCGTTACGTCATATCCTATGATTTCAGCCGCTGAACTGATTCCACTCAACTGCTATTTAAATAATTATGATAATCAGTGTTATTTATGCTAATGAATTCTGCAACAATGTCGGCGGGTTTCGTGTGTTTTCATATATGTCGGGCGCATTGGGTGATATGGAAGGATTTCGATCATGTGTTATTGTCATAGAAAATTAGGGTGTTGTCTGTGTAGCGTAGCTACTGCTTCTATTTAATATTTATGTTTATTATAGTAGTAGTATTTACACTTAATTTATAGAATGTATTATATAAGCCTTATGCACTTCAATCTACATATTGATCACGTCGGGGTCACCAGTTTAGAGGTATGAGGAACAGGGTGTCAAGTTCACTCATACTCTCTATAGAAAAGGGAGGATCCTCCGACCAGATGGATGTCGTATCTGGTGGGCAACTGCCCGATGATTGTTGTCGGGAAGTTGTATATATGCTAGCTGCGCGGTAAACTGTGATAGCGCGATGCAGGATTTGTGGTTCGCATGTGGCGGTGTAGATGCCGCCACATCAGTACTCACGACACAAAATAGAGAGCTAAGGTGGCCCAGTGGTAACGGCCGCAACTTACTAGTTGTAGGTTCGAACCCAGAGATGCACTTGACCTTGTTTAAATCATTTCATTACCACTCCAAAACGGTGAAGGAAAACATCGTGAGGAAACCACCATGTGTTAGAACCAACAATTCGAAGACATGTGACATCTACCAATCCGCACTGGGCCCGCATGGTGGATTACGGCCCACTCCCTCTCACAGAAAGGAGGCCTGTGTCCCAGCAGTGGGAACATAATAGGCTGATTATGCAGTAGTCACGAATATGTTTTCATGCAAATGATAACACTGGCAATACTTGTACATAAGAGTATTTTGAAACTGTAAAATACCTAAATTCAAACATGTTTTTTAAAACAATCAAAAAAGTTGTGATGGACCGACTATGGGTTTTGCCAATCAACCGACTAGCGTGCTAATTGGATGTTATGTATTTGATTGAATTTTTGTTTCTTGACTGGGAACGTGATTAGTTAGAATGTATACGAAGTTGAATTTATTGTCCTACTAGCTGTTACCCGCGACTACGTCTGCCATCCAGAATAAAAAGTAGCTTATGTCCTTATCCAAGTCATGATCTATCTGTGGTCCAAATTTTATTCAAATCCGTTCAGCCGTTTTAGAGTGAAAGCGTAAGAAACAAACTTACTTTCGCATAAAAAAAAATAGTTAGGATTAGGAAGTAAGGATTGGCATCCCTAGTCTGTATCTACATAAATACCCACGTCGTTAACCGCACACGCTAACATAAGTCTTACAAGAACCAACCAAAAAGAAAAACTTTACAGACATATCAAAACACTGCTTTCAGCCATATTTCGTCCTAAGTAAGTACTCCAACTTTTTCAGACATTCCCACGGGATCATAAAACAACGCTCCGCGACAAAAAAAATATAAATTATTTTCATACAAAAGACTTCGTACAGTATCTACCTGCTGGAGAAATTTTACTTTACTTAGTAAATCTTGAAGGGAACGTGGAAATGTCATCCGTGTTAGGTAAAGGTATCTCAAAGTTTATTTAGTCCGGATCAAAGAGGAATTGTTTTTGCTAAATTAATATAAACTAGCTTCGAGCCGCGTCTTCGTCTGCATGAAATTTCGGCCACCCACCCACCGCGGCGCATCCAACCACCCGCCCGCGCTATTACTACGTTTTTCTCGGCTCCTCAGGGCCATAGCGTGATGTTCGACAGCTTATATCCTTCCTCAATAATTGGGATATCAAATACAAAAATATTTTTTCAAATCAGACGGGTTGATCCAGAGATTTGCGCGTTCAAACAAATTCTACAACTTTATTATCAGTAGTATCGGCACTAATGCATTATCATTTTAGAGAAATCATAGTAGAAAAGGCCTGAACCTGAAAATGTATACCACAATATCATCGCAAATGGACGTGATGGCACTTCAGGATGATCTACGCCATTTGGAGGAATATTGACGACGAAATAAACTGGATTTGAATCCTACTAAATGCTCGGTTATAATATTTTCTCGAAAGCGCCCCATCACAACCACATCTTACACCTTAGTACTACCCAGATCTAATTCCATCCGTAATCTCGGGGTCCATCAGGATTTCAAACTCACTTTAGAATCACATTTAGATACAATTTTTGCTAAGGCATCGAAATCACTGGGTTTCATAATGCGGCCATGCAAGTGCCTTACTCAAACAAAACCTTTAAAATTCTATACCATACTTTTGTCAAAAGCCACTTGGAGTTCCCGTGTGAAATATGGAATCCGTGTTATATAGAACATCCAAAAGAGATTTATAAGGAACTTATGCCACCATCAAAGAGTACCGTATCAATCAGAAAATTACCATAACCTCTGTAAAAAATATAATTGCATACAAGCGTACCGGCTAACGCCCACACAAACAGACTATCTGCCCGGGCGGCTATCGAGTGCAGAATGATGTTGGGACTGCCACGCAATCTGCGAAGTAACGAGGCAGATCTCTTGCGCCATACTGCATCTAAGCTGTCAATGCGCGCGTCGGCAAACATCGCCGACGCACTGCAGAATCGTGGCAGTCGCAACAGCCAGCACCCTGAACGCATTGTTATATTGGATACGCAGAGCATTGCAAGCCGTTTGGGTATATCTGAACCACAGTGCCCCCGTGTACAGTGTTGTGCAATACGCCTTAAAAAGGGCTATTTTAACTGCGACCCAACATCGAGATAACCTGCGGGCCAGCATGTTCGCCCGGACTGAAAACACTCTGCGCAAATCTCCAAATCTGAATCGTCTTTCAGGGAATCTGTTACCAGATGGCCCAAGCCTTTAAATTTATACACTCTGTTTATTGGGTGACCTTTAAGTGACAGAGGCGGGACCGTAGATGGACATCTGGCACCAGACCTGAAGACAATATATTCTGTCTTTTTGGTGTTGTATATCACCCCATGAGACTCCGCGTACGACTCACACACAGCCAGTTACTTGCGGAGAGCAATGATTGAGGGAGCCAGCAGCACCATGTCGTCCGCGTACCACAGATTATTAAAACAAACACCATCCACTTAACAGCCGACACGGATGCTGCTGAGTCGCTCGACCAAGGCATTCACATAGAGACCGAGGAGCAAGGGCGAGGACAGTCCCCCCCGTCGCACCCCACACTCCGGCCTTCATGGCTCCGAAAGCTCCTCTACCCATCTCACCCGAGTCTTGGTGTAGGTACCAGTTTTGAGGATAGATGCGAGCTCTCGTGGCAGTGTTGTGTTTCCTAGCTTCTGCCAGAGTAAATCGTAAGAGACTAGGTCAAAGGCCTTGGAAAGGTCCAGGAAAACCGCGTAGACTGGCGTCTGTCTATCCGTGTAATACTTTACAGCGTGCTTCGGAATAAGAATGGCCGTCTCCGTTGACAGCCCTGCCCGAAAACCAAACTGGGCATCATGAATCTTGACATGCCTATTTAGATGTGAGTTGAGCACGCTGTCAAGTACCTTGGCTATGACGGTGGCTAGTGAGATTGGCATGTAGTTTGACCCGTTCGATACGTCTCCAGTCTTATTCTTGACTACTGGCACCACCAGAGTCCGCATCATGTCCGAGGGCAAGTACGAATGAGACACACACAAGTTAAATAGTAGGGCGAGTACTCGTGGCAAGTGAGCACCGGCATGCTGTAGGTGCTCGATGCTCAGCCCATCGTGTCCTGGGGATTTCCCTCTAACCATGTTTTTAATACTGGCCCTGACCTCTTTCGCCAAGACCATCGTTGATGACTCCTCATCTTTGGAAAGAGCATTGAGTCCCCGCATGGTGGTCCAAAGGGCGACTGTATGGTAAACTGGGTTTTGAAAAACTCGGAAATATCTTTTGGGTTAGAAATCCCATCGGTTTATGTACAAACGTGTATGTATGTGAAATTGAGGTCAGGTATAAAATTTACCTCAATTGTCAAATAAAAGAACATCTTTGAGGTGATTTGAAATTAGAATTTCAGGTTTAAGTATTGAAACACGTAATCAATTTGTAAGTGACACCACAAATTAGCATCCAGAGGGACCTACGTTTCTGTTCCCATTTGTGTACATTTTCATCAGAGACTTTAGGAACGGACCAGGACCATATAACGGGGAAAACTAATTACAATACTGTTGTCCAGAAGCCTTGGGACCGCACATATACCGGCGTATATAGGCGTAACATATATGCAGCTCGAGGTTCGAGACTGTAGGACGGGCATCGAAATCCATTTAGTGGTTGAATCCAAGATTAGCTTGCTACAGCCATACGTGTGGATAATTGCACTGTGACGTATGAGAAATTGTGTTACATATAAGTATTCCTATACTGTAGGTACAGACGGGGAACTTAATTATTAAGCAAATTGACACCCTATGACAATTGCCCGTGTTATAGCTATTTCAACAACTGACAGTTGTGATTCAAAATAGACAAACAATTTAAGTTGATCGACAATTTGCTTGACAATAACTTTCTCGGACTTAACATTGGGCGTAAAATTGTATAGTATATAATGTTTGTCCTAACGCTTCCGTAGATACGTATAAGGGTAACTAAGTGTGTGGAATTTAAATACCGCTGTATTTTGACAAATTATTGTAATTGCCTTTCTTCGTCACGTCGATGTTGTGATGAAAGTTTATACTGTAAACGTGGATGGTTGTAAGATGTTTGAGAAGAAAAATTACAATAAACCCACCGCTGTTTCTCGACGCTGACGTCGTGGTGAGGCTTGTGTGTAGAGATACGGCGTGGGGGTTAAGTATTATTATTTCGGCGGGATTTTTTCGCGCCGAGTTGAAAATCCAACAGTGTGTCTTTGCGACGCACTGGGACGCACTGTGGATTCACAATTCTCGGTTAAACACCGAGAGTCGAAAATCCAGTGCGTGTTAAAATACCGCCATATTTTTACGTCCGTGCAAACTTGGGTTTGTTTGTCGATCTTTTATTATTTCTGCCTGCTTCTATTTTCGGTATCACCATCCAATTAGCTTCCACTGTTGGACCTTGACTGTGCTAGATTGTAGGCCCTTCTTCTATTTTTATCATGCTAGCGCTGACGTGATAACTAACTACATGGTTCCCCTCTCTATTTCGCTTGCATGGCATTTTTGATGGTCGTGTTTCTAGTTTCTTTAGACTTGCTAATAAACTTTATCGTACAGGAATTCCGGGACATACACATGCAAACCGTTTTAGAATAACTTTTTTTTTGTATCAGTTTTTAGACATTATACTTAGCCGCTTTTCCTACAGTATGTGAGAAATTCTAAATGCTCATAAGTTTCTGAAGCCTTGCCTGTGAATATCTATAAGCATATTTTTCGTTTACTAGGTTGTTGCTCTGTGTTGCCAGTGTTAAGATTTTTTTTTTATGTGTGTAATGATAAACTTTAATAGTTTAAGTCGATGGAGTATCGTATAATGATTAAATACTCTTCTTTAATACTGAAATTTAGTACTAGAAAAGCAAAAACTCTTCCCTTTTTTGTTTAGGTTTTATTTATTTCGCTTCAAGTTTGAGTACGCTCGTATACAATCACTAACAATTTGTAAACATGGAAACGAAACCCACGGTCGATAATTTCTACTGTCAAGAAAATTTACTACGATTTGGTCATCAATCAACTCCACAAAAGTATGTTTAATCGTCGGTATAATTTTCAGTCTTTTGAAGAGGAAGTAACTTAATCGAATGTCAATCCGAATTGACACTCGCCGGAATACGATAATAGATGTGGTTCCACGAATTTCCCCTTTCAGATCAAGAGTCCTGCTGTAAGTTAGGTAGATACGGATCTTTATTTATTTTTAATACAGAGGGCTTAGAAAACTAGCAATCGCTCTCAAGGCCTACAAAAAATTATACTGCCAGTTTGCAGTGAAACGCAGTTTTTTGGCAGTGAGCCAAGCCCATGACGTCAAGATTTCGAGGAATCGCGCGGCCGCGCTCACAAGAACTATTTTCCTTATTTTTTTTCGATTCTACTCACTTTATGTAAATTATTTTGGGTTCTTGAATAAACAGACCAAAAAAAAAAAACAGTATTCGTATTAAAAGAGTTGAATATTGTAAATAAATGACGTAATAATACTTACGATTTTCACGGACGGTTTGTTTACGTAAAACTTTTTTGCCCACATTTAAAAAAATGCTTTTTCGCACAAATGACTATCCAAAACGATGAAATAACTATTCAAAAGTAACTACAGTTTTGAGCCGTTTGGGGTCGAAACGCTCGGGTCATGGGGCCCGAGTGCGCATCTAATTTTTAAACAAATTTCTCATCGAATAGTCGACACTTCACGTGACCAGAGGGCTGGGTTGTTCTTTGGACAAAGAATTAGCATTGCCATTCAGCGTGGCAATGCTGCCAGTCTTCTGGGCACTTTTCCAGATGACAGCGATGCGGACGAGTACTTCGAAGCCTGAGTATTTTTTATATTAATTTGTATAGGTAGTTAGTTAGTTATTTAGTAATTTAATTTAGTTATAAATATGTTGTTATGTTTGAAATAAAAAGTTTAATATTCAAAAGTAAATATCCATCCACTCACAGTCAGTTTAAACACAAAACACTTTATTTCTCATAAAAACGAACAAGCGGTCACTCGCAGACCACCCACGACCACGAATTACGCGTTTTCAACATTTCTTTGCAAAAATGTCAGACAAACTTTAAGCAAAAAAATACAAGTTATGGTTTCGAATGAATAAATTGAATAGAATATCTGGCTCGACCCTGGACAAACCACAGACCAATATAACCTTTATTTATTTTACTACTAGAGATAAAACCGCGCGAAACGGTTGGATCCCGAACGGGATCGCCCGGGCTTCAGCGGCAAGCTACAGTTAGCCCGCGAAATTCAATTTTTCTTACGTTTTTTGCTATTTGCAGGTCAGTGTCGCTTGTACATGTTGAAGAAAATATGATTCATGATAACAGAAATTGACATTCAATAGAATAGAAAGCTTTTATTTCAGACAGGAGTCCATAGGGTTAGTAACAATTTAACTTAACTTCTAGTGTTAGTAGGTTACAGACACAACTTAACGAAATACAGTTAAAATTCAGCGTGAAGCTGCATCTACGCAACATCGGGGAATCCCACCGATCTGCGAATACACTGAGAATACTATTGGAATAGGATTACTTTAACTAAGAGGGTTGTGTATTGGTGATTAGTCGTTGTGTTGGTCGCGAATCATTTTTTGTTCAACTTACGAGTACAATACCTGACATTGACCTGCCAAATTGAAAATATATTATAAAATTTGCATTTCACGGGCTACCTGGCACTTTTCCCTTAAAGCGCTTCGTATTCTAAAACTATTTTCATCAACGACGGTTGGCGTAAACTCTTCGGAGGCTTCCTCCCATGCATTTTTGACATTTCCATCATTGTTACCGCGTGGTTATAGCTGATAGAATGTCAATTTGCTTAGGAGCTCTAGTTGTCTTCTTCTGCAAAAGAAATTAAGACCTCAGTGAACATAGGTTATCGTCCAAAGAAAAGAAGCTCTCTTTTATGCCAAACACCCATTTTAAACCAATTTTCAGCAATGAACATCTTTAAGCTCATAATGAGTAGATGGGGTTTATGGAACACTAAAGCAAAGCTGCTAACACGCTCAAGTGAATCTGATATTACACTTTATCCTTAAATTTAGGGCTTCAGAATGTCAAGTGCTTAGTGCGTACAAGCATTAAACCCGCAGGAACCGCAAGTTAATACTACGGAAGACACAAAATTCCAACGGTGACATCAAAAATAAAACTCCAGTCTCCGCACGTTAACCTTCCTGCAAGCAAGTAATAAAACCACTTCCATACCGGTAACGGGCCCACGTAACTTTGATAACGTTAATAGCTGTAACCGCCACAAAATGGAGGTTCCAGCCACCACTTGTGTACGTAAACACCAAATAAAATTTAATTCAAACGTCAGGACGCAGAGTTATCGCGGCACCATTATTTTGTACTTAGGAGTGTAGGTTTCGATAATCAGTCATAATTATGATTTTTCTTTCGTGTGTTTCTTTTCAAATTACACCTACATTAACGTAAAGTGTAAATATAGGTTCGACATTGACTATACAGGGTGGATTTTGGAGACGGGGCAGTAAGGGTAGGTACTTTAATCGTTGTAGTTACGGAAAACTGTTTGATTAGACTATCAATAATTTTTTGAGAATTTTTATCGGCATTCACAGATTCAACAGTGCAAGAAAATGTTCAATTTTCGATAAAACTTTTTTTGATGCCATTCGATCTTGTTTCTTAAAAGGATCAAAATACTCTAAGAGATCCACTGATATTTCAGTACTTAAAAAAGTCAGAAATCAAGAAAACATTTCTCATACGAAAATGTCGAAATCAAAGGAAATAAGTTGGTCCCGTATAGTTTTTTGATCCTTATAAGAAACGGAATTGGATAATTTCTGCTACGGGACACCCGGCAAATTACCGGGGCTGTCCTAAGGCCCCGAAGTCCTCCTCTTCCAAACTCGCGAAACGCGCGAGCGACCGCCAGCTCAGGGAAAGCCCCTGGGGAAAGCCTCCTTCCGCGCTGATGCCGGAGCGGCTCAGTCCGCAGAGGCCGTCTCCCTGGGCTAACCTAAATCACCTGAAGGCTCCCGCAGCTTCGGTGCCCTCTATCCCCGCGCAACCAGCGCAACCCGCTCAACTTCCAGCGCTGATGGCTTCCGCCATCCCAGCGCCTTTGGTAGCCCCCGCGGCCCCTACGGCCTCTCCATCGAAACCTCAGGGAACCCAGGGCCAAAACAGCGCCCAAATTATACTAAGTACATACGCGGCTCTCTTCACCACCGCCGCGGACAAAATGGCGGAAGAAATCGTTGCTGCAAACGGCAACGCACTCCGCCTTATGGAAATCCTCAGCGCGTATCCCGAGATCGCGCAAGTTCTACACTCACTCAAATATTAATTCTCAATGGATAATACGAGAGTAAATAGTAACAAACCCCGATCCCTTAAATTAGGCTTTTTCAACGCAAATGGCGTTTCAGGTCAACGCGATGAGATCGCCACTTTCCTCCGCGACCATCAGCTTGACATCCTCCTCATACAGGAAACCTTTTTAAAACCACATCACCGAAACCCGAATATTGCCAACTTTAAACTAGTTCGCAATGACAGGTCTCGATGTCACAAGGGTGGCACACTCATATACTTTAGGAAATCTTTGTATTGTATCCCTATAGACCCACCTCCTCTCTTCTCCCATCTGGAGACCTCTATCTGTCGGCTCGGCATGACCGGCCACCAACCGATCACCATCATCTCCGCTTATATCCCACCCGACAATGGTCCGGAGGATCCCATCTCGCTCCAAAAGGACTTCACTGCCCTCTTCGGTATGAGTGACTCCGTCATCTTGGCGGGGGATCTTAATGCCAAGCACCCGGCGTGGAATAGTAGCACAACCTCAACCAGAGGTAGGTTAGTTTTCAAGTTAGGCGAATCCCTTAACTTTGACGTCATCGCTCCAATGAGCCCGACACACTTCCCAGGTAATCCTAATCACCTTCCCGATGTTCTCGATGTAGCGCTTCTCAAGAATGTGAACCTCCGTTTGCAATCGATTGAGACGTTCCACGAGCTAAATTCTGACCACCGCCCTGTAGTCATGCATCTTGCACCCTACTCGGGCCCGATCGACCCCAACCGCCCCCCTCAGACCCAGACGATAACCGACTGGAGGAAAGTAAGCGAAAGACTGAAATCCACCACGTCGCCTCACTTAGACACCATCCCCGATCACTTAGTCGCCGACACGACGGCCGCAATCGACTCGTTTACAGAGCACGTACAATCCGTATTGACGGATTGTTCACGGGAAGTTCCGGTGATGGAAGACCATCGCTGGAAACTACCTACTGACGTACGTGACCTGATAACCGAGAAGAACGCGGCCATCCGTGCCTACGACTCCTTCCCTTGTGACGCGAACAAAGCCCACATGCGCCATTTACAGCGTGCTGTAAAGAAACGCATAGGGGAGGTTCGCTCTGAGGGCTGGAACAAGATGCTCAGCGAACTCGAGCCCACTCATCAAGCCTTCTGGCAATTACAGAGGAAATTGCGTTCCTCAGAAGAGGTCTCTATGCCTCCTCTCAATAGTGTCGCTTTCGACAGTCCCGATAAGGCTGAATGTCTTGCCGACAGCCTAGAGTCCCAATGTTCTCCCAGCTCCCAACCAGTAGACCAAGCTCACCTGAACAAGGTCGACGCTGAAGTCGAACGAAGAGCCTCCCTCCCTCCCGTCGAAGACCCTGATGATCCTCTGCCTCCCGTCACTCCAGACGAAGTGCACGACATCATTAAAGGGCTCCACGCTCGTAAGGCCCCCGGTTCGGATGGTATTACCAATAAGGTATACAAACTCCTTCCTGCCCCGCTAATAATGCTTATGACCGCCATCTTCAATGGCGCCTTGAGCAACAACATCTTCCCACAAGCATGGAAAGAAGCCACCGTCATCGGTATCCCAAAGCCAGGCAAGCCAAAGTCTGAGCCCTCCAGCTACCGCCCTATTAGCTTACTCAATGTCCTCGGCAAAATCTACGAGAGGCTTATTTATAAGCGTCTCAAAGACTACGCCGAAGCAAAGAGCCTCATACCCAACGAACAGTTTGGATTCCGTAGGCATCCACTCGGGCACCCAACAGGTCCACCGTATCGTAGAGCACTTATGCGCTGGTCTGCAGCGTAACGCGACGACGGGTGTGCTATTCTTCGACATAGCAAAAGCCTTCGACAAAGTCTGGCACAACGGCTTGATATACAAGCTCTACCAACTAGGAGTGCCAGATCGTCTCGTGCTCATCTTACGAGACTTTTTGTCGAACCGGACCTTTCGCTATCGCGTCGAGGGAGCACTCTCGTCCCCTCATCCTATTCGCGCCGGTGTCCCTCAGGGTTCCGTACTATCTCCTCTCGCCTTCACGCTGTTCACTAGCGATATCCCAAAAAGTAAAAAGGCTCAGTTGGCTCTCTTCGCCGACGACACTGCCGTTTACTATACCGGTCACTGTCCCAACGCTATAGCTCGTACTCTCCAAACTTCCGCAAACGTCTTAGGCGCTTGGTTCCGGAAATGGAGAATCGAGGTCAACCCCGATAAGGGTCAGGCGGTTCTCTTCTCGAGACGTCGTCGACTCCCTCCCCCACTTCCCAGCCCGATCACTATGTACGGCAAGCCAATCCCTTGGGAGAAGCAAGCCAAATACCTAGGCGTGATCCTCGATGAGAACCTTACCTTTAAGGCTCATATTAAGGCGGTTCGCGCGCGCGCCTCCTTCGCTCTTAGCAGGCTGCAATTCGTACTGACAGCCCGTAGTAAACTGTCCCTCAAATGCAAGCTCCGCATCTATACCGCAGTCATCCGTCCCATCATGACCTATGCCTGCGTTGTATTTGCGCACGCTCACCCACGTCATCTCCATAAGATGCAGACCCTCCAAAACCGTTTCCTCAGAAGGGTCACGGGTGCCCCTTTCTATGTCCGTAATATCGATCTTCACGTCGACCTCAAAATGCCAACCATAAAACAGTTCATGAAACGCTTATCAAAGCGTTTCTTCGACTGCGGCATCAAACATTCTAACCCCCTGATTACAGCGGCCGCCCGCTACACTCCCTCTCGCATTAGCAGTATTCGCCGACCAAGGCATACTTTAATCGACCCCGACGACGCCACTACCCTCCTCCAGGAGAGTAGTAAGGCCACTAGCACGCTACATAAGCCCAAAACCCGATCGCCGTCCTACCGCCCTCGCCGCCGAGGCCCGCCGCGACGCCCAAATCGACGCCCCTCCCGACCCTTGCTCGAGCCAGCCCGCGCCGCTGAGCCTGTAGCTTTAAATTCGTCCCTAATTAATACCAATCCTGATCCAGCTAGTCATTTGCTGCCCTCTTCCAGCGACGCCCTAAGCCGAGGTTCGTACCCCACAGGGGGTGCCCTTAGCGTTGTCGCTTAGTTTTAGTTAGTATATAAGTTTAAGTCCTGGCTGGAGGCCTTAATTTATTAGGGAATCCACAGGCAAGTCCGCTTAAGCAGACGACAACCGCATAGGTTGACCTGCGAGATGCCAAACAAACAAACAAACAAATAATTTCTGCTTTTTTTTCAAAATCTGTGATAACCGATCTGATTTTCTCAAAAAGTTATGGATAGTCTCCTAAGACCATTTTCCCGTAGCTACGACAATTAAGGTACCTACCCTACCCTTACTGCCCCGTCTCAAAAATCCAGCCTGTATAATGTTACATAATAATGGAAAACAATTACCTCCACATTTATTATTTTTTTCACTGACAAAGTATTTGTTTGTATCAATCAATCAACTCAGCCAATCGCTGTCCACTGCTGGACACAGGCCTCTCTCAGGCTGCGCCACAACACCCTGTCCTCCGCCCTCCGCATCCAGTCTGTCCCAGCCACCCTTTGTTTGTATATAGCATAGCATAATCAGCCTATAACGTTCCCACTGCTGGGACACAGGCCTCCTCTCTATGAGAGGTAGTGAGCCGTAATCCACCACGCGGGCTGAGTGCGGGTTGGTAGATGTCACATGTCTTCGAATTTTTGGTTCTAGGACATGCCGGTTTCCTCACGATGTTTTCCTTCACCGTTTTGAGAGCAGTGGTGATTCAATTATTTACACAAAGTAAAGCGCCTACTTGGGTTCGAACTCACGACCTACAATTCGTAAGTCGGGACCGTTACCACTGGGCCACCACTGCTCACTTTGTTTGTATGATGGCGTTCATTATAAAAACCTATAAAAGCCAACCCAGTAAGCATGGACCTCAATAAGCGTCTCTTATGAAAACGCAGTGGTGGCCTAATTATTTTTTGAAACTGCAGTTAAAATATAATCATGTAAAAGGGATGCATCATACTTTTAAGTTAAACTCAATTCCCAGCTGCTACAAAATGTTATAGGAAAATCTGAAGCTTGCCTAAATACACAAGCAGACTGTATCGACGTATGTAGCATTATGTTATAGGTTTTTTAAAACCTAATACATTTTTGATGTACGCGGCTGGCGGTATGCGCTAATCTTCCCAGTTCTATCTCTGCCTGCCGAGAGCGATATATTAAAACATTTTTGGAAGTACTTATCCACAACACAATCTTTTGCATCAATTTGGTAAAGGCCATTGAGTTGGTCACTCACAGGACAGACAAAGGTGATACTCGTACAACCCCGGTATCGGAAAATCACCGAAATGATTTTGGTTACCACTTCAAAGCATTTTCTTGTTCCCAGAAATTTACAGAGAAACCGTAATTAATAATAATATTACAATAAAATAAGCTGTAAAGTGTAAGAATTTCATTATTCAACTTGAACGGATATAATTGATTGTGAACTTAATCTGATCATTCGATTATAACTAATGGCCGATTCCTATAATTTACGGACCGTTATTAACTCTTACTGTATCTTTACCAATAATGAAGCGAAGAAATGTTGAAGTAACTATCACAATTAAAATAAGCTCACGAATGTTTTTAAATGCTTAGTAAGCAAAACGATTCGTTTTTATTTATAGGAACCGAGCATTAGTCGTTTGTATACGGCATCGAATGAATGTAAATGGGTAAACTTGGTGCTTTTTCTGTTGTGCAACTACTTTACTTCTTTAGGCTATTGCTGCCTTTTGTAAAACGCTTTTCTTGTCCGATGTCTTGAATCTGGTTGACAGTTTCATGAACCATATTTTATGGCTCTAGTGTTTTCCATTTTTCTTATGTTTTCACTGCAGCAATGCAAGCAATATTTGTAGTTGCATAAAATTCTGTTAGGGTATGACCGAATTGACTCATATACTACGATTAACCTCTTGATTGCTTTCGAGGAATAGCTAAATTATTCGTGCTATAACGTCAAATCAGCCTGGCTACGTCACATCACGACAAATCGATTGTCACCTATTTCTGTCGCACGCTAATGGTGACCGGCGACCGCGCCTCTTCTTTGAATTTCAGTTAGCGCCTACTTAAGTACAGCTCGACATAAAAAAACGCAAAGAGATAACACAAATAAACGTGTTTTTTGCCTAAATCTTTCTAACTGTTTGTCTAGGAGTTGGATTAAAACTGAGGGTATATTAATCCACGCGGTCGAATGTTTCTCGCCAAATTTTTCCGAGATGCAACCAATTCCGGATTTGGCGAACTCTCAAGCTTGGAATTAAGCCCGATTCTGCGCCTAAAACCACCATTCTCTGGATTAAACTGCATTTTCCTGAACTAAGAAACAATATTCCAAATTAAGTCGCATTTTCCCGATTTAAGTCACAAATGTATGGCTTAAGTGCGGTTTGGCTAAAAATACCAATGAAAACCCAAATTTTCGCAATAAGCCCCTACTTAATTGAAAATTGGAATAGGCTTTCCGAAGTTGAAGGTAATGAAATCAATGTAGTTGATGTCAAAGTTCGCAAACCAATTATGCTGGATTGTGATGTTTTAAAAACTACTTACCTCCTGGTTTTTTGGCACACAAGACCAGCATCCTAATTGCGTAACACATTTTCGTAAACGATTACGACTAATCTGTTTGATTTTGACGGTTCAAGAACATTCATTGCGTTCTATTTATTGTTGAGCAGAATTTTTATCGAACATAAGAAGCAATGGATTAGCAATCTGTTTCAAAACGATTCAGATTCCGATTGGTTGTGTATTACGCAATTAGGGTACTGGATACAATTATTACATTATTTTTCAGTGCATTTTATGTTCAGGACGTGGTAGTGCCTCGTCACTCATCATAAGCCAGTATAATCTTGAAGATCAGCGCAGTAATTGCGTAACATTGATTGACGTTATTTACGTTGTTGAGCAGATTATTTTTTGAACATATGAAGCAATGGATTAGCAATATCCTTCAAAACGATTCAGACGGTGATTGATAGTGTTACGCAATTATGGTGCGGATTGACACTAGCAGTTACGACAGCCAGATGATAAACGTCCCGTTTAAATTTCAAACTACTTTTAGTTGTAGCACACTTGCAACTGGCCCCTGCTCTACACGGCTTTTACAACTTGACGAAACATCGAGATTTCTTCATTACAAGTAAGTCTAATATGTAGGATCGTATGCACATGATGTTGAAAAGGTTCCCGGCGCTGATCCTTTTTTTAATGAGACACGCTCATTTAAATAGGCTCGCAAACAATGTGGAGGGAAATTTTGAAATTGGAACGTACGTATTTTTACTTACAAATTATCATATTTTCAAAATAGACTGTATCTGGCCAGTCTCTCACACATTTTTTTTTACGCATACTTTCTAAGTGGCCTCGTAAATAAACCTTCCGGAACATATTCACAGGCAGACACGTAATGCGACTTTAATTAATAATATGTATAGATGTTAGTTTAGCAATAAGATTCTAACCCTTTGTTGCCTTGGTGTTAAATCTTATTAAGTGTTCAAACAAAAGCCGACTGCAAACGCCATTTTAATTCCCTCCATTAAAGTTATCAGCACGTTAACAGCGTATGAAGGCGTTTTATTACATTAAGGTTCTAACCTAACACAATAAAGGATGAAACATATCGCCTTGCTTTTACCGCTTTTACTGCTTTACCAGCTTTACCCGCGATTTCGTCCGTGGTTTCGGATCGGTGGCGTAGCGTGCCTTGGCGGGGCCCCGTCAAAAAATTTGTTTGGGGGCCCATATGAAGGGTAAAGATTTCGCACAAAAGAAAAAAAAATGTTTGCATAAAATTAAAATAAATATTTATTCATCATAATTATCTACCTATCTGTCACTTTTTCCAAATTTTTTACTAAAAATTCAAATTAAATATACAACCTTGCCTTTTTTTTCGGTAAACTGATTTATTAAATAATTTATAGCTGAAGATGACTTTAGTTTTGCAAAAGTTTCTGCCTCTAAGGACAATAGTGACAGGTCTGACAGGCGTTCATGTCGGGGGCCCCCGTGGCCCAGGGGCCCCCTATAATTGATACGTCAGATACGGCGGTAGCTACGCCCTTGTTTCGGATATTCCATAAAAACTTTCAACAACCTATTTCCTATTTCGGGAATCGAGTTGTCTTCATATCAATCTTTACCCAAATATGTTGAGGTCAGCTTCAAGTCTTACCGGATGTAGCTAAATACCAGTATTTTACATGGAGCGACTTCCTATCTGACCTCCATAACCCAGTTACTGGGTAATACAGTACCCCTTGGTAAGACTGGTTGTCAGACTTTCGGGCTTCTGACGACCCGTAACGACTGTCAAAGATCTACGAATGACAGCCGGGACCAACGGCTTAAAGTGCTTTCCGATTCACGGAAGGGTCTCGATATGTAATAGATGGTCACCCATTCACGAACCGACCGCAGCAAGCTTAGCTTAACCTTCGATAGTTACAACCGACTGTTATTATTTAGCCGAGCCCCTCTCAAGCTTAAAATCAGTTTAGCGATCCAGCAATGAAACGTACCAACAGACAGAGCACTTTGCAATATTTTATATATAAGTTGGATGTGGTGTCGTAAGCGGTACCGTGTCGTTTTACGTAACCCTTTACTTCCCTATAAGATGGATTTCCTTTGAACTGTTGACTCAATACAAAAAATTGGTAAACACACCCTTTTATTGGAAAATGTTCACCGTTTTAGTAATTCAATCTGTTTTTGTTGATGTAGGTACCTAGCTGTATCTCACGAAATATGCTCGTTCATTTAAAGATTATTTCTGCCTACACTGAGAGCTATTTGAGAGGATGTTGTCTTTTACCAGACCATGCAAAGAAGAAGTGGCAAACCCCATGGTTAGATCATATCGCATTTTTTTTTATATTTACCTATAAAATGAGCATCTAAAATATATAATAGACTGTATCTACGATTTACCAACCAACGCGGTGATTATGGATCTTTTTGGCAAGAAAACCTAGCTCAGGATTGTTCAAAAGTAGAATTCCTACCAAGGTATAATATAATTTTGGAACAAATCAAAGTGTCCCTCGCCTAGAAACTCTAGACAGGCTCTTCCAGCAGCGTATTCGTTTAGCGCTAACAATAACGCTTAAACGAATCCTTTTATTGAAAGAACTATCGCTAATGTCAAGTGCTCAGAACGATCGATACTAGATAATAATTCGCTTAGTCTAGAATGAGTGGTTGTTTATAATGAAAATGACGTCATTTTGCAATTGACTGAAAACTTCTCCAAGTTCAACTTTCCCTCCACTTCTTTAGCCTTCACTTCATAGCTGGAACCGACGATTTAAAGTAAGAACACGTAATGAGGTTTAAAAAAATGCTAAATTCTGCAGTGAAAGGAGACTAACACCTATACCATAAGTCATAACCTTTAAAGCTACTCGACTCCTAACTCTGTCAAGGAGACCTCAAGGCATGCCTCGGAAGACCCTCAAAATCGGTATTCATCGTCGTCAAAATAAGGAAATTATGACGTCATAAGTCATTTATTCATTAACAATAAATTGTATATGAAAATAATTATATGGTAATAAAAAATTAAATTAAATTACTTAATGAAACCAAAAATAAAAAATATATACACTAAACAATTACAACAATGCATAAATACAACATTTAGGATTTTATTATAAATCTTCAACAGCATATACGAGTAGGCACTTATTCAATAGGAAACTTTTAAGTTGCTTTTAAAAGAACTTGAGTAGATAGTAGCGCTTTCATATCTAGAGGCAACTTATTAAATAATATAACTGATTGATATCTGGGACTGTGCCTCACAATATTCCAAACTAGGTGTGCCTTCCCTAATCTGTCGTTCATCTGCTGTCTCATATTCATGTATTTATTTAGCCATGTTACTTAGAAGCACAAATACGTAAATGCTAGGCACTGTAAGTATATTCAGATTAATGAAATGTTCAATGAGACTCATAACTTTTACCCTAAAACATTATACTATACCAAATTTTTGATTCTACCAACGCAAAATATACCATTTTCAATTGCTCAATGCTAATATCTGCTCAAAGTGCACTTAAAGCATAACATGCGGAACAAACTGATGCATTTTATTCTGTTTTCAATTTAGTTGATCGTCTATATGTATCCCTAAGAATGTAACTTCCTTGACGAGGAAAATTTTGTCATCATTCAAAACAACCTCTAAATCGTCCTTATTACTGGCTGTCGTTCTAAATAATAGTATTTCGGTCTTTGCGGTGTTGATTAACAATTTGTTAATAGTGAACCAATCGTGAAATGCTTGTAATGCTGCATTTACAGTCTCTGCTAATGTATCTATGTCATTTGCTGCTACTATGGCATTAGTGTCATCTGCAAAAAGTACTATATATACGTCAGGTAAAATTGTATTCGTTTCATTAATTAAGTCATTAATAAATAAGATTATTAACACGCAAGTGAGCCAAAAGTCGTTTTTTTATGTTTTTTTCTAATATTTTTTAGCAAGGAGATAGGCCTGTAGTTTTTAGGATCGGTTCTACTACCTTTTTTATAGACAGGTATTACTTTGGCTACTTTAAGCTGGTCCGGAAAGATAGATTCCTCAATACATTTATTACAAAAATCACACAGAGGCTCAGCTAGTATGGAGATATGTTCCTTAATTATGGATATTGGTATTAATTACCACAATAATACTTGTTCTCCATACTTTTGACTATGGTTAAGATATTATTTGGAGTGATAGAATCGATTGTCATGTCGTAATTTTTCCGTATGTATATTTTTGTAAAAATGCTGTATTTTGGTCTCTTTCTACCCTACCCTAGAGTTACAGTTGTAGTTAAACTGGTTTGCTAAAATGTCAGATATTACTTCTGGGTCCACTATAATTAGATCATTGACTTCAAGCCGAATTTCCGGCTGTATCTTTTCCTCCTTATTTGACTAACTTACATTTTTTGTAATTTTTAATTTGCACCATTATTGCATGTTTTTAGCTTTCATCATAACCTGTCTATACCGTCCAACATACCTATTCTTATACATAAAGTCACTTGAATCGAGATTGTTTCCGTAACGTGTACATAAGAACCGTTTCATTTTACTAGATGTGCCAATTCCTTTAGTGATCCACTGTAACTGTCTATTTTTTTTCAGGCTTATTTTGCAATCTTTTTATCTATAGCTGTTTTAGAATTACGTCCCTCGAATGAGGTGAGTCGAGGTGATACGTCGCGAATACATCAATATTAAATGAACTTTTCGAAAGATATTATGAAAATCTGATAAAATACGCGTGTTTTGGTTAAAACTTCCTTTTTGACTACCTCAAGGAAGTCTCAAGGTAGATGCCGACGTCCCTTATTTTTGACAGTTGGTTCCTCAACTCAAACTCACATCGACTGAGGAAACTGTTTGAGAGGAGGAGTAAAATTGCAACTATGAAAATCAAACCACACAAGTGAGGTTGAGTCAAGCCGAGGAAACCACAAGGTTTTGACTATAGGGATTAGGGAACTATCCTTATGCTGTTCAGCCGTCCCATGTAATAGGGAGCTAGCCTATTTCCATTAATTGGGCACAATTCTAAACATTAGGCTTGCTGATAGGAATATCGCAACAGACAAAAGACATCACACTTAGCTTGCACTGTAAATCGAGATCCTTGCTACCGCTAGTTTAATGCTAAGTATACGAAGTGACTTTGGTCGTCGGTGATTTCAAATTTCACGTCCATACACAGTTTTTGACGGCTGATTAGTCGCTAGCAATTTCAAAAACTGTGTGTGGACGTGAGATTGGTCCGACTAAAGATGCGCGTGTAACGCGCATATGGCATAATAAACTATGTTACCAGCTGACCGTACAGACGTTGTCCTGTGGTTCTAGAACTCAATCGCAGCGCCACCTACCGGGACCAATTGTGAATGCAAAATTCTGGATCATCCAGGGACCCACTCAGACACACACAAACTCGGCCCAGCCGTTCAGTGAAATACAGACGTCCAGTAAAAATGTTTGATATTATACAAAAAAGATAAGTATGTATGCTCGGTTAAATTTAATTTCAGATCGTGCGACATTGAATGTGCTTATTTAACCGCGTCGTATTCCTTCGTTAACAAGGAAATAATATTTGTTCCGTGACGCTGCCCATAATAAGTTTTCCCATTAAATTCAGCGCTCACCCTCGTGTTGCCAGAGATTTTAATTTCTGCAGGACGTCCCGATTTTCATGAAATTTTCAATTTTCCGGTTAACTTCCTACACCACGTGCATTTTCTAGTTACAATTTTATTTTACTTTTAGTTCACCAGTTTTGTTAAGCAAGAGATATTTTTCTATCGCTTTTTCAATTGTTGTCAACTTGAATCTTGCAACACTTTCCTCTCAGAACAGCCCGGGGCCCTTGAATTTTAATAACGTTTGAAAGTTTCTTCGTCGCTATTTTGTAACTCACCTGCTAAAGTTAAACCAAGTTGTGTGCTCAGTATGTATTTAGACGATATTTGACCTTACATATTGTGATTCAATTAATGAGCAGTTTTTAAAACAAAACCTTTTGATTTATAAAATAAAGGTACGATATGGTCTTTTATCTCAACAAAGGATCAAAATTAATGTTTTCACTTTTATTAGCTAAGTAATAAGCATAATTAGGTAAAACAAACATTAAACATCCTGTATAACCGTTTATTACTGAACAGATTAATAACATAAATGTGCATTATTATAGATCAACTGCACACTAGGAGTCTGAAAAGAACTGTATAATAATAAGCTATAAAAAGTTGAAACAAATATTCTGTAATGAAGAAATTAATTAAATTCAGGTCGCTGAAGCTGTTCTCTGGCCCCGATCGAAAAAACTCATTACAAAGTTTTTAGAACGGGAAGAAGAGTCACCGCATGCATAAAAAATAAGTACTTGAATTTTTATAAATGGAATATCGATCGTTGCTTAGAAAATTTGAATGTTAGTGGAGCAATACTGAATACAGCCTTGTTTTTAAACTTATTTTTATTACAAACCTTGAGAAAAACCCCTGTTCTCTCTTTTAAAATCAATAATTAAGTCGCACGTTCGTGTTTCTTCCGCCCTTTTAATTTTTTATTGTAGTAAAGCGTTTACAGGCGTCATAACAAAAAACTCTCGAGGAATAACAAAGTGGCATGTTTTCCGTGATTTGTGCCAGCTACGGCTCATATCGATTATTTCCCACGTTTACTGCCAAAGTATACTATTTTCCCGGTGAGAGGTTTCGACCTCAACGTGTTCTGAATTTAAAAAAGAAATAACTGAGAACGACTTTTTTTTCACGCAAACGTATTCGTGAATGTAAAACATGAGCGGATGTGCGTACTGAAAACTGAATTCCGGTCGTGAAATTCTGGAATCAAACGAACGAGAACTGCAAATTGCCTATTTACTTGGAATCTAGTAATTTTACTGTTTTTTTTATTTATCTTACAAGAATAACACAGTTTGAGTTCATTATTTCCGCTTTTCCTTCAGACCTGCTGATAGAATGTAGGAATGTAATCTAACGTTCACTACTTAGTTAAAAAAACCTTTAGCCTAAACAATCCTTACTTCCTGTGAAAAATAACATCGCGAAGTCAAAGTAATTTTAACACGCATGGAAGACTGCATTCTCTCTAAAAGCGATATTTTACACGGAATTCGAAGAGCATGTGAGAAATCTTTAAAATTAACGACTTGAAGCAAAAAAAGTTACAAACGGAATTCTACGCTTGGCGATTTTCCTAAAATTACGTTCAAGTTTATTGAATAGTTTTCCCAAAACGTTCTTCAAAATATTAAAAAAAAAACTCGTCACAAAACGGCTCTTTCGAAACTTTTCATAGTAAACTTGAAATAGGTCAACTAGATTTAAAAGGAATTAAATACGTCAAATGTTTTGACACTGACAAGGAAATAACTATCCCGTAGGCTTAATTTAAATGATGATTTTTAAATAGCTCAAAGCCACCGAATAACGTGGGCATTTGCAATAATGACGAAGGAAATAAAAAGAAAGGAAAAAGTCAAACGAAAGCAAAGCAAACAGAATGATATCAAGGTAAAGAAAGCGTCGTCGTCCGACTGCGGTGAAATCAATAAACGCACGAGGACGAGCAATATCAAAGAGCAAGGATTCTACAAGTTCAAGAACATGATGATACGTAACATAAAATTACAATCAGAACCTATCCGAAGGAAGGTGACCAAACGAGGTAAAAAGCATGTGAGCAAAAGTGGTAGGTCCCGAAAGTAATCTTCATCTATCAAGCTGATGGATTCGCGACGACAAATGGTGCTGCAGAGATCCCTTCCCAGTGAATCTTAAAAAGATACGTTTGTAAATTTATAACCTACCTATGTTACAGTATTTGAATAAATGATTATCATACGAAAACACGTTTTTCACAGCATAGATTACTCATAATGCTTGTGCAGATATTATGGATCCTGAAAGCTTTTATTTAAAAATTGCGAAATAGAGATTTTAAGCCGCTTTGTTTTATGATATTATACAATCCGACAAGAGCGAAGCCTCGAGCACGCTCCCGCCATGTTTTATTATTTTGCTCTTTATCTGAAATTAATAAAGGAATACTGAGAACGAACTAACGTTTGATTCGTTTGTGTTTCATTCATGAAATATTGAGCAGCCAGCATCAGCATCAGAGAGAGAGGAGTCTATATAAACACGAGCTATGATTGTTTATGTTACAAGTCTTTTGAACATGCTAACAATATAGTTTTTTTTTCAGCAATGGCGGTACGCTTCAGGTGCTTTAAATAATTTCATCTGTTCTTTTATTTTTGTCACAAAACTTTTTTTCCGCTACAAAGTTTGAAACACGTCGAGTCCTCGGTGCGGCCCGGCGAACTGTATTGAAAACCTCTGTCTGCATGAAAAAATACGAGGGTACAGTCTCGGTTTATGGCATCAAATAATAGACTCGCCTGAAATATACGTCATTTTGCGTACAACAAACCGCTTTTTCTGCGTTTGAACAAAAGTATTTCTGAGTTACATAAATGCAGTGCCAAATTTTACATGAAGTGACCTAATAAATCTTGTAAAACACATGTAACAAAATATATGATTCGGGAAAACCTGTAAACGTTAATGTTTGAGAACTCTCACGTTTTGTAGGTGTCCTTTTTTAGCTTTACGTAATGGATTTATTAGCTGTTAGCTAAATTAAATCACAAACAAACACAGCCGTGCCCCCAAATGACACAATATTTGCTAAACGTGTGTGACATATCTAGCAGGTAAACATTATAAAGATTGCAATTTACATTAAATCTCCTACGTCAACTGTTTTCACATCATATTAGTGGTATCCTTACATAAACAGTTTACGTCTGCGGTTATATATTGCCGCGAATCTCGACATTTCGTAATAGTGTACGGGCCTCCACGGAAAATGTACGACAGGATTCCCAATGGATGCGTTATAAGTGAGTTAATTTTAATGTTTTGTTCCTTTTATTTATTGTCCTGTAATTTCTGGTTTTGTAATTAACGTCCAGATAAAGTCAAGTTGTTCTATTCTATAACCATCTCACCATAGAAACTTTGGTGAAGTGAGCGTGGAATGAGCTGTCAGCGCCAGTCTGCCACTGATGCTAGGGACCAAGAAGGGATGACTCCCGTCTTGGTCTGTCCCTCACGTCACGGTCGCGGTGAGATTTTTACAGAATCGACATGCTGTACAGTCCTCATTTCTGCTAATAACATAGGTACTGAGATCCCCAATCTGACTGACCAGGGCTGTGATCTTCTTCTTTCTTGTCGATGGCAATCTAAATTCGGTCGACCCAAAAATTGGGCTACGATTTTGGTGCCTTCAGTAGCGTCCGTCAGTTCCAGTAACGTGCAGACAAGTGTCCCATCGTTTGAATAAACCGTAAACAGCATCTCACTAAAGCATTTTTCTAGCAATGTCTTCCCAACACAGTACTCAGAAAGCAACTAAGTTGCTCACGCTCCGAAAGGATAACTTTTAGAAACTACAGGGGAACTCATAATATTAGTTTACCAACTGCAAAATGTTTTAGTAGATAAACTGAAAGTTTAGATGCGATCACAAGAGGACAAGAATATTTTTAATAATCATGCAGAATTTTTATTAAAAATGTCTAGCGTCTTCTTGGTTTTGCTTTTAGCGTTGGCTTTTGTTAACATTGATGTAATTTTGTCTACAATAAAGATTAAGAGACAGATTTTATTGCTCTAAGATCCCTTAGTTAATTGTTGAACAGTAAAACTCGTTTTAAACGTAATTAAAACACGTTTTTCGCCTTCCGTCGCCTTATTAGGAATTGCTGTCTTAGAAACCATTTGCGTTAGTCTCATTTCGTGGGCGCGGAAAGTAACTTTAAACCCCAAACATTAACAACATCATCATTCTCATCATCTGCATTTTCCTAACTTGTTGGGGACAGCTTCCAGTCTGGATGCAGCCGAATACCAATATTTGACATGGAGCAACTGCCTCTCCAACTTCAACAACCCAGCTGATAGCTGAAAGCTGGAAATCAGACTTTTTGCTTCTAACCTTACCATATACAAGACTTAAAAAAAGGTAGCAATAAATTAAACAATGTGATGTTTAATTTATTATTTACAAAGTTTATTTTTCATTGTCCGAACGAGAAAGTGTACGTTTACTCCAATTTGGGACTTTGTTAAAACACAATGGGTTCCGCAGTGCGGCGCAATAATACGACCGCCCTTAAAACGAGAGGAACCTTACCGCGCTTGTTTAACAAGTAATCTTCACGTCCCTATAGGAGATATTTTGTGGAAGCAAACATTGAATTTAAAAAACACCTGAATTTTGTCGTAAGTCTTCGGCAAACTTCGAGTTCGGGGATTTTATGAAGATGTAGTAATTTATAGTCGAATGAAAACTTTTCGGAAGCAATTGATGAGCGCTGTTTAACGGTCGAACCCAATACTCTCGACCAAACCCAATAACCTAAGACAGATCGCTACTGATGATAGAAAATCCAATTCTATCTGTCAGAGATTGATAGGTGTTTCTATCTCTAGTACGCCAAAATTGGAGATAGATACGTTATTAGGTTCGACCGCTAGTGGCCATACTGTCATTTGTTATCAGTTACATTATTTATACCAAAGAATCGATCGTGTGAGTACTGTGTTCTACATTCAGAGGCTTTTTTTTTCACCAGCTTCTGCTTGCTTCTTGAGCCTCGGAAATTTGTTGTTTTATCATATGACACTTGGCAATACTGTAGCCTCCCATTAGTGAAAGAATTTTTGGAATCGGATTAGTGGTTCCGAAGATTTCCTCCTACTTACAAATATACAAATACGTCTTTAAAATATTAGTGTACATTCTGTCCAAAAAATATCGGAAATGCATAATTTGTCTATGGTTCCAAATGATTATTTTTTGTTTTTGTTGTTTGATTGGCACAACTGTTTTCCATTTTGGCGCAGAGTTTGAGTTGCATATTCTGTTATTTAAATTAATACAGTGCTGTTTTTAGTTAGATCATATCTAGTGTGTATTGCAAATTTCATAATGGACAAATACATCGAACAAGGAGTTCGTCCTAAAATTGAAACCCACAACTCTAATGTCAAAACCTCATGATTTCCTTGACTTGACTCAACCTCACAAGTGGTTTAATATTCATAGTTGCAAATTACTCCTCATCTCAATCAGTTTTCTCAGTCGTGGTGAGTTTGAATTGAGGAACCAATTGAATATTGACGTATTCGAGACGTATCACCTCGACTCACATCCATTCGAGGAACCTCATAATTTCCTTAATCTGACGACTATTTAAACCGATTTTGCGGGTCTCCTACCTACAATAAACATTGCTGTATATGACAGATCGCTACTGATGATGATACAGTACAATTCTATCCGCCCCTGTCAAACAAATAGCTGTCAACACGTTATAGGGACGCATACTTTGGCTTTATTAGTACGTTAAAACCAGAGGTGGATAGATTTTTCCATCTCCAGAACGTCAAATTTGGGTATAGATACGTTATTCAGTCATTAAATCTGCGGTCTTATCCGATGTTATCGGTCGTGATTGGGCGTTGGGTCACTGAAAAAGCAACAGCCAATAAAATCATTTGACATAACATTTTACAATAGATCAACATTGTACGTATATATGCTTTCATTAAGTAAAGGATGGTCGCCGGGTACGGGTTGAGCCTATTCTTTGGCGGAAATCATACTATGTTTACTTGCATATTTCCTGCGAGTCTTGTGAGGTAAGCGAAAGGGTTTACCATAACAATAAAGGGATTCAACGGCTGCGGACGCCGATATACCCAACCTTTTTGTGTCAAGTAACTTTTGTCATCAAACTTATACGTTTGTTTCTTTGTTTTCTTTACATTAGTACTCAACAGACATACCTACCCCTCCCAGAAGTACACATACACATCACACAATTGAGAACAAATCACACACAAAATTTATATTCCTAGTTTATTCAAATTGTCTCTTTTCATTGTCGACACAAAACTTAAATATTGTTTACCAACTTAAATCATGTCCACAGTGAGAATCTTTTTTAATGTCATCACAACTCAGGTCACCAAGATACAGGAACACCGAAACATCATCCAAACAAACTGGTTGTTGACATAGATAAAATTATTATGTCATCTTTTGTAGCGTTGAACTATTCTTATTCTTATTTCACTTTCTTCCACAGCGACATGGGTCAACCGGTGCAGCGAAGACCTGGAATGTCTGGACTTGGAAGACGAACAACCCTTGGCCCAGCTCAGCTCCATTCAAACAGACAAGTTGACTCTCTTCTTCACAGAACTGCTCGACCACGACCGCGATGACGTCATCATTGACACCGACTTCGATCAATTCTTCGAGGTAGGAAGGTATCAAATTTGTCACATCTTGCCCCAATAAATCCGATTTGTCGAAGTTATATAGCCCGCGTAATTGTCTTCGATCGATCCAGTAATGTGTGTCCGTGATCATTACAATCATTATTATATTCGAGGTGTATATTTACGTTGAGTATAATGTAGATGGCATTTATGTGGAATCCGTAATGGAATTATAATAATAACTTTCATACCGTACCATTGAATAGATAGATACTTATTTCATGATGAGATTTGAAAAACTTTCTTGGTCAACAGTTTATTCAATTCAGTCTTAATAACTTCAATCATAGTCAGGACTGTCCTAAATTTACTCAGCTCATACTTTAAATACAAATAACTCGGCACTGTTCAAATAACTCAGTTAAAAGTTCAACGGAATTAAATAACGAAGTTCTATCTTAAAAGCCCTCGAGTTTGGGTGAAGTCAACACAACTCCAAGGCGAGTTATTGACAAGCTTTACCTAGCAAATAGACCGGGAACTAAATGCAAATACAGCAAATTAAGCTTCTAAACCTTAACGTTAAGTCATTATGACCTCACATAATTAACAGAGAAACATAAAAGAGAATAATTAAATTCGTTTCACGTCGTATTTCACAGAGGCTGGCGCATTTTGCAGACTGGTCGCCTAGCTCGTCTGAATTCCACATACTGCTTGAAGTGAAGCGGGAATTTATAGACCACTTCATCAATCCGTTGCCGGCCAAGTAAGTCGAACTGTCCAACACTTGCGTGTTAATTGTCTTTTATTAATCTAACTATTCTGTCGTTTAAAGAAATTAAAAGTTGAACTCTATGAAACCTCAGTCAAAATGATCACCGTTCTATTCCTAAAAATCTCTTTAGAAACTCATTAGCCTTGTTTACATAAAATTCGAGAACCTACCCACACAAGGCAGTAAAACTGAAATATGTCCGAACAAATACGTGCTGTAAGCCGTCATTTTACACAATGATATTCCATAAAAATGAATGTCAGCCAGCTGCTGACATTTCATGAAAGTGGCTCAAAAATATGAACACTTTTTAAAGTAATATGCAATTCTGTAGCCTATATATTTTCCTTACTGCCGTTTTCATGAAAAGACGACCACTTTTATGATACAATATCATGATACTGGAAAATAGCTTTAGGTCGGACACAACTTGACACAAGATAGCTCGAGCAGGAAGCTAATGAAAGAAATCATAAAGTTTACGACAAAGCTAAGAACAACATCGAAATATAAAGCCGACCGCAGGGCAAGAATATATATCACTAGAGACTGTACGGCATTCATTCTCTAAGTCACGTGTTTTCTAACTTTCCTTCGTTATAAAATTTCCTGTGTTATGCGAAACTTTTTTACGGCTTATTGCATGTTCTGTATAACAAAAGTAAGCATAGAATCTGATATACAAATTCATGTTCTTCTTTTTGTAATAGACGCAGTCAAAACCTTCGTCCTATTCCGTACCTTTCCTGTCTTTAAAATTCATGCTACCTTTAAAAAAAAAAAAAATTGCGTCCCTTTGCTAGATGGGGTGACTTGCCATACTACAGAAGGGTATGCGGTCCGGAGTCCAGCGGCATTGACATACCGGGGAGGACCACACTGGAGGGATGGCTGGCGCGGTGGGCGTTACACCTGAGTGAGATGAAGAGGTTCACAGACCTACCTCTGTACCTGCAGTACCTCTGCAAGATACTGTTCCATGTAGTTGATAGGACAAGTAAGTACTTGTGAATATCAGTGTACAACTTGCGAAAACTGAAATTAAAGACGTCCTGATAATCGATCAGAATGTGATAGCAATATAACTGTACCAAGTTTTTAGTATCGTAGTACAAAAAATTATACATTCTAGAAACTGTCATGATAAAAGCACTATTCAGAAAATCCACTACTTAGCCCCAGAAACCTTCACAAGTTTATTTATTCACGAACTGTTTTAACTTTTCGCTCCATACTTTTCACTGCCAAAACAAAGTTAAATTTGTCTTTAGTTTAAGCCTAAAGTAACTTATTTTCCGCTCGATTGTGAGTAAACTTCGCCCTGTTTACGGTAATAGTACAGGTGAGGTGTGTCGGTTCCCGGGATAGCTTGTTAGAAGGGAAGGGATTAATTTAACCCGAGCGTGTGATGTGACCGCCCCTCCGGCCTCCTGAATCCCGTTAATTGAATTGAATTGAATTGCATCATAGGGTCGAACCTCAATTTATTACTAATTTCAAGTCTATTATTATCGTAATTTAGCCAGCACGTTTGGTAACGACGCTATTGTTGCTGCATTGCTGTTAAAATTATTTTCGCTCGAAGTATTTGATACACAAAATGAATTTTTATTTGTAACATCAAAGCACTTTTCGCTGCTATGAATTTTACCAAATATCAGGCATTTCAGCATAACCCCGATATTTGGAACAGTGCCCGGTAAATATCAATAGGCTCGCGGTATTGCACGGGATCCAATCCCGGAAGTAATAGAGAGCAGTGGTGGCCCAGTGGTAACGGCCGCGACTAACGAGTTGTAGGTCGTAGGTTCGAACCCAGACAGGTGCTTTACTTTGTGTAAACTATTTTATCACTACTGCTTTGTATTGCAAAACGGTGAAGGAAAACATCGTGAGGAAACCGGCATGTCTTAGAACCGAAAATTCGAAGACATGTGACATCTACCAACCCGCACTGAGCCCGCGTGGTGGATTACAGCCCACTTCCTCTCATAGAGAAGAGGTCTGTGTCCCAGCAGTGGGAACATAATAGGCTTATTATGTTATGTAGTCCCGGAAATGTCGAACAGCGGGTGTACGGGTGTAACAATAAATCGCAAGCGGCCTCCCTTGGGGATTCAGGTCAATGTTTTGCAATAAAATTAATGTTTTTTTTTTCTTGCAGGTACAGGTGCGATAACGAAACCGGCACTGGCCGCCTTCTACAGATCTGTGATAGGTTTGAACGCGACAAGAGTTGACGAGGTCATCGACACGGCCTACGATAGGATGACTAGCGTGAGTTTTCTATGTTCTTCATCTTCTATCGTCTCGATTCGAAACACTTATTTATGACTAGCTCGTGGCATGGTACTTTCAAAGTATGTACCTAAAGCATATGGTTGCCAAACCAAGCATATGGTTACTTTTAAAAACATTATTATATTGTTTTTCACTCAAAAATATTATTTGAACTGTTCACAAAAAAAGTATTTGAATATACTGCTTTCACTGTTAATCAGCGCTAAATGAAAAGTTTCACCTACATGCATCTGGGTACGGGCGCGGTGGTTCAGTTAACCTTAATTTCGGAATGAAACTAACGTCTCGAATTTTTTGGGACATAGTAAATTGATAATTGTTTTCAGAATACCTTTTAGATATAAGTATTAGTTCTGCCACCATAGTTATCACAGAATTAGTGTTTTCAGTGATGAATGCTTAGTTGTGGGACAACAGAAATAGTGCTTATATAAAAAAAAATGCTGCTCATTTATTTGGTGAGTCTTACGAAGCCTTCAAAATTGGTGCAAAATTAATGAGTTGCTCAAGAAGCAATTATGAATTACATAACTGTTTATTTCATCGAATTTCTGTTGAACATAAGTTACTTTATTTTTAAATGAGAAACTATTACACTAAGTGATTTATGTTCCAAACATTCATTGTACTTTGTCATGATGTTTGTAGAGGCAGTTTCATGTAATCCTACAGAATGTAGGACATTTTGTAGGATAACATGAAACTAGCTCTGAAGTTGAAACTGAACTATCCTGTTCTACATTCGTAAAGTTAGGTTTTCAACTTACTTTCATTTGTTGTTCTTATACAATCTAAAAACCGTGATCGTAACCATGTCTGCCAACTTTTTCTGAATTTTGTTTGACCGGCTGCCAAGTATCATGCTATCCTCACCACGGAATAGATAAAAGAGGTTCTCTTTTGTCTTTGACGTGGTCCTGATGGTTTACGATCGCTTAACTAACTCCATTTCAACAGAACGGCTACCTAATACTGGACTACGGGACCTACGTCCACTGCTTCACCAACTGGCTGATGGGGAAGAACCCCAACGGACCTGGCCAGTGGGTGCTGGTGCCCCCCAAGGACTCGCTGCCCGCGCCCCCATTCCCCGTCGACTACAGCGCCCTCAACACGGAACCCGCGAAACTAGAACCTTACGTACCAGACAAGAAGACAAACAGACATTCAGTCATTGTTTAAAGACACAATACCTACGTATCCCTAATAAGTCAATTTTGAAAGTGTTCCATTTTTGGTACGTTTTGGCACACTCGACTGCGTTATCTGTAGAACTTTAATATAAGGTTGACTTTAACGAATACTTGGTACATCGCTGGTCGGAAAACATGCCATTGTTAAACAAATTCTGTGGAAAAGTTAGGAATTGATGCACTGAGCTTTTTCAAAAGGACTTCAAACGTAGGTAAGTAGGTAGTGCGAAAACTCATTTATGGACAATTGAACTAAGTTACCGAACGAAGGTTCCTAGTTTAATTGATGAGTATTAACAATATTGTCTGCCGATGGGTGTAATTAAGTCTAATCAATTGATTTGTGCAATTACATAACTAACTAATGTAATTACGTAATATGTACCTAAGTTTGATTTATTGAACTGTTCTATGGAGACTTTTAACTGATGTTTGTCCAAATACAACCTTATTTGTTAGCAAAAGAACCTACGTTTCTTACTACAAAACAATAAGTCAAATGTTAAAGATAAAAACTACCAAAATATCTCTACCACGTGAAAAGTTCACATAAATTAGTTACAGAAGTCTTCTGTAACTGCCTTAAATGTAATAATTTACTTTAAACCTTCTCTATATTCGCTTGAACGTTAAAAGGAACGCTTTATCTAACGTGTACTAATGCTACAAGAATCTTTTGGCGCCTAAATGACATAAACATGAGACTGTCACAGAAATTGTATTGACAAAACAAGATGGCGGCGTTAGTTCCGATTTTGGCCGCGCGCCACAAGAACCCTGTAGCGTTGGAAATGTGCAATTCGACCAATTCTTGTCTCTAGTTCTAGATTTAGACCTAAGTCGGTGTAAATAGTAGTTTGTAATGATGCACGGTATGCAGAACTGCCTTAAAGTAAGCATATTCACATCTCACGACATAGCCTTATTTTATACCTTAGTTGTAATATAGGTACTATAAGTTACTTTAAATATATTAGATATCTACACTTTGACATTCACTGAAATAAACCCTTTCGTTTGTTTACGTGCATTTTTTCTTATTCCTCATTTGGATCCGAATGACCCACATTTTTTTTTTGTTTTTAATTTTTACGTATGGCATCTCGTGGTTGACCTTGAGAGGTCGTGACTACTTAACCGGACTATCCTGTGGCTGCCTTAAGCGAACTCAAAGCCTCCAGCCAGGGGCAATAAACTTACATTACCAAGCGACTGCTCGCTAAGGGCACCCTCTGTGGGGTACGGACCTCGGCTTAGGGCATCGCTGGAGGGAGGTCAGCAAGATGGGGCAGGCTGGATCAGATTTTGGTGATTATTATTATCGGGGGAATTTAAAGCTACAGGCTCAGCTACAGCGCGGGCTGGCACTTCGTCGAGCAAGGGTCCGGGGGGACAGTTACATCGGGGTCTTCGCGAGGGACCTCGGCTGCGAGGTCGGAATGTACCAGTTTGTTTTTGTGCACTGTACTGGTGGCCCTACTGCTCTCCTGGATGAGAGTTATGTGGTCATTGGGGTCGGTGAGGACATGCCTGGGACGGCGGACATGACTATTGGTGGATAACTTGCGGCCTTGACAACTAGAGGGTTGCGGTGATTCGCGGCGGTATCGAAGAAACGCTTTGAGATGCGTTTCATAAACTGACGGATAGTGGGAATTTTGAGGTCAACGTGGATTTCGCTGCGAACGTACCAGATTCCTCCGTAGGATAACAGGCTCTCCGCCTGTTTTCCTACGGAGGAATTTGTTCTGGAGGGTCTGCATTCTATTGAAGCGATGGGGCTTGACGTGTGCAAAGACTGCACTGGCATAGGTCATGATCGGGCGAATGGACGCTGTGTAGATACGCAATTTGCACTTTAGTGACAATTTGCTACGTGTATTTGGGACGAAGTGGAGTCTACCTAGAGCGGAGGCGGCGCGCGAACGAGCTGCCTTAATGTACTCTGAAAAGGAGAGGTGTTCGTCGAGCACCACACCTAGATATTTGGCTCGGTTCTCCCAAATGATCTGCTTGCCGAACATGGTGATCGGTCGAGGGGGGCAGGGGCTATGACGCGGCTTCGAGAAGAGAACCGCTTGACTATTGTCGGGATTGACTTCGAATCTCCACTTTCTAAACCAAGCGATAAGCTTGTTGACCTTAGTTTGGAGAGTGCGACATATCCAGTCTGGATCGCGGCTGGTGTAGTAAATGGCCGTGTCGTCTGCGAACAGAGTCAACTGCGCTTTACTACTCTTAGGCATATCGCTGGTGAATAGCATGAAAGCGACAGGAGAAATCACAGAGCCCTGAGGGACTCCTGCGCGAATGGGGTGGGGGGAGGATAGCGCTCCTTCGATGCGATAACGGAAGGTGTGGTTCGACAAAAAGTTTCGTAAGATGAGCACGATACGATCTGGCTCACCGAGCTGGTACAGCTTATATAATAAACCGTTGTGCCAGACTTTGTCGAACGCTTTCGTTATGTCAAAGTAAACAGCACCCGTCATCAAACCTCGTTGGAAACTAACGTTTATGTGTTCGATGATACGGTGGACATGTTGTACGCAAGAGTGTTGAGTTCGAAAAGCAAACTGTTCCTCAGGGATGAGGCCTTTTGTCTCGGCATAGTCTCTGAGACGCTTATAGATAAGCCTCTCATAGATTTGGCCGAGGACATTGAGCAGACTGATGGGGCGTTGACTCGTGGGCTCCGACTTGGGCTTGCCTTTACGAGCCTTAAGACCCTTGATGAGGTCGTGCACTTCGTCTGGCGTCTTCGACGGGAGGAAGGGAGGCTCTATGTTCGACTTCAGCGTCAACCTCAGAAACGTGAGCTTGGTCTACCGGTTGAGAGCTAGGCGAGCATTGGGCTTCAAGACTGTCGGCTAGAATTTCAGCCTTGTCGACATCATCGAAAGCGATGGTCTTGTCAGGGCGGATCAGGGGGGGCATGGAGACTATTTCTCCGGATTTGGGCTTCCTCTGGAGTTGCCAGAAGGCTAGGTGATTTGGTTCTAGTTCACTCAGAATCTTGTCCCAGCCGGCGGTACGCAGCTCTTCTATGCGTGTCCTAACAGTACGCTGTAAGTAACGCATATGGGCTTTATTCGCGTCGCAGGGGAAGTTGCCGTAGGCACAGTCAGCCGCATTCTTCTCATTCAACAGTTGACGTACATCGTCCAACTTAACGATCGTTCAGGACTGAGTTAACGTGTTCTGTGAATGAGTCGATCGCGGCCGTCGTGTCAGCGATAGAGTCAAAATGATCGGGGATTGGGTCCAAGTGTGGGGACGTGTTGGATTTCAGGCGATCGCTTACTTTCCTCCAGTCCGTCACCACTTTGGTGGGAGGGGGTTGAGTGGAGTCGGGCAGACCTTTGCGGGCAACCAGTTTCATGACTACTGGACGGAGGTCAGAAGAGAGCTCTTGTACCACTTCTATAGAGTCCAACCGTAGGCTGATATTCTGTAGAAGCGCCACGTCGAAGACATCGGCGGTGTGGTTGGGATCGGGGGAAAGTGGGTGGGAGTCACCGGCGCGACGACATCAAAGTTCTGAGACGAGGAGAGGTTGAACAAATGTCTCCCTCTGGAAGAGGTCCTGGTGCTATGCCAGGAGGGTTGTTTGGCGTTGAGATAACGGAGTCACTCAGGCCAAATAGGACCGAGAGATCTTCAGAAAGGAGTTGGAAATTCTCCTAAGTATTAATAGGGGGGGGGGGGGGAATAGGCCGATACCATGGTGATCGGTTGATGACCTGCCATGCCTAGCCGACAGCGAGACAATTCTAATCGTGAAAGTGGGGGAGAGTCAATAGGAATGCAGTATAGCTCCTTTTTGTAACAGATGAGGGTGCCGCCCTTGTGGCAACGAGTCCTGTCATTATGAACTGTGCGATAGTTAGCAATTGACGGATTTCGGTAACTGGGCTTAAGGAAGGTTTCCTGTAAAAGGAGGATGTCGATATGATGGTCACGGAGGAATACGCCGATTTCATCGCGTTGTCGCAAGATGCCATTGGCATTGAAATAACCTACCTTTAGGGATTGGGGTTTAGATCTCGCGAGGATTGCTTTATCCATGATTTGGATTAGGTTGGTTGGCGAAAGAGGTCAGGGCTTGCGTAATGTCCGGAAACGCATTGTAGATGCTTTGGATCATAAAAATGTTACAGGCATTTCTGGCTGCAACAATTTCACTAGCCATTTTCCTGGCGCGAGGGGTAAGGAAGGCCGTGAACGTGCTCGAGATCACGTTAAAGGCGTCGAGAAGCTTGGGGCCGTGTATCACACGGGATCCAATCCCGCAAATTTCGAACAACGGGTGTGCGGTTGTACCAATAAATCTCAAGCCTCGCTTGGGGATTCCTTGGGAGTTGCCATTAAAATACATGTATTTTTTTCTTCTTGCAGGTCCAGGTGCTATAACGAAACCGGCACTGCCCGTGATCGGTTTGAATGCGACAAGAGTTGACGAGGTCATAGACACGGCCTACGATAGGATGACTAGCATGAGTTTTCTATGTTCTTCATCTTCTATCGCCTCGATACAAACTACTTATTTATGAATAGCTCGTGCCATGGTACTTTCACAGTAGGTACCTACAGAATATGGTTGACAATTTAAAAACTGTTAAAAATATTATTAAACTGTTTTTCACTCAAAAATATTATGTATGCTGTTCACAAAAATTACCATTTCAATATACTGCTTTCACTGTTATCCAGTGTTAAATAAAAAGTTTCATCTATTACCTATAACGTCATGCATGCACCTAGGCATGGGTGCGGTGGTTCAGCTAGCCTTAATTTCGGAATGAAACTGTTAGTGTCTCGAATTTTTTGGGACATAGTAAATAGACAATTGTTTTCAGAATTCTTTTTGATACTAGTATTAGTTCTACCATAGTTTCACAGAATAAGTGTTTTCAGTGACGAATGCTAAGTGGTGGGACAACAGAAATAGAGCTTTTAACATAAAAAATGCTGCCTATTTATTTGGTGAGGTTTACGGAGCCAACAAAATCGGTGCTAAATTAATGAGTTGCTCAAGAAGCTCTAATGAAAACATTAAAAAAACTTAAAATACCTTTTATTTTATCGAATTTCTGTTGACCATAAGTTACTTTATTTTTCGTACAAAAAGTTGGCAACCCTACACAGCACAGCACACCATACAAAAGAAACACTATATGATTTATGTTACAAATATTCTTTATACTTTCTCATAATGTTTGTAGAGGTAGTTTCATGATATCCTACACAATGTAAGACATTTGGTAGGATAATATGAAACCAGCTCTGAAGTTGAAACTGAACTATCCTGTTCTTTATTCGTAAAGTTAGGTTTTCAATTTGAAAGTCTAGTCTAATCTAGAAACCGTGATCGTAACCATGTCTGCCAACTTTTTCAGAATTTTGTTTGACCTGCTGCCGCGTATCTGCTATCCTCAGCACGGAATAGATAAAAGAGGTCTTTCGTCTATGACGCATCCTGAATAGGATAAGCAGCACAACTTCCTATTACGATCGCTGAACTAACTCAATTTCAACAGAACTGCTACCTAATACTGGACCACGGGACCTACGTCCACTGTCTCACCAATTGGCTGATGGGGAAGAGTCCCAACGGATCTGGCCAGTGGGTGCTGGTGCCCCTCAAGGACCCGCTCGCCGCGCCCCCATTCCCCGTCGACTACAGCGCCCTCAACACGGAACTCGCGAAACTGGAACCTTACGTACCAGACAAGAAGACAAACAGACATTCAGTCATTGTTTAAAGACACAATACCTACGTATCCCTATTAAGTCAATTTTGAAGGTGTTCCATTTTCTGTACGTTTTGGCACACTCGACTGCGTTATCTGTAGAACTTTAATATAAGGTTGGCTTTAACGAATACTTGGTACATCGCTGGTCGGAAAACATGCCATTGTTAAACAAATTCTGTGGAAAAGTTAGGAATTGATGCACTGAGCTTTTTCAAAAGGACTTCAAACGTAGGTAAGTAGGTAGTGCGAAAACTCATTTATGGACAATTGAACTAAGTTACCGAACGAAGGTTCCTAGTTTAATTGATGAGTATTAACAATATTGTCTGCCGATGGGTGTAATTAAGTCTAATCAATTGATTTGTGCAATTACATAACTAACTAATGTAATTACGTAATATGTACCTAAGTTTGATTTATTGAACTGTTCTATGGAGGCTTTTAACTGATGTTTGTTCAAATACAACCTTATTTGTTAGCAAAAGAACCTACGTTTCTTACTACATAACAATAAGTCAAATGTTAAAGACAAAATACCTTGCAAAATATCCCTACCACGCGAAAAAAAGTTCACATAAATTAGTTACAGAAGTCTTCTGTAACTGCCTTAAATCTAATGATTTAATTTAAACCTACTCTAGATTCGCTTGAACGTGAAAAGGAACGCTTTATAGACAATTTGTATTGACAAAACAAGATGGCGGCGTTAGTTCAGTTTTTGGCCGCGCGCCGCAAGAACCCTGCAGCGTTGTAAACGTGCAATTCAACTAATTCTTGTCTCTATTTCTAGATTTAGACCTAAGTCGGTGTAAATAGTAGTTTGTAATGATGGACGGTATGCAGAACTGCCTTAAAGTAAGCATATTCACATCTCACGACATAGCCTTATTTTATACCTTAGATATAATATAGGTACTATAAGTTACTTTAAATATATTAGACATCTACACTTTGATTCACTGAAATAAACTCTTTCGTTTGTTTGCGTGTTTTTTTTTTATTCCTCGTTAGGATCAGTAACTAGTTCAATTTGCAAATCCCAAAGGACTGAACCCTTTTTTTAGAACAAGGAATCAACACTCCAATGATCTCTGACTTGAAAACTGTCCCTACAGCAATAAACATTTCTTAATTTACCATCCAACATGTTTAACAAAATTACTTTAAAACAGAACTTGATTGATTCAATTTTGATGTAAGTAGACTTTCTATTTCATAATAACGTTCAATCGACAAAAAGAATAACGTTCTGTTATAACCGGGTTCCAGATTGGGTTTAAAAAAAAGAAACCACTTTTGGCTAAAATAAACTGTATACTAAATTGAGACACGAATGCAAGGCACAAGTGCACTGTAGGATGGTAGGGAGACGACTGGCGTGCTGGACTGTGTGGAAGGGGAGCGAGGACTGAGAGGATGCTGTGTCAGCAGCAAGATTGCAGCATAGACCGCTGAGGGGATGTAACAGCCCCCCGATTAGGAGGAAACTTACGGGTGGAAGGTAAGTTGACGGTGGAAGGAAAGGTAAGTTTTTCCAGGTTAGGTTTAGGTTACTCGGAGTCTAGGAATATCTTCATCATCTATGGATGTCATTTCTATGGGAGAGTCTGGTATAGGTTTACATCTAGAAGTCTTAACTAACTAACAATAATAATACAATTTATAGGAAATAGCTAAGATTATAATTAGGCTTATAATAACAGTAGTGTAGGAATAGTAGTTACCGTAAAGGACAATATGAGGTTTTTACAAAGACTGGTTTAAGATTTGTTTTAATTTGTCCAGTTACTTTATTATAATTTGAGAAAAGAGAATCTAAATTATTTATGTTTTTTAAGCTAACGTAAGGAACTTTAAAAGTGTCCCTTTAAGTATGTAGTAGAACTACAACAAGTATCGTTAATTAATTCGAAATGCAATACTATTGGTTTTATTTCAATATTACGTTTAGGTATTAACTTATTGTCGTTGCAATAGGCAATACAATTGTCTGGTATAGTTAGTATACCAGTACCGGAAATAGGAGATCCTGATACATCTCGATTATAACATTCTATTGTAATTTTAGAATTTTGACTTATCATGTAAATCCACTGGAAAGGTTTCGAAATAACCATTAACGAATTCAGTTTTTGCAAAGATGCGGAACGGAAGTCAGTGCTTTTGAAATAACTTCAGTTTCACATCAAGGTACGGCTAACGTGGAGTATACATTGGAAATTTCACAAATATAATATTGCGTATTGATGACTTTACAAGTATTGAGTGAATTTAATTTACAATAAGACGATTTATCTTTGGTAATGCCCAAGTACTTAGTAGATGGTATCATTGTAGAATACAATGTATTGTTTACAGTTTTAAGGGAAATGGGATAAGGTATAGTATGATACAAATCAAATTCATTTGTATTTACTAAAGGCATTTGTAACACAAATATTATTTTATTATTTGTATAATAACTGGATACATCAGATACGTTTGCTAAAATATGGATATCATCTAAGGCTAAGGTACAGGTAATTGCTTAGAAATAGGAGAAATCTATAGTTATCCACAAGATCTGAAAACAGTTGTTTAGGGGTAATAATAGATGGATATAGTAGATTAGATTTACTAACATAACAGCATTAATAATATCTTCTAGCTTAAATGAAAATGTTAATAGATTACTTTCTGAAATATTCGACAGTCCCGATATTTTAGATCTGAATAATAGCTTATTAGAAACTAATGTTAAATTCGCCATTTCCTGTTTCACGTAATCAATAGCGTAACTTAAGCTAACTTCATTTGTATTGATTTTATCAATGACTTCCTTTAGAGACAATAGTGTGGATGTGGTAACCATCTTGTTTTCTTTCATGAAGGTTGCCAGTTTGGTTTGATCATATTCTAGAGTTAGGATGGCATTACTATATTTTACGGCGTCATTTTGGTCCATATTACCGAAAAGTTGTTTAATTACTGAGCCAATTCCACCAAACCAAGCTGATCTTTTATGAGATTTGGATATAAAATGGGAAACAGAATCAAAGTATAAATAAATTAAATAAATAAATTATAAATCTAAGATACAGGCCACCCCTAGTTTAGAAGACAGAATTTAATGTTTTTGGTAATATAGACAATTATTTATTTCTCCCTTTGTGTCCATTGTTAGTTGATTAAGTCTTAGCATATACTACTATACAACCTGTGTCTATGTATATATTTTTGGATCAATAAACTTATTATTAAAGTCTCTAACTATATCAGAATAACGTGATGACAATGGTTGGAACAAATAATGACATTCGCCTTCATAGTATGCATTACTTTGATTACTTAGAGATTTTGAAGTTCTTAGGATATCCCTTATACTATCTAAATGTGGTTGAATAAAAGAGATATCAATGGGGATGATAATATCTAGAGTATCGTCAGTTATTTTTAGAGAACCAATGGGGTCAAAATAAATGCCTGCGTAATCTGTAGCTGGCTTGTTATATCCTTGACTGTTCGACGCCAGGGTAGGATAAATGTAACCAATTCTGGAAGGAAAGGTGATTCAAATTAACTAATATTGAAATGCTATGTTTATTTAATGATAGCCAATTTAATTTCGTCAAAATGGTGTTTGACGTGACGTCTGTGTATTAAGAGTTATGCAGTATTATTACCATGGATTTTCACGATTTTAAACGGGCCTTTCCATATAGGTGAAAGAGCTTTTCTAAGGCGTACATGGTTTTTTTAGATAGACAAGATCGCCGACTTTATATTTAGTTGGCCTTGTGTGAGTTTCGTAATGAGTTTTGGAGTTAATCTTTGATTGTTGGATATATTCTATTGCCTTTGCTCGGCAGTATTTAAGACTATTTTGGAGCATGCGGATATATTCAGGGTAAGTAGCGCCTGCTGTTTCTTCATATATGGAATTCGGTATATATGGTTTATTTCCAAAAATAAGTTCATAGGGAGAGAAATGAGTGGTAGAATGGATTGCAGTGTTGTACGCAAGCATAGCTGTGTATACAAAGCGGGCCAGTTATTTTGTTGCTCATTTACATAGGATTTCAGGTATTCTTTTAGTATAGAATGGCTTCTCTCGAGAGCGCCCTGAGTCTGAGAGTGATACGGAGTGGACCATAACTGTTTTATTTTTAATAAATTGCATGTTTGTTTAAACAGCTCTGCCGTGAAATTTGTGCCTTGGTCTGTTAGAATTGTTTTGGGTATTCCAAATAACGTCATAAAATGGACCAAGCATTCACATGTTTCTTCAGCAGTAGTGTTAGTGATTGGATAAGCTGCTGAGAATTTGGTAAGGTCATCTTGGAGAGTCAAGATATAATTTTATCTGTCGTTACCGGCTTCTGGTAGTGGTCCTACTACCTATATGAAAAGCCACGTGTTCAAATGGGCGTGTGGAAAGAGATGTTATTTGCATAGGGACACGATTATTTCTTCTAAGGGCTTTGTTAATTTGGCATTGCGGGCATTTCTTTACATAATTTACGATGTCAGCTCGCATGTTTTTCCAGTAATATTTTTCCTGTATGCGTTTCAGCATTCTACCAGAACCTAAGTGACCGGCTATAGGGAGATCATGATTTTAGATAACAGTATTTTTATAAATGTGTATAGTAATTTCTGAGTTGTGGAACAAATGTATCGAAAGGATTATTAAAGTCAGATATAGCTATTTCGGGGTTATTTTGACCTATGAGACTGACAACCAACTCATTTCTTACGGATTTTAGACACTTGTAGATGTCTTCATATGTGCAGGTATCAAAGTGGTTGACTTTGGTAAAAATGAAATAATAAATTTTATTTTCAGATTCATATTTAAGGAAATAATGTAATGTTCTTTCTAGTAAGGAAAATTCGTTCAAATTAGGAATGTTAGATATGATCTACTGAGTGTATGGGATGGATTCGTCCATGTCTATAGGGATGATAACATATCTTTTATCACTTTTAGATAACCTTTCATTATGTTCTATTATAGTACAGGAACGTATGCCTTCTTATATCATCAAGGTGTAATATAACTGTAGATTACAAATAAAACACAAATCACTCTGCTAATACTGACTTTAATAATCAGCTTTACTTAATATTTTACACTTGTACACGTACACAACATTAATCATTGACCTCACAAGTCGACTGTCCAGCCGATAGTGCGCTCCATCGGTAAATTCTTCCTAAGGTGTCATTCTGACAACCGGAAGTCAACAGTTAAAGCGTTATGCTAACAGGAAGTCAAAGCAGTGTTTGTTAGAACATTTGATATTATTAAATGATCACTTGTACACAGGAAGTCAATGCACGCTAACAATAGTTACGTTAGAATTGAAATCTTTAGAAGTGGTTATAAGGAATTCTGAGTAGTTACCATCTGGGGTACTGGAGCTGTTAGGGCTCGAGACATCAGGAGGTGATATTGGATTTGAACGATTAGTGGGAGATGAAGTTTTCATTTATTATATCATATATTGTAGGTTGGAAAATGGGATTTGTGAGATCTTCAAGTTGGAATAGATCATCTGGAGAAACATCTGGATTCGATGTTTCATCGTGATCAGGCGAGTTTATTTTTTTATTAGAAGTACTAGGTATAGGATTTATAGGATTGACAGATTTAGTTACAGGATAGCGGGATAATGCATCAGCGGCGTTATGTAGTTTCCCTTTTCGGTATATTATTTCATACTCGTATTCCTCCAGTTTTAATCTCCTTCTCTGGAGTTTGCTACTGGGGTCAGAATGATTGAATAGCCAACGTGAGAGACGATGATCAGTAGTTATTGTGAACTTTCTACTATAGAGGTATGGACGGAAAGTTTTACAGCCGTAAAGAATTGTAAGTAATTCTTTCTCAGTTGTACTATAATTGCACTCATTTTTGTTGAGTGTACGGGAAACATAGGAGATAGGCTTATGTTTTCCTATTTCGCCTTGGGAAAGAATAGCGCTGATCGCATAATTGGATGCATCAGAGCTGAGAAGGAATGCTTTGGAAAAGTCTGGATAAGATAATAATAGAACTGATGTTCGTTTGACCACACGAACTCAACGTTCTTTTTCAGCAGATGTATTAAAGGTTTAGCAATGCTTGAAAAATCAGAGATAAACCTACGATAATAAGAAACGAAACCAAGAAATGATTTGACGTCTTTAGGAGGTTATGGTAAAGGGAATTCATAAACTGCTCTTAGCTTTTCAGAGTTTGGTTTTATGCCTTTGTCGGTAATGACATGGCCTAGATATGAAACTTCCTTTAGCAAAAAATCACATTTATCCGGTTGTAGTTTTAATCCGAATTGACGGAGTCTAGAAAAAAACGTTAGTTAGGTTATTTATATGAGAAGAGATATCAAATTAGTAAATGACGATGTCATCTAAATACACAAAACATTGGATGCCTTAGAGACCAGATAAGGCTGAGTTCATTAATCTCTGAAAAGTGGACGGTGCATTCTTTAGACCAAATGGCATTCGTGTAAATTCATAAGGCCCGGTTGGGATTGAAAATGCCGTTTTAGGAGAATCATCAGGAGACATATTAATTTGGTGGAAACCGGAAGCTAGATCTAATGTGCTGAAGTATTTGCACTTGCCTAATTGGTCTAGGATTTTGGCTATGTTTGGGATAGGATAGGAGTCGCCAATGGTCACGTCGTTAAGCTTACGGTAATCGATTACAACGCCCCATTTTCTTTGACCGCAAGCGTCAAGCTTCTTGGATACTACCCAAATTGGTGAGGACCATAGGGACATAGAAGGTTTTACTATACCTTGTTTCAACATTTTTTCAACTTGGGAATCCACCTCTTTCTTATGGCATTCGGGAAATCTGTATGTCTTTGGACTATCAGAAGTAGCTTTAATTTTATGTTCTATTACTAATAAAATCCTTCACGAGCAACAGTATGGTTTCACCAAAGGGCGTTGTACGACCGACGCTGGTGTTACCTTATTAAAACATATTTTTAACGCGTGGGAAGAGGCTCAAGACGCCATAGGAATCTTTTGTGACCTCTCCAAGGCATTTGATTGCGTCGATCACGAAACCCTGCTTTTGAAACTTGAGCATTACGGACTTGGAAAACTTGCGCTTAGTTTAATAAAATCTTATTTAAATGATAGACAACAGCAAGTTCAAATAAATGGTGTCAATTCACTTGGTTTAAAGGTAAAAATGGGTGTTCCACAAGGCTCGATATTGGGTCCTTTCCTCTTTTTAGTATATATTAATGACCTACTCCATTTATTAATAAATCAACCACAAATGGTGTTATTTGCTGACGATACTTCCTTAATTTTTAAGGTAGATAGACGTGCTTCAAATTTTGACGACGTAAATAACGCCCTACTGCTGGTCCAAAATTGGTTCACGGCTAATAATTTAGTACTAAATGGAAATAAAACTAAGTGTATAAGATTTTCTTTACCAAACGTCAAGAGTAGTGATTGTGAGATAGTATTGAATCAAGAGAAGCTAGAATTCGTCGATAAAACGGTTTTCTTGGGGATCACGCTCGACTCAAGGCTACAATGGGGTCCTCATTTAACATCTCTAGCAGGACGGCTAAGTTCAGCAGCTTACGCTGTCAGAAAAATCCGTCAATTTACTGATGTAGATACCGCGAGGCTGGTCTATTTTAGTTACTTTCATAGTATCATGTCTTACGGTATTTTACTTTGGGGACGGGCTGCAGACATCGAGTCTATTTTTATTCTGCAGAAAAGAGCCATCAGAGCTATATATAATCTCCGCAGGCGCGATTCTCTAAGGGAATTGTTTAAGGATATTAACATCATGACTGTACCTTGTCAATACATCTATGAAAACATCATGTATGTAAGAAAAAATTTACATCTTTACAGTAAAAGAGGTGAAAGACATAATTATAGTACTAGAAATCGGGACCTATTAGTTCAACCAGGTTTCAGACTGGCTAAAGTAGACTCATCTTTCATGGGGTACTGTCTAAAATGTTATAATAAAATACCTCCCCACATACTTCAACTAAATGAGACAAAATTCAAATCCTTTGTCAAACGCACACTATTCAGGCGGGCATATTATAGGTTGGAGGATTACATAACTGATAAAAATGCCTGGCTTAATGCCGGTCCTGCTCCACACCACAACTAATTAATTGACATTCGAATCACTGTTGAAGCTGCTGAAGATAGTAAGAATTTATTTGCATTATATAAACTCAATCTCCTTTTTATTATATAGATGCATTGCACAGATGTGAGTACTTTGTACTATAGAGCTACCATTTACCGGGTAATGTCATAGATTGACATGAATGTGCCTTGGCGGCTGATAGTATGGCATGCTCACTCAAATGTCTCGCTGACGGTGGCGCGTGTGTCGGATCATTTAGCTCCCTTCAAAATGGTTGAGCTGAATGGTGCTGATCCATGCGTCATGTTCGTGAACGGGCGCCGACAGTTGGGACTGGTCATCTCTTAGCTGCCACGGCTTATTTTAATAATTAATTAGCTGGATTGTTTTTATTATGTTTTGATGCACTCTGGACGCTTTTAACGTGTACGGTTTTTTGTACATCGTTCTCACTTATAGTGTCAACATTAATCGATGTAACTAAGATATATGTAAAAACATTATTATTTAAAAGAGTGTCCATGGAGTTTCTTGCCCGTTCTTCTCCATAGGTACCTACTACGCTTTGGAATGGGCAACTAGCTTCATATTTCTGACTGACCGTTTCCTTGACAATTCAAAAGTGCCTGTAAATGGTTTAATTGAAATAAATGATTTGAGTTTGAGTTTGAGTTTATTGCATCAGAGCAAGTTAACTGGTCATCTTGTAGGTGGAAAATATCTGAAAATTGAGAACAGACGGAGTATAATGCCTCAGTTTCTCTTTCGAGATTTCTGGAAGTAGTTGGGACAGACAAGTTTCTATTCTAAGTGAGAATTCGTTCACATTCTCCTGGGCACCTTGCCTGCAATCCTGGAGCTCGGCAAGAAGATGAGCGTAATGTTTACGGTCTCCAAATTGTTTCTGAAGGAACTCTTTAAGGGATGGCCAAGAATAAAATTCCTTAATTGAGCATGCAATCTCGGCTTTACCGTCCAATTGGCTGATGACATACTTGAAGACGATGTCAACTTGATAAGAGGAGGCATTATCGCAATTGTTTAAAAAGGCATTTAATTTTTCTCGGCTGCCATCAAAGAGCTTGATGAATTTTAGAATTACGTTTAAAGGTATTCCGTCTTTAGGCTCCTCTTTCAGGTTCTTTGAATCTTTGGACATGGTTAATAAATTAAAAGAATAAGATTAGTTCACTATTACAAGTCTGGAAATAAGATTGTGATAGTCGAAAATGTATGTATCGGAAGTCTTATCGCTCATGCTCTGTGTTGAGACTGGAACTCCGACGGGCGACGAGACATAACATCCGTTGATATGACGAATGGATTGGAATGTTCAAGATAAGCCGTTGTAAGTTAGTTTTATGTTGAACTTATATTACTTTTTACTTTTTGGAAAATAACACTTTTTCAAATTCCAAGGATTTTTCTATCCCACCGCCGCTGCCACCAATGTTATAACCGGGTTTCGGAGTAGGTTTAAAAAAAAATTTAACCACTTTTGGCTAAAATAAACTGTATATTAAATTGAGACACGAATGCAAGGTATAAGTGCACTGTAGGATGGTTGGAGGACGACTGGCGTGCTGGACTATGTGCAAGGGGAGCGAGGACTGAGAGGATGCTGCGTCAGCAGCAAGATTGCAGCATAGACCGCTGAGTAAGCCAGAAGGGGTACAGACTAGGGATGTAACAGTTCGATCGTTGTTCGTTCGTTCGATCGATCTACAGCTACAATAAGTCACACTTTTCGGATGTTAACCACAAGATAGGTAGATATGCTCCCAATTACTTCTAACCTCACAATTCCCTAACTGTTTTGAAGTGAAAATGGGACTCGATAATTAGACGACAATTGAGAGTGAAAATTCAAGGACGCGTCACGTTTACGCACATTTCGTTACATGTGAGAGAAGAAAGATTTAACTCTCTCTTTCTCTCTCTCACACTAAAGATCTATTATTCTTTACTTTTCAGAACTTTCAATTCTATCACGTGTACGGTGCTGCACGCTCAATATTTTTTTTTTTTTTATTGCAGTTTGCGTCTGTCGGAAGCAATTAATTCGCATATTTGTAAAACATGAGAAAGCATGTCGGTTCTCAGCCTCAACCTCAGGAACAGAAGATTTTTTAAAATGTGGTTATGATTGATGGAGGGCTTGAAAAGATTGTTGCGACGACCGCAACGCAACCCCGATTGCGGGTCCGCGGCGCGGCGGTTCCCTCTCGGACATTTTCCTAAATCCTCTATGATTGATTCCTTTGCTATTTATGAATAAAGGAATATCAGGACTGTACTAACGTTTGATTCGTTTGTTTCATTCATGAAATAATAATCGGAGCAGCCAGCATCAGCATAAGAGAGAGAGGAGTCTATGTAAACACGAGCTCTGTTTGATAACGTAACAAGACGTTTGAACCAACTAATAATATAATTTTTTTCAGGAATTTGTAAGATTTTATTTTCGTTACAAAACTTGAAACGGCGGAAATACATGAAAGTCAAAGTCAAAGCATTTATTTCAAATAGGCCCATAAAAAGGCACTTTTGAACGTCAAAATTTACATTAAAAATAGAACGGATTCGGTATGGAGAAGAAGGGGCAAGAAACTCCACCGTTACTCTTTTAAAATGTTTTACAATATTTTGTATACAAACAAAAAAACACGAAACACGTCGAGCTCTCGGTGCGGCCCGGCGAACTTTATTGAAAACCTCTGACTGAATGGAAAAATACGAGGATACAGTCTCGGTTTACGGCATCAAATAATATACTCGCCTGAAATATATACGTCATTTTACGTCCAATAAACCTCTTTTTCTGCGTTTGAACACAGTATTTAAGAGTTACATCATGAATACAGTGCCTAATTTTACATGAACTGGCCTAGTAAACTTTAAACATCTTAAGTAAAAGATATGACTCGGAAAAACCTCTCTAATGGATATTTGAGAAGACTCACGTTTTGATGATGATGGTTTTTTTGCTAAATTAAATCACAAATAAAACTGATTACAATGGGTGCAATTTACATTAAATCTCCCACGTCATCTGTTTACACATCATATTAGTGGTATCCTCACAAAAACAGTTTACGTCTGCGGTTATAAACTGCAGCGAATCTCGACATTTCGTAATAGTGTGCGAGCCGCCACGGAAAATGTACGACAGGTTTCTTAATGGGTGCGTTCTAAGTGAGTTAATTTTGTGTTTTGTTCCTTTTATTTATTGTCCTGTAGTTCATGGCTTTGGAACTAACGTCCATATAAAGACCAGTAGTGCTATACTTAGGTTAAATGAGCCTGGAGTGAGCTATCAGTGCCACTGATGCTAGGGATTGACCAAGACGGGAGTTCACTCCACAGAAGTCTTCAGGGTGATATTTTACAGAATCGATATGTTGTACAGTCCTCACGTTTGCTAATAACAACAACATAAGTACTGAAATCCCCAATCTCTTCTCAGTGATCTTCTTCTTGCGTGTCGATAGCAATATAAAGTCGGTCGACCCAAAAATCGGGCTACGATTTTGGTGCCTTCAGTAGCGTCCATTAGTTCCAGTATCGTGCAGACAACATGACACAGGGCACGATATAAGCCGACGTTCGCACGGTCGTAAAAATATCGTGGCGGGATTTTATCGCGCAACTGTGATTTTTAACTGAGCCGAGCGTTGAGAACCTAACAGAGTGTATCACAGCGCGTCGAAAAAACACACTGTTGGGTTTTATTTTTTCAGCGGCGTTGGAAATCCAGTTAACGATAAAATCCCGCCGCGATATTTTTCGGCACTGCAAACGTGGGTTAAGCGTCCCATCGTTTCAATAAACCGTAAACAGCATCTAACTAAAGTATTTTTGCGACGTTGGCCTAACACAGTATTCAGAAAGCAACTTAGTTTTTTACAAAATTTAATTTTCATTGACCGAACAAGAAAACGTACCCTACGTTTACTCCAATTTGAGACTTAGTCAAAACACAATGGGTTCCGCAGTGCGGGGCAATAATACGACCGCCCTTAAAACAAACGGAATCTCACCCCGCTTGTTTAATAAGTAATCTTTACTTCCGAACAGAAGTTCTTTTCCTGTTATTTCTAGGGAATTTATCGTGATGTGGAAGCAAACCTTGAATTTAAATTACACCAGAATTCTGTCGTAGGTCTTCGGAAAACTTCGAATTCGGAAATTTTATGAAGATGAAGTAATTTATAGTGGAATGAAAACTTCGGGAGCGATTTATAAGAGCTGTTAACGGCCCAACCCAATAACCTAAGACAGATCGCTACTGATGATAGACAGTACAATTCTATCTATCCCTGTCAAACAAATACCTGTCAACACGTTATAGGGTTGCATACTTTGGCTTAATTAGGACGTTAAAACGAGAGTTGGAAATACACACGTTATTGGGTTTGGTCTGTAAACAGCACTGATTAAATCATATCCAGTGTTAACGGTCGTGATTGGGCGTTGGGTCACTGAAAATGCAACAGCCAATTAAATCAATTGACATAACATTTTAAAATAGATCAACATTGTGCATGTATAAGATTTCATAAAGTTAAGGATGGTTGCCTTTTAATATATACCCAAAGTACAATACGGGTCGAGCCTATTCTTTGGCGGAAATCATACTATGTTTACTTGTGTATTTCCTGCGAGTCTTGTGAGGTAAGCGAAAGGGTGTACGTTACCAATAAAGGGATTAAATGGCTGCGGACGCCGATATACCCAACCTTTTTGCGTAATATAACTTTCGCCATCAAACTTATACGTATGTTTCTTTGTTTTCTCAGTACTCAACAGACATACCTTCACCTCCCAGAAGTACACATACACATCACACAAGTTTAGAACACATCACACACAAACTTTATATTCGCATTTTTGTTAGCCGTTCAACACTTTTTTATTTTATTCAACTTGTCTTGTTTTCATTGTCGACAAAAAGAACTTGTAAATTATTATATAAACCAGCTTAAATCATGTCCACACGACAAACTTTTTTAATGTCCCCTCCGGCCTCCTGAATCAAGTTAATGGTGCTACATGAAATGTTCTACTGCATCATAGGGTCGAACCTGAATTTATTACTAATTTCAAGTTTATTATTATCGTAATTTATCCAGCTTATTTGTTGACGACGCTATTGTTGCAGCATTTGCTGTTAAAATTATTCTCGCTCGAATTTTATTTGTAACATCATAGAACTTTTCGCTGCTATGGACTTCCACACTAAATCATTACACGATGAAGCAGTAACATTGTCTAACCTTATGTAGTAAACTGAATTAAATGACAACGTTTCCAGTTAGTAGTAGTTAGCCAAAATCACAGTGGGTGCACACTAAAGCGAGGCAACGCGGTCTTTTCTGTGCCGCACTTATTTTTCTATCGTCTACCTTCGCCTTTATTTTAACTTTTACATCTGTAGCGAGTACGCAGATATTCCCGCTGTTCCGCGAAAGAGTTATTATGTGTAAATATTTTACGTTTCGTGACTTATTTTTACTGGACGTTACTAAAATTGTGCAGCTTTCCGTTCTTTAAAGGACTTGATATTCCTGCAATTTATAAATGGAATTGAAAGAAAGACAAAAAATAAAAATAATTGGCCACAGAAACACAACAGCTTATAAAATAACTCGATTACTAAACTAAAAAAACAAATCAGACTTATTCTTACGAACACAGAACATAAATAGTCGGCAGCTGCACGCCGTGACTTTGACAAGAAGGCTTCCACTCAGCATGGTTCTGTACTACAGGGGACCCACAGCACAGCGCTGATTTTCATTGTTCACCCGAAAATGACGTACGGAAACCAAGTCAGGTATAAGGATTCAATGATGAATATAAGTACATAATAAATTAAAACAAATAAAACAGTAAGTAAGTAGGTTCTCACAATTTATACAAGCCAGATATCAAATAACATATATGTAATAACTTAACTAATAACAAAAAAAAACACCATGAAAAATAATTCCTGCCGCCCAAAAAACCTAATACCTGCACAGTAATGTTCTTTGTTTTGTCTCGCTCCCACTATCACGACATTACGACATTCGTTTACCGCTTATACAACATAATCAGGTACAAAATAATTACTTAGGTAGGAATGATTGAATGCTACCAGTGGGGAAGCATCACAGAAAGTTTTTTCCCAAAATTCCTATATTCTGACATGCTGATTTAGAAAGCCGAAACGATTTATCACAAAGATGTTTTCAAGGTGAACGATCTCATTTGCTTTAGGCATATCGTCGGTCGTATTCCACCAATATAATGTAAAAGCTGAGCTTCTACTTCATTTGTCACCATGATGGATTCGAAACATGTCAATATTTTAACTCACCTACATATATTTTTTACAGCTAACCTAATTTCTTCAGCCACTTTGATTAATTAAACCGTATCGCAAACGCTTCTGTTTCATAGTTTAACTCCCAGACCGGACTGCATTTTTAACGGCTTTTCCAGCAAACCCCGATATTTGTAACGTTGCCCGGTAAATATCAATAGGCTCGCGGTATCACACGGGATCCAATTCCGGAAATGTCGAACAGCGGGTGTACGGGTGTACCAATCAATCTTAAAACTCACTTGGGGATTCCTTGGAGGTTGCCATTAAAATACATGTATTTTTTTTTCTTGCAGGTACAGGTGCTATAACGAAACCGGCACTGGCCGTCTTCTTCAGAATTTGTGTTTTCAGTGATGAATGTTTAGTGGTGGGACAACAGAAATATAGCTTATAACAAAAATAATTGCTGCTCATAATAAAATACTGTTTCTTTTAACGAAATTCAGTTTATTTTTGCACTTTGATCATAAGTTACTTTATTTTTCGTACAAAAACTTGGCAACCCTACACAGCACAGCACACCATATAAAAGAGAAAGTATTACACTATGTGATTTTTGATACATATTCTTTATAATTTGTTAAAATGTTTGTAGAGGTAGTTTTATGTTATCCTACAGAATGTAGGACATTTTGTAGGGTAACATTAAACTAGCTCTGAAGTTGAAACTGAACTATCCTGTTCTTTATTCTTAAAGTTAGGTTTTCAATTTGAAAGTCAGAAGACAAACAGACATTCAGTCATTATTTAAAGAATCACAATACCTACGTATACCTAATAAGACAATTTTTTAAGTGTTCCATTTTTGGTACGTTTTGGGACACTCGACTTTAACGAATCCTTGGCAGATCGCTGGTCGGAAAACCTGCCATTGTTAAACAAATTCAGTAGAAAAGTTAGGAATTTATGCACTTAGCTTTTTCAAAAGGACTTCAGATGTAGGTAAGTAGGTAGTGCGAAATCTCAATTATGGTCAACTGAAGTAACTTAGTGAACGAACTGTATTTATATTGAAGGAGTAAAAATTACAGGTTCCTAGTTTAATTTATGAGTATTCACAATATCGTCTGCCGATATCAGTGTAATTAAGCCTAATCAATTGATGTGTGCAATTACCTGCCTACCATGTGATTAGATAATACCTTACCTTACCTTAGGAGACTTTCAACTGATCTTTATTAAAAAAATACCTAATTTGTTAGCAAAAGAACCTACTTTTCTTACTACAAAACAATAAATGAATTGCTTAAGGTGAAATACCTTGCAAAAATCTCTAACACATGAAAAAAGTTCACATAAAATATATTAGTTACATAAGTGTCCCTGTATCCGCCTTAACTCTAATGATTTATTAGTACATAGGGCGTGAATTGAGTGGTTGTGTGGACACTGGTATTGTAAGCGAGGATCCCTGTATAAACGTATTTATACCAATCTGTTTGGTCATTGTTTACATATGATTTTAAGTATTCCTTTGAAGTGGAATGAATCCTATCTAAAGCTACTTATATTTGGGGATGATAGGGTGTTGATCTTAATAAAAACGCAGGTATTTTGGAAAAATCTGCTGTGAAATTAGTACCTTGGTCGGATAATATTGTTTTAGGGATACCAAATAGAGATATGAAGTGAAAAGTCGGCTGAAGTATTGGAAATGGGATAGACAAAGGAGAATTTAGTCAAATCGTCTTGAAGGGTTAGTATGTATTTAATAATGAATTCTTCAGCTTCAGGGAGTGGACCTACGATATCGAGGCTGATGAGTTCAAACGGCGCAGTTCTGAGGTAGTTATCTGCTTATGAGCTCGATTGGTTTGACGAAGGGCTTTGTTGAGTTGGCATTGGGAACATTTCTTTACATAGTTGTCTATATCGGTTTTAATTTTTTTCCACTAATGTCGTTCTCTGATACGATTGTACATACGTGATTAACCTATGTGTCCGGCTACGGATAAGTCATGATTTTGTTTAGGGATTTTAGTAATTTCACTTGGGACTGAATAGATTATAGTGTTTTTGTTATATTAATTGTAATATTTGTATTGTGGAATACATTTGCTAGAGTGTTGTATGTTTTAGCATATGAGAGTTTGACGAAGGGGTCTTTGAAATCTGATAGCGGTTTCTTTGGAAGTTTCATCGCATCCTATTAATAGTTCGTTTCTTAGGTTTTTCAGTGCTTTGAATCAGTCTGGATATGGGAGTTCATCAAAGTGATATACTTTTGTGAAAATGAGGTGTTCTTTCTCTATTAATTAAATCAGAAGCGTCATTGTAGTTACCAAGGATTTCTTCTATATAAGAATTCGACTCGTCAAGATCAACGGATGTTGGAACAATGATGACTTTGGAATTTAAAGATAATACAGGGTTTATATACTCGTGTATTATAGTGTTGTATGTGTGATTTTCTGGAAAAGGTGATCCAAACAACATTAGTAATTACAGACCAATCAGCCTATTACCAGCAATCTACAAATTATTTTCATCGCTCTTGGAAAAAAGGATGAGAAAGTCAATTGAAAACCATCAGCCTATTGAACAGGCGGGATTTCGAAGAGGCTACTCTACTGTGGACCATATCCACTCTATAGAAATGCTGATTGAGAAGTATCAAGAGTTCCAGAAACCGTTATACGTAGTTTTCATAGACTATCAAAAAGCTTTTGACAGTATTCTCCACTCATCGATATGTGACGCTCTACACTCTCAACAAGTAGAGATAGAATATATTAGAGTTCTGAAACATCTTTACGACAATACCACAAGCAGAATAAAACTAGAAACCACAGGACCACCTATACACATAAAGAGAGGGGTTAGACAAGGGTACCCTCTATCTCCAACGATCTTCATAGCGGTGCTAGAGTCAATCATTAGCAAACTAGACTGGAGTAAACTCGGTTTAAATATAAATGGCAAGTACTTAAACCATTTGAGATTTGCGGATGATATAGTCTTGTTCTCCGAGGATACAAAACAGCTGCAGCTAATGGTGAACTCACTATATGAAGAAAGTAAAAAGGCGGGTATGGAGATAAAGTTAAGCAAGACAAACATCATGACAAATCACATCGAAGTACCCATATACGTAGTAAACACACCTTTATGTTACGTCAACAGCTACATTTACCTTGGAAAACAGATTTCATTTGACCGACAAAACAACTAGATGGAAGTCGAAAGAAGAGTAAACAATACGTGGAGAAAGTTTTGGAGTCTTAAAGAAATACTCAAAAGTGGTATGCCTGTGAAAACCAAGAAAAGAGTCATGGATACCTGCCTACTGCCCTCATTAACATATGCTTGCCAGACATGGAACTTCACCAATCGACTCAAAACAAAAATAACATCATGTCAAAGGAGCATGGAAAGGAGTGTCATGAAAATACGACAAATTCAAAAGATACCCCATCTTCGTATTAGACTCAAAACAAAAGTCATAGATGCTCTAAATTATTCGCAAAAACGAAAATGGAGATGGGCTGGACATATTGCAAGACTCAAAGACGACCGCTGGACTTCAAGAGTAACGTCATGGTCGGGGCCATCAGGCAAAAGAAAGAGAGGAAGGCCCATAGCTCGTTGGGTCAATGACATTGTGAAAGTCGCTGGCAGTTGCTGGATGCACACAGCAGAAGATAGAGACCGCTGGTCATCTCTGGAGGAGGCCTTCACCTTCTAATAAGAGGGGTTCTTGCTAAAAAAAAAAAAAAAAACCAGTCAATATATTTTTAAATACAATTTAACTATTTAAATTTATAGCCATAATCTTAAATTACTAATAGAATAAAAAAAAAATATATATATATAAGTAGGTATTATGCAAATCTATTGAGTTTATTAAAAAAATATACTAATGTTATATTATTAATTGAATTTTGAAATGCGTGCAGTATTTAAATTATTTTATGTAAGTATTTTCAAATAGCGAGAAATAAAAGGCTTTTTTTATTATTTTTTTATTATTATTTTATGTGTGATTTTTTTTAGATGTAGCTTTCACGAAATCAGAGTACGAGTTTTCATGTAAATCGGGTCTTTTCAGAGGTTACAGGATTAGTAAAATTCGGGATAGATGAGTGTATTAGGTAAGTCAAAGTCATTCTCTTGAAGAGGATCTATTGAAGGTAAGTTATAACCTATCACGACGACGCGTCACAAGTGAGTGTGAATTGTTTAGAAAGTGTGGATATGCTAATAGAGGTGGGGATATGAGTCTAGTTTTTAGGGTTTCGAAAGCAAGTTGATGTTCGTTTTGCCATACGAATAGAATGTTCTTTTTCAATAAGGAAGGTAGTGGTTTAGCGGATTTTGAAAAGTCGGGTTTAAATTTGCGATAGTAGGACATGAGACCAAAGAATGATTTTATATATTTTGCGGATTTAGGTCTCGGGAAATTGGATACGGGTTTAATTTTTTCTGGATCAGGTTTTACACCGTCGTCAGTGATTTCGTGTCCAAGGTAGGAAACTTCCTTTCGAAGGAACTCGCATTTGTCGCGTTGCAGTTTAAGGTTAAAGTCTCTATACGTTGGAACACTAATTATAGGTTTTTGATCTGGGAATCTAGGTCATAGGAGTAGATTACCATATCATCTAAATACACAAAGCATCGGATTCCTTGTTGTCCCGATAGGACGGAGTTCATGAGTCTCTGGAATGTTGAAGGGGCGTTTTTCAGGGCAAAGAGCATTCGCTTGAATTCGAAGTGTCCCTGTGGTATGCTGAACGCGGTTTTAGCTGTGTCTTCGGGTGACATTTTAATCTGATGAAATCCAGACGCTAGGTCTAAAGTTGAGAAGTACCTGGATTTTCCGAGTTGGTCTAGTATTTCAGTAATGTTGGAACTAGGATAAGAGTCTCCGATAGTAACATCGTTCAACCTCCTGTAGTCTATTACAACTCTCCACTTCCGTTGTCCGGAGGCATCAATTTTTTTTGGCCAAATAGGTGCATACCATGGGGACATAGAAGGTTTAATGATGCCATCGTTCAACATTTTGGTAATTTGTTTTGAACTTCTTGTTGACACTCAGGAAATCGGTAGGAATTTACGTGGATCGGTGCGTTACTTGTCGTTTTGATTGTAGCGCACTCGTTGTTGTCAATGGGTCACCAGAAAGATGGAATATATCTGATCTGAGTAAGATTCAAATAGGATTTAAGTGGTATCGGGAGTCAGATATATTAGCTACAGTAATGTTGAGTCTATTATTTTCCTTTAATTTAACTAAGCAGTTTGCAATTAATATGTTTTTGTGTTGTGTTCGATCGAGGATTAATCCTTCTTTTATTTCAGGATTGGAGTCAGAGGCTTCTATTACCATTTCAGATCTAGCTGGAAAAGAATGAATAGGTTCGTTGAATTGGAGTGGTATATAAGGTGTATCTATTCATACACGAAATATTTGAAGAGGGACTTCTATAGGTCGAACAGAAGCTACAGAAACGAAAAATATTTTTTTATCTAAACGTTTTTTTTATTTTACGTAATTATCATAATTTAAAACTGCTTGAGATATTTTGCATAAAACCTTAACGCCCTACTCTATGAACGACAGACTCGGCGGGGCAGAGGCGCGGGCGCATTGACCTCTGTGAGGTCACGACTTTTACGAGCGAGTATCGAGACTTTTATTGACCAATCTTTTTGTAAGTAAACAACATTGTTAGTAGAAACTATTTTACTATTTTACGCGAACATCAGTTATCCCACTGCATAGGGTATGCAACTAATTATTGTAACAATAATTAGGCAAGCGTGTTTAAAAATTAGAATCTACTTATTTACAACAATTTAAAATGTACATACCTCATAACGACGTAGTTTTTATTTACACTATTTACACCAAAATTGCTGTACATATTCGCCCTGCAGTTGCACGTTAAATAATGTGACCTTGCACTTTTAATAATGTCTCTATCTCTAGCCATCACTGCGTACACAAGCGTTCACAATTTACTTTTTGTTGTTCCGCACTAGAAATGGTCTGAAGTCATTACCATAAATCAGGTCTATCCCTACCCCATACATGGAAGTCCAACGGCGTAAGATCAGGCCTGCCTCCGTCTGCAGCTGGGGGCATGTAGACCCCGTAGTCCCGTTGCCGCTGTCGAGCTTCTAGGATCCCTAGGAAGGGGGCTTGTGCTGTGAGCAAAATAAGTCCACCCTCATTGTAGCAGTCCACCATGTTCTGGTACTCCTAGTTGGAATATTTCGGCATTGTTGCATTTTTTTGCGCGAATCGCGATGCGTTCCGCGTTAGTTAAGCCACGTGCAATACAACATGCGTTTCGCGCGAGACTGAACACGGCGGCGGCAGGCGGGCGGGGTCGAGGCAACTAAAGCAACACACGTGCGCGCCGCCGGCGCCGCGGCTCGGGTCTCTTTTGACCTCGCCCGCTTCAATGAAAGTAGTTTTCTACGTAGTATTTTCGTAGAAACTAGCGTAATGAATGTTACAAAATATGAAAGAGCCAGTATTTTTATGTGTGTCAAGTAATATTGTTTTTTTTTTTTTTTTAAATTAGATGCTTAGATTAAAAATTCTTTTTCATTTCCAATATTTCGTGTCCCTCTTCAAATATTTCGTGTATGAATAGATACACCTTATACGAGTATATTAAATCTAATATCTTGGCTTAGGTAATCAATGTTACCACCGCGTTACCAAGCGTTTAGTAAATCGCTTCCAATGATCTACATGGAACTTGTGGTTTACGAACTTTCGAGGAGTTTCAGATAATTGTAACTTAAGTGGGAAATGGCCTAAGATTACCGTAGTTCCTTGGTCGGATTCTATACCTTTCAGGTTTATAATTTCGGCTATGAATTTGGGGATTTTGTGAAAACTGCTTTTCTTAATAAGACTTATTGCTGATCCAGAGTCTATTAAAAGACATAGTGGTATGTTTGAGACGGAAGTGTAGATAAGGAGATGTGGGAGTAAGGTTCTTCTTAGATCAGTGGTAATTTCAAATATTTCTTTAGGGTTTGAGAATTGTTTTAGTTTATCTGATTCGGTGTACTTGGATTTAGTATGTTTAGGGCTTTTAATATCCATTAAAATCCCTAAACATTCTAAATCCAAGTAGAATCTGAAGTAGATTCAGTGGATTTAGTAGATTTAGTGGGTTCAGTAGATTTGGTAGGTGCGGTGTCGATTGGATATGGTAAATGGTGTATCGCACGACACTGGTACGAGTCACTTTCTCGTTTTTTGGTCATTGGCGGTTTCGTCATAAGATTCAGGGTCTTCTTGTTCGTTTGGTTTGTTCGAACCATTTCCGTAATAATGCGGAAATGGTTAATGTTTTATTCACGTTTGCGGAAATTTTCCCCGAGAATTTGCAATATCGGCAAACATCGGATTTATTAAATTGATTAGTATTATAAGATATTGGACGCTGTTATTGAGATTTAGAAGGGACAGGTTTGCTGGATTTAGAAAACCTATTTTCCGTAAGTTTATTTCTCTTAAACATTGACTGTTGAATGCGCTCTTCGTTAATGGCTAGGTTTAAGTTTTGTTGAGACTTGCATCTCACCATATTATAAATACGCGTACTAATATCATGAAATGATGGAGAGCTAAGGCTTCCATTGCTGCTGTGCGGCCGGGAAGTTCTTTGGTTTTACCTGTGGATAGTGACACTTCTTTGAGCAGACGTGAGAGGCATGTCTCGATTTTTAATGCAAGTGCGTTAACATTCTCTGCGGACTTTGTGTGCTCTCTTGGAGTTCGGCAAGAAGGTGGGCGGAATGTTTTCCGTCACAGTATTGGGTTTTTAAGAATTCTTTCATTTTTTCCCAGGTATTGAACTCTTTTATCGATCCGACTTAAAATGTATTTAATTAGAACCGGTTTTTGAGATTCTGAGACAAGGTTATACGCAGTTGGTTATGAATGAATTTTGGGTTTCCCTGGTTCCGTCGTATGACTTCACAAATTTGAACAAACTGTTGAGGTACATTTCAGAATCTAGTGTTTCGAGGGATCGTGTGATTTCTTCGGGTTTGTGCATAATTCTACAAGAAATTAGGAAAAAGATGCGGTGTAGCGTCGTTGTAGGGTATTGAGGGACTCACGACAGGCAGGCGAGCGTGAGACCTAGCTGCATTCCTGCTTACTGCGTGCTGCTGCTGTTGATCGTGCCGTCTAGGTCGTCTAGATGACGGTTGGATGAATGTAGCACTTTCACTTGCACTTGCACGGGTATTATCGGATTTTCACTAGATTTCACTAGTATTGTCGATTGATTCTTCGGCGGGACGAAGACGGACCGTGGGATGAACTTTTCAATCCCTTAAGCTGCCACCAATGTTAGGCAGTGCCTTTGCAGTATGGTTTAAAAAAGGGCAAATTGATTTACCTGAATAATGTGTATTGAAATAAAAGTAATGGGAATAGAAATGATAAAATTAGGAATTAGAATATGTGTGGCTCTTTCGAATGACGGAGAGATACTAATGAATATAATCTCGGAATAGGGCGACGGCGTGCCGGTTGGCCCTTATAAGCGACCGAGATGCTGAGAAGTGCAGGATGTACTGCTCTTAATTATTTATTTTTATTTCACTTACAAATCAGGATTATAACAGTTCGTTCGATCTTCAGCTTCAATTAGTCACACTTTTCGGATGTTAATTACAAGTTAGGTATATCAGTTGCCAATTACTTCTAACCTTGATAATTAGACGACAATTGAGAGTGAAATTTCAAGGACGCGTCACGTTTACGCACATTTCGCTAGGTACATGAGAAAGAAGAAAAATTTAACTCTCGCTCACACTAAAATTCTATTATTCTTTTCTTTTAAGAACTTTCAATTCTATCAGTGTACGGTGCTGCACGCTCAATTTATTTTATTTTATTTTACAGCATATTTGTAAAACATGAGAAAACATGTCGGTTCTCAGCCTCAACCTCAGGAACAGAAAGATTGTTGCGACGACCGCAATGCAACCCCGATGCGGCGGCCGTGGCGGTTCCCTCTCGGACATTTTCCTAAATTATCATTAATCATCCACGCTCTGTCAAATTCGTTATACATGTCGGAGATGGTTTAAAATTATAAGTGACTAGATGACCCGGTGAACTTCGTACCACCTACAATTTATTTGATTATAACTTTAGCTTCTAACTCCAATCCATTGATATAATATTGCCTGCATCGTGTAGGGTTTGAATTTTCGATTTCCGGATCATAACGGAATGATCCCCGTTCCAGCTTCACAGGAGCACTGCGTCGGTGCAATCGCTCATGTTCATTGTGTCGTGCTCGCTGTTGTTGTGTTTGATGTGCACGAACTCGTTGCATTTTAAGTCTATCTCTCGTCGTTCATTTTCAGTCCCTCTTGAACTCGATTCGGACATACTAATACAACTATTATCATTATCTGTCGCCCGCTGGTCATCAGTGCGGTTTGCGCGTGAGGTAGCTCGTAGCACATTTGATTGACTTCAACGACCTATGTCAGCTTGTCTTCTGCTCGGCATTTTGGTACTTCTCAATCCACTTCCATCAAATGTTAAAATCTAGTTTTTTATTTTATGGAACAACTAAAAACGATTTAACAACCACACGAAAATAATGACATTTTTGACAGACAATTGTTCAGCACGTCAGGTAGAAAATAGTTCCGACACGAATGCCATTTATTAAAAAAAAGATGTGAGGTCTGCAACGAACGCCATTCCCATACAAAATTACCATTATTTTTTTTTCAGTTGATTTTTTGGGTTTTCCCAATTTTATTTTATTTAAACCACCCCTGTCTTATAGCGAACAAAACAAAACAAAAAACATTGAAATCGGTTAAGCCGTTTTTGAGTTTTAGCGAGACAAACGAACAGCAATTGATTTTTATATATATAATTTTTTATTATGACTTGTTGTGGGAACTGCAAGTTTGGGGCATAGTCTTATAAAAGAGCCTGCTATCTGTGTGCTAGTCTCTACCCCCCCCCCCCCCCGCGACCCTTGCTCGACGAAGTGCCAGCCCGCGCCGTAGCTGAGCCTGTAGCTTTGAATTGCCCCGATAATAATAATCATCCAAATCAGATCCAGCCTGTTCCATCTTGCTGTCCGTACCCCACAGGGGGGGGGGGTGCCTTTAGCGAGCAGTCGGTTAGTAATGTACGTTTTTCGCCCCTGGCTAGAGGTTTTGGGTTCGCTTAAGGCGGCCACAGGATAGTTCGGTTAAGTAGTCACGACCTCTCAAGGTCAACTACGAGATGCCATACAAAAAAAAATGTACTAGTCAGTCGATCTTTGGATTCGACTCATAAAAGACCTCCTCGCTCCCGACAAACAGGTACAGCGCTGTTGTATATTGTCATAGCTGTATTGGCCTGCTGATAGCGAGCGATTGTATTGTGTTTATTTTGTAACAGTGTAATTAATTAAAACCCTGTAATTGTTTATACGGCCTTGTTTATCCCAATATAATGGGAACTCCAAACCCTGACGCAATACCTCTCGTTACTCCTGATCCTACATACATAAGTTTTTACTTCTTATTATTTGACTGGAAATCTGTTTTCAATTGACAGGAAACCTTTTAAATAAAATTTGGGGAGGTAATCAGTCGAGCAATATCAAAGAGCAAGGATTGTTCAAATTCAAGAACATGATGATACGTAACATAAAATTACAATCAGAATCCATCCCAAAGAAGGTGACCAAACGAGATAAAACGCATGTGAGCAAAAGTGGTAGGACCCGAAAGTAATGTTCATCTATCAAGCTGAAGGATTCGCGACAACAAATGGTGCTGCCGAGATCCCTTCCGAGTCAATCTTAAACAGATAAGTTTGTAAATACGAAAACATGTTTTTCACAGCATACATTACTGTAGACAAATCATTATGCTTGTGCAGATATTCTAGTCTCCTAAAAGGTTTTATTCAAAAATTGCGAAATAGAGGTTTTAAGCCGCTTTGTTTCAAATATTACGCAATCCGACAATTGTGAAGCCTCGAACACGCTCCCGCTATATTTTATTCTTTTTCTATTTATCTGAAATGAATAAAGGAATATCGGGACCGAACAAACGTTTGATTCGTTTGTTTCATTCATGAAATAATAATCGGAGCAGCCAGCATCAGCATCAGAGAGAGTGGAGTCAATGTAAACACGAGCTCTGTTTGATAACGTAACAAGACTTGTGAACATGATAATAATATCGTTTTTTTTCAGCAATTTACAAGTTTTTTGATTTTCATCACAAAACTTGAAACGGCGGGGAAAATGTACTACAGGATTCGCAATGGGTGCGTTCCAAGTGAGGTAGTTTTGTGTTTTGTTTCTTGTATTTATTGTCCTGTAGTTCCTGGCTTTGTAATTAACGTCCAGATAAAGACTAGTAGTGATAATCTGTAACCATCTCACCGTAAAAACTTAGGTGAGCGTGGAGTAAACTGTTAGTGTCACTGATGCTAGGGATTGACCAAGACAGGATCTAACTCCACGGAAGTCTTCACGGTGAGATTTTTACAGAATCGATATGCGGTAGAAACCTCATGTTTGCTAATAACAACAACAAAAGTACTGAAATCCCCAATCTGACTGAGTAGGGTTGTGATCTTCTTCCTGCGTGTCGATGGCAATCTAAATTCGGTCGACCCATGAATCTGGCTACGATTTTGGTGCCTTCAGTAGTGTCCATCAGTTCCAGTTACGTGCAGACAACATGACACTCAGGACACGATGTAAGCCGACGTTCGCACGGGCGTAAAATATCGCAGCGGGGTTTTACGCGCACTTGGTTTTCAACTCAGCCGATCGTTGAGAATCTAAAAGAGTGCATCCCAGCGCGTCGAAAGAACGAGAAAGGGTACGTTTACTCGAATTTGAGACTTCTTCAAAACACAATGGGTTCCGGAGTGCGGCGCAATAATTTGACCGCTCTTAAAACGAGAGGAATCTTACCGCGCTTGTTTAATAAGCAATTTTCACGTCCCTACAGTAGATCTTTTGCTGGTGTTTCTAGGAAATTTATCGTGATGTGGAAGCAAACCATGAATTTAAATTACACCTGAATTTTGTCGTAAGTCTTCGGCAAACTTCGAGTTCGGGGATTTTATGAAGATGAAGTAATTTAAAGTTGAATGAAAACTTCGGGTGCGATTGATGAGAGTTGTTTTACGGCAAAACCCAATAACCTAATACAGATCGCTACTGATGATAGACAGTACAATTCTTCTATCTGTCATTGTCAAACAAATAACTGTCAACACGTCATAAGGTGGCATACTTTGGCTTTATTGGGACATTAAAACCCGAGATTGATAGGTGTTTATATCTCTAGTACGCCAAAATTGGAGATACTCGTAGATACCTACGTTATTGGGTTCGACCGTTAGTGGCCATACTGTCATTTGTTATCAGTTACATTATTTATGCCAATCAATCGATCGTGTGAGTATTGTGTTCTACATTCAAAGGCATTATTTTATTTTTCACTAGCTTCTGCCTGCGACTTCAGCCTCGTGAAATTTCTTGTTTTATCATATGACACTTGGCAATACTGTAGCCTACCATTAGTGAAAGAAGTATGTAGTTCCGAAGATTTCCTCTTAATTACAAACTTACAAATTTTACCTTTTTATAATATTAGTATACATTCTGTCCAAAAAGTATCGGGAATGGATGATTTGTCTATGGCTCCAAATTTTTTTTTTGTTGTTGTTTGATTGGCACAACTGTTTTCCATTTTGGCGCGGAGATTGAGTTGCAACTGTTATTTAAATTAATACAGTGCTGTTTTTAGTATGATCATATCTAGTGTGTATTGCGAATTTCATAATGGACAAAAACATCGAACAAAGAGTTTGTTCTAAAGTAGATTGAAACCCATAACACTAATGACCTCCTCATGATTTCTTTGAATTTACTCAAATTGCAACTATGAGTATTAAGCCACTTGTGAGGGCTTAATACTCATAGTTGCAATTTACTCCTCATCTCAATCAGTTTTCTCAGTCGAGGTGAGTTTGAATTGAGGAACCAACTGTCAAATATATGGTACGTCGGCATCTACCTTGAGGGTTCCTTGGAGTATAAGTCAACAAGGACGATTTAACCAAAACAAGGGAATTTATCCGATTTTCATAATGTCTTTTAAAGAGTTGAATATTGGCGTATTTCATAATTTCCTTAATCTGACGACTATGAATACCGATTTAAGGGGCGTCCGCGGCATACCTTGAGGTCTCCATGGCAGAGTGGTGAGTCAAGTAGCTTTCGAGGCCTCGACTGCCATCACTTTTGTTCGTCGTTCGATAAGGTACAGTCACAAGCACGTCCATAGTAATATTTTGACATTGACATCTTTTAGACGAAAGTGGCACTTTCGTCGAAGGTGCTCGAAATTCAAATATAAACTTTTCAGTTGTATTGATGATTCTAATGATTATAATTCTGTGAATACATAAATATTTGTTCCGGTCGTAAATCATATTTTTATAAACACACAGCCTACAAATTGCAAAAAACGAGAATATCAGAATTTCGGGCTAGCTTCGCGCATCCCCCGTAGAGGTTGCGCAAACTGTGCGTCTTGTTGCTGAGACTAGACGCAGAGCTGTCCTTTGCGTCTGCGTGTAGTCGTTACGTCAGACGTTGAGCTATAAGCGATCATTTTATTTGAGTATTCGATGCACTTCGACGTCCGATTTGAAAACATCGACATCGAACGTATCCATGTGAAGATTCTCAATACAAATACACGTGCGTGCATCTTCTTCAGCGCTCACAGCAGAACTGACGCTGACCTGTCTAGTCGGGCACCGTGCGCCTGTCTAGTCGGGCAATGCACGTCTGCCTAGTCGGGCACCGTGCGTCTGCCTAGTTGGACTCCGTGCGCCTGTCTAGTCGGGCACCGTGCGCCTGTCTAGTCGGGCACCGTGCGCCTGTCTAGTCGGGCACCATGCACCTGTCTAGTCGGGCAATGCACGTCTGCCTAGTCGGGCACCTTGCGCCTGACTAGTCTGGCACCTTGCGCCTGTCTAGTCTGGCACCTTGCGCCTGTCTAGACGGGCACCGTGCGCCTGTCTAGTCGGGTACCGTGCGCCTGTCTATTCGGGCACATCCATTGAATTTAAGTCTCAAACTATGTAATTTCAAAACTTACTGAAAAGCTATAAAAACCCATGTCCTGAAATATTCATTTAATATATTTGCCAGGAAAACTGAACATACAGCAAAACTTAGAAAATATTTTCAATAAGTTGCATACATCGTTCGGGCTTGCCGCAAATATCGCTAGCAAACGATTACGAAGGAATGAAAATATTCGCTTCAATTTATTTTCTTCCTCTTTCACATTTGCCCGAGGCAGCAATCGATACTAGCTGTTGGCCGCCACTTTGTCTGCGATCCAGAATGAAAGGTAGCCTATGTCCGTACCCATTTCATGCACTACCTGTGCCGAATTTCTTTCAAATCCGTTCAGCCGTTTTGGCGTGAAACCATAACAAACAAACTGACTTTCGCATTTATAGGTAACATTAGTTAGGATTGACAGTTATCATTTGAATATTTTGGACCGTTAAATTTGGTAGTCAATGTGCTTTACAATTAGAGAATTTCTTGACTTTTCTTATACTACTACTACTAGTCAGAGAAATTTAGTAATTTCTTCGTAGGGTGTCAATTTGCACGTCACGTATATGCCGTGTTGTAGCCAGCTGGCTTTACCTACTTTGCTTTTCCAACCAAGTTACACAAACCGGATGCATTCGCATATATGCTAGCCAGATCTCATTCACTGTCAGCATAAAATATAGGAAATACCAAGCACCGGAAACGTGAAAACAATAAACAATAGGGAAATAACTTTCAGAAAAAACAAACAGAACCCCAATATGGCTGGTCACCGCGGGGCGATAGAACATCAGCCCCAAAAGCTTGCAGCTGAGAAGTCCAACGAATCACTACCCAAAAAACAATACTCTGAAGACACAAAACTAAGATCTAGGAATAAATTCAACTGCGCTAACACAAGATCTTTAAAATCTCATCATTTTTTACTAGAACTAGAACACGCATTTGAAACAGTTAACTGGGATATTATAGGCTTGAGTGACGTGAGAAGAGCGGATGAGAAAACGGAAGAACACGACAAATACATATTTTACCACATTAACGAAAAGGCTGGAATATACGGAGTAGGGTTTATGGTCAAGAAATACCTGAAAAACGAAATAATAGAGTTCAAAGGAATATCAGACAGGATCGCAATTTGGAACATAAAACTCCCTGGATAAATGGACAACCAAATTCAACAGTACAAATATATGCTCCAATGGAGGTTTCCCAGAAATACAAAAAATATGTATTTTACAAAAAAACTCAACAATATTATGCCGAATTTTTGTTGGAAAGCTGTTTTAATGGAAGACTTTAACAGTCAAATTGAAAAGAGGATTAAGAACGAAGACAATATACTAGGGCAGTACTAAACTGGTAAAAGGAATGACAACGGTCAAAGATTGATTAATTTTGCATCAGAAAATAACCTTCACATCATGAATAGCTACTACAATAGAAAACATAACGGGAAATGGACATGGATGTCACCTGATGGAAAAAAACACGAAACGAAATAGAATACATTCTCACAAACAAACCAAAACTGTTTTTGAATATTAATGTTGTTAATCAACTCAATTACAGCACAGATCACAGAATGCTTCGAGGACAAATGTTCTGTACATTACTAGAACCAAAAATACAGATGAAAAACATTCAAAGTAGTAAAAAACCAATACTCTTACCAATTGCAGGAAATATTCTAGAATCATTAGAAAGTAATTGAAAAACAACAAAGAATGCCAAAGATGTCCAAGAGAAATACGACGCTGTCGAAAAAGAACTAAAGAAAGTTGAAAACCAAACTAGAATAAATAACCACACTAATGACAAAATAGGTACAGAAGCAAGAAGTTTGATCTTGCAGAGAAAATGTTTGTACAAAGACAGAAAAACCAATAAAAAGAAGATAGAAAACCTAAGCAAAGAAATTAATCTGAAAATCAAGATCCACAGACAGAAAAGAAGGCGTAGCTTAATAAATTATTACATAGAAAAGTCAGGAGGAGTCAAGAAAGCATGGGACCAGTTAAAAGAAAATACCAACTGGATATAAAATATAACTCACCATAAAAACAAGACAAGCAGGATCGAAATACTAGACATAGCCACAATGTATTACAGTGAGCTATATAGCGACGACATATCATTAGACGAAAACCATCAATTAATTGAAAAATATATATAAATGGTAAAGAAGAAATTCCATGTATACTACGCCTGCGAACGGCTTCGTAGCAGCAAGTATCAAAATATAAAAGTTCTTGTAGTTCGTTGCAACTTTGAGTGATGTTTTATTAACAGTGTATTTTATTTTAAATCGCGGTGTACGATTTATGACGTATTAAAAAAAACTTGTCACATCTTGTCAGTGTGTCCGCGATCATTACAATCATTATTATATTCGAGGTGTATATTTACGTTGAGTATAATGTAGATAGCATTTGTAGAATCCGTAATGGAATGATAATAATAACTTTCATAGGCTAACATTGAATAGATACTTATTTCATGATGAGATTTGAAAAACTTTCATGGTCAACAGTTTATTGAATTAAGTCTTAATTACTTCAATCATAGTCAGGACTGTCCGTACTTCAGATGCAATTAACTCGGCACCGTTCAAATAACTCAGTTAAAAGTTCAAGAGAATTAAATAACGAAGTTCTATCTTAAAAGCGCCCGAGCTGGGGCGGAGTCAACACAACTCCAGGGCGAGAAATTCGACAAGCTTTACCTGCAAATAGACCCTTTTTTAATAAACATAAGTGTCCATTAAAGAAATTTAAAGTTGAGTTCTATGATACCTCAGTGGAAATGATCACCGTCTCATCCTTAAAGTCTTTAGAAACGCATTAGCCTTGTTAGCATACAATTCGAGAATGCAGTAAAACTGAAATATGCCCGAACAAATACGTGCTGTAAACCGTCATTTTATACTATGATATCCCATCATTCATCAAAATGAATGTCAGCCAGCTGCTAACATTTCATGAAAATGGCCCAAAAATATGAGCACTTTGCAATGTAATGCAATTCGGTAGGCTGTATATTTTTCTAACTGGCATTTGCAATTGGAAAGCCGACCACTTTTATGATTAAATATCATGATACTGACTCAACTTGACACAAGATAGCTCGAAAGCATAAAGTTTACGACAAAGCCGACCGCAGCCAAGAAGAATCACTAGATACTGTATGGCATTCATTCTCTAAGTTACGTGTTTTCTAACTTTCCTTCATTATTAAATTGCCTGAGTTATGCGAAACTTTTTCAAGGCTTATTGCATGTTCTGTACGACAAATTTATGCGTAAAATCTGATATACAAAGTCATGTTCTTCTTTTTGTAATATTCGCAGTGAAAACCTTCGTCGGATTCCGTACCTTTCCTGCCTTTAAAATTCTTGTTACCTTTCTATAATCAAATTTTGTGTCCCTTTGCTAGATGAGGTGACCTGCCATACTACAGAAGGGTATGCGGTCAGGAGTCAAGCGGCATCAACATACCGGGGAGGACTTAAGTTACTTTAGTTTTCCTACAAAAAGTTGGCAACCCTACACAGCACAGCATACCATATAAAAGAGAAACTATACACTATGTGATTTATGTTTCAAATATTCTTAACACTTTGTCATAATGTTTATAGAGGAAGTTTCATGTTATCCTACAGAATGTGGGACATTTTGTAGGATAACATGAAACTAGCTCTGAAGTTGAAACTGAACTATCCTGTTCTATATTCGTAAAGTTAGGTTTTCAATTTGAAAGTAATTTGTTCTTATAAAATCTAGAAACCTTGATCGTAACCATGTCTGACAACTTTTTCTGAATTTTGTTTGACCGGCTGCCAAGTATCTTGCTATCCTCAGCACGGAATAGATAAAAGAGGTCCTCTTTTGTCTATGACGTGGTCCTGAGTAGGATAAGTAGAACAACTTCCTATTACGATCGCTTAACTAACTCCATTTCAACATAACGGCTACCTAATACTGGACCTCGGGACCTACGTCCACTGCTTCACCAACTGGCTGATAGGGGAAGAACCCCAACGGACCTGGCCAGTGGGTGCTGGTGCCCCCAAGGACTCGCTCCCCGCGCCCCCATTTTCCATCGACTACAGCGCCCTCAACACGGAACCCGCGAAACTAGATCCTTACGCACCAGACAAGAAGACAAATAGACATTCAGTCATTGTTTGAAGACACACAATACCTACGTATCCCTAATAAGTCGTTTTTGAAAGTGATCCTTTTTGGTAAGTTTTGGGACACTCGACTGCGTTATCTGTATATCTTTAATACAATGTTTAACTTCAATTAATCCTTGGCACATCGCTCGTCGTAAAACCTGACATTGTTTAACAAATTCTGTGGAAAAGTTAGGAATTCATACACTGAGCTTTTTCAAAAGGACTTCAGATGTAGGTAAGTAGGTAGTGCGAAATCTCAATTATGGACAACTGAACCAACTTACTGAACGAACTGTTTAATAGTGCTAGAGTTATTATTATAGGTTCCTAGTTTAATTCATGAGTATTAACAATATCGTCTGCCGATATCAGTGTAATTAAGCGTAATCAATTGATGTGTGCATGTGTAATCAATTGATTGGATTTATTGAGCTGTTATAAGGAGACTTTTATTTAGATGTTTATTCATGTGCAACATTATTTGTTAGCAAAAAAACCTACGTTTCTTGCTACAAAACAATAAGTCAAATGCTAAAGTTAAAATGCCTTGCAAAATATCTCTACCATGTGAAAAACAGTTCATCTAATGATTTACTTAAACCTACTCTTAATTCGCTTGAACGTAAAAAAGATCGCTTCATTTAACGTGTTTGAGTGCTACAAGAATCTTTTGGCGCCTAAATGACATTGAGGGGGGGCGTTGTTGGTAAACATTTGTGAGACTGTCACAGAAATTGTATTGACAAAACAAGATGGCGGTGTTAATTTGGATTTTGGCCGCGCGCCACAAGAACCCTGTAGCGTTGTAAACGTGCAATTCGACCAATTATCGTCGGTATTTCTAGATTTTGACCTAACTTTTGGATGTTAATTACAAGATAGGTAGATAAGCTCTCATTTACTTCTAACCTTACAATTACCTAACTGTTTTGAAGTGAAACGGACGAATCGATAATTGGACGACAATTGAGAGTGAAATTTCAAGGATGCGTCACGTTTGCGCACATTTCGTTACATGAGAGAGAAGAAAGATTTATATATCTCTGTCCCTCTCTCACAACCAATTCAATTTGCAATATCCAACGGACTGAACACATTCCTCTTATCAAGGAATCAATCGTCCAAGGATCTCTGACTTGAAAACTGTCCCTACAGCAATAAATGTTCCTTCAAAGTCAAACATTTATTTCAAATAGGCACCTTCCAAAAGGTAGTTTCGTATGGAGAAGAAGGAGCACGAAACTCCACCGTTACTCTTTTAAAATGTTTTACAATATTTTTATACATTAATTATATTTCTATATGTGAAGACGATGCACCATGAATAAAAATACTAAACTACAATTGGTAAAAAGTTAAAATAAAGCAGACATATAAATTAATCACGTGATAGGTACATGGTGATCACATATTTACAAACAGTAAAAGTATATGATTTTCCTAAAATATTAACTTGGAATAAGTCAGTGTGTGAGTTGAGTAAAAACAACAAATTATACAAATAAATTAGCAAATAGAATGATTTTGTCTAGACTGGATTGGCCTATGGAGTTGGACCATCATGTTCCAAGCATTCCTATCTTGTATATAATACTCCAATTTGTAACATGCTTGTTTACAGAGTGTACTATATATATGTATTTTAAATTTTCTTATGTACTTTAGCTAATCTGAAAAATGGTTGATCTATTTCATCTTTATTTCTAGTATTAAAATCATGTCTTTCACTTATTTTATTAAAAAGATGTAGATTTTATACATATAAATGAATTCTTTTATACATATAAATGAATTGGCAAGGCACTGTCATAATATTAATCCCTTTGAATAGTTCCCTGAGAGATACGCGACGAGGAAAATTGTACATGGCTCTGACAGCTCTCTTTTGCAAAAAAAATATGGATTCAATGTCAGCAGCTCGACCCCACAGTAATATGACATAATGCTGTGGAAGTAGCTAAAATAGACCAAACGCGCATTTTCTATATCTGTTAACTGTCTTATCTTTCTAACAACATAAGCGGCCGAGCTTAGCCGCCCCGCAAGAGATGATATATGTGGTCCCTATTGCAATTTCTCGTCCAGCGTGATTCCTAGGAAAACAGTCTGATTGATAAATTCCAGTTTTTCTCCTTTCAATATGATGTCACATTCGCTACTTCTAACATTAGGTAATTTAAATCTACTGCATTCGTTTTTGTTTTATTAAGTACTAAGTTATTTACCGTAAACCAATCTTGGACTTGAAGAATCGAGTTATTCACGTCGTCCAGATTTTGTGACCGTCGGTATCTGCATATAACACCATCTTCGGTTGATTTATAAGCAAAGCATAAGCATAATCAGCCTAATATGTTCCCACTGCTGGGACACAGGCCTCCTCTCTGTGAGAGGGAGTGGGCCGTAATACACCACGCGGGCCCAATGCGGGTTGGTAGATGTCACATGTCTTTGAATTTTTGGTTCTAGGACATGCCGGTTTCCTCAGGGGCCGCAGGGGTGGCCCAGTGGTAACGACCGCGACTTACGAGTTGTAGGTCGTAGGTTTGAACCCAGACAGGTGCTTTACTTTGTGTAAAATTATTTCATCACCACTGGTCTCAAAACGGTGAAGGATTTTTAAGTAATTGGGGTAAATCGTTAATGTAAACTATGAAGAGGAATGGACCCAATATAGAACCTTGAGGAACGCCCATTTCCATTTCATACCCTAATGAGTTTATGCCGTTTACTTGAACTTTAACCTTTCTATCTTTCAGGTATGATCTTAGTAAATCAAGAGCTGTAATCCTAACCCCATAGTGCTCCAGTTTCAGCAGAAAGGTCTCATGGTTTACGCAATCAAACGCCTAAGAGAGGTCGCAAAAGATTCCAATGGCATCTTGTGCTTCTTCCCAGGGTTAAAAATGTTCTTTATTAGAGTGACACCAGCGTCAGTGGTACAACGCCCTTTGGTGAAACCATACTTTTGTTCATGAAAGATGGAGTTTTTTTAAAGTGACATAACATTTGATTCAGCGTCAACTTTTCTAACACCTTACTGAGAACTGGTAAAATTGATACAGGCCTATAATTGTTGAGTTCTTTACTATCACCGGATTTGAACAAAGGAACTACTTTACTGTGTTGCATGAGATCCGGAAAGACACCTTGGTCTACACTTGTGTTAAATATGACCTTAATTTACCATCCAAAATTTTAAATTACTATATCCGATTTTGATGTAGGTAGACTTTCTATTAAGTACATAATAACGTTTATCAACAGCTTCAGTTAGTCACACTTTTGGATGTCAATTACAAGATAGGTATGTCGGATCAGGGGTGGCCGAGATGCGAAACATCGGGTCTTCTTCACGATCCGACACATTTTAGTGTGGGCACTGTAGTGGGTACTCGAACGAAAAGATACACGTGCAACGGCAACAGACACGTGCGTTGGTACTGAGCGTTTGCCAAGACTGTCCAAGCTCGGCCGTTTTCTGTGGACTGACGCAACACTCGGTCTCTCCGCCAGTCCTCCCTGCATCCCCACAACCGACGATCGTGTCCAAGCGGTAGGGCTCGCTTGCGTTTCCGATCACATGATCATTCGTTTATGCATCAAATTGTTAGATGGCGCTGTCCGCTGTACTGTGGCGCCATCCATCCACGACAGGTAGTTAAGCTCCCAATTACTTCTAACCTTACAATAACCTAACTGTTTTGAAGTGAAATGGACGATTCGATAATTGGACGAAAATTGAGAGTGAAATTTCAAGGATGCGTCACTTTTGTGCATAATTCGTTACATGAGAGAGAAGAATGATTTATTAATCTCTGTCTCTCACACAAAATTTTTAATATACTTTTAAGAATTTTCAATTCTAACACATTTACGTTTTTCAAATTTCAGTTTGCGTCTCCCGGAAGCAATTAATTCGAATATTATCATTAATGATCCAACGCTCTGACAAATTCGTTATTTAAAAATAAAAAAGATTCTCGTTATTTGACTGGAAATGGTTTACAAAGGACAGGAAACCTATTAAATAAAATTAGGGGAGGTAATCAGTCGAGCAATATCAAAGAGCATGGATTCTACAAATTTAAGAACAAGATGAAACGTAACATAAAATTATAATCAGAACCCATCGCAAAGATGGTGACCAAACGAGGTAAAACGCATGTGAGCAAAATTGGTTGGACCCGAAAGTAATCTTCATCTATCAAGCCAAAGGATTCGCGACAACAAATGGTGATACCGAGATCCCTTCCCAGTGAATCGTATAAAGATACGTTTGTAAATTTATTACCAACCTATGTTACAGTATTTTAATTAATGATTTTCATACGAAAACACATTATTCACAGCATACACAGGACAGGCAAAACATAATGCTTGTGTAGATATTATGACTCCTGAAAGCTTTTATTCAAAAATCGCAAAATAGAGATTTTAAGCCGCTTTGTTTAAAATAGTACACAATGCCACAAGAGCGAAGCCACGAGCACGCTCCCGCCATGTTTTACCTATTCTTTTGTTCTTTATCTGAACTTGATAAAGGAATATTGGGACCGAACTAACGTTTGATTCGTTTGTGTTACATTAATCAAATATTAATCGGAGCAGCCAGCATCAGCATCAGAAAGAGCGGAGTATATGTTAACAGGAGCTTTGTTTGTTAACGTTACAAGACTTTTGAAAATGCTAACAATATAGTTTTTTTCCAGCAATGGCGGTACGCTTCAGGTGCTTCAAATAATTTCATTTGTAAGTTCTTTTATTTTTGTCACAAAACTTAGTAGCGAAAATACATGAAACACATCGAGCTCTCGGTGCAGCCCGGCGAACTTTATTAAAAACCTCTGTATAAATGGAAAAATACCAAAGAATAGACTCGCCTGAAATATACGTCATTTACTTACAATAAACCGCTTTTTTATAACAGTACTTCAGAGTTATGCAGTGCCAAATTTTACATGAACTGGCCTAATAAATCTTCTCACAACTGTAATAAAAGATATAATTCGAAAAAACCTGTAAACATTAATGTTTCATTTCAGTTCTCGCGTTTTGTAGGTGTCCTTTTTAAGCTTTACTTTATAGACTTATTCGCTGTTAGCAAAATTAAATCATAAATAAACTATCATACATATCGGGATAGGCCCTCATCAGCGATATTACACTTGGACTTTGTAAGTAGGCGTGGATTGTCGGGCGAAGAAAATAGAGATACTAGTTATAGCACAATCACTTTATTTCACTCACAATTTCTTATAAAATAATCACTATGAAATAACCTGAAGGCAGAGGTCCGACATATTAAAGGAAAGTATGAAATATAGCAGTAGCCAACTCTTTTATTCCAACAACTTGTTAATTACTTAAATAGATCGCTATAATAGCTCTAGGCGCTACAGCAGGTGCACCGGGCCGAGCCTGCCACAAGAATGATCCCCCTCTTCGCTGCGCACTAGGTTACATTAAGTTGCTTGAGAAGTGGGGAGAGTGGGGAGGCGAACGTCCCACTTTGCACAGCGTAACTCGGCCCGCTGCACCTACCGCTAACGGTGACGCCGACACGGCCATACTGACGTGCGGACGTCCTCGTACGCGTAGACTCTTCAAGCATTGTCAAAAAAGACATAACGTTATTATTAATGTTCGTTCATCCTGACTAGCAATCTCGATGAGCAAAAAAATCCAGGTCATCCCTACTGACTGTGCAACCAACTCTGGACCGCTCAATATTGAGCCTTCAGGACTTATACTAGTAATCTGGTCCGGTTCAGCCCTGCAGAGTTTACTACTAATTCTGGACCGCTCGTTATTGAGCCTTCAGAACTTTAGCAATCTGGTCCGGTTTACCCCTTCAGAGTTATAATCTTCTGGCCCAGTCTAGCGACCCTTCAGAATTATAACCGCCTGGACCGGTCAAATGACCCTTCAGAATTATAACCTCCTGGTCCGGTCCTACGACCCTACAGAGTTATAATCTCCTGGTCCGGTTATAACAAGCCCTTCAGGATTATTACTGCTTGGTCCGGTCATGAATGACCCTTCAAGATCACACCAGTTTATACAGTTTTTTTTTCTCTCTTTTTTGGTCTATTTTTGTCTCCTTTTTCTCTTTTTTGTCTCTTTTTTTAGTCTCTTTTTGTGTCTTGTTAGTCCGGACTAAAATGGTCCCTGTAGATTATATAATCAAATGTATTAAAGTATTTGTCTCAACAATCCACACATGCTATGTTCATTGGTAGTTTCACTACCACTAAAGTCATTTACTTTAGAGCCTATAACAGAAACAAACTATTTCAATCTTAAGAATAGACTTGACTTAGACACTCCACCGAATGCGTAGCACGCCAGTGCGATGCCGACCGAGTCTCATGTCATACAGCCAGCAAAATGTCACTTCAAGGTGCATAAGCGTTCTGTGTTGTGTCAGAGTGTCATGTCATTGAATGTGTCGTAGCAAACACATAATTCATGTTCATAACACTCTAAACTAACAAACGACATCTATGAAAACTAAATAACACTAATTTAAGTATTGAAGCGCCGTCACCGCCAGACTGACATTCGCACGTCCTTGTGCGTCTCCGTCCCCTTAAAGCAGGGATGCACAGACCACAGCCCGCGGGCCGCATGCGGCCCGCCGGTCGAATACTGGTGGCCCGCCGACAGCAAAAATAATACTCTCATACATTCGAAAAATATTGAATTCTATTCCAGAATAAAACCAAAAAAACTATGTTCGAAAAGTAATTTGAATCTCGCGCGCGCGCTCTTAAGTGCGCTTATCGGTGCGCCGTGCATGCGTTGGTAACAGCGGTCGTTAACGTTCGTGCCGATCTCGGTTAAATTCGTTTTTAAATTAAATTTATACTGTTAGAGCAAGCGAGATAGCAATAGTCCCGAATTCCCGATTGCTCGCGTAGGTAGATACACGAAGCTTCCAGTTCGGTTTTAATTTGAGTGAAGTGTCAATAGTTCTAGTGTAGATTTTAACTCGACTAGTCGGTGTCATATATTTTGATCCACATTCAACGTAGATTTCCCGTCAAGTGCCGTGTATAATTGTGTTGTGTAATCGTAAGTAAAACTCTGTTATTAAAAAGTGTTTCCCTACATATTTAATCAATTATTTTTGGTAATTTAAAAAGGATGGGTAATTTAAGTTGGTACTGTAATTGTTTTTAGGTGCTGTGTTAATCATAGCCAGGATTAGAACGCAACATGGACAAGCCAGGGCCTAGTAAAAAACGTAAGGTTAAAGATGAAAATCGGCAGTTTCAAGAAATTTGGACTGAGAAATAAATGTTGTCTTTAAAACGGGAGCTTACTGGTCAGCAAGCTATGTTTACAAAACCCATTCAAGATTCAGAAACAGCTACAGAAGTTAGTTATGAAATTTCTCGAATGATAGCAAAGCGAAGTCGCCCCTTCAATGACGGGGATTTTGTAAAAGAATGCATAGAAATTGCCGCTAAGAAAATGTGTCCGGAAGCAGCAAAAAAGTTTGAGAAAATTCAACTGAATCGTATGACTATCCAAAGACGAATTATGTCTTTGTCAGGTAATATTGCGGAACAATTAAATGAAAAAACTAAGATCATTGATTTTTTTTCATTAGCACTCGACGAATCCACTGATATTAGTTCCACAGCTCAACTTCTCATATTCATACGAGGTGTTACTCAAGATTTTGAAGTCTTAGAAGAGTTATTAGGAATGTGTTCATTGAAAGGTCAAACCAGAGGAGTTGATATACTCAATGTACTTTTGGATGAGTGTTCAAAAACTGATTTGCGTGGCCGTTTTGCGTGGATGTGACGCATATTTTCCCCCGATTTGTTCTCTTTGGTGTTTTTGTTCGATCACTGCGTCATGTTTACCGTAAATAAACGTTATTTTCTTTCTTTTTCTTTTTTTCTTTATTTGGTCTTACCAAAATGATTGGGAGTTGCGACTGACGCGGACGGTGCTCCTTCGATGATTGGTGTCAATTCTGGGCTATTTACTTTGCTGAAAAAGCATCTGCAAGAAAAAAACATAAACGCTGAAGATCTCATGCAGTTTCACTGCATTATACACCAAGAAGCCCTCTGTTCTAAAAAAAATTAATTTCAAAATGTCATGAAAGTGGTAGTTTCTACTGTAAATTTCATAAAATCACGAGGACTCAATCACAGGCAATTCAAACAATTCCTTGATGACATCGAAAGCGAATATGGAGATTTACTGTATTATACAGAAGTAAGGTGGCTAAGTCGTGTATGACACTGGAACGATTTCTAAATTTAATAGAAGAAATTGGTATATTCCTGGCGGAAAAGCAAAGGGATGTCCCGGAACTTAAAAATCCTGATTGGTTGTGTGATTTGGCTTTTTTAGTTGACATTACAAATCATTTGAATGTCTTGAACACACGGCTTCAAGGCAAAAATCCTTTCAATGCAAGCTTACAGTTTTCAGATCGCAATTGAATTCTGGAAATTACAATCATTTTCCAAATTATAAGAAAATGGCTGAAAAATTCAACAAAACTGCGATTAATTTCAGTTTTGTAGAAAAGCTAGATATTTTGATTCAATCTTTTCAAGACAGATTTTCGGAGTTTAAAAAAGTGAAGCCTCTGTTGGACATATTCAGCAACCCTTTCACAATTTCAGTTGAAAATGCGCAAGGCAATACAGTTAGAAATTATCGACATTCAAAACGACCAAGATTTACGCAATAAATTCAACGAAGGAAACTTGCTGAACTTTTACCGCTGCATCGATAAAAATACGTACAAAGAGTTGCGCATCAACGCTCTGAAATGTGCCAGCTTATTTGGTTCTACCTATATATGTGAACAAACCTTTTCAATACTAAATAATAATAAAACAAAAAACCGAAACCGCCTTGCAAACGAAAGTTTGGAAGGAGTTTTACGTGTTGCTACAAGTAAATTTGAGTCAAAAATAAAAAAGATTGTAAGCACTATGCAGTGCCACGCTTCAAATTAATAAATTCTTTTTCAATTTTAATACATTATTATCAATTCTTTATTGTCTTTAATTACCTATACTTCTGGCGGCCCGCCATCAGTTCATAATTTGCCCGAGTGGCCCCTAGTCTTAATAAGTCTGTGCATCCCTGCCTTAAAGTCACCGCGGGCCCATTTTTCTGTAAAAAGAATAAAACTGGTAGATACGTTACTTTTTACGCTCGTCCATCAGTCACATACATTACAACGTTTTATAACCCACAAAATCAACCTTTAGGAGCTGAGCCGCACCCTAATTGCGTAACACATTTTGTTTTTGAATGCGATTCTGAAATGAAACAAATTGCGATCTTAATCGTTTGCTATAATCGGAATTGTGTAATAAAAATGATCTCAATTCTGCCTAATTTTATAGGGATGTATATCATTTCTAGCAATTTCTCGTGTTTTGTTTCATCGAAAAGGAATTATTCGCTTCCGAATAATTTTGCTACAATTTAATTTTGTTATAACTACAACTGACCGTCTACTAATGCTTTTAAATAAAATTGTACAATGATGGCTGAAAAATTAAAACCCAATAAATAAAACAATTTCTACCATAAACTACCAAAATTGAAATACGCAACAAAACGTTCTTTTCTTCACGTTTTAGTTATCTGTGGCCAATGACAAAATCGTAGAAAAGCAGTGTTGTCAAATAAGTGGGACTTCCACTAAAACTAGGAGTTTTGGACACCCGTACTAGGGCGGTCGGCAGACAAAATTTATGGTGGTGAGGACTTTGTAGAAAATACTACAATCATATACTAAAACTATTGTTTGTCTAAAACCTGTGTCAGTAATTTTACCATTGATTTGTAAAGACTGTTTATCATGACGAATATAGTGAAGAATTTTATAAGAAGCTGCGCCCGTGTAAAGATCGAAAACAACGTCATTTCGAAAAAATACACGGAACATACTTCCAGGATAAAAATTGAACTATTAAGCCATTAATGTGTATCTAACAAACATCCAAACATCTTCACTAATTTTTTCAAGTAATTTTATTTGTGATATTATATAAAGTAAGTAGTTCTCCAAGTTTAATCCTACGGCCCAAGTGGACTCGGGAAAAAAAGTTAGCAACACTGATAAAAGTTATTTTAATATTTACGATTCGCATTGTTTTGTTTTGCTTTGAAATACGAGTTGTTTTTTATTGTTCAACACATAGAATCATTTAAAATGTGACACAGAATCATATTTACTTACTATTCCTATAAGTACATATACATGTTGGCCTATGTTACAGTTTCGAATTGTTGTTTTATGTGTATCGCTGAAAACGTTTGGCAAGGACTAGGGGCTAGGGCTGATATGGCTCTGTCTTCGTTTTGTACTGGCTGCACACACCACACACTCCACAGCGAAGAACTTATGTCAATATCATCACTACAAGTAAGTACCTATCCCAATATCTATAGGAATAACGTGTGTAGGAGTGTACCTTCATATCTTATTGATTTATGTAGATAGAGGTTCTTTATTGGTCAGTCTACCTAAGGACAATCATTCATTTGTTGTGTAGACACAAGTTAGTAACCTATGTGGGGTGAGCTGTTTGTTGCAGAAAAAATAATTATTGTAAATTAGTATATCACCTTCAACCTCGCTTAACAACTGAAATTGTAAATTGATGTTTTGTTTGTTTGTACTGAAACAAACTATAATAACTACTACAAAAAATAATCAAAACATTTTTGCAGACGGTGCTAAAGCTTACAAGAATGGAATACAAATACCAATAATAATCTAGTTGACATATGGGGGAACTCCTTACAAAGACGTTTTTGTGCAGGACATGGAAAACCAATCGCCTGTATTAATAATTGAAGGTAAGCTTTGTGACACAGTTATGAATCAAGCAGCAACTCACATAATTGTGAATATATTTCCTTGGGCAAACTATGTACTTATGTAGTCACATCACATATTTTATGTTTACATATCTAATGTTTACTATTCTAATTTAGTGTTATGTTAAATAAAAACATCTGGAGACTGAATAATGGGCTCTAAATAAAGAAGACATACAACCCACAGCAAGGACTAGGCTGATGGCTTTTGTTCAGCCATAAGCAGTATTGGCAAACTAGGCATCTACTTTATTTGAACAGAAAATAATTTGATTTTGTTTTCAAACTGTAGGAAAGTTCCCGGGGCGCTTCACCTACAAAGACAAGAAGGCAGCATGAATGATGGTGCTCCATTGCTGTTTCTTCGGCTACTGCTGCTGTTTACTTCTGACATCACTGCTACTACTGCTACTACTTTGTACACACTTCTACTGCTTAACATAGAACCTGACAATTGTTCATAAAAGCTATTCATATTTTTATTAGAAAACAATTGATTGTGGTCTGCAGGACAGCTATGTAAACATATGTACCTATTGTGTTAATTGAAAACAGTGTAAACTTTTAAAAATAACTTTGAATGAAATATTTAAGAATACACTAAGAACTTACAATTTTTTTTTAAATAAAGGAAAGTGTTTATTGTGACACTAATTATTAAAAAAAGGTGTTATTTAGCTAAATTAACTATTATTCAATAGATATAGGTAAATAGAAACAAATAAATTAAGGTAAACAAGAGAAAAAAACTGTTTTATTATATTATTACAACCTTCATGAAAATAGCAATTATTCACATGTAACGTGGAATATTTGGACATGAGACTAAATGAAATTGGAACAAATTTATTGCATGGATTGGTGGAATTTGGCAGCTTATGTATTCCCATAGAAGTCATCATGGATAATTTATATACCTTCTGCTTGCTAATGCTTGCTGTGATCGCTGAGAGAAAGTTATTTTCCTGAATAATGTAGGTACCTCTTTGAGCCTGACACCTGAAAAAACACCAAAAATAATTTGTTACTCCTTATTAATTTACATCATCCATCCACAAGTTTAATAGGCCTCTCCCTTAGACACTTCAATGAACAATCAATCTACAGAACAGTAATATTCTGCTATGTACAATAATTTGGTGGCTACAATTCTATTGTTTATTGTCTAACCTCTGTTTTTAGTTGAAAAGGTGGATGGCCTAGGATATTATAATATATCTTAGTATAAATACATATACATTGTTCAATGCAGTATGAAGCAAAACCAATTCAACTTAAAAGAGTATTTTGAAGGGGCTCCATAAAATAAATTCAAAATTTACTTCCCTAATTAGATAGCTTCATGACTATCATAGCGGTGCTAGAATTAAATGTTAAAATCCTCCAAATCGATTTTGAGGAGGCATTTTTAGGCATTTTTACAGATTTCTGTAAATTGGTTAGGTTTATACAAAGAGGTTTGGGTTTGGTGGTGCCTTACCTATTTTTATATTATCCAGTACCTACTTATCAAACAATGTGTGTAACAACAACAACATTTTTGCTTCTTTGAAGATAGGATATTTACATTCCAATAATGGGCACATTCACTGTTCAACACATTTAAGAAAATAATATTGCTATTACCTTGAACATTCAATGGTGTGGAATAGGTATGGTGTCTATGTTCTCAGTGCTTCTGGCATTTACAATGAAGTTGTCGACTGGGTTGCTAACTAAGCTTGTCGCTTATGATAAGTTTGTTACGGTTTATCTCGTATGCCTATGTACGTATTTGTATTTAGTTAAAATGTCACCAACATACCTCGTTTCTGAAATATAATAATATGTATCTTTAGTTTATGTTGTAAGCACTTTTATCAGAAGATTTTTTGTACAATTATTCCAAGAAATCCACCTCGCCGACTCGATAACTAAATCACCACTAATATTGATATATCATTTAGGTTTTACACTAAATCACATTCACTATTTATCAGGAAGACTACCACTTACATGTTTTCGAATTATATAAGGAGATAATAGGTTTAAATCCAAAAATATGTGGATCGGAAAACGAAAGCGGCCAGAAGCTTGACTTCAGTTTCAATGCGACCAGTAATTGGTTTCATGTCAGTGATCCAAACCAATTGTCACTTGTCATAATGGTTGCACAATTCGAAAGAAAGGCGCTTGCCCAATTTTTCCTGGCATATCGTTCACTCTATTCGTCTCAAACAGACTAGAATTGGTTTCATATGTTAGTGGAGTTACGCAATACGAAAGTCGTAAAATCAAGCAGAGTGCGGTCTAAACGAAGACAATTACTCTCGATCATTTGATGAAAATGTGTTACGCAATTAGGCTGCCGGACAACTTAAATAGGCGTCCCTTCAGCCAGTTATCTCTCCAGATTACATGGACCAGGCAACCAATCAGCGTCTCTCCGATCACTCACTAGTACCACACATATCTCCATTGATCTCACAGCCTCTCAGACTAGACGATCACTTTATATCGACCCAGAACATCGGCCTGCATAAGCCAGTTCTTTAGACTACCCAATAACACACACCATAGGACGTCAACCCGCATGAGTCGGTCCCTTACTTTATCTCACAGATTAGTACCAATGTTACGTTTAATTACGTTTCTTCACTCTCCGAGGCCGAGAGGTTTCCAGAGCTGGCGGATAACGTAAGTGAACTACAAATAGACAAAGCATCACTAAAACCACCCGACGACGCCCACTCCACTCGTCAATCGCGGACTGCCGCCACCTCGGCCTCCTTCAAGCTACCAGTCAAGGTGGTAGCTAAATGCACCAAGCCCTCACTTCCCCCGGGCATTGCACGAAAATGCTTACGACCATATTTGCATTCTCTATAAGACACACAACAAAGGGAAGTCTGTACTCCCTGCGAAGCCCAATCGAACCCCCTCTGTCACATTCAATGAAGTAGGAATCACCACTGTAGACCGGTCTCATTTTTCCCACTGTGACGCAGGAACTCTCGCAATATTCTCGGATGCTATCTTACGAATTTCACCCCAATCTAACCGAAACCCAGACTCAGAATATGAAGCCACACTTAAAAACCGCGCCCGAGTCCCGAACACAAGTTCTGTTTGTGTGTACCCTAGACCTTGCACCATCCGTCGCTAGCTGCACTTCGAGAAGCTCGCCGCGCCAGGTCCCACCAGATTCACTTTCGATTACAACAAGTAAGCACCTCAATGTCCTCATGACTCACTCTACCCGAACACCTGCCCTGCCAGAACCGGTAGCAACAAAGTGCAACTCTACACCATGTTCACCATAAAATTGCTCTGTCCCACCCCGATCCGAAATGATCCGCGAAGTCGCACCGAAAAGACAGAGCCTCCTTTAGTGCTTCATCTGCACCTGCTGCATCCAACTAAGAAGTGCACTCGAGAAGGACGCATTTAGTAAAAGAGTCAACAATGACAAGAATACTCCCTACCATCGATTCCTCCACACAACTTCTCCGCGATGTCTAAATGTACAGTATAACATTGTGCAGAAACCCTAAGCATAGGATGGAGTCCCCGTACCCGTTGAGCCCCAAACAATCCCTTGAGGCCCAGCATACAAGTGTGAAGTTCAATCAGTGCGTTCCAGTCAAATCATTTTAGTCAGAACCGGTTCTGATGTTAGTATTTCGATCACTTTCTTGTAAATATCTTGTCTGACCATTTGATAGGCCCTTTTAATTTTATTCAAGATTCTTAACGTAAAACACGTGAAATATGGGGCAACCCGCCAAAAACTTATCTAAAGGACCTACAGATCGCTCAAAATAAAATAATTAAACTATTATTTCACTATGATTACCTTACATCTACAGTTAAAAACAGGGAAACGAAACTCATGAATATTAAACAACTTCCTGCATATTGTACCAGAATACATAAAAAGGAACGAGCTCACCGGATGTGGTTGTCCATACACGTAGCAGGTGAGACGGTTCGTATCACGACTCTTCGGTGCTGGTCCTCGATTCGAATTCTTCACTTCGGTCAAAGGATTCTGACAAGTTCCTTTGACCGAAGTTCAAAAATCAAGTGATTCAATCACTTGATTTTTGAACTGTTGTGCTTCAACGATGGAATGTGCCATTGAAGCGATTGTCATTATCAGGATCAAACCGTATCAGTCGCGCAGTTGCGGTTAAATTTGACGTTTGCGGTTAAGTGGTTGCCGGAAGTCGTGATAGCAAAAACTCCATATTTTGAATAGATTAGACGTTGGCCCACACTTCACTGTCGTCATTATTTTCTTCAGGTTTTTGCCCTTCGAATCCCAATTCTGATATAGGCCCTCATCAGCGATATTACACTTGGTCTTTGTAAGTAGGCGTGGATTGTGGGCGAAGAAAATAGAGATACTAGTTATAGCACAATCACTTTATTTCACTCACAATTTCTTATAAAACAATCACCATGAAATAACCTGAAGGCAGAAGTCCGACATATTAAAGGAAAGTATGAAATATAGCCATAACCAACTCTTTTATTCCAATTAATTAAATAGATCGCTATAATAGCTCTAGGCGCTACAGCAGGTGCACCGGGCCGAGCCTGCCACAAGAATGATCCCCACAGAGCATCATTATAATACTGATCCCCCTCTTCGCTGCGCACTAGCTTACATTAAGTTGCTTGAGAAGTGGGGAGAGTGGGGAGGCGAACGTCCCGCTTTGCACAGCGTAACTCGGCCCGCTGCATCTACCGCTTACGGTGACGCCGACATACACATATCTAGCAGGTAAACATTACAAAGATTGCAATTTACATTATATCTCCCACGTCAACTTTTTTTACATTATATTAGTGGTATCCTCACAGAAACAGTTTACGTCTGCGGTTATATATTGTCGCGAATCTCGATATTTCACAATAGTGTGCGACCCTCCATGGAAAATTTACGACAGGATTCCCAATGGATGCGTTATAAGTGAGTTCATTTTATGTTTTTTTTCCGTTTATTTATTTTCCTGTACTTCCTTGCTTTGTAATTTACGTCCAGAGAAGGACCAGTAGTGCTATTCTGTAACCATCTCACTGTAAAACTTAGGTGCGTGCGCAAAGTCAACGCCTCTGTGCTAGGGATTGACCAAGACGGTATGACACTGATAGCTCACTCCACGGAAGTCTTCACGGTGAGGTTTTTACAGAATCGACATGCTGTACAGTCCTCATGTCTGCTAATAACAACAACATAGGTACTGAGATCCCCTATCTCTGACTAGGGTTGTGATCTTCTTCTTGCGTGTCGATGGCAATCTGTCTGTCTGTCGAACCAAAATGGGATACGCATTAAGCGCCATCAGTAACGTCCATCAGTTCCTGTAACGTGCAGAGAACATAACACGCAGGGCACGATTTAACAAAAGTATTTTTGCAATGTCTGCCTGACACAGTACTCAGAAAGCCACTAAGTTGCTCACGCTACGAAAGGGTAACTTTTAGAAACTGCAGGGGAACTCATAATATTAGTTTACCAACTGCAGAATGTTTTAATAGATAAATTTAAAGTATAGATGCGATCACAAGAGGACAAGAATATTTACAATAATCATGCAGAATTTTTATTAAAAATTCCCAGCGTCTTCTTGGTTTAACTTTTAGCGTTGTCTTTATCTACAATAAAGATTAATGAGACAGATTTCATTGCTCTAAGATTCCTTCGTTAATTCTTCAACAGTTAAACTCGTTTTAAACGTCGTCTTATTAGGAACTGTTTTCTTCGAGACCATTAGCGTTAGTCTCATCTCGTGGGCGCGGAAAGTAACCTGAAACCCCAAACTTTAAAAAACTCATCATTCTCGTCATCTGCCTTTTCCTAACTTGTTGGGGACAGCTTCCAGTCAGGATGCAGCTGAATACCAGTATTTTTCATGGAGCAACTGCCTCTCTGACCTCCAGAACCCAGCTACTGGGTAACACGATACCCCTTGGTAAAACTGGAAGTCAGACTTTTTGCTTCCAACAAACTTACCACTTCTACTAGACTTTTAAAATGTCAGCAATAAATTAAACAATGTCGCAAAATATTCAAGCCCCCGTAGTTCCGGACGCCGCCGCGTAGGTCTTCCCTCTCGCTTTAACGACTATGCACTCGAGGCATAAGAGAGGAAGCGATACACACCCGCGACACTCACGCGCGCTTTCAGCGCCAGCGAGAGTGCGGGAAGTTGACGCATAGCCGCACCCGAAGGCACACGCGTACACGTCACGAACCGCCGCGCGAAGTCGAGCTCTAACCGACACGCGTTTTCTTATAACGGTTCATTCTAGCTTAATAGTTCCCGTGACAGTATTTTTACAACATTAGTGTACCTTTTACCTGTTTTACCGTGATTTTACGACATTAACATTACACAAGTGTTTGATTCCATAATCCATTTCAATCCAATACGAAATATGGCGTCCCAACTGTAGGCCGAATGCCACAGTTCCTGTGAAAACTGTATATTGCAAGTAGTTAGTGTGTGTATAACTGTGAACATAATTGTGATCGTGTAAAATGCCGAGGACACGTAGCAGGCAATCCCTCAGTGGTTCGCGTAACGATGAACTCAACGACAGCGTCACGCTGTCTCGCGATAACTTTACCGCTCTGTTTTCAACGATTCAACAGTCGAATGCGGAGATCTGTGAGCGTATGTTAGAGCGTCTGTCGACATTCACGTCCCCTCTGACCGCTCAGTCACCGGCGCCAGCGCCGAGTGCGGCAGAGGTGACCGGCAATTTCTCGCGATGCTCGTCCAGATTCTCCGGAGCGGCGAAGGAAAACGTCGAAGCGTTCATCGATGCCATTGAAGCATTCAAAGAATGCACGAATATCTGTGATGATGTTGCTATTCGAGGCATGTCTATGCTACTTACCAACGAAGCAGCAACCTGGTGGCAGAGTATCCGCGTGGAGGTCACATCCTGGAAAGATACAATACAATACCTTCGTGATGCGTTCGGCGACCGCCGTCCTGAATACAAAATATATCGGGAGTTATTCAGAGACGAGCAGGGTGAAGACGAACGAACAGATATCTTCGTAGCGAAGAGTCGAGCCCTCCTAACACGCCTACCAACAAACGACCTATCTACCAAGGTGCAACTTGATATGATTTACGGCCTATTACACCGGAAAATCCGTAAAAGATTACGACGCGAAGAGCGCATCAACGCGTGATGAACACGCACCGGCGTCATCAAAACAGCAACGACCATTTTGTGCGTATTGTAAACACTACGGACACCAGCGCGACCAGTGCCGTAAGTTGGCGGACAAAGGTGAGTCAGCTGTTGATTCTTATAATTCGGTTTCGTGTTACAAGTGCGGATCTAAAAATGTTACTCGTGAAACGTGCAAAAAGTGTAACAGCGAATCAAGTTTTTGTAGTGTTGATAGTACTCTGCAAATTTCGGGACCAAAGTATACTCAAATGTATAAGTTTGTAAATCGTGATCATAATATTGTGTGTGCCGAAAATTGTTTTGATAAACATTGTTGTGAAGATTTGAACTACTCTAATACTTTGCCTTCTTGTTTTAAAAATGTTGATTCGGATGTTTATTGTGTCGTAAAAGAAAATAATGACTGGTCTCGTGATAGTTCCAGTGAGTCTGAGTACAGTCAAGCTGAAATGTTTAATAATAATAATAATTATTCTGTAGAGAGTAATTTTTCGGACAACGACTTGTCTAATAATAACGACCATTTTTGTAATTTTTCAGAAAATTATGATTTTTGTTATAATGACGTCCGCATTGCAAAGGGACGCAAGGATCATTTCTGTGATTATTTGGAAAATAAATACATTTGTCACGATAACGTTCCCATTGTAAAAGAGCGTACTAGGGACGATTTTTGTACTTTTGCGGAAAATCGTAATTATTGTTTTGAGTTTTGTGACCGTACTGCGTTAGAGCATACGAACCATTTTGGTGAATATTCAATAGATGGTAATGTTTTTAATAATAATTCCCGCAACGTAAAAGGGCGTAATAGCCAGTTTTGTAGTTCTTTGCAAAATGATAGTTTTTGTTGTAATGATGTTTCTAACAATGTGTTAAATATTAACAGGGTGTGTAGTGACTTAAGTGTAGAGAACGCGCGCGCCGATAAGAGCTCCGACAGAAAAGTATTGCGGCCGATTTTTGATATCGAAATTTTAGGCGCGTCGGGGACCGCTTTAGTTGACACCGGTGCACAGCATTGTATTGCGGGCCATACGCTGCACATCCTCCTCTGTCGAAAGGGACACCCTCTTGAACCGGCGCGAAGACGTATTAAGCTTGCCGATGGAAACGCTCGCGACGTAGACGTGCTCATGACTACTCTTGACGTGCACTTAGAGGAGAAGGTCATTAGGACTCCTTTTCTTATCCTTCCTGAGGCGCGTAACAATGTAACGTTGCTCGGCATGGATTTCTTGTTAGCAGCCGAAGTAGTCATGGATTTTTCTCGGGAATGCTGGTATTTTTCTAATAACAGCCGTGTTCAGTACATGATGCTATTTGAATCCTCCTTATCATCAGAGCTGGCTTGTTCCTCCGCTGACGTACTCCGGGACGACGAAGGTACAGTGTTGAACCCACCTGACCGGAACCCGCTAGCGCAGACCTTGGTCACCAATTCGGACATTTTCTAGCCAGGGGGAGGGCCTACCCCATTTGCTGAGCACCGTATTGATACAGGTGAGCATCCTCCTACCTATGTACCTCCGTATCGATTAACCCCTGCCAAGAAGGAACTTATGCGTCAGGAGATTGAGAAGATGCTGAAGGACAACATCATTGAAGAGTGTGAGTCTGCATGGTGTTCACCAGCTCTACTGGTTCCTAAGGCGAACGGTAGCACCCGTTTCTGCGTAGATTACAGACGCTTAAACGCTGTGACCAAAACCGACCATTACCCGATGCCGTTGATCGATGAATTGTTACAGTCAACAAAGAGGGATTGTTTTATGAGTACATTGGACCTTAGATCTGGTTACTGGCAGGTTAGTTGTAAATGAGCAGGATAGGGACAAAACCGCATTTATTAGCCCTACTACTTTTCTTATCTCTCCAATAGGGAATCCTAAGGAATCCTTAGGAAAATACCATGCACAGGATTTGACGCCTTTTGTAGACGGTGGTACTGGAAGCAACGTACCACCCAATCCTGTCATTCCCAAGCGACGTCGCGGACGCCCGAAGCACAAGGGCAATGAGCCAGTCCAGGAACAAAATATTCAAGCCCCCGTAGTTCCGGACGCCGCCGCGTAGGTCTTCCCTCTCGCTTTAACGACTATGCACTCGAGGCATAAGAGAGGAAGCGATACACACCCGCGAAACTCACGCGCGCTTTCAGCGCCAGCGAGAGTGCGGGAAGTTGACGCATAATCCATTTCAATCCAATATGAACACAGTTACGAAAACAACATATTTATTTACAAAGTTATATTTCCACTGTCCGAACGAGAAAGTATACCAACGTTTACTCCAATTTGAGACTTTGTTAAAACACAGTGGGTTTCGCAGTGAGGCGGAATAATATGACCGCCCTTAAAACGAAAGGAATCTTACCGCGCTTGTTTAATAAGTATTCTTCACGGCCCTACAGGAGACCTCTTGCTGGTATTTCTAGGTAATTTATCGTGATGTGGAAGCAAACCTTGAATTTAAATTACACCTGAATTTTGTCCTACGTCTTCGGCAAACTTCGAGTTCGGGGGTTTTATGAAGATGAAGTAATTTATACTCTAATCAAAACTTCGGGAGTGATTGATGAGAGTTGTTTTACGGCCAAACCCAATCACATCAAACTGAACAACATGTGACCAACATCGTTATTGCGAAAAAATTATCAGCTGTCAAATTCAAATTCAAATTAATTTATTGTTGTGATTTTTGGTCCATTTTACATTCGATCTGAATATTAAATAATTACATAGTTCCTCAAAAAATCTACCTAAAAGTACACTCATTCGAGTATGTAGTAATTATTATAAATAGGAATAGTCAACAAATTAAAATAAAATGCTTACAACAAAACACATCATAACTTAGTTAATGGAAATAAAGATAATAATACACTGTCAAAATTAAATAAATATCAATGTCAAGTAACTTCAATACCTACTCGAACCACAGGTATGGGACAGCAATTTTTTTGTTGAAATTACGAAGTTGTTCCCATGGAATGAGTAGTTCAGTTTGATGGTCTGTCAGGATTAAAATTATGACTACGCATTTCTTATACACGCTGTCTATATAGTACGAAAAATCATAAAGTTGCCATCGGGGACATTCGTCAAACACGATGTTATCCGAACAAGTGCTACTTGAGTTTAAGCGAACTAAGTTAATATTGAAGGCCTCCCACAAGGTGGACCGATCACCACAGGAATCCGCTGGATGCGTGAAGCACAGAAACAGTCGAAGTAGCGACGCTTGGGAGAGGCCTATGTCCAGCAGTGGACGTCTTATATTAACAGAGTCAATAACGTTTTGTAAGAAGCACAAATAAGCGACTGTCATCACTAATGTTGGTCGTTCGAGAATAATAATAAATAATAAAAATAAAAATAGTAGAAGGTACATATACAATTTGAAATTGACATATTTTAGGCGAAAGTGCCAGGTTAAGGCGCGGAATTCAAAAATGACCTTAGTCAGTTGATTATAATTCTGTGATTACATAAATATTTGTTCCAGTCCCGAATCATATTTTATCAACACTCAACCTACAAATTGCAAAAAACATTAGAATATTAGAATTTTGATACGCGACTGTCGTCAAATGGGCCTTCTCACACCTACCTAGTCGGGCACTGTGCGCCTGTCTAGTCGGGCACCGTGCGCCTGTCTAGTCGGGCACCGTGCGCCTGTCTAGTCGGGCACCGTGCGCCTGTCTAGTCAGGCACCGTGCGCCTGTCTAGTCGGGCACCGTGCGCCTGTCTAGTCGGGCACCGTGCGCCTGTCTAGTCGGGCACTCTGTTTCTGTCTAGTCGGGCACTCTGCGTCTGTCTAGTCGGGCACTCTGCATCTGTCTAGTCGGGCACTCTGCGTCTGTCTAGTCGGGCACTCTGCGTCTGTCTAGTCGGGCACCGTGCACCTGTCTAGTCGGGCACTCTGCATCTGTCTAGTCGGGCACTCTGCGTCTGTCTAGTCGGGCACTCTGCGTCTGTCTAGTCGGGCACAGTACAATAGTAGGGGAGAGGAAGCTTTGACAACTTTTCTTCTTCTTCGCTTTCTAAACTAAATCTAATTTTATTAGAGATTGGGGCCAGCAATCATCCAATCTTTGTCCATTCTATTTCCGCATCCCCAAAATTATTAACGAATTTTCATCCATTGAATTTAATTCTCTAACAATGTACTTGGAACACTAACAGAAAATCTATGAAACACCCAGTTCCTGAAATGTTCTCTTCATGAACATGTCGAGAAAACTGAACGTGCAGCAAAACACATGCGAAATAGTTCACAGAAAATATTTTTAATAAATTGAAACATCGTTCGAGCTTACCGGAAATATCGCAAGCGAACGATTACATCGGAGGAACGAAAATGTACGTTTCGATTTATTTTCTTGTACTTTTACGTTTGCCCGAGGAAGCAATGGATTCTTCTTAATTATAAGCTTTTTATTTTTTTACATTCATGGAATTAATTGATTACTTGCCGTGATAATTAAATTGATACCAGCTGTTTCCCGCCACTTTGTTCTTGTTGTTCCAGGATAAAAGGTAGCCTACGTCCGTACCCATTTCATGTTCTACCTGTGCCGATTTTGATTCAAATCCGTTCAGCCGTTTTGGCGTAAAACCGAAACAAACAAACCAACTGACTTTCGCATTTATAATATTAGTTAGGATTGACAGGTCAATTGAACTTAGTACTCAATTTGCTTTTCAATTCGAAAATTTCCTGACTTTTCTTCTATTTAGTCCGCTGCTGCCTGCATTGGTTCGTCCGAGGCAGCGAGGTTCCTACGTAGGTACCTAGAGTAATTATTTAACTTTACCCTTATATTCTTGTCTAGGGGCGGATAGGGGGGCAATGGGAGCAGTTACCCCCTCCCTGGGCTTCGATCAATCTGAGTCTAAAACTCTAAATTGGACTTACTTTATGTACCTACAGTATACTACTGAGGAAAAGGGTTGAGTTATTTTCATAATTTTATGTCCGTTCACTTATGTCAATTCTTAAATATATGGAAAATAGGTTCCGAATGTTTATGTAAAGACTTTCACGGCTCGCCAAAATCTCTCAGAGACAAACATTTGCCCTCCGAATCCGTAATGCAATGATAATAATGACTTTCATAACATTGGTTAGATACTTATTTCATGCTGAGATTTGAACAAGTTTCGTAGTCAACAGTGTTTTGAATACTTCTTTAATCATAGTCAGGACCTTAGATTAATGGTTGGTCTCATAGACAGGACTGTCCTAAATGTAAACAATTCGTACAAAAAATACAATTAACTCGGCACCGATCAAACAACTCAGTTTATAAGAATTAAATAACGAAGTTCTATCTTATAAGCCCTCGAGTTGGGGAGAAGTCAACACAACTCCAGGGCGAGAAATTGACAAGCTTTACCTAACAAATCGACCGGGAACTAAAGGCAAACACAGCAAATTAAGCTTCTAAAACTCTACGTTAAGTCATTTTGACCTCACATAACAAACAGAGAATAATGAAAGAGAATAATTAAATTCATTTCACGTCGTATTTCACAGAGGCTGGCTGGCGCATTTTGAAGACTGGTCGCCTAGCTCGTCTGAATTCCACACAACATACTGTTGGAATTTATAGACAACTTTATCAATCCGCTGCCTGCCAAGTAAGTCGAACTGTTCAACACTTGCGTGTTAATTGTCTTTTATTAATCTAACATAAGTGTCCTTCCCTATCGGCGGCGGATTATGGTCCGCTCTTGCCGAGAAGAGGGCAACGACTACCTCATCCAGCAGCTCGGGTTGAAGCCTCTCCTAAAGTGGAGGCACCGCGGCTCTAAGTTTCCCTAGAACCGTACGATAGGGGCGCCCCCCCCCCCCCCCCCCCGGATCCCCGTCTAGAGTCTCCAACATCCCCTCCCTGGCTCGCATCTTCGCCTCGCGTCGATGGCTAGCCACAGAGTCTCCTTTGCCGCGCGGTAGACCTCATACAGCGTGGCTTGTTCGTCAGATACCCGACGACGTCTCCTCCGGTAATGGGTGTACTGGCGTCTAAGTGGCACGCACGCGACGCGGAACTGCGCGATTTCAGCGGACCACCAGTACACCTGGCACCTTGCTGACTGTGCGTGGACCCGGGGCATGGACGCGTCGCCAATTTGCGTCATCGCCCCGCGGAACCACAGTGCCTCCTGAACCTAACCTAACCTAACTGAAATTTTCAATGAATGAACGAATGAATATCATGATACTGGAAAATAGCTTTAGGTCGGACACAACTTTCGCGGAGGCGATTGGCGGCGGCGATCTCTCGCGTCCGGCCCTGGTCCAGGCCATGGTACGGAGCGAGAGGGAATGGAAAGCCGTCACCTCCTTCTGCAAAGCAGTAATGCTCGCAAAGGAGGAGGCGGAGCGCGTGAGGGAGAGAGCCTTGCGCCCTCACGCCCCCACTAGCCGCCGCAGGAGACGCCTTGGGCGTCGGGAGTCGCCTGCAGATTCCCGGCCACCGTAGGCGCGGGCTTGCGGACGGCGAGCAACGGGTAGCTCGCCGTCCGGTAAGGACCAGGCCCGGGTCAACGACGCGTCGTGTTCACGACAAAGCTAAGAACAACAGCGCACGGCATTCATACTCTAAGTCACGCGGTCCGAATCGTATGGTATGCGGTCCGGATTCAAGCGGCATTGACATACCGGGGAGGACCACACTGCACACTGGAGGAATGGCTGGCGCGGTGGGCGTTACACCTGAGTGAGATGAAGAGGTTCACAGACCTACTTCTACACCTACAGTACCTCTGCAAGATACTGTTCCATGTGGTTGATAGACAACATGCGAAAACTGAATTTAAAAACGTCCTGATAATCGATCAGAATGTGATAGCAATATACCTCTACCAAGTTTTTAGCTACGTAGTATACAAAATTATACATAGGAATTATAGAAACTGTCCAGATAAAAACACACTTCAGAAAAGCCACCACTTAGCCCCAGAAACACTCACAAGTTTATTTATTCACGAACTGTCTAAACTGTTCGCTCTCTACTTCTCACTGCCAAAACAAAGTTAACCTCGTCCTTATTTTTAGCCTAAAGTAACTTATTTTCCGCTTGATTGTGAGTAAACTGCTCCCCGTTTACGGTAATAGAGAGGTACAAGTGACGTGTGTCGGTTCCCGGGATAGCTTGTTGGACGAGATTAATTTGACGCGGGCGTGGTCACCGCCTTTCCGGCCTCCTGAATAACGCCAATTGAATTGAATTGAATCGCACATAGCACTTTTCGCTACTATGAACTTGCACAATAAATCATTTCACGATGAAGCAGTGTCTAGCGTTTTAATTTATTGCGCCATAAGAAGTCAAAAACTAAATAAAATTACGTTTAGTTGCTCTCTAAAGACACAGCGGGTGCCCACTGAAGCTAGGCAGTGCGGTCTTTCCTGTGCCGCACTTATTTTTCTATCGTCTGCCTTCGCCTTTATTTTAACTTTTGAATCTAAAGCGAGTACGCAGATATTCTCGCTGTTCCACGGAAGAGTTTTCGGAATAATATCCTGTCCTATTCTTTTACGATGCGTGACCTATATTTTACTGAACGTTATTAAAATTGTGCAGCATTCCGTTCTGTAAAGCACTTGATATTCCTGCAAGTAATTAATGGAACTGAAAGAAATCAAAGTAACGTTCATTGATTAAATGTGAGATATTTCAAAGATTTAGATAAATAGCTTTTATTACGACATTCATTCACCGCATACACAACATGTTTAGGTACAGAATAAGGAAGTAGGTAGGAATGATCCACAGGAAGCATCACAGACAGTTTTTTTCCCTAAATTCCTATATTCTGTCATGCTGATTTAGAAAGCCGAAACGATTTATCACAAAGATGTCTCCAAGATGAACGATCTCATTTGCTTGATTAATTATTATATTTAAATATATATATATATATATATTTCAACAATAAAAGGTAAAAGCTGAGCTTCTACTTTATTTGTCACCATGATGGATTCGAAACATGTATTTTTTATTACCGTAGCTTCATGATTTTTTACAGGACTTATTCTTTTATCAATTCAACCGTATCGCAAACGCTTCTGTTTTTATAATGTTTCCGAGTTTAATTCCCAGACCGGACAACAATCTTATGTTCTTCATCTTCTATCGTCTCGATTCGAAACACATAAATAGCTCGTGCCATGGTACTTTCACAGTATGTACCTACAGCATATGGTTGCCATCCATACATAATGTAAAAAACATTAATATACTATTTTTTACTCAAAAATATTATTTCTACTGTTCACAAAAAAAGTATATGAATATACTGCTTTCACTGTTATTCAGCGCTAAGTAAAAAGTTTCACCTACATGCATCTGGGCATGGGTAACCTTAATTTCGGAATGAAACTAACGTCTCGAATTGTACGGGGCACAGTTAATAGATAATTGTCATCATAATACCTTTTACATATTAGTATTAGTTCTGCCACCATAGTTTTCACAGAATTATTGGTGGGGCAACAGAAATACACCTTTTAACAAAATAATCTGCTGCTCATTTATTTGGTGTCATACGAAGCTTAACTAACTCCATTTCAACTGAACGGCTGCCTAATACTGGACTACGGGACCTACGTCCACTGCTTCACCAACTGGCTGATGGGGAAGAACCCCAACGGACCTGGCTAGTGGGTGCTGGTGCCCCCCAAGGACTCGCTGCCCGCGCCCCCATTCCCCGTCAAGAAGACAAACAGACATTCAGTCATTGTTTAAAGACACAATACCTACTTATCCCTAATAAGTCGATTTTGGTGCGTTTTGGGACTCGACTACGTTACCATAGATCTGTAGATCTTTAAGATAATGTTGACTTTAACGAATCCTCGGCACATCGCTGGTCAGAAAACCTGCCATTGTTAAACAAATTCTGTTAAGTAAAGTTAGGAATTGATGCACTGAGCTTTTTCAAAAGGACTTCCTAATGTGGGTAAGTAGGTAGTGCGAAATCTCAATTCTGGACAACTGAACTAAGTAACTTACTGAACAAACTGTATTTATAGTGCTAGAGTAATTGTATTATAGGTTCCTAGTTTTATTGGAGAGTATTAACAATATCGTCTGCCGATATCAGTGTAATTAAGCCTAATCAATTGATGTGTGCAATTATACCTACCTACCATGTAATTAGAAAATACCTACCTGAAAATATTATTTAAGTTGTTCTACGGACACTTTTAACTGAACTTTATTCAAACACAACGTTATTTTTTACCAAAAGAACCGACGTTTCTTAATACACAACAATAAATCAAATGCTAAAAGTAAAATTCGTGTTAGAGTGCTACAAAATCTTTTGGCGCCTAAATGACATTGACAGGGGCGCGTTGTTGGTAAAAATTTGTCAAACTGTCACAGAAATTGTATTGACAAAACAAGATGGCGGCGTTACTTCCGACTTTGGCCACGCGCCACAAGAACCCTGTAGCCTTGTAAACGTGCAATTCGACCAATTCTTGTCTCTATTTCTAGATGTAGACCTAAGTCGGTGTATATAAAAGATCACTTGTATTTCTTCTTATTCCTTACTAGGATCAGCAACCAATTAAATTTGAAATTCCCAACGGACTGAACCCATTTCTCAGAACAAGGAATGAACGCTCCAAGGATCTTTGACTTGAAAACAGTCCCTACAGCAAGAAATATTTCTTAATTTACCATCCAAAATGTTTAATTACTAAATCCGCTTAATACAGATTTGATTTTGATGTAAGTAGACTTTCTATTTCTTATTAACGTATACCTAACTACAGCTTCAATTTGTCACACTTTTCGGATGTTAATCACAAAATAGATAGATAAGTTCCCTCTAACCTTACAATTACCTAAACTTACAATTACCTAACTGTTTTGAAGTGAAACGGGCAATCCGATAATTAGACGACAATTAAGAGTGAAATTTCAAGGACGCGTCACGTTTACGCACATTTAGTTACATGAGAGAGAAGAAAGATTTAATTCTGTCTACCTCTCTCACACTAAATTTTTATTTTACTTCACTTTTAAGAACTTAAAATTTTGTTACGTGTACGATGCTTTTTTTTTTATTGGGTGGGAAATCATCAAATGACTTCTCCCGCTCTCCGTGTCAGACTTTTACTGACTAAAACCCACCCGTGTTCCTTCAGTTGCCTGTGCCAGGGCCACGATTATCTCTATCGAATTACCCGCGACCCTGAGGCGACGTGTACGATGCAGCACGCGAAATTTTATTTTTAAAATTTTAATTTGCGTCTGTAGGAAGCAATTAATTCGCATATTTGTAAAACATGAGAAAACATATCGGTTCTCAGCCTCGACCTCAGGAACAGAAGCTCTTTTAAAAGCTCGTTATGATTGATGGAGGGCTTGAAAAGATTGTTGCGACGTCCGCAACGCAACGCCGGTTGCGGGGGTCTCGGACATTTACCCAAATTATCATTAATCATCCAACGCTCTGACAAATTCGTTATATTTAACATTTTTTATACTTCTCTTTATTTGACTGGAAATCTGTTTTCAAAGGACAGGAAACCTTTTAAATAAAATTAGGGGAGGTTATCAGTCCCATCTTTTTGAAATATACATTCTTTACGACCTAAAATAGTTTACCCAAATTAAATGAAGACGAGTTTTACTCTACGTAAAATTTGCATTTTGCGTCATTCGATTCTTCGGCGAGAAATTCGTATTTTTGTTGAATGAGCTTGGAGAACGAAATGCAACTGAAATGGTATGAAATAGAGCTGTGTTCATGAATCATGTAGGTACCAAATACCAACTTTTGTGAAATCCTTTACCTTATAAACTAGAAACTTGGGGCGTCAAACAAATATTTTTTACAGCCAATAATAGCAGGCATACGAGAGCTAAATAGTTGTGAGTATCACAGTGACAAAAAGATAATAAAAAGAAATGACATTATCATGTTACTTACACGGTAATGGCATTTCTTTATTAGCGTCTGTATCACGTCTACACAAAGTATTTCAATCAATCGTTGGCAACTAATGGATAGGAAACGATTTCCAAAGAAAAGTGTGTTCATTCAATCGAATAATTCAACCACATTCACGAACCCGGAAACAAAGGGGCGGCGTACACAGCGGCATAATCAATGTGACTAAGAAAAAAACAAATACTGGCGAGAAGGAAAAAGGTATCGTACTTAATTGGTTTTTAGAATAGATGTTGATGAATGTTATAGGTATTTTCCAATGAAACCATATGTATTAACTTTTACAATAATTTACAAAAAAAAAGAACAGAATAGAACTCTAAGGGCGAATTCACCAATGAAACTAAATTAAAGTACGCTCAAGCATCAGTCGTTGTAATAGAGGAGCTCATAGATTGTAGACCTAGGCATATTTAATTTGATTTAAAGAAAGCGTAACGAGAATATCCCGCCCATTTTCCGCGCTTTTTTCTCTGTCAACAGCTTGCCCATTTTCAAAACAAAAAGGCCTTTGCGCGACATTAGCAAACTGTTAAAAAAGTTGCCTGTATTAAGGCAGGTCTTCGCAATTATTATAGGATCGTCAGGCCGCTCCTGATATTGTTTCCTCGACTCAGTAATAGCATCATTAATCGCGGACGGGCCAGAATATTTCCTCTGCAATATAACGCTCATGATAAATGGAGCGCAATATTTATCGATGTTGGTAGGAAACAACGCTTTCACGTTTTTTTGTGAGGCAATGGCAGATGAGGGAAATACGTATGTTGGTGTGAGTTGGACCGTAATGGTGGTATGATTGGACTGGAAAAGGTTTTCTATTTCTAGAGATACTGTGTCAATTCATTGTATCGTGATATTCCTGTAAGTGCATCTAATAAAAACAACTACATACATACATAAACTAAAGCCTTTTTCCCATAGCAGAAACTGATGAGAGTAGAGGGATAAAAAATTCCCTCTACTTAATGAAGCTACAGCGGCAAAGATTTAAAAATGCCCTCTACCCAATGAAGATATAGCGGCAAAGATTTAAAAATGCCCTCTACCTATTGAAGCTACAGCGGCAAACATTTAAAAATGCCCTCTACCTATTGAAGCTACAGCGGCAAACATTTAAAAATGCCCTCTACCTATTGAAGCTACTGCGGCAAACATTAAAAAATGCCCTCTACCTATTGAAGCTACTGCGGCAAACATTAAAAAATGCCCTCTACCTATTGAAGCTACTGCGGCAAACATTTAAAAATGCCCTCTACCTATTGAAGCTACTGCGGCAAACATTTAAAATGCCCTCTACCTATTGAAGCTACTGCGGCAAACATTTAAAAATTCCCTCTACCTATTGAAGCTACAGCGGCAAACATTTAAAAATGCCCTCTACCAAATGAAGCTACAGCGGCAAACATTTAAAAACGCCCTCTCCAGACGGCGTCGTAGCACTCTCGTAGCATCCTAAATCTTTAGGGTCAGATAGATCAATTATACCTACAAAACTTTAATTAGAAACAAAGCCTTTACAATAATCCTGATAAACATATAGTTATTACGTTATTTGAAACGGTTCTACGTTTTTTATTCCATTACACAAAAACGTGATCGAAAATAAATCTCCACAAGTAGATACATATAATAATAATAAGGAATATTAAATCATTAATTTTGTTAAACATAGGTAGGTATGGTTACAGATAGTACAAAAATAACATAAACAAGCAATAACAATTAAGGTGGCATGTCAATTTGGGCGGAGCACCGCAATGTCCTCGCGGATTCAATCGGCGGCGATCTCTCGCGATCTCTCGCGTCCGGCCCTGGTCCAGGCCATGGTACGGAGCGAGAGGTAATGGAAAGCCGTCGCCTACTTCTTCTGAAGCAGTGATGCTCGCGAAGGAGGAGTCGGAGCGAGTGAGGGAGAGAGCCTTGCGCCCTCACGCCCCTAGTCGCCGCAGGAGACGCCCTGGGCATCGGGAGTCGCCTGCAGATTCCCGGCCACCGTAGGCGCAGGCTTGCGGACGGCGAGCAATGGGTAGCTCGCCGTCCGGTAGGGACCAGGCCCGGGTCGACGCCGCGTCGTGTTCCACGCGCGCCTCAAAGAGATGTCAGCAGAAAATGACGGGGTCCGATAGGGCCGACGCCTCAGGGTCGCGGGTAATTCGAAAGAGTGATCGTGGCCCTGGAACAGGCACCTGAAGGAACACGGGTGGTTTTAGTCAATAAAAGTCTGACACTACCTCCCACTCCACCCAGAGCGGGAGAAGTTTCCAAGTTGGATGACTACATAGCTAAAGCCCAAAAAATTTGTGATGTCACTTTCAGAGATTGCTTGACGTTACCATATCGTTTTATTTGTTCTTTGATTAGATGTCATTATTTTAGTTCTATTACTAACCAATTTAATATATTTTTAGGATCGTCATGACATACAAGTAATTTTCAAGAATATTAATGTCATAGACAATAAATATAATGACGACGGGTAAAAAAAAGGACAACACTCTTATTGACAGTGATTTATTATTATCCCCTTTATTTCATAAGTACATTAAAATAGAAAACATTTTTTTTTAAATATCCCAACGGTATCGGGATCAGGGACCGCGTTCAGGGCTCCAGAGAGAGGAACCTAACAATACGAGCCGTGTCAAGATGTACCCCTTTCTGAATCAAGCGTTAATCTAGCTGGTCAGTGAGAGCCACCTCAAGAGTTGGTCGAGGCTCTTGGCTCTTAATTGTCTATAGTGATGTCATTATTTAAAATGTTGAATTCACACTATTCTCTTAGTTCTAATTCTTACGGAATGAGTTTTCATTTTGATTAATAATCTCTCTCATCTTCTTCACAATATTCTCATCTGTGACGAAAACATGTTCACTATCACTGGTCCCCATACTCAAACCATTCTTAATTTCAGGCAGATATCTAATTCTTTTGCACGAACTGTGGACAATCTTGCACCCAATATCAATAAAAGTCTTCGCATTACCCAGATTTATTCCCGCTCCCGGCATTATCTCTACTTTATCACCAGCACTGCTGATAAGTGACTTTATTAGTTGAATAGCTTCGACGTTATTAGCAGTCTGCTTTTGTCCGCTTGTTAGCACTCTGTTGAAACCAAGTTCAGCTACTTTCGTAATGTATAAAAGAGGGTTTATGCACACGTCAAAGGCTCTATGAAAAGTAACAGGAGTGGGATCAGCCTGATGAATTAATCTTTCACAGTTTATCACGTCGATGTGCTGTGTTTCAGCTAAGGCACCAAAAACAAATCTGTCTACGCCAAACGCTTTGAAAACATCGACATCAGATAACATTGTATCCATCTCCTCGACAGAGTAATGAAAGTCGGAGCCCGTGCGACATCTAATCATTACGTTCACTTTTGGCCTCTGAAATAAACAAAGACTTTAACAGTAAATAAACAGGTCCCTGTATGAACATTCAATTTATCAAGTAGACCTACCTTCGTTAATTTATCGCAGCCGCAATCGTGACATGATTTACGGATGGGTTTGCCGGCTGCTATATTATTCACCTAAAATATAAGATATTGCAACTGTGATACTGATTTGAAACTGTTAACTGCAATGAATATGCGATAATTTTGTGCTTCGATGGTCAGTGGGCACAAAGCGATTGCTAAACATGGGGTTCTGTTCTGGCCTGAGGGGTAATTGCGTAACACCCTAACTGTACTAATAGATTTTATTTTGACAGTTCAAAATCATTAATCGCATACAAAATTTTCGAACATTTGAAGCAATATCGTGTAAAGTTATTCAGATTGTGATTGATTATATTGAATTAGTTTGCTGGACTCAACCAAACGTCGTTGGGTTTTTTCATACGGAATTTCTCTCTCAATAGTCTGGATTTTATGCCCAATTGATGCTATGATAGCTTAGCTTACCCCCTCATTAAACATGTAGGAGTGATGATAAGCATGAATTAGTACATATAAACAATGTTTTCACTGCTGAGACTTGGGTCTCCTCTCTGTAAAAAGAACGTAGTGGAACATTATCCACCACGAATGTGTACAATATACCTTTCTGCTGTTGCACCTGTTGCCCGCGACTTCGTCTGCGAACCAGTAGTCTATCTGTGTGCCAAATTTAATGTACATTTGTTCAGCCGTATTGGCGTGAAAACGTAACAAACAAACTAACTTACTTTTTCATTTATTATTATTTGTTAGGCTGTTAGCAGGGTATTTAAATATTTTTACCATTCCCATGATTTGTTTGACGAGCCCCGGTGAAGGAGTAAGTCCTCCTTCTGTGAGTGAGCTGCATACTTCTAGCTCGTCCGCTCCGCCGTGTACTGCGTTTATTGCAGACTCCAAACTGTCTATACAAACCTCTAACATCGCCTGGAAAATAAACAAATAAGATGTTATAACTTGTCTGTCCCCGAGGACGGAATTCATTTGAAGGAAATGAATAACCTCAACAAGTTTCACAGCAAATTAAATTGTTTAAAATCAAATAGTTATTGTTTTTTTCTTTTTAATTCTAATCTTTTTTCTTCCTTCGCAAGTTCGCACGTTTTCTCATGACACATTTGACATTGCGTCGCTGCGCTTGCCAAAACACTTAAGTGGATTTTATCAACTTTTCAGGAGGCGGAAAAACTGTTTTATCTGATAACTAATAAGTTTAATAAAAAATTAAAAAAGCAGAATGCTGGCAAAGTATCTTAATTTAATACTGTGATAAAAAATATTTATTATGTTTACCCCATGTCCGCCGATTATTTTTTGTATTTTTCGTGCACATACTCGTATCAGATCTTGTTTGGTCGTACAAAATACGGTATGTTTTAAAATGCACATAAAGGTTATAGTTTTGAAAGTTTTATAGGATTATTCTTTGGCTATGTGCTTAAATAATCATTAGGTACCTATAAAAAAATTGTGATTCACTTTTGTTTTTTATCTAGCAGCCTAACAAAGTAAATAAAACAAGTATGTAGTACTTACCGTACTAAGATAAACAATACCTAGGTACTGCTATAAAAATTATAAGCTACCTACAGGCTTAGCACGAGCGCCCTAGAGAAGCGTATTGTCGACGGAAGAGTAGACAAAAATGGCGTTTCTGTGTAGACAGTAGACAGTTTTCTACTGTCTACACAGAAACGAAACGCAATTGTACGGTAAAAATGGGTAGTTATACACATCACTAGCAACTAACCCGTTGCTATTGACAATCACTGTCTATAAAGCAACCTGAGTCTAAGTGTGTCCTCGTGCTCGCGAAAAACAGATTTCGAGGAGCGTAGAAAGCGATTTCTATTCTACAGTAGAGTAGAAACAGAAAACGCCATGCTAAGCCTGCTAGAATATATTAATAGGACTACAAAATTTTTGAGGCAGAAAATATTATTTAAAAAAAAAAAAGCAAACGAAAGCTATGCACCTAACTTTTGGTACAAATCTTCTATCAAAACAATAACAAAACAATCAATAGCTATGTTAAAAATACATTTATGAAAAACAGCAATATCATTAATCATGCCGAAGATGTCATAGAAACAATGGTTATCCTTATGCATGTACTATTTTAAAGACTGTCAATCAACGAGTTTGGCCTATTGCAGTTCACTGCTGGACATAGGCCTCTCCCAGGCTACACCACAACACCGTGTCCTCTGCCTTCCGCATTCAGTCTACCAGCTACTTTCTTAATATCGTCGGTCCACCTAGCTGGCGGGCGTCCCACGCTGTACTTGCCAATACACGGCCATTGGTCCTTCGTCAAACATGGTCAGCCCACTGCCGTTCAGTTTACTTACTCTACCAGCTATGTCGGTAACTCCGGTTCGTTTCCGTATAATTTAATTTCTGATTTTGCAACCATATTTGTACGCCTCTTGGCATAACATAGCGACCTATGAACTTTAATTTAAGAACTGTATTCACTACCTATGTTACACAAATAAAATATGATTATTGATTATTGATTATTATTATTGATTTACTCCTTCATAGAAACTCCGAGCATAGCCCGCTCCATAGAGCGCTGAGCGACCTTGAATTTGTGGAGTCCAGCTCTATTGTCAGTGTCCACGTTTCGGCAACGTAGGTGATAACGTAAGTTGGTCCTGGTCTTATTACATTGCGGGATAGGTGACGAGAAGACTTGACGAAGTTTTCCAAAGGCTGCCCAACCGAACTGGATCCTTCTGTTTGAAGATTTAAAAAAAACTATCTTTGCATTGTATAAACTCAATCCTTTAGTATTGTATAATTATTTACTGGGTACGTCTTTTATTGACTTGAATGTGCCCTGGCGGCTGAGAGTGTGTCATTCTCACTCTAATATTTCGCTGATGGTGGCGCGTGTGTTGGATCATTTAGCTCCCTTCAAAATGGTTGAGTTGAACGGTGCTAATCCATGCGTCATGTTCGTGAACGGGCGCCGTCAGTAGGAACTGGTCATCTCTTAACTGCCACGACGTATTTTAATTAAATTTTATTTTTGAATTGTTTTCAACTTTATATTACGGACGCTTTTAGCGTTCTGCATCGTTCTCACATGCATAATTTCAACATGAATGATGTAACCAATATATTGTAACCATAATTTAGTTTAAATGAGTGTCCGTGGAGTTTCTTGTTTTTTCTTCTCCATAGGTTAGGTACCTACGCTTTGGAATGGGCAACTAGTTTCATTTTTCTGACCGACCTACCTTGATATAAATGATTTGAGTTTTGAGTTTTTTATAGTTCCGTCAGGTTTTTCCTCAAAGTTGTGTCTACCGAGCTAGATGAATAGCCCAAGGTAGATATAATCCTTCACAACTTCGAGGAGCGACCCTTCCATGTGGATTGGCAAGACGTGTGAATTGTACATGACATTCGTCTTTTCCAAATTCATGCCGAGGCCAACCCGCCGAGAGGCACTATTTAGGCTGTGCAACATGCGGTCTAACTGTTCCGGTGTCTCTGCTATTACAACGATGTCATCGGCAAAGCGAAGGTGTGAGATGTCCAGTCCAGCGTCTTATAGTGGTCCTCCAACGCATTGGTGAACAGTAACAGGGATATCATATTGCAGAGCGGCCAGAACTGCCCATATTTCGACGAAGTCGAAGGCTTTCTCATACTCCATAAATGCCATACACAGCGGCTGGTTGTACTCCTCGGTCTTCTGGTTAATTTGCCGAACAGTGTGAATGTGGTCTACGGAACTGCAGCCTTTTCGAAAACCGGCTTGTTCTGGTGGCTCGAACTCGTCTAGTCTTCTGGCGAGACGGTTAGTGACGCCTCTCGAGAAAAGCTTGTATACGTGGCTCAAAAGTGAGATATTGTTCCTCAGCATGGTTTTGTTAACTCTAAAGACCGTAAGCAATCATTATTTAAAATTTTCAAATATTCTTGGTGCACTGTAAGGGCTGTAAAGGCTTAAATTACCAGCTCGCAATCTTTTGCGCAAGTAGTAGCGAGTCATCTGGATGACGCAATTTTTAATACACCATTCCGTTCTTGTAGAGAAGACCTCTGACATCGGTGACCACAGGATCTCCAGCTTTTTTGCCAAGTCTTATCGAATCAAGCTTGTAGGCGCTTTCATATTTTTTGTAAAATTTTGAAGTCCAAATTGTGAATAACATAGGGCTTACTGGGGCGAGCTCATCAAGAGAATGTACACCCTAGTGACTGTATTAACTGTAAATTGGAGGTTTAGAAAGCCGTTCCAGAGTGGAGTGGACACTGTCCACCTGCATCATCGTATGGGACCTTCTCGAGTTTAAATTGTTCAATCTCAATGAATTTTGCACTATAAAACTCTTCCTCTCGACTTACGTTTAAACAGTTAATAACGCGTAAAGAGTACGAGTTCAAACACGCAAAATCTGATATGTGCATTTTTTTGTTTGAAATTCGTTCGGATTTGAATATAAGGTTCACATTTAAACTGTTTTTTCATTGCAAATAAACACTTTAAAGTTTTTGTCAAATCGAGATTCATTGGGAATTTTTACATAAGGGTTTTGGCAATAAATGTGGCTATCAAAATTGATGAAGTAAATCGAAAAAAATAAACAAGAAAATCCACATACGGGTTTTGGCAAGCACACCGACGATTGGCAGAATTACCGACATCGGCACCGTTGCCATACACAGAAATAGAATAGATAAAAGGATAGATATCCTATTTGGGGATACAAATGCTTGATAGTCTACAAGTGCTTAATGCATAAATAAACATGCTTTTCGTTGGAGATCAAGCGTGAAGTAATTTTGTTAAGTTTTAATCCGCCAGATGGCGAACTATCTTTGCTAATTTATGCAGTTGATAGGTAGCGCTGGTTAATAAAATGTCACTCTAATAAACTTGTTTGTGTATGATGCGATTGATAGATGGCGTTGAATACAATAATGTCACGCTAAGGCAGTGTCAGGGTAGTTTGTTAGCAAAAAGTTTTCAAACCAAAGATCCACCATATTACACAGCGTAAAAAAAGCTCAACTCATGAGTTATGACTGACGGAATAAATTAAAATAAACCCAAAAACTCTCAATAATAATAATTATGAAAGCAAATAAGAATTAAAATTGTTTGTTTTGATTGAATCCGTCAAATCCAATCGTTCCAACACGGTCCATCAGTTATTTCACTACAGAACACATACCTACAGTATTTAGTACTTTATAGTTATAGTCCTTAAAGAGCCTCACTACAATTATTATAAGAAAAGCAGTAATTTCACCAATGAAACTGAATTGAACGATATCAGCACTGCCAAAATGCCAAGAGTAGTTGTACTCTTTGAGCACTAGTGCACTGCGTCTAGGAGCTGTCACTGTCACTATTTTCTGTGGAATATTGACACTGACAGCTCTTGCACGCGTTCTAAATAAGCACATTTCGTTCGGTTAAATTGGTGAAATTGGCAGTTAGCAATTGGCAACCCTCTCTACCCTAACCAAGTAGTTATGTACCTATTCTATTTAGCTGTAACGAAAACTACAAAAACCATCAAATTAAAAAGAGTAAGAATAAAATACTTTCTTTAATTCTTAAAAATCTATAAAGATGGAGAAACTGACTGATTCACTGACATTTCAACGCACAGCCGAAACTACTGGGACAAGGAACGTGAAATTTGGCACATAGCTTCCTTTTATCATGTAGGGAAGCACTAAGAGTTGTTGGAAATTCAGTCTTTAGGGGGGTGAAAAGGAGGGATTTTGTTTGTATTACTCTTACTCCTTGAGTTAATAAACTTGGTAAATTATGAAGTTTGTCATTTTGAACTTCTGTAAACTACCCCATTTGCTTTGACAGCCTCTTATCCGAAGAGGATGGCTGAGAGGAGGCTGTCAAAGTTTGAATGGAAGAATTTTAACGCGCGATCCGCAATTTTTATTTTATTTTTTATATGGCATCTCGTAGTTGACCTTGAGAGGTCGTGACTACTTAACCGGACTATCCTGTGGCTGCCTTAAGCGGACTCAAAGCCTCCAGCCAGGGGCGTAAAACTACTTACATTACTAAGCGAACGCTCGCTAAGGGCACCCCCTGTGGGGTACGGACCTCGGCTTAGGGCGTCGCTGACGGGAGGACAGCAAGATGGGACAGGCTGGATCTGGATTATATTATTATTATCAGGGGAATTTAAAGCTACAGGCTCAGCTACGGCGCGGGCTGGCACTTTGTCGAGCAAGGGTCGGGGGGGACAGTTACGTCGGGATCTTCGCGAGGAACCTCGGCGGCGAGGTCGGAATGTCGGTCTGTGTTTGTGCACTGTACTGGTGGCCCTACTGCTCTCCTGAATGAAACTTATGTGGTCATCGGGATCGGTGAGGACATGCTTGGGACGGCGGACATGACTAATGGAGGAGGGAATATAGCTAGCGGCCTTGACAACCAGAGGGTTCCGGTGATTCGCGGCGGTCTCGAAGAAACGCTTTGAAATGCGTTTCATGAACTGACGGATAGTGGGAATCTTTAGGTCAACGTGAAGGATCTCGTTGCGAACGTACCAGGGGGAGCCTGTAATCCTACGGAGGAACTTGTTCTGGAGGGTCTGCATTCTATTGAAGCGATAGGGCTTGGCGTGTGCAAAGACTGCACTGGCATATGTCATGATCGGGCGGATGCACGCTGTGTAGATACGCATTTTGCACTTTAGTGACAATTTGCTACGTGCATTTAGGACAAAGTGAAGTCTACCTAGAGCGAAGGCGGCGCGCGAACGAGCCGCCTTAATGTGCTCTGAAAAAGAGAGGTGCTCATCGAGCACTACACCCAGATATTTGGCTCGCTTCTCCCAAGGGATCGGCTTGCCGAACATGGTGATCGGTCGAGGAGGGCAGGGATTGCGACGCAGCTTTGAGAAAAGAACCGCTTGACTTTTGTCGGGATTGACTTCGATTAGCCATTTTCTAAACCAAGCGCCAAGCTTGTTCATTTGGGTTTGGAGAATGCGAGCTATCGAATTTTCATCACGGCCGGTGTAGTAGATGGCCGTGTCGTCTGCGAACAGGGCCAACTGCGCCTTACTGCACTTGGGCATATCGCTGGTGAATAGCGTGAAAGCTAGAGGAGAGATCACAGAGCCCTGAGGGACTTCTGCGCGAATAGGGTGGGGGGAGGACAGCGCTCCTTCGATGCGATAACGGAAGGTGCGGTTCGACAAAAAGTCCCGTAAGATGAGCACGAGACGATCTGGCACACCGAGTTGGTACAGCTTATATAATAAGCCGTTGTGCCAGACTTTGTCGAACGCTTTCGCTATGTCGAAGAAGACAGCACCGGTCATCAAACCTCGTTGGAAGCGATCCGCTAAACTCAAAACTCAGTATTTATACTTAAAACCAAAAATAAAGAATAACCTTTATCAGGGTTATTTGAAAATCTGAAACTGGGTAGTCAATTTTGCAGGAGAGGGTTTTACTGTGTGGCTTCATTATCTCTAAAATTTGGTATTAAATTCATAATCTTTGAGCCAAGTCATGGAAACATTGCAAACACATTTCATAAATTCCACCCCTGTGGGAGTGATTTTTGGAAATGGGAATACGGTTTGTATGAAAATTCTTATTCATTTAGTGAATTAAATTGAAACTTGGCCCGAATACTTCGAGTTAACTTTATGATATTCTAAAACTTACTTTGATACTGTTTTTAGACCGCTTTATGAATCTTCGTTCAGAAACACACATATTTTTCTTTTTATTACATATTGGTGTTAGTTTTATATTTATATTATTTTCGGTACAAAACAGAGCGATTAATGTTACATTATTTTAAATTAAATTGTAAAAAATATATAACGTAATACCCCTTGGCCAAATGGTGCTATGTTCAGAATGGTTTGTTCCTTTTGACATTTCGAGTTCGATGTAAAAGGACACGCGAACGTAGGCAAAGTATCGCCAGCGTTCGCTTTCTTTTATCAGGTAATTAGAATTTTCCCCATTGTTCGCATAATTATCATCACATATGTTTCTGAAGTGAACCTACACTGACCATTTTACAATAAATTATTTGTCACGTCCTACAGATTGAGGTTATATCGAAGTCTATGCCACATATCGGACGGTTGTTTTCGTATATTTTCAATTAATTGTGGTGCTAAAGTGTGGTTTTTCGGTAACAGTTATGTCTAGAAATAAAAACCGTGAGGAGACCGACAAACTCACGCGTATCGCTATCGTGAATGCGGATCGCTGCAAGCCGAAAAGATGCAGGCAGGAGTGCAAGAAGAGCTGCCCCGTGGTGCGTATGGGCAAGCTGTGCATCGAGGTCACGCCCAACGATAAGATCGCCACGATCTCCGAGGAGCTGTGTATCGGATGCGGTATTTGTGTCAAGGTAAAACTTTCCACAATGTTTTTCATTTTTGCTGACCCATGTCAACACTTGGTGACTTCAGCATGTCCACCCCATTCTTAAGTAAAACACATACCTCTTTTTAGCTTGAAGTAAATAAAGTATACAAGATAGTTACTGTATATTTGTTAATTTAAATCTGAAAGGAAAACATGGAAAAATGTATTATTTTGATAACATATATACCTCAGTAAACATACACAGAGAATAGACGATGTTTGAACTGTATATTCTGTTTATGCATGTTTGATGAGAATATTGAGTGCTAAATTAACCAGATTCTGATTTACAAAGTATACTAACAAAAAAAAAACTTTTCAGAAATGCCCCTTTGACGCAATCACTATTATCAATATCCCATCCAACTTGGAGAAGCATACCACCCACCGGTACTCAAAGAACTCCTTCAAGCTCCATCGTTTGCCCATCCCTCGGCCTGGTGAAGTATTGGGGCTGGTCGGCCAGAACGGTATCGGCAAGTCAACTGCACTAAAGATTCTTGCTGGAAAACAGAAGCCCAACTTGGGACGTTTTGCTGTAAGTTGTATTATTTTAATCATTCATGCTTACTATTTATTAATGTTAATAGTAAGTTCAGCCACTTTCAATAATACTAAAGTTTCATTGCTAAGAATGTTGACCTTATAAATTATGCAATTCACCTGTTAACTGTCAACTCAGAAAGTAGCAACATTCCAGTTCCACAATATTAGCATATTGTTATTATTAACATAGTAGTGACCTTATTTAACTGAAAGCTGGCAAAATAAATGCATCAATATATTATTAGAAAGACGCTATCTTAACAAAAATGGAAATCCCTGATTATTAGTCTTACTAATCTAAACTTTAGTTGTTTTGTTCCATTTTCCTTAAAAAACCAGTTTAGCTTGAGCCCTGCAATTATTCATAATATTATTAAATTATAAATATAAAGTATATTTATAATTTAATAATATTATGAATTTCCAATGAAAAGTTATGCCATTTTTTTTATAGCTGAGTGTTCTAGATGATTTCCCACTCCATTATCTCATAATTCATTTTATAATATGCATAACATGTTTTTAAAAGGTATTAAAATTACCATGTGTGAGTTTTTAAAAGGTATCCAAATTACCGCGTGTGCAGAGAACCAATAACTGCCACTTGCATTGTCATCTAGTGCAATTTCATTAATGTGTCGTGAGCCTGATTCGCTTGTATAAGCAGTCAAGAGGCTGTTATAGTAATTGATAGGAACAAACAAAGCACACAATCTATTTTTATTTTTTAAAACTCACTTTTGCATGTCATTTAAAAAAAAAAAAAAAAAAAAACCAGTTGCCCCTTACAAAAGATAGTTTTCCGTGGAGAAATATGTCAAGAAACTCCATATTTATTCTTTTAAAATGGCTTACAATATTTAATATATTTATTTTGTCTTATCTTTCTATCAGGACCCTCCAGACTGGCAAGAGATTCTGTCTCACTTTCGCGGCTCTGAGCTGCAGAACTACTTCACAAAGATCCTCGAAGATGACCTAAAAGCCCTGATCAAGCCTCAATATGTGGATCAAATCCCTAAGGCTGTCAAGGGCACTGTCGCTCAACTCCTTGACAAGAAAGATGAAAGAAAAAATCAGACTGAAATCTGTAAAATGTTGGGTAAGATAAGTTATTTTAAGAGTGAAGCCGCTCAGTGAGCGGTGCCAATGCGTCGTCGTATAAATCACATTGCCATGCCACATGGTGTGTTACCTGGTATGTTACATGCTACTGGGTTTAAAGTATCCTGTCCTAACCCAAGTCATACTCTGTGTGCCAAATTTCCTCCAAATCCTTTCAGCCATTAATTCGTGAAAAGGTAACAGACAGTTACTTTTGCATTTATAATGTCATATTAGTTTATGGATATTACGTGAAATAAATAAACATTGCTTGATGTTCTGCTCAGATCTATCCCACATTCGCGACCGCCAGATCGCCGCTCTATCTGGTGGAGAACTGCAGCGCTTTGCTTGCGCCATGGTGTGCATCCAGGATGGAGACATCTTCATGTTCGATGAGCCTTCCTCTTATTTGGATGTTAAGCAGCGACTTAATGCTGCCCGCACAATTCGGTCGCTTATCCATCCTGACAAGTAAGTCAATTGTTATTATACTTCATGGCATTTAAAACAACTTAGAAAAGAAGGATTTCCACAAAATTAAAGACAAAATAGTAAACTTACAATGTCACAAGTAACACTCCAAAGTTCTTCTGATCCACCCCAGAGTCAACAATATAATAGTGATAAGTCATTACAGCCCAACCCCAGAAGCTTTAGGATTTACTGAATATTTATATTCCTTTTTTGTCCAGGTTCATTATCGTAGTGGAGCATGATTTGTCAGTATTGGACTATTTGTCTGACTTCATTTGCTGCCTGTACGGCGTACCCGGTGCTTACGGTGTTGTGACTATGCCTTTCTCTGTTAGGGAAGGTAAGATTTTCGAAAATAGAAATGCAGTAGTCATTATTAAGATTTTTGTTTATGTTTAATCCATTTTTTGATTTCATTTTTAGGCATTAATATATTCCTTGATGGGTTTGTACCCACTGAAAACATGAGATTCAGGACTGAATCGTTAGTTTTTAAAGTCGCTGAGTCTGCCACTGAAGAAGAGGTAAGTTGAGCACAATCCAAAAACATATATTTTTTAAATTGATAAACTGACCCTTGTATTGTTTTTACAGATCAAAAGGATGAATCATTATGAATATCCTGAAATGTCGAAAAGTATGGGTGACTTCAGTTTGAAAATACAAACTGGTGAATTCTCGGATTCCGAAATTCTGGTGTTGCTCGGAGAGAACGGTACTGGCAAAACTACATTCATTAGAATGTTAGCCGGCAATTTGGAGCCCGATGACGGTATGTTTCAACCATTTTTTTTTTATAAATCGTTTTGATAACTACATTATAATTTGTACGATTTTGATGTCTTCAATTTATTTTTCGACCGCGTATCCGAAACTGCTTTTCTACGATCAAATAAGGCCGCATTCCGAGTTAGACCATAATCGCTGACAGCGCTCACATCGAAAATTTGCGTACCGATTTAGATATCACGATTATGACAGCTGAGAACTGTCAACATTTCGCTCACAGTGATATTTCTAAAGGGCATGGTCGGCGTTATCGCAAGATGGCGCATGTCATGACGTCATCCATGACGATTCACATGACATCGTTATCGCGCTCACGCTAATTCGGTACGGACGTAAGCGCGCTCAAATCGATTACAGCTCAATTCGGAAAGCGGCCTAAATCAACACTTGGCACTGGCAACAATGGTTAAGGATCAAACAAATTTGTAATGGCAACACCGAGCAATGAAATGTCATATTTGTGAAAGTTGTCAAATTGTCAATAGGCTTCGGTTTTGTTGTAAAAAAATCACATTTCAACAGATCTATGCATAATCCTATCTATTACTGTGATATTTAACCGAAAAGAATAGCTTACTTTGAATCTCCAATAATTATGCATTATATAACAATGTAGACATTGCTTGAAAAATGAGGTTATAGGTGTATTGCAATAAGTGTATTTTAATGAATTTAGACATAGTTAAGCTATTGAAATGGCTAGAACTGAGTTATTTGATTTGTTTTTCCATCCCGTTTTTCAAAAATGTTTGAAACACGCGGAATCCTGTGCTACAAATGAAGGTATGACACAAAAATTGTCTGACCATTAACCGCTCAAGTCCTTATTTGTAGATTCGTTGTCGACGTAACTATTTGTATATAAATTATTAATAATAATTTGCATGCCATTTATATAGTAAAGTATATTTCATAGGTAATTGTTGCATTTCTAAAAGACTGTAACTGTTCTTTGTAAATCTTTATCATGATATGTTCACAAAACATGTTATTATACTCTTAAGGAGGTTATGTTAGCATTGAAAACAAAACAGAACAGTTTAATAAACAAAAGAAAGCATGCTGCTGACACCTTTTTTTTTTCATTAGTCATTAACTTTTATTATTTTCCTATTAAGATTTCAACTGTCCACCATATCAGAATTTTACTCAATGCAATGGTACATAGCAATTCTTTTCTACAAATAATTTTAAGAATATAATTATTAATTACAAGACAAAGAGCATGACATGCAGACTTAACTATTTGTGATACCTTGACAAGCCATGCTGATGCACAACCGCATAATCTGCAAGTCTCCACATATTTTTATATGTTAGAGGCCTCAGCTTGACATGGCCGAACATATTAAAAAACCTGATCTGTCTGAATGCTGTTTAGATTTTTACCTACTTCCTTTTTTGTTACATCTATGTGTACCTTTTGCTTTATTTCTGAGAATAGTTCTTGTACATAGTTTAGTTTTCTGTTTAATTCATGTTAGAATATTCTTTTTTTTATTTTGTTATTATAGTACACCCCAAATGGATGTTGTAGAGCATAATAGTCTTGTGTAGTTCATGAACGATGAACAAATAGGAAACGTATCTTCGCACTGTACTAAAAGAAACATTTCCGAACGCTGAATCGTAATCGGTCTATTAGGTCTTTTCGATCTCGGACATTGTAAACCTCGCGATCGTTTGTGCGAACGAGAACGAGAAATGATAAATAGTCACTGATTGTTTGACAGATACATTCGATGTCTGTGAATGAGTACGAGAGAGAATAGCCGACGAATGACGATGCTAACCGAACCCGACCGACCGAATCTGCAAGAATGAGATCAGATTCATCAGATGCTGACCACCGAGAGCAAAGACCGAATAGAGCTATTAGAACTAATAGAATGAACTAGTTCACTGTCCGAAATGAACTAGTACGGAGCGATCTTAAAAATGACCGAGCAGGCACAGGACTAGAGCATAATAATCAGTCTATATTGTTCCCACTGCTAGAACGCAGGCCTCCTCTCTGTGAGAAGGATACTTTTTTATTATTCACCAACTTTATTGTTCATCACCTACAACATCTGTTAACAATATACTATTATTACATGCTGTGATAAGAACTTTTTTTTTTGTCCCCAGGTTCGGGCCAGCTACCACAGCTGCATATTAGTTATAAGCCACAGAAGATATCCCCCAAGTCTCAGGGGCTAGTACGGCAGCTGCTGCATGACAAGATTAGAGATGCTTATATTCATCCACAGGTAAATAAACATAAAAAAACAAGCTATTTGATACACACACACATCAGATAATTAGCTGCTAGTGTGTACAGTTCCCTAAAAGATCTTTTCTCTTATTAATATATTATTAGGGAAGTAAGTCCTAATAATAATTAATAAAGGAAAATCTCTTTGAAGATACAAAAAAACTACCTTTTATTTATTAATTGGTTGCACAATGTAAGTACACAAAGTTACACACTTCTGCATGGCTAAAGTTGATTCACTCTTATTGAGCTACTACAGTTTAATTTATGCACTCTGGAAATCATAAATTACATCCATAATTAGTTGAGCATATTTTATTATTTAATATATTGAAACTACACAGAAGGAAGTTGTATATAAAACTAGATAATGGTTAGATAGTAGAATGCCTACAGCTGTAGAAAATTATGTGGGTTTGCCCCTTTAAGCAATACTTATTGTGAAAATATCATCATGCTTTTTTTCCAAGAGGCCAGGCATGATCCATTTGAGAAAAACAATTTGATCCTAAACATTCCTGTTGTTGCCTTCCAGTTCATCACAGATGTAATGAAACCAATGAAGATAGAAGAGATCATGGACCAGGAGGTTCAGAACCTATCTGGTGGTGAGTTGCAGCGAGTGGCCCTGGTGCTCTGTCTTGGCAAGCCGGCCGATGTGTACCTCATTGACGAGCCCTCTGCCTACCTAGACTCTGAGCAGCGTTTGGTTGCAGCTAAAGTTATTAAACGGTGAGTTTATTGATGTTGTGGGTACAAGTACTGAGGTTCAAGGGTAGATTACTTTTATTGAGGAAAATATGAGGTAATATCACATAAGGTAGGATTTAACATACAAAGTCAAGATTGTCTTTCATAGTACACAACACAATACTGCTGCAATAGTTATTTGCCTCTAGTTTATGAAAACCTCATAGACACAATAATCAGTAAATCTGCAATCATGTCAGTTGGTGCATGAACAGACCCACAATAAATCTATTTAGTTACTTGACATGGGATTTGTATTATATTGATTGCGGCATCAGTGGCATTGTCTAGGCGTATTATATTTATATTATCTGTGGTCTGTGGTCATCAAAAACTTTACTAATTCACCAACTCTCTTTTCCGCAGGTTCATCCTCCACGCAAAACGTACCGGCTTCGTAGTAGAGCACGATTTCATAATGGCGACGTACTTAGCGGACCGCGTCATCGTGTTCGAAGGCACGCCCTCCTCGAACGCCACTGCGCACGCGCCGCAGTCGCTGCTCAACGGCATGAACAAATTCTTAGAACTGCTCGGCATCACCTTCCGAAGGGACCCTAATAACTTCAGGCCGAGGATAAACAAACACTCTTCCGTTAAGGTTAGTATTGTAAATTTGTTGAAATAGCACAAATCCGTACCCTATCACGGAAGGGGCCGGGCCATGTAAGTACGCAAGAAGAAATATAGAGGTGCTTTTTGCTTTATGAAATCGTTCACACACGTCAGCCCTGACGCCGAAATGTGAAAAAATCATCAATTATTTCATCCAACGCAATATTTGAAATAGAAGCAAGAGTGAGAATGCGATAACATCGAACTAGAATAGGCGCGCGGAAATTTTACTAAACTTGTTCCTTGGAAATACGTATTTTTAAAAGCCTTTTTTTTAAAGGTGTTTTTCATTTAGAATCTCCATTGGTTCCAACAAGATTGGTCCAGCAGTTAAGCTGTGAGCATAAGATTCGTTCTATATGAAAATATTGATAAAACTAACAACATGTTTCTCTTTCTTACAGGATATAGAACAGAAACGAGCAGGCCAATACTTCTTCTTAGAAGACTAGTGCTAAAGACAACTGCATTTATATATATTGTATCTGTCACCATGGTGATGGCCTGCCACCCGTCTATTTCCAATTAAATGTATTACTGTAATAAATCATGTTTTATACAACCAGCCATTCCACTGACTTATTTGTTATATTATTTTGGTGATAGGTGACTATTAAAGACCATACTTGGCCGCACATCGTGATTATCCTACAGCCTCGACTAGATTGATGATACAATGATATACATCGTAATTAAGCTGAAAAGTGCCAAAATAAGAACTGCATGCAAACCTATCTATAGAAGACCAGTGACCAGTAGAGTTCAGACTCTTCAGAAGTCCAGATTGTCATATTTCGTGAAACACTCCGGCCTTTCGCGATAAATATGTGGCCGTCTGAATAAACTCCGATTCGTAACTAAATCCACAGTATCAATAGCATCAAAATTTTTGGATAAAATCTTTTATTTCGCTTGCTGCGAAAATGCACGTTCAACAACAAAAAGTGTCACTTAGCGCTAAGAAGCCGAATATCGGGCCTCTTTATTAAAGGATCCTTTAGGACCATAGGTGTCCCTTATGTGATGGTAAAAACGAAACTTACACTTAAAACTTCTGCCTCCCTAAAGGGAACGATGGTGGAAACGGACATTATACTTGCAAATAAAAGCCATAGAAGAAGCATACCCTGCCTAAGTAGGTACTAAATATTTGCATCTATGGGCACGCTGGTCTGAAGCAATATGGGTGAAAAACAACCCCTCAGTGGATCCCAAACAGCAGTAATCGACTTCGCGGCAAGCTCACGAGATGGCGATATAAACAGGAATATGTAATATGAAAGCTGGTGTCGGCGATGGTTCGCCCTGATTTGGCAAAAACTATGAAAACGCTGGCGTATCGGCGCAGGTTACCAGCTTTCTACGTAACCGCATTCACTCAACGGGTACTCGGCGCCGAATACCCAGCAGATAAGCTATGCCACCGGTGTGTGTGCGTGACATGAAGTCTAATACGTAGCACATTACTTTAAAGGCAACTTTTTTAATATGTATGTATGTGTATTATAAGTTACACAATATCTATTTTACATCACACTTCACAAGTTATATTATTTTTTTAAAGTTATTTTTCTTCCATTATCGTCCCCTACAACTTAAGCACCTGCCATCTTATCTCTTCACCACCCTTGGTTGACTGGTAGAGAATGCCTAAGGCATTAAGTCCGCCTTTGTACCTCTTTGGGTTCGAAAAGTTTAAATAAATAAATAAATAAATATATGTTATTACTTTTTGGGGTAGTGTGATTGGACCGACAATTTATACCGATAACTTAAAATCAAAATATTTTGGACACTTATGAAACGTCAGAAGCTCACCTACCGTCCAATTGGTCGTTTTCTATGGAGAATATCCGGCGAGAAACTTCTTTTAAAAAAATATTTTCCTTTTACATGAGGAGGCCTGTGAACAGGCCAGACCAGGTACTCAACAACATAAAGTGGTCAACAAATCAAATTATCAGTGTATAAAAGACCTACAACGTTCTCACATAAAAAAATTGAAAAGAAGCTATATAATGTTAATGTTAAACTGCGAAGGTGGACAACATTATTTGATTGACTTATGTATCGACGTGACGAAGCCCCATTGAAAACACTAGCACAGACACTAGTGAGCAAAGAGTAATCAATTAGATAGCCATGAAATTATGGGCCATCGCTGTGGACTCACCGATTGAATAGGGATGATGACAATTTTCTTAACTTTTATTCAAAAAAAATTTGTTTAAAAAAATATTATATAAAGTGTACCTAGGTAAAAGCTTAAAAAAATGTTGTAAAAGTTTTAAAATAACTGTAATAGACAAGGACAACACTATCGTAGAAGTGGCGTCACGACTATGTAACTTCATACTAAAGTCGTACATTGCCCGTACCGCGCGACTAGGACAGGTATTCCTGTCCTAGTCGCGCGGTACGGGCAATGTATCCCCTCCAAAAACTTTTAAAGCGTGTAGCTTCTTCATATTTATTCCATCGATTTTTTCAATTATATCATTTTTACTATGCCTTCTTTGAAATCACATTAATTTTTCAAACTTTTTTAATAATAGTCATCATCCCTTTTGACGATTGCACAGAACAAATAAAGACGATTTTCATCTAGCAATTACAGATAGATCTAAATGTACAAAATTAGTAATATAATATTTACCCTCATTGTTCGATTAGAAAATTATAATGCACACATTCGTGCATACTGCACAGGTAATTCACGCGATACTTCCATTAATTTAATGACCACGGTAGGAATGAACCATAGTATGACCCCATTTTCTACTAACACAAAGCTAATGTATAGGTCAACGGTGGTTTTTCCGGGTATTGACACCACCTATTGATCTAATTAAAACCATTTCACGTTAATTCATAAGGTGAGTACATAGTATTTCTTTTTTTTTGCTCGTGGGGAAACTCTGATGCGTATCCTCCGTCTGGGAATAACGGAGTTTTTCCGGGCTTTTACCAACTAGAACACCATGGTGTTGTTCCTGTCTACTCCGCGACTCAAGGTTGGAGAGAACTGCTAACCACGACTAGAGCCTGATGTCGCTTATCCTAGCCCACAAAACAGAATATATCCTTACTAGCCGCCCTGTTATTGGACAAGCACTGGGTCATCGTTTCCCAAAACAAAATCCTCATGCTTATTTAAGGCATCATCATATCAGTTTGTCTACAATGGAGATGATGACTAATACAATATTTGCATATATTTACCGTGTATGACCAAATGCTAATACAGACTGAAAATTTCAAGAACACTGACGCGTGTGATTTCTAATTACGCGATTATCACGCGCCGCCGATTGGCTTTCGAAGAAAATATGCTCCGATAGTGTCAAGATTGTTTACCATATAATTTTTCATTTGAATTTAGATTAAAGATGAAAACACTAGCTTTTAGGTCCTCGAGTTTTCGTTGATTGATGATAATAGTATTGCGAAGACTATAATGTTCTGTTGCAGTTAGGCCTGGTAGCCAGACAGGTACCTTCCTTGGTGGGTGTGGCTACGAATTACGTACGGAATTCTATTAGAATACGGGATACGGTATTCTAGTACGGGAAACACAGAGTAGCCTACCCAAGTACGAGTATGTTGGTTGCAGTCAAAATTTGACGAAATGGGGGATTAGGATTAGGTGTGTGAGCACTGGTGGCCCCAGTGGTAACACCGACTTACAAGTTGTAGGATCGAACCCAGACAGGCGCTTTACTATGTGCAAATAATTTGATCACCACTGCTCTCAAAACGGTGATGGAAAACGTCGTAAGGAAACCGGCATATCCTAGAACCAAAAATTCTAAGACTCGTGACATCTACCAACCCGCACTGGGCCCGCGTGATAGATTACACCCTCTTCCTCTCACAGAGAGGAGACCTGTATCCCAGCAGTGGGAACGTTCTAGGCTGACCATGGGGGCTTATGGAGTATCGATCCATCTAACGCCCAGTGCGATTGCGGTGCTCCTTATCAGACCATGTCCTACTTGATCGGAAGCGCCACCGATGCCTTAAAATTTAAGGTACCATCAATACGTATGAAGAAAAACAGGCACATACAATAAGGAAAGCTGAACATAAACACCAGCTGAGATCGAACTCCCAAACCGCGAATAAGATAAACACACGAATAACGCGAATCATTTACTCCATCGGCCCTTCACGTGTTAACGTAAACTGAACAGTCTATTATAACATTTACTTCCACTCATAGTAACGTACTTATCTACTTATGTATGAATCAGAGTTCCTACTGGCGAATGATCTAATGATCGTGAATAAGATGTGTGACGACAGAGAATATCAACAGAAATCTGATGACGTGTTTGCCTCATAAACATATCAATGTAATCATTGAGTCAGTTTCTGTTCAGACATACTTATATGACTGATCAGCCTGATGATACAGAGGTTCCGGAAATTGACTGTTAGAATAATAATGGCAAAACGCCTTGTTTCCCCGAAGGGTTTTGGGAGACCTACCACCTACATTTCGCTAGTTATGTTTAAGTCCCATGTAATAGGCGAGCCTATTGCCACCAACGGAGTACAAATCCAGACTCCGGGCTGCTACTGAAAAATTCCAGAAGGAAAAACCCTTTAACACTTTGCCCGAACGGGAATAATGATACCTATTGGTATAAAATTAGCAGACGATAATTATGCACAATTTATTATGTAGTTTGCGCTTATTAAAGGAATGCCACAAGGGTCTATAATCGGACCTGGAATATTTCCATATATTGACTTTGGTTGGGACATTTATGTTATTTTTTTTTATATTACACTAGATGCAATTTTTCGGGGTTTATATTTATCATAGGATAACGATCAAATAAAATGGGTACGTACCTACTTAAATTAAAACTCCCAATATATCCTGTCTAAATCAAGGAAAACCAAAATTTTGTGGAAAGAGTATTTTCCGGTTGTTATTTACTGCATTATATTATTTTTATTATTACCTACAGGACACATTGTAACATCCTTTTGACTGAAGCTTATCCTCTGTATCCTGTTACAGATTGAAGAGAACTATATCTTATTAAAATGTATGGGTACCTAGAATACCTATACCAACTATTTTATTAGTACCTAGGTACTAATAAAATAGTTAAGCTACACCTACTCTGGGGATAACTTTCACTTCAAACAATCAGGCAACGCGCCCAGACAGTAAAGTGGGATCACTAACCTATGCACATTGCTATGCACATAAACAAATCTGTTGAAGAAACTCGGCGGTAAACATTCCAATTTCACCGGCACCCTAATTGCGTAACACATTTTCGTAAACGATTACGACTAATCTGTTTGATTTTGACGGTTCAAGAATATTCATTGCGTTCTATATATTGTTGAGCAGAATTTTTATCGAACTTAAGAAGCAATGGATTAGCAATCTGTTTCAAAACGATTCAGATTCCGATTGATTGTGTATTACGCAACTAGGGTGCTGCAGAATTGGTGTTGATATAATTATGAGAAAACAAAAATATTATCTAAAGGAGTATTCAATTATTTAATAGGAACCTAATGCAGTTTGAAGTATTCGGAAAGCTAGGCAATGCGGTTAGTAGTGTTGTTAGAGGCTCCACGAGACCTCGGTGACAACGCGCCGGTAACGCTACGCGCCGCGTCCACCACAGGGACCGCAACGCGCCGGCCGCGGCGCACACCACAGAGACGCGCGGACGAGGCGCGCGGCGGGCAGCCGAGGCGCGACGAGGTGATGTCATCGGCTGGCGGATAATACGTGGACCAGGGGTCGGGAGACTGCATTAAAAAAAACTCGTAAAAATTGATTATATTATTTGTAACTGGAATCGCCCTGGACGGAACTGTGCTGTGTCGTGTGTGTTTTATCACATGTTTTGCTTGGTTCCCAGACAACCCATGCAACAACTCTTAAAAATATTAGAGATAATTCATTAAGCGGAAATCGTCAAAGGGTTAGAGCCTGAGAGCGATATTTGACTTTACTCAAGCTAAGTACAATTTAATAGTTACGAAAATGAACCTTATTCGTAGCACAGAGTTCATATTTTCGTATGAAACGCTACTGTATCTAATTAACTTTAGTAAAGTCGTTTGATCAATAGATCTCAGCATCAAAGGATCAAGAGTACCAGCAAAACCACAGATTACCTACTCTCGAAAAGTTGTTTGTCAAAATTCAACTCGTTGACCTACTTACCTAAAATTGGGCTGACCACAGTAGGGATGATGACTAATATAAAAAATGGACGAAAAAAGGATGTAATTTTAAAGAAGATATAGTAAAAATGAGATAATCGAAACAATCTGTTTATGTTTTTTGGGATTATTCCCGTCCTTGTCGCACGGTACGGACAATGTATGGCGCTAGTATGAAGTTACATAGCTATAGTCGTGACGTCACTTCTAAGATAGTGCTGTCCTTGTCTAACACTTATTTTAAAACGTTTTTGGCATGGTAATTTTTTAAGCTTTTACACTTTCTATACAAGTAAAAAACTTTATTTCTTCTTTTTGAGAATATAATTAAAAAATTGTTATAATCCCTATTGCTGGAACAAAAATATTACGTAGGTTCATTAAAAAAGAATCTCTGATAAAAATGTATCAGTTCTACCTTTTTATCATGAATTTAGATCTATGACGTATGGATTTGTCTGATAAATAGTGTTTGATAAGCCTACTCAATAAGTGGAATGTGTTTAGGTACAGATACGGGTTATCTTGTATTTTGTTATTCAACAACATACATGATTTGAGTCCTTATCGTTCAGTTAGTTGAAGAAACGTTTGGTTTTCTTGGTTTTTGCCTTAAAAAAGCAGCATCCTGGTTAAACCTGTAGTAAACTAACCAAAGGTTTGTAACTACTGAACGGAGCGAGAGGCGAGAGGGCGACGAACAAAAACGGCTTCGACCGACCTCACCGACTCACCGTGTATCATTCGAGTCGAGCGTATTTCGGAATTCGGTCTGTAGTGATTTGGGTGTGTCGTGTCGCTGACTAAAGTACGTACCATTTTCCTGCATTTACCTAGCATTATGCTTTGAAAATGTGAACAAGCTTTGTAATAACAGTTTAGTGTGTATATGTTATTAGTAGCTACAGTATTATAAGTGTAGGTCGATATTTACCGGCAGTCGGAGGCATGCCGATGTTTGTTAATCGCTAAAAGCCGGTCCGCGTTGATAGCAAGCAATTGAGTTTTATTTTTAGCGCATACGTGAAAGCGACTGTTTGTAACATTATTTTCTATTCTTCAGGAATCAATCAACATGAGTGGACAACAGTACTACCCCTACAAGGTAAGCTATCCACCTACTTACTTAACTACCTACATGGATATAATTCTATAGATTTCTCACGGGATGATGTCATCTTTTGAGCGCGAGGTTACCGATAGGCGCAAGGTGCAAAAATACATTGCAATTGGCTATGATATTCATTTATTTAACGTTTATTCAAGTCGTTTTTGCAAGGCATACGAGGAAAAACATGAAGTAGAAAATACAGTTGCTATTGGCACAATGAACTTCCCCTTCCCCCAAAAACGGGTGAACTAATCAATTAGGTATCTATATAGATAACAATAAAGTATAGTGAGCTTTTATAGTTAGGGAAGCGGGCCGAATCACGCCCTTACCGCCCCATGACTAAGCCAAACCATGCCAAGGCCAGACATGATATTAACTGCAGGGAGGAAATCTCCATAAACATACAGATATCTTCCTATTGACGTAATCCCCGGCTCTATTTAGCGGTTCAATGTTAATATAAAGCAGGTGGATAAATTATAAACATACTTATGTATTTTAATATACTACCAACTTTGCCTTAAAGTGGAGCAAAAACGCAACAATCTACATGCTATGCTCATAACGTCATCATTATAATGAAGCTCAGTTTTAAGTTTGCCCATTACTCATCATTGAATACTACGAGTATGAATTGAATCGGTGTGAGCCAAACACGTTTGATGCACTGTGAATCCAGTCAACTGTGGCATCTTTTCTTTCCATGAGCAACTTTACCCATGAGTAGGTACTGTAGATACTTAGTTTCTTGCCTGTTCTTCTCCATAGAGATCTACGTTTTGGAATGGACAACTATCTTCAACTTTTTGACTAACTGACCGACTGACAATTCAAAAGTGCCCGTAAATGGGTATGCTTTGAGTTTAAGCTTTTAAATCTTTCGATTACTGAAAAATCGAAGCGACACTAAATTGAAAATCGACTATTTGTAAAATATTTGATTATAGTTGATCTAATCGAGAAATAATAGTCATGGGTACAGTTGCTCATGGAAAGAAAAAGATGCCACAGTTAACGGTACCTAAATGGCTCATCCTGTCATCTGTAAGATGCCGTAATATATCGAGACTTCTTTTGTTTTGACTTCTAGTTACACAATGGTCTGTAGTAACCTGTTATTATTTAATATTTAGGAATGGGTACTGCTGTATCTAAGTAGTGTTGCCGGCTTGTTGAAACTACCCACAAGTCTTTGATTATATATTCAAAGCCACAAATTACAGTATATAGATACTTTATATATTATGCAACTTGTATCGCTAACTTTTATCTAAAACTTTTGAGACCCACAATTTTTTTTAATAAAATGGCTCGGTCTTTTAGGGCTTTGATACCCCTAAACCCAAAACTCATGTTCCTATTTATCACACAGTGCACCCCCACGGTGTACCCAGCGGAGCCCTTCGACCCCGCTGCGGATGCCGAGACTCTGCGCAAGGCGATGAAAGGCATCGGCACCGATGAGAAAGCTATCATCGATGTCCTCTGCAGACGCGGCATCGTCCAGCGTTTGGAGATCGCCGAGACTTTCAAGACCAACTACGGCAAGGTAAGAAAGAATAATTGTGTTTTTCTGCACAACTATGACGCACGTTATAAAATTGAGATAAAAAAAAAATATAACATAAATATCAACAAATTCAAAAGTTATAAAGTAAGCTACTCCGCTAAATCCGCTGGATGCGAGAACCTGAGAACTACAGAAGCACACCGGTCAATGTGGCGACGCGACGCTTGGGTGGGCCCTATGTCAAACAGCGCACGCCTTTCGGCTGAAATGATGAAGGGCACAGAAGACCGCGTTTTATCGTACCTTCGGTGGTTTACATTAGATTCTCATAATTATATAAACTTAATTAAAGCAAAAAAAAAACTAAGCATTGTAGCCTTTATTTTGTTTTGGTATGTCAGTGTTAAGATTATTATCTGACCTCGACAAGTCACGTTCATAATGGGGTATAACATTAGATAGCATCATAGGTGTGTCTACCTGCTAATGCATTGAGTATTAGTGTATTATTAGCAGATAGTAAATAAATAGACCATCAATCGGTGTTTGTATCTTCCTAAAGGTTGTTACTAAGGAGAGTTGTTAGCCGCCAAGAGATTATTTTCGCCATGATTTAGAAATAGAGATCAGAATAAATTAGTCACTGCAAGCATTTGGAGTGAACTTTCTGCCCTGTCTGGGGAGCATGTTAGTGATAAGCTTGCATGTGTCACCGTACCTATATACCTATGTACTTATTTATAGGCAACAATCAATCTTCGCACTATCGACGCAAAAATAAACACTTAATTAGTAATATAATTCTTTCGTGAAACACGATAAAAGAAGTCATTTTATTAGGTACCTACAATCGATTGATTTTCTCCATTATCTCTCGAAGCGCCTTTTAAAATACCTACCCAGATGCACGCACATAGAAACGAATGAGTGAAACTGGTAAACAAATTATACCACGTAAAGTTACGTCATTCATAATTATCTTAATAACCATTGTTAAATTGTGAATTTTAGGCCTCTAAAAAACCTTGTAATGTCTTGTAAATGGTTCAACTCCTACTTGGCCTTGCCGGCGTAATCGTGTCTTCCGATCTTAGTCATCGTTGATTCATGATCATGATTCTTAATGCATTGACTTTAAAGCAATGATCATTGTTTCTTGTTCATTTCACGGACGCTGTGAATCATTTAACAATGATAATGCCTCTAGTGTTAACTTTCGTGGTTTTATGGGGGCATTTTCTCATTTTCAATGAACTATCCATCATCATCATTCCACTCTCTCTCTCTCTCCTGCTCCACTGCTGAGACACAAGTCTCCTCTTTGTGAGAGGGAGAGGGCTGTAATCCACCACGCGGGCCCAACGCGGCTTGGTAGATGTCATGTCTTTGAATTTTTTGGTTCTAGGACATGCCGGTTTCCTCACAATATTTTCCTTCACCGTTTCGAGAGCAGTGGTAATGAAATAAATCACACAGAGTACAACCTACAACTCGTAAGTCGCGGTCTTAACAACTGCTTAATACAATGACTGTATTGCAGTGTCTCACAGATGTATTTTCTAGCAGATGAGATACAAATGTGTCTGAAAGATAAACAAACGATTTACAACATGAATGATGTTAATATCTGATATCTACATTTTTGTTTGCATTTCCAATCTAATCACATGTTATGGCCACATGTTACATTATATTGTGTTATCTATATTTTTAGCTAGTTATGAAGGTAGGTACCTAAGTAACCTATGTTTCCTTAACTATAACTGTGAGTATTTCCATACACAGACAGAAACCCTTGCGATGAAATAAATGCGAATGGCGAAATGGTTCAAAATTTCCATTCACGATTTCTATGCTGATAGGGTAACAGCTTGTAAATTAGCGCTTTGTCTGAATATTTGTCTGGCTGGATTTTATATTAATCCTATACCAGCAAACTTCAACACTGTTGAAGTTTGTATGGCTTATTTATACCCTCTGTCTGTGCTTATTTATTCCCTATTGTTCAAGCAATCTCTCCTCAGATTTGTCGATTTCGTTTTTTTCCCTTTTATTTTTAGAAAACGTACATAACACACATGCAGGCACTTTTGCATTTAGGTATGTCATTATTATAAACTAGCTTCTGCCCGCGACTTCGTCCGCGTGAAATTTCTTGTTCCCCCGACGATGTTTTGATGGAATATCCACATATAAAATTAAATCGTCAGCTTTAGGCTCGATATTAGGTCCTTTCCTCTTTTTAGTATATATTAATGATCTACCCCATTTATTAAAAAAACAACCACAAATGGTGTTATTTGCTGATGATACTTCTTTAATTTTTAAGATAAGTAGACGTTCATCAAATCTTGACGACGTAAATAACGCACTGCTGCAGGTACAAAATTGGTTTACTGCTAATAATTTAGTATTAAATGGGAAAAAACAAAATGCATAAGGTTTGCTTTGCCGAATGTTAAAAGTACTGATTGTGACATAGTATTGAATCAAGAGAAACTAGAATTCGTTGATAAAACGGTTTTCTTGGGGATCACGCTCGACTCGAGGCTGCAATGGGGTCCCCATTTAACATCTCTTGCAGGACGGCTAAGTTCAGCAGCATATGCTGTAAGAAAAATCCGTCAGTTTACTAATGTAGATACCGCGAGGCTGGTCTATTTCAGTTACTTTCATAGTATCATGTCTTACGGTATCTTATTATGGGGACGCGCTGCAGACATCGAGTCTATTTTTATTCTGCAAAAAAGAGCCATTAGAGCAATATATGGCCTCCGCAGGCGCGATTCTTTAAGGGAACTGTTTAAAGATATTAACATCATGACCGTACCTTGTCAATATATATATGAAAACATCATGTACGTAAGGAAAAACTTAAATATTTTCAGTAAAAGAGGTGAAAGACACAACTAGGGGACTAGAAATAGGGACCAATTGGTTCAACCGGGTTTCAGGCTGGCTAAAGTAGATTCATCCTTCATGGGGTACTGTTTAAAATGTTATAATAAAATACCTCCCCACATACTCCAACTGAATGAAACGAAGTTCAAAACCTGTATCAAACGCACACTATGCAGCCAAGCATATTATAAGTTGGAGGATTACATCTCTGACAAAAATGCTTGGCTCAACGCTGGTTCTGCTCCACAAGGGCGCCTAAACAATTGATTAGCATTCGGAAATGTTGTTGGAGCTGCTGAAGATTGTAAGAACTATCTTTGCACTGTATAAATTCAATCTTTTAGTATTGTATAATTGCAAAGCACACGTGTGAGCACTATGTAGTACCTACTATAAAGCTACTCTATACTGGGCACGTCTGTCATTGACTTGAATGTGCCCTGGCGGCTGAGAGTATGTCACGCTCACTCAAATGTCTCGCTGGTGGTGGCGTGTGTGTTGGATCATTAAGTTCCCTTCAAAATGGTTGAGCTGAATGGTGCTGATCCATACGTCATGTTCGTGAACGGGCGCCGTCAGTGGGGACTGGTCATCTCTTGGCTGCCACGGCTTTTTTTAATTTTTCTTTTCCGATTTTTATGTTTTTTATTACGGGTCTTTCTACATCGTTCTCACGTGTTTAATTTCAACAAGACTGATGTAAAAAAAAATCTGTAACCATATTATTTAAAAGAGTGTCCATGGAGTTTCTTGCCCGTTCTTCTCCATAGGTACCTACTTCGCTTTGGAATGGGCAACTAGCTTCATATTTCTGACTGACCGACCCCTTGACAATTCAAAAGTGCCTGTAATGGGTTTATTTGAAATAAATGATTTGAGTTTGAGTTTACACTAATGACTCTAATTTAATTTAATGCAAGTAGGTACATGCAACAGGAAAAACAATATTAACAACCGTTTCTATTTGCGTAGGTACTATTTCGAAGAATTCTACAGATTCTAGTTGAAAACATTATAAAATGTTAATGACCTATCACTGTTGTACAGTAGGCCCTACGTCAGAGGTAACAACCCGGAAGCCGGTCTCGTATTCTATTGAAACTCCGTGCTATGATAGTCTAGCTCAAGGTCACAGTGTTATCACTGACGTCTGATCAACTGTAGGTACCTAGTATCTCTAAACTTCTACCAAGCCTAGCAATCTTGTTAATACATAACAAATAATTAACGACAAACGGTAGGAGAAATCGTTGCTCAACAAACTACCTATGATCGAATACCGGCTCAAATAGAAATATACATAGCACCAGCATTATCACTTTTAATAGCTTGTCAATTCCAGCTTTGATCTTAAGATTTTTGAGCAAAACCAAATGCTCTAAAATTAAGGTAGGTAAACCGTTATAGGAATCCAAGCGACACCTAGCTATTTACTTCTAACTAAATCTTCACACGTAGGCGTTTAATAATGCACGGCGGACATAAAGATTACCTCATTAAATGTGCAGTGCCCCGTCGTAACGTGCCCACAATGATTAGCCAGCGCCAGCGCAACTCAAACGAGCGAACAATGACTGACAATTACTCATTGTTCAAATATTCTATTTTTCTCTATTTTCTTGGCATAGGTAGGCCGCCTATCAGCGTCCACCTCGGCATTTCTAGAACCTTTGAGTCAATATCTCGTTATCAGTCAAGAGTAACCAACATTGTTTAACTACTTCCAATTTGATTCGCCTTCGTTCGTTGGTAGGAACAAAGTTGCATGTAAAAGGCAATTTAAGCGCAAGCCCCGACTTAAAATGTTGTTACTTGTGACCGAGTTAGTAATGACGCGGCCGGTACCCGCAGGTGAATGGTTCTAACTGATTGAATGATTACGGGGCTTACGTGGAGATCGTATTTCAAATGGGGATAGCTCTAAGCGACTTGTTGACAACGACGATAAGTAAATATTGAATCTAGGCATTCTAGTATAAAACGCGTACACATTAAAATGTAAAAGCTAAACAACTTTTTCGACTTTGACCTACTTACATGCTAGTGCAAATGCACTGAAACATGAGTTACAGGCTAATGTTAATGATAGGAACAGAAGCTGCCAGTGTTCATTCAAATTTTTAGGTAGGTCAAAGCCTCATGGTGATTCAGATTGATAGTTATCCAGAGGGGTGCTTCGTTTCTCTTACGACCAATCTTACTGTTGCGTCAGCAGCCTGTGCGCTGTTGGCCATTTTTTTCCATGCAGTAGGTACTTTGGACTAACCTCTTTAACAAGAAAACATAATGCTTCAAAAAGTCTCAAACACATAATATTTTCTCTTGTAGGACTTAATCAGCGAACTGAAGAGCGAGCTGGGCGGAAACTTGGAGAACGTGATCGTTGCTCTGATGACCCCCCTCCCCCACTTCTACGCCAAGGAGCTGCATGACGCCGTCGCGGGGATCGGTACCGATGAGGAGGCCATCATTGAGATCCTCTGCACCCTCTCCAACTACGGCATCCGTACCATCTCTGCTTTCTACGAACAGCGTACGTAACCTAGTCCTAATTTTGTATTGACCCAGAACTTGCAAGTTAATATTTTAAACATTCTAGTTGGTTGTTTAGGTTTGACTTTTTGAGAAATAAAACGCTTAAATAAAAATAACATTACATACATTATTATTTATTTACTCGTAGGTTAATAATTGTATTTACATACTTAAAATACAAGCTAACAGCCTTAAAATAATAAACAATATCAACATGAATATAAAAACGAATCATAGGGCATCAAAAAAATCGTCCACATCGCTGTCAACAGGAAAAGTGCCCAAAAGGCTGGTAGCATTTCTTCGTTTTATCTCGATGCTAATTCTTTGGCCAAAAAATAGGCCAGGCTATCTGGTCACGTGACGAGTCGACCAACCGCTTGGCAATGTCTCGAAAAGCCAAGTGGGCACTCGGAACCCATGGCCCTAGTGTTTCAACCCCAAACGGCTCGAACATAATAAAACTACAAATAAGATTTGAATATTTTCGCCGTTTGAGGTTTTACAAATAAGTAGGGCTTATGTAGGACACAAACAAAGTTAACCGAACGACCCAGTGATGGTCGCAGGATCTCCGCTGGATGCGGTATACGCAGGTTCTGGCTTCTGAGAGCCTTTTTAGCAGCAGTAGACGTCTTTCGACTGTACGATGATGTTATTCGTGTACGGATATGACTGATATTGTCATCTTTATGTGCCAAGAAATATTAACACGTTTTTAAAGCATCACTTTCAACGGTGCCACGAGCATTTAAAAATTAATGCTGCTTGATCTAAGGCTGCATTCGATCGAATTTATTAATCGTGAGTGCAACTTATAAGCAATGTGCACACATAAAACAGTATTAACGTTTAAAACACTATTTTGTTTGTTGTATGTGTAATCGAACTAATCGAGAAAACCTGATTACGAAATGGCCTGAAGGTCGATTGTTATTATAATGGCATTTCAACAGTTTTGCAGTTTTCATATGACTTATGTAGTTACTGAATGAAGTAATACGAGTATGGTGCTCGTTTAATATAAATAAATCATGTTCTCATTTGCATTTCAATTACATTTTATAAGGACTAGGCCATGAGGGCAGTCGAAGGATATTTGCTTACGTCAACATTCGTGACACTGCGGACTGGGCGCCAACAAAACCGACACACGCAAATAATGTGAACATTCATGAAACAAACGTTGTTTAATTAATTACTAGGCTAGGGAGTAGGCACAGTGATAACATTGTTAGATAAAATAAATGTTATTTAATTATGTGAAAACTATGAATTAGAATTATTTTTGGCGCTTTAATTAAGAGTCCGTGCACAAAATTCACTCTCTAAGGTTTAGGCAAATTAATTGCGATGCTATGTTTGTGTGCAACGTTCACGCACACACGCCAAAAAATCGAGCGTATTGAACGCTTAAACAGTTTTGATCCTATAGATGAAATAATATTTTTAAGTAACGTAGGTACGGATAGTAAAAATCTGGAATGTTGGTGTATATCCAAATGGTATATTTATCACAATCAACATAAACATAGCACAATTTGGTATTAGATGGATTAAGGTACATTTAAACATTCAATTTGTAAACATTCATAAACTTAGACAGTTCAAACAAATTGAAAAAATCTTATTGTCTATGAAATCTGTAAAATAATAAAACAAAACAACAATAAAATATGAGAAACTTGGATAAGAATAAAATATATAGTTAAGGAAAATATTAAAAAAAATATTTAAAATGTTGTGTCTCTCAGTGGCATTGAGCGAGTTTTTCTTGGATCAACTATTTCGGGTAAAAGGCATGTATTGTAGAAATCTACAAGCCTTTTTTCCATCTTAGTCTTCCAAAAACTATCGTCCCTATATATTTGAATTACTTTTAGCGGCTGCCCAGGCCCTGTCCATACAGCAAAAAGGCACAATTTTTTCTTTGTTATGTGGAGTTGGCCTTGTACTTGGTACATGATTTTTATTTATTATTATTTCGTTGTTTTGGATTTCCAAATTTTTTTTTTTGGCAAGCAGAGCTGAATAAATTGGTTTCGAGATTCCAAATTGTAGGCCGAAACCCGCGAGCAGTTTATTAAATCATCACAATCTGACATACACTTTGTGTGTAATTTAGATGCAATTTTTATTTACTTTTAATTCTGAGACAATTAGAATATATGACATGAATATGTGACACCCATAGTTTGTAATTTATATTTATTTCTGTGTCATTTCTAATTAGTACCGATTCATACGTTTATTTTAATCGCATTAAAATTTTAGTCTATTCTGTTTTAATTGTATTTTATTTTTTCTGCATGTTTTTTTTATTGAAAACTGTAAGTATACAATCCTAAGGTCCGTTTTGGTTTGTTACAGTGTACAACAAGAGCCTAGAGTCAGACCTGAAGGGCGACACATCTGGCCACTTCAAGAGGCTCTGCGTGTCCCTGTGCATGGCCAACCGCGATGAGAACCAGGGAGTGGACGAAGGCGCTGCCAAGGCTGATGCTGAGGCTCTCGCGGGTGCTGGTGAAGGACAGTGGGGCACTGACGAGTCGGTGTTCAACTCCATCCTTATCACACGGTCGTACCAGCAACTTAGACAGGTGAGGAAATACACTGATGCGAAGCGGCACGCTTAATAGGGTCACTGGTTGCCCGATAGATCCAGTGATGCGTATCGCTGGATCGATTTCCGTACGGAACAGCTCTTTATATAATAATATAAGTAGCAAGATAGGCTACAGCCGAACTGTTGTGTAAAAATCTCACCGTGAAAACCTAAGTGAAGTGAGCTTGAAGTCAATAGTGTCAATTCACTAAACTAAAAGTAGGAATGGCTTACATTTTCACAGTTCAACCACATTCATTGCGTTATTTACGTTGTAGTTCTATATATAGTTTTAATCTCGTAAAATATTTAAGTTAAAGTTAAATTGCTTATTAGTCTTTTAGGCTAGATTGTAATCAATTACTAAGAACTGTAGGTATTTACGTTGTTGAGCAGACACATTTTTCGAACATGTGATGCAATGGAGTGGCAATATCCTTCGGAACTATTCAGACTGTGATTGAAAGTGTGTCACGCAATTAATGTGCAGCATGTCGATTTTGTAAAAATCTCACCGTGAAGACTTGCGTGGAGCGAGCTGTCAGTGTCATCCCGTCTTGGTCAATCCCTAGCGTCAGTGGCACTGACAGCTCACACCACGCTCACTTTACGTAAGTTTTCACGTTTAGTTGGTTACAAAATAGCACGACAGGTGGAATGACAACTCACTTCAAAGTATTCAAGGTGATATTTTTACTGAATACACCACACCGGCTGATAATCTAGTTGTTTCCCTTGTTTCCGGGTCTGGCTGTGTATACGAGAGATTAGTGCTTGTAACCCACTTAGAATAAGAATTAGGTATTAGAGTGAGTAAACTTAAAAAATTACTTATCGAAAATTGGTCATAACTACGCTTCCTATATTATTAGAAAGGAGTTTTTCTTAAAGGAAAAAAATGCCTCGAAATCACCGCCTAACTGTAACCGATAAGTGAGTTAAACACTAATCACTAATTTCATTTAGATGAAGATTATCTAGAGATTAAGAAAAATGTTGTGCAAAATCCTATTAACTACGCTCCGATACATAAAATAAAACTGCAATTCTAATAGGTACAGGCTTTTTCTCTAATTTGTTTGAATTGCTAAATGCTACAAAAAATTATTTACGACGTCAGCCGTTCACAATATTATTGTTACACATATGCATTTTCATGCGTTTTAGTGTGTGTGTGTGTTTTAGTCTAGCAGAACTTGAGAACAATGCAAACATGCTTTAGATAAAGCAGAAACGAGAATTGTAATAACTTTCCTCGTGTAAGGTGCACATATTTGCTTCTATAGTTTTTCGATAAGTTGAGCTTAAATCGTGATGAAGGTGACATTAACGTCTTACTTATAATAAATAGTTATACAAGGTCATGTAATTGGTCGGCATTAGGTATGTGCCAAAATTCAACTCGTTTTACCACCTCGTTGCTTTTTTTATTAAATGACTTTGATTTCAAACGAACACTGATCATTCTGTTCTGCATAGCATAAATATTAATTACTATGAGTCATACAATATAGAAAGCGCGATACAATTGGGGCTGCAGACTACAATCACATCAATTATAATGTTCATCTGACCGTCTAACGCACGCGTCTAATTGTCTGATGGCTTCCAGATCTTCGCTGAGTTCGAGGCTTTGACCGGCAAGGACATTGAAGAGTCCATAAAGAAAGAATTCTCTGGAAGCATCGAGAAGGGCATGCTTGCTATCGGTGAGTTAAACAATAATTGAAGCTTTGACAAATATGGGAGGAAAAAACGCGGTAGAATTCAGCTCCGTCGTAACGAGCACACATTTTGCGGAACTGCAATTTCTAGGCGGAACAATCATTAATTAGGGGTTAACAGGCGCTTCTTGCCATCAAACTAGTAAGTTTGGCGAGTAAAACATTATAACAAAAAAAAACCTATATTTGTGAACAATAAAATAAAAATAAAAAACTCCGTTTTCCCCCGTCCCTAGCCTAAATAATCAATCATGAGTCATAACACCAGATATTTTCGTTGATAACAAACCTCTATGTTCGTAAATTGAACAAATGGACATAATGTAGTGCCAAAAAGATTCCATTAGTCACCTCTAAACAACAGTCAAGGTCATGCAACAGGAAATTAGTGCTGCGGCCTTGTTCAGTCGTTCTACTTTTTGTACTAACTGGGAATTACCGTCGCAATGTTCCCAACATTGTGATTTGATACTTGAGGATCAGTTACAATATGACCTCGCATGTCTAAAAGCCCTGTTGTCTATACTATACAATTTTTAGGCACTTGTTATTCGGGAAAAAAAAGACAAGCCTTTCAATGGTTGTTTTTTTTTTAAATAAAATATAGCGCTAGAGAATATTACTTTAACTTGGCCTAAATGGCTGAACCCTTTATAAGTACATCAGCAAAATATAGACCTTGATGAATTTCCATTTACGTTGATTGATCAAAAATTACGCGAAAATTTCGCTCTCAAAAATCTTCATTGTGTCACCCACACTATTCCATTAAATAATTTAACATAATATGTATTATTTTCTCACTTAACATATTAACATTAACATAATCAAATCAGTACCTACCCCCGTAACTCTAACAAAATATTTCCATTTTCGAGGGACCTCGGGCAAGAAACTATCGGTAAGTACCTAGATATGGTGTTTAGCTCCTGTAGCGATTTTGTCTCTATCCCAAAGTTGGACTTCGCACTTTTGCATGCTTGCATTTACAGATTGGGGAACAGAAGAAGTCACAGGGTTTCCATCTGCAGAAAGGTTTTCATTATAAAAACAATGATCAGAGTAAGCCCACGTACTAAAATCGCGGCGGGACTTTTTCGCGCACTCGATTTTCAACTCTCAGGGTTTAACGGAGCATTGAGAATCCAATAGAGAACGAACGAACTGTTGGATTTTCAACTCTCTGCGCTAAGAAGTTCGCGAAAAAATTCATGTCATCATCCCGTATTTCGTTTTTGCCAGCCAAAATAAAACTTTACAGTAAGTCAGACGACCCCCAAAAGTTCGATTGCCGGGAACTGTTTGATCAAACCGTCGTATTTCAATTTTCTAGTTAAATGCGTAAAGAGCAAAGTTGGCTTCTTCGCCGAGCGTCTGTACTACTCAATGAAGGGCTTGGGAACCAATGACAAGACCCTCATCAGAATTGTCGTCAGCCGTTCAGAAATCGACCTCGGCGACATCAAGCAAGCCTTCCTGGACAAATATGGCAAACCCCTCGAGAGCTGGATCGCTGTAAGTCATTTCTCTTTTATGTCCGCATTTATATTGGGAATTACTTAATTTCTTTATGACATCATATAATCAGTTGGGATTTGGGATTTTATGGTTTATCACCACATCCATCAACTTCAATTGACTTTAATTAATGTCTTTGAGAACACATTTTTAAGGCATATGACCTCTAAATCAGACATGGCTGTTAACACTTAAGTTGATTGAAGAAGATGCACTAAGATCTTTGTTGTCATGATGTGAAAATTAGAGTCAATGTGATTTTATTTTGTTTATTTATTTTTTTGTTGATGGTTCTTGGCTTCTATATTTTTATGTACATATACTATATAACTTTTTATGTGCTAACAAGTATCTATAGTCAATCAATATTAATCATTCATTTAAGTCATAACTATCTACAATCATAAAACAATCTCTCCTCCCCATTGGTCAAAAACTAAAACCTTCATTCACATAACTTTTGTCCATTTAACCGTAGTTATTTATTTACCACCAATTATTTATCTTAATACTAACAGCATGAATTTTTGTGGTACTCTTAACTATAAGAAACTGACCCATACTTTATGATTTGTGAAGTTCGACACGTATAAGCTTTAATAACTAAAACTTCTCAACGCGCATGTGGGTGCATAGCGTTTGTCGTAGAGAACCACTCGAAAACCACGTAGATATGAAATCCATCTAATAACTGAAAACACCATTTTAACCAGATTATACAGATCTATTTATAGTATTTATTGAAAATATTACGACGCATTTTTTTTCGTTTTGTCTGCGAGTTTTTTTGTTCGATTTGTGTTTACGTGTATTTGCTAACAATGTGTTCATGAAAAAAGTGATAAAACACTTAATGTGTCTGAGTATGATAGCCGTTTAGAATAGTGCCCCATTTTGATTGCAGGATGACACTTCCGGAGATTACAAGAAGGCTTTGTTGACTCTTGTTGAATAGATTGCCAAAGGTGTCTCCAGACTGCGAATGCGATAACCACCTAGCTCTTTAAATTTAAGTATGTCTGTGTCAATTTGTTAGGAAACTAAGTGATCTGTTAGGGTGCCGGCACACCGACGACTTTACCGTCCGATGCTCAATTAACGACATACTGGAGCGCCCGTTACTATATCCTAGCGGTCAGTTGAGTCTTCAGTGTGCCATTATCTTTAGGTTATCTCGCCGGGTGTAAATTTTATTTAAAAAGATCTGTATATTTTGCTTCCTATTTACCTTCCTCACGTTCATGTAATATCTGTGCACTGTAGCTAACCGCTTCGTGTCGTGTGCGCGCATGAGGGTAGCGGTACACGTCGCCTGCTCGTGTATCTTTGACTAGTTTTACAAGTAGCTGTTACATTTTCAGGAGGACTTAGGAGGTCCGATCGGAGATCTCCTGTCGACAATGTGTTACTAGCTCAGCAATGCTAACATATTATAACACTCAGTATTACGAGCGCCATGTAACGTGTGACAATGCTGCAGTGTGATGTTATATTCTAATCATATGATACGCGTGTCAGCATAATCGACCGAGTACAATGACCTATGTTGCATTTTTAAAGACATTTATCGAATAATTTTAAGACTTATCTTCATAAGATTTTTTGTGATACATTTTCGAATACACGTGTGAAGAAAATCATAAATAAATGGGCCAGTTTCTTTAACATTTCCCACAAACTGTGCAAGTGGTAGATTTATTTCGGTATTCTTTCCAGGATGACCTAGGGGGTGACTTCGGATATACGCTAGTCACACTTTGTGCTTAATCCTGCAGAATGAATGAATTATATTGTTTATTTAGAGTTATTATTTTTATACAAGTAACTGTTTTGGCTTAGCATGCTATTTTAAATAAAACTCAGCTAACGTTACAAAGTACAATGTAATAATTTGCAGGACGATACGAAAGGCGACTACAAACGCGTGTTACTCACTGTAGTGTCTTAGGAACGCATAATACTACGCGATTCGCGATGTGTTCCTACTGGATAAGTTCCGTTAACTTAATTACTTACTGCCTTTACATTGTATAACTGTTGGATGTAGAAATTAAAGCTTGATATTTTTGTGAAAAAATGAGATATTTATTGGTGCTGTAGTTTTGTTTACAATATACACATATTTACATTAATTATTAATTAAACTACTATGTATGTTGTTCAGTGTTTTATTCGACATCCCTTATTCCCTCTGCTGTGATCTGAAAAACATAATGAATACATAATACATTTTTTATGAATTGCGAATTAACTAGACTACCGAATTAGGACACTAATGTTAGCTTAAAATATGTATGCAAATAAATAATAATTTGCTTAACCCATTTACGCCCGCCGTGCTCATATGGGCACACCTTCAAATCTACCCTCAACTTTTTTTATTAACATGACAAGTTTAGTTTATCTACGTTATTGTTGAGGTTATTAGTGCATCTTACATTTTATATCAAACACTTTTAATAATTTCATTGATAAAAGGTATTTTTGCGTCAGGGATAAAGTGAATTAGTGAGTTGCAGTAACTACCTAATGTAAGTAGCTATTTTTTATATGTTGTAAATAAATCCCAACTTTTTTACATAACCTTTATGAACATATTGTTAACTTTGTAATAAAAATAATATAGTATAAAATATGAGGTTTTCTGAGTCTTGAACTACTTTTTTATATTGATGTCCCCAGTTGGGGACAACGGGCACATAAGAGGTAAAAATATTCCATTTTTTTTTAGAAAAAAAATTGGGCACGAAACCATGTCAAGACGGACTTTTACAGTAAGTGGTGACAATTACCATGGACTCCAGGCAGCCCTTGATGTTATTTTAGGAGGACTCAGATGCTGAATTTGACCTTGTAGCCCTTCCTCCAGAACCAAGTATCCTCACTGATGAAGAAGAAGGCGATGACGATAATATTGTTAACAAGTTATGCCAAGGGATATCCCAGGAAATGTCGAGATTTTTGTACACAGAGACGAAGAGCAATGGGAGAGTTCCGATGAAGAGCCTTTAGCTAATACATCCAAAAAGCGACGAACCGATCTTGACCCGCGTTGGCGTAAATGCGAACCTACCTATAATAATACTACTTTTGATGAGAATAATGTACAACAGCGACGCGAAAATCTAGTTAGTGATCTCAAAAATCAAAGCGCTGTTGCAATTTTAGAAAGAATATTCGATCAAGAAGTTATCGATCGATCGTTCAATATTCTAAATTGTATGCGACGCAAAAAAATAAGCATGATTTTGATTTATCTGTTGAAGAACTAAAGACGTTTTTATCTGTTGAAGAACTAAAGACGTTTCTGGGTAATCTCGCTCTATCTGGTTATCACTTTTTGCGTCTAGAACGTCTTTATTGGTCTTTAGACGAGGACTGCAACGTGTCAATTATAACTAGAGCAATGACGAGAAATAGATTTTTAGACATCAAGAAGTTCCTACATTTCTGTGACAATGCTGTTTCTGTCGTAACTTCAGATAAAATGTTCAAGGTACGGCCTCTATCTGACATTCTAATGAAGAAATTTATGCAATGGGGGGTGTTTCACACGAATCTATCGATAGACGAATCCATGGTGAAGTACTTTGGCCGTCATCCATCCAAGCAATTCATTCGAGGCAAGCCAGTACGCTTTGGATACAAAAACTGGATGCTTGCTAGTTCTGACGGCTATTGTTACGCTTTTGATGTTTACTGTGGTAAGTCGCAGGTTGCCATCAATGAGCCGTTAGGTACAAGAGTGGTGAAAAACCTGTTGAATCAGCTCAATACTAATCCTAAAGACCATATTGTGTTCTTCGATAACTTTTTTACTAGCTTTGCATTGTTACGGGATTTATGGAATTCTGGCTACCGCGCCACTGGCACGGTACGCGAGGGGAGAACCAGCAAGTGTCCTCTCATACCCGTCAAGGAGATGAAAAAGAAAAACCGTGCTGACTTTGATTACCGGTTTGACACGGTCAATCAAATATTGTTTGTTCGCTGGCTGGACAACAGCGTTTGCACAATGGGATCTAATTATGATAGTGTCTTTCCGTTGGGCAAAGTGAAGCGTTGGAGCTCAGCTGAGAAGAAGAAAACTGACGTAAATATCCCGCAAGTAATTGTTAACTATAATAAAGGTATGGGCGGAGTTGATCAAGCTGACCAGTCGATTTCGTTGTATCGTACTTCTGTACGAGGCAAAAAGTGGTGGTGGGTGTTATTTACGTACATGTTTGATTTATCGATTAGCAATGCCTGGCGGCTACATATGCTTTGTAACGATATGAAATTCGACCAGCTAATGTTTCGACGTAGCATTGCTCGTCATTACTTGCGCCAGGATACTGATCGACATTCTCGCCCAACAGCCTCACTACTGCCAAGTTTGCAATATGATAACTTTGGTCACTTTCCACAGAAGTTGACAAAACAACTGCGATGCACTGTTTGCCATGGTAAGGCTCGGTCGCAGTGCAAAAAATGTATAAAAACACTATGCATCGAGAAACCATGTTTCGAACAATTTCATACGAATGTGCCCAGTGTCCCCATTTGAGCACGGCAATTTTTTTTTTACTAAATAAAAACAATACCACTTTTTCTACTGTTTTATTTTCGAACTCCCTATTTCTCCACCAAATAATACAAGTTATTTCATTTTCCTGGGGCTACTTTAGCCTTGGGCGTAAATGGGTTAAGTGTGATTTTGAAGAAAATGGGAGTTCAACGGTTTCTAAATAATATTATCATTGATAGAATATTTTCCACGTAGTTTTTTTTACGCGTACGTCGTACACTTGGCACGGTGTCAAATAGTGAGCGAGCCGTTTCTAGGAAAGCCCTGTGTAAGTTGGGTCGGTTCCAAAATGGTCATCAATGATCTGGCTACAACAAATATCGATCTCTTGGGCTTTCACAGCAAGCATTTGGGTCAGCCATAATGGCATTTACCTACGGAGTATTATGCCTTACAGCTTACTGGGAGGCAGTTGCGCCACTGTTTCTTAACATTTCGTAGTAGGTACATAACGAACAGATTTTGGGCAGTAGTCTTTTGTAATTTTTGACGTTCAATAAGTGCTTGAGGATCAGCAAGAATTTTAATAAATTGCAGCAAGAGTTTAGAAAATGAATAACACATGAAATAATTTGTGTTTTGAAGGAGACAAAAGAGCATCTTCACCCATGATTTAACCCAATTGGAATGCATCTAAATATATTATTATATTTAGCCATGATCCCATAGGTGTTACGAAAATACTTTTATCTCTTCACAATGCTTTAACTAAAGACATACCTAATCTTTTACACATATCTTTATTATGAAGAAAGCTAGTACGATCAAGGCCGACAAAGACGCTCTCATACTAAGATAAGGTACATCGCTAGTCTAAAAAGCGAAAAAAAATATGGACGACTGCCTCGTTGGTCTAGTGGTCACAAGAGCTACTGCTGAGCAGGAGGTCCTGGGTTCGATTGCCAGGTCGGGCAAAGTGCTATTGGGTTTTTCTATTCAGAATTTCTCAGTAGGAGTCTGGATTTGTGCCCGGTTGATGGCAATAGGCTCGCCCCCTAGTACATGAGACTTAAGCATAACTGCCGAAATGTGCGTGTTCTATAGGTACACCTCTGCCTAACCCTTCTGGGATTACAGGCGTGATGTTATGTATGTATAAATGATTAAATGTGAATGTTTGATAAATTCATGTTTTTTAAGAATAGCCCATTGTATTTTATTCTCAATTTCAACCCTGCAATTCAATAGCACTTTTCGATCCAGGAATACAACCTGTTGAATTGTTGATCTAGCAAAAAAATAACAAAACGCACATTTCCCAAAAACAGTACAGTAGGTATGTAGATTCTGTAAAAATCTCAACGTGAAGACTTGCGTGGAGTGATCTTTCAGTATCATCCCGTCTTGGTCAATCCCTAGCATCAGTGGCACTGACAGCTCACTCCACGCTCACTTCACCTAAGTTTTCACGGTAAAATAGTATCTCACCTGAAACCGCGCCACAGCAGTGGCAGCTACATTACTCTTCATCAACAACGCTACTCTCTGCTTCGGATCCTGCGCTGAATGCGGCGTGCTCAACAATACGCGTGCGTTACAGCGGTGCGCCCACGCATCGCCTAAAGAGCCGACCACTGCGCCGCCTTGTAGACCGACGCGGGTACTCATCTCGTTTGACAGTACTACCTGGAACATTGTCATATGACACTTCGGATACCAACATTGGCTTGTAGCAGTCCATGGCTAGAAAAAATTAGAAAAACCAAAAATGACCGCCAACCCGCACTGGGCTTCTCCTACTCCCTCTCACAGAGAAGACGCCTCTGTCCCAGCAGTAGGAACGTTATAGGCTGATTATGTAGTCCACGGCTATATGGCCAAGTGGTTAAGGCCCCGCCTCATGCATATTCGAATCCGGGGGAAAATATCGCTAGGAAACATATTCTCATAGTTATTTTAAGTCCGAAATAGCCAAACCAGCTTGAGCAAGCGTGGTGATCAAAGCTCATGCTTTTTCTGTATGAGAAAGAAAGATTTAATTTTAATTGACTAATTTTTTTTTTGTTTTTTTTTTATATTTAATTTTAAAGACACATTATACATATCGCTCATTTGGAGATACATCTTCGTAAATGAAATTTCGCAAAAATGAGTTAAATATGACAAAGCACTTTTAAAGTGTATTTACATTAGGAGAAACAAAGACGTTGGTAATCAATTTCAGTCGATTTATCGGTAGGCGGCGCTAACGTCGTTGTTGCATTTAAGCTAATTCGCAAAGATCTCGAGGATACAACGACGCATATGTCAGTTGCGAGGGGCTCCGCGAAATGTAATTGTGTTTGGGTGCTACATCGACGTAACAGTAATTATGACATTACTTTGTGTTCTTTTTGGAACAACAACGACGGAATTAACCTTTTCGTCATTTTTGCCACAAAATATATGTTTTTTGCAAAAGCAACGGCAAAATTTGTAATTTCTTATCAGTAATGACGTTGTTGCTCCAAAAAAAATTATTATTTGGTTCGAATGCGCTTTAAATATTGCTTGGTGAAACGTGAACGATGAATAAAAGTTTTAAGCTGTTTTCAAGATTTCTGGCCAAATACTTTTGCTGTGTGAACACATGAAATTTTTATGTATTTTTTGTCTTTTTAACCGATTTAAAAAAGAGAAGGGTTTTAATCATAGTCATCAAGCTCATCATCAAGCAGCTCCACTTCTATTGACTTACACGCAGCTCCAATTAAATACAATATGTCGAGACTCTCGAGGTCATATCACAGCAAAATAATCATTCCAGTAACAGTGCAATTCCAAGTGATGGATACCAAAGTGCACAAAATATTTCTATCTCCTAATAAAAAGAAAAGGATGAGGAATGCACCCCAATGGAAGAAGAACAAAACAAAACAATAAAATAATTCAAGAAAAACAATTTTTATACAACTCGTACTTGTAAATCTGTTTCTGCCAAAGCAATGAAGACCCAATGTTCAGACAAGTGTCGATATTTGTGCTCAAACAAATTTTCAGGGGAACAGAGGCGTGAAATATTTAATATAACCAATACAATCATATTAAATATTTCACGATTTATCAAAATTTCAGAGACAACGTGATTTTCTAAATTCTGTAGTAATTGTATTCCAATCAGCAGTGCGTCGTGTCAGAACATCAACATGGAGTGGAAATCAACAATGGGCTAAATGTAAGAGTTTGCTATACACATTGGGAATTGGAGATAGGACTTTACGCACTGTGATCGAGGCAAAACAAGCGAAGGCTTTATGGGTGGTGCACCAATCGACGGTCGTGCAAAGCATGATAATTATATTAAAAGTGATTCAGAAGTCCTCTAACTCCGTTAGAGTTCATATATCTTCGTGCAAAAACGGCACGAGAATACATTGATGGTGGTCTCATAACATAACATCACGCCATGGTTCCCCGAAGAGTTGGGCAGAGGTGTACCTATAGTACACCCACATTTCGCCAGTTATGTTTAAGTCCCATGTAATAGGGGGCGAGCCTATTGCCATCAACCGGGCACAAATCCAGACTCCGGGCTGCTACCGAGAAATTCCAGATAGAAAAACCCAATAACACTTTGCCCGACCTGGGAATCGAACCCAGGACCTCATGCTCAGCAGTAGCGATTGCGACCACTAGACCTGTCTCACAATAGCTGATTTACATTGTGACTACAAAAACAGTTGATAAAAAATGGCAATTCATTTATTGCAGAAGAGTTAAACTATGATTTCTATGATCTCAAACAATTTGCCGAATAAATTTGATTAAACATCGCAAAAGACCTACAAGGAAACACAATTAAAACTAATGATATAAAACTATTGAGTTTTAAAAGGAAACTGGAACTTATAGATTTAAAACTCCAGACGGACTAAGGGTTACACAAGATACATAAATAATTTAACACTGAATCCAGCGTATCGTGTAAAGAATAGCAATTGCTCAAATAAGAAGAGCGACCGACTTATAAAAATTAATACAAAAAAATATTAAACCAAGATTTTATTCCAGTTTTTACGACAGTATTTTAAATATTTAAATGGTTCTTGTACAAATAAGGCTACGTAGTAGTCAAATTAAATGTTTTAATCGGACTCGAAGGGACGTACTAAGTCAGGAGAGGTCCGATTAAAATACTCATAAATATATGAAACTCATTAATGTATGTACGTGAGAAGGCGCAGGCGTAATTAAGGAAGCTGTGATTGCACTTTTAATTATCTTGATTCTTAAAGCTTAGTTTGTAAGGCAAAATTATCTTTACAATAAGTTTAGGTTCCTCGAATGAAGACTGACCAATTGTTTTAGTAGTTTTTGGTTTATTAAAAATGTTATTCGAAATAAATGCGTATTTTTATTTCTTTAAAAATGTGGTAAGTATCATTTTGTCATAACAGCATAAAATGTATAGGTACGCGGATCTCTGCGCTATTTACTGAATCTTTGGGAAACAACGACGGAATAGGGATGATAACTAATGTTAAAAATGTTCGTAAAAATGATGTAATTAATTTCAAAGAAGGCATAGCAAAAATGAGATAATCGAAAAAAAAACGTTAAATCGATGTAAATATGAAGAAAATACACGCTTTAAAAGTTTTTGGAAGGGATTATTCCCATGCTTGTCACGTGGCACGGACAATGTACGGCGGTAGTATGAAGTTACATAGTCGTGATGTCACATCTACGATAGTGCTGTCCTTGTCTAACTCTTACTTTAAAACGTTTATAACTTGGTATTTTTTTAAGCTTTTACACTTTTTTTAATATTTTTGCACTATCTGGAAACAAACATTTTTTTGAGCTAAAAATAAAAAAATTGTCAGCATCCTTATTGTAGGTACCTGACATATTTTTGTTTATATAAGAAAAACAATATGAATATTCTGCTAATTGAATAGCACATAAAACTATATTAAAGCCATTTTTAAGTACAAAAAAATAGGCAAGGGTCTTCATAACGAGACGGTAACTCATAAAAAAAAACTTTAAATCACTCTCCCCTCTCATCTGATTCTCCACATGAGCGATATATAGCAGATAAAACAATGAAAACTTAAAAAAAAAACAAAAAACAGAAAAAAAGACAGCCTTCTACGGCGGCGACTAAAGGTAACATCAGTGTTGTGCGGTGTATGATAGACTGACAAAAGAGTGACTTATCAGCAGATTCGGACAAGCTTAGGCATCGGCATTAGACTTGTGTAAGTAATGCGATGGTTGCATTGCGCGTCATATATCCCGACCGCGTAATGTAGCATTACACATGACTCGACCAAATTAAGCATGGCACATGACATTCAAACATGACGCATGACGCGCGGGCCGCGGCGCGCTGTTCGGTGTTCGTAAACTTCGTATTATCTCGGTAATTTTCGCTGTGTGAGCAAGTGAGAAGGAGCATGCGCCGGTCGGCTGGCTGCGAAATAAGTGAACTATTATATAGAACCGTATTGTTGATGCATTAAGGTTTACGTTTAATTGACACCGCGGACTGCCTAGGCCTACGTGATGTTTTAAATCATGACATGACTCGCACTGTACTACTGTAGGACACTGATATGATTGTGTAATTATTAATTAATAAGGTGTTAAATGATATTTTAAGAAACTCTAAATAAATAGATTTATATTACCCAATATTCATAGCCATGGTCAATAATCAATATCGCAATCCATGTTTATTGCCAGTCAGCCTGGAATGCCCTTTTGATTTCATTATTCCGTAGAAGGGGTTAAGTATGAAGGAAAATCGACTTTATGAATATGATAACAAAAGCAAGTGTGCAATTCGGCGACGCGAGGGCGCATTGCGCTTGACGGTTGTCACATCACATCATAATTTATTGCGGTATCTCATGAAATGATGTATATCTTCTACAACGCGAGCATTTCATTACAATAGCCATCGCGTGTGGCGCGTCATTTCGCGTCATGTTTGGAGTCATGGTGTAATGCAACATTCCTCGGTACGAAATGTAATGTCATATGGCATCACTTTAAAACGCACTGTTTTGCGCATGTCTAATCGGCATGAGCCAAGTCCACAAAACCCTCCATGAACATTTAGCGGTGCTCGGTGGATACCTCATAATTTGACAGAGGCCCAAAAACTCCGTCGTGTTGATTGGTGTCGTGAAACGGTTCAAAGATTTAACGGAGGTGACTCAAATGCTGTGTTCGACATACTTACCGGTGACGAAAGCTCGATTTAGGTATTGTTATGATCGTGAAACTAAGAGACAATCTGCTGTCTGGGTGTTTCCTTCCGAGGAGTTGCCAACTTAAGTGAAGAGTGGTCGAAGCGTGGAAAAAAAAATTATGGCGTCGTTCTTCGGAAAGACAGGCCATTACGCAACAATTGTTTTAGAGGATCGAAAAACAGTTACTGCGGAGTGGTACACTAACAAGTGTTTGCCACTTGTCTTGGAAAAAGTTCGGCAGAAACGACCTCGCAGTAGGATCCTCCTTCATCACGACAACGCCTCGTCGCAGACCGCCAAGCAAACAATCGACTACTTGGCGACGTCAGACGTGGAATTACTGGTTCACCCGCCCTATAGCCCCGCCACCTTGTGATTTTTATTTATTTCCGAAAGTAAAAGAAAAACTTCGAGGAAAACGTTTTATGGACGGCGAGGAAGCAGTGGCTGCGTTTCAAAACGCCGTCGAAGAGACCCCTAAGGACGAGTGGGCAAAGTGCTTATCTCAGTGGTTCCATCGGATGCAGCGATGTATTGATGTAAATTGACACTATTTTGAAAAGATATAATAAAACTAATAACTTGTAGTTTGTTCAGTTTTTGACTTTCTAAGAACTTTCAGTGTCCCTCGTAGTCGTGATGAAGTCGCCTAAAGCATAGAAATATAAAGCCACTGAACTTTTCTAGATATAAGGAATAGTTTTTCTTACAGCAATTTGGTGTTGTACAGCAATTTTCTGCAATTCTGCCATCTGTCTGAACAGCAGGCCTGTTCTGTGCTTGGTTGAGATACCATCCTTGAATGGGTGTGCGATGGAGTCTATAGCTATTAGTCTTATCTGAAAAATGAAGTACATAGTTACTTTCTTTCTTCATATTTTTTAAATATTTTTGCAGGCTCAAAGCTATATATTCTATCTATCTGTTCAGAAGGTCTAAACGTCCTTGGCTATCGTTTAAGGAGTCAGTTAGTCTATAGCTATTAGTTTTATCTGAAAAAATAAGTTGTTACTTTTTTTTTTTTTTTTAATATTTTTGCAGTAGAAGCTATAATCTGTTCAGAAGGTTCAAGCGTCCTTGGCTTTCGTTTAGGGTGTCAGTTTTTGCTTATTTCTTTTATTTAAATGATACCAAAAATGAGTTGGAAAAGAAAGTCATAAATAAAAGTAAGATGCCAATCCATTCGCCCAGCATCCATTTTATAACCATGAAGAGGTTGTTAGTTATCTTCAATATTATATCTATATATTAGATATCTTTAATATAAAGGTTAAGCGATGTTTTAATTTGAAACCATCTCTGAAACTACGAGTCGATTATGAAAAAATCTGTTTGCATTTGATAGCCCAAATAGAGAGATTATATGAGAATGGGAGATATTTTAGAGGATGGTTTTTATTTAACATCACATTACGACCCTTAGGAAGCTCAGTAAAAAAAGAACGCTAAGCGAAACAAAGTATTATCGCGGGCGATGCGGGGCGATGTGATGTGATGTGATGCGACGCGTTCGGTTGGGGGAACAAACAATTTCATGCGAACGAAGTCGCGGGCATAAAAGCTACGGTTTTATGTGTGTTGTTATATGCAGTAAACATAAAAAGACTAATGTAATGATGACTGTACGTACAATGCTGAAAGAAAAAATAAATATAATATCTTACATTAGGATGTTCCACAATAAACTTAGGCAGCCTATACATGAATGCACAGAATTTCTCCAGACCAAACGCATTGACATAGTGCAGCTTGTTCAACGCATCATCTTCAGTTATCTGAATCGGCTCATCCAGTATACTCTGACATCTCAGTAAACTTGCACTCAGGATCTCTGAAATATTATAACATTAATGATTATTTTAAGTAATTATTATGGTTCTGATATTTTGTTCTAATGCAGCATACTATTCCCACAGCTGGGACACAGGCCTCCTTTCTATGAGAGGGAGTGGGCCCTAATCCAGCACGCGAACCCAGTGAGGGTTGATAGATGTCACATGTCGAATTTTTGGTTCTAGGACATGCCGGTTTCCTCACGATGTTAACCTTCACGGTTTTGAAACAGTGGTGATGAAATAAAATTGGCTACCACTGGCCCACCTCTGCTCTAATGCAGCAGGCAGCTGTAACTGCGTTTTGGAAGCTTTGTCAGATGATACCTTTCACATTAAAAAAAGGCTATTAATTTTTATAAGTTTATTGATAAAATCTGTGTGTTCCACTACACAACAGCAAGAGGTTGCTCTACTAATACCGATTCGGCAGTGTTTCTCGAAAATATTGTCCGATATGGATGGTGGGGGACAGATTGACGTGATTTACACGAACTTTAAAAAGCTTTTAACTGTGTGTCTCTCGTCATCCTCTTGTATCAAGAGATAGGAATTTGTGGCAACTTGCTGAGATGGTTTGAGCCGTACCTTAGGAATCGATATCACATTGTTGGGATCTCAAATCTTCACAATCTGGGGTACCACAGGGCTCAATTTTAGCACCTCTCTTATACTCAACCTACCTTATCTGCCTACCTATATGATATAGAAGCACACATCCTCGATTCATGCCAAACAACACCAATATTTTAATGACTCTTGGAAATAACCACGATTGTGAAAAGCTACCTATAAAACGCCTTAAATAAATTATGTTATTATTTTAATATCAATAGAATTAATGTAAACATAAGCAAATGTCAGACTGTAACCTTTACTAGGAAGCAAAATTTCATCATCTGCACTTATAACCTCAGTGGTGGCAATATTGTATGTTGTTATGTTACTAGGGATCTTGGTGTAGTCCTGGACTCAAAACTTCTGCTTTCAGATCATGTGTCTAGCTTAGGAATTAGGTTTTTATGGAAAGAAACAAACTGCCAAAACAAAAAGAATTTCCAAAATCAATACTTATACAATAGAATATCAATGAACATACTATTTAAAAAAAACTAGACAGACCACCTCATCCTTGTTTTGAAGTTGGTTAACAATAATGGAATATTGGATTACCACTAAACCTAGATATCGTGAAGTTAGTATTTGTGTCGACATACAGGGCCTCTGCATTTAGTCCACCCAGTTCTTTCGGTATTTGTACTGACGCACACAACTGTAGGCTGAGAACAAAATTATAATTGAGTACAGATGTAATAAGGTTGGGTAGGTTGGGTTATGTAGGTGGTTTGATTATAGAGCACAATAATCCTGAGGCTAACTAATACAGAGAAAAGGAGGGGGGCGGGGGGGGCAAGGGTTTAAATGATAAATGATTTTATTTCTGTAAATAGGTTTGTACAAACACTTTTACACATCAATCATATTTTAAAAACTAGGTGAGATCGGCATTTCCTATCTGACTACTCTGAGAAGAAACGCCGAAACAAACTCAGAGGTCACAGTCTCTTTTAAAGTCCAGACATAATCTTGGTCAGGTCATGTGAAGGCCATGTGGATTGATATCTGAAATGGTCTTTTGAGGAAAGAACCACACAGAATGAGTGGACCTGTCCAGTCAGTGCACGCATTTGTCAGTTGTCATGCAGCTCAACACAGAACTAAAGGAGCTAAACGATTCGACGAACATTACCAAAGAAAGGACATTTGGGTAGGCCGCATAAATTACTCAAACTGCCAGACCATGATTAAAACTAATAATTTAAAAAAAAAATGCATTAAAAAAACAACAAATCCACAATGTCTTTACATTCACAATAATTAAAATAGTATAATCCTTTACAAAGTAAATGTCATTGCATATATAAAGTGCATCAATGTCAAAGTGTAAATAAAATATGAAAATAATCTTGGTCATATCATATGAGGACTATGTAGACTGGTGCCTGAAATGGTCTTTTGAGGAACGAACCACACGGATTTGAGTGGACCTGTCCAGTCAGTGCACGCATTTGTCAATCATCGTGCAGCTCAACTCAGAACTAAGGAGCTCAACGATCCGACGAACAATACAAAAGAAAGGACATTTAGGGAGGCCACGTAAAGTACTCAAACAGCCAGTCCATCATCATTAAAAGAAGAAAAAAAAATGCAATGATCCACATAGTCCTCACATTCACAAAAATTAAAACAATATTATACGTTATACAGTAATTATATACTTGTCATTGTTTAGATAAAAAGGTATGTATATAGAAAAAAAACATAAAAGAAAAAAGAAGTAAAAAGAGCAAATTACACATCAATTATGTCTGTGTAAACTTATTGGAGCAGCTCAATCAGTTTGTTTTTATTTGTAATCATAGACTGCAATATTATAGCAGTCTCAGTTTAAAAATTTGTGGGGAGGCCTAAGTCCTGTATTGGGACATCATGGCTATGAGGAAATAATGACAGTCTAGTAGTGCATATACGACTCTTCCAAATTGTATTCAGACCTACTGCCACATAATGGTCAAAGCTTATCAGATATCATTCTAAAAAGTGAATGCATACCACAGTTGCGTTTTACCGGAGCCAGGCAAGCCCAATAGTTCAGTGATACAACCAAGCTGGACACCATCAGTTCCCAACATAAGATCCAAGCTTTGGCTGAAACATGCCACTGCAGGAAGACTTGTTTCCCTCTGGAAATAAACTTACATTTATTATTTTATGTAGTCGAAACAAAGTTCTTGTTTATACCCTGTACGGCCATTACCTGCCATGATTCCGTTGCGTTGGATATCTTGAAAGTTTTCATGTGATATGTTATAATATCGCAGACAAGTGAAAATTAAAATACAAACAAACGAACAATTTAAACAAAAACTTTTCCCTCCCTCCGATGAATCTGTCAGTCTGTCACTTTCACTCTTCAGTCAATCAATCACTACTAACAGCCACAGATGCAATTATCAATCAATCACTTCTTAACTGAATTGCTAATTCAGATCATCGAGAATCAAACTGTAATAATTTCTATGCATGAAAGTTCTTCATTCTTTTATTAATCTATGGCTTTCAAATGTCAACGAAACGTCACTTTTGAAATGAAGAAAAAAAAGTGACGTTTTTGCAAACCACCCAAGCAAGCATCAGCCAGCCCAGCTGGACTAACAAAAACAAAGTTCCCTTTTATATAAATAATTACAATCATGAATCATAATCAAATGAACATGCATGTGCCTATGAATGCTGTTGGCGCGACGCCAAATGTAGGGATGCAAATGCCAGTACCAGGCACAATAATGCAGCAACCATCTCCACAACAAATGCAACCTGCAATGCCACAGCAGCCGCAGCAACAGGACAAAATGGATAACATATCTAGAGTGAAGACTCTCATGGGTTCCCTCCGCGAGTCAATACCAGTAAGTATAACGCGCCAATGTACAATTTTCAATGTCGTAAAGATGTGTCTGATTTCCATGTTTCTTGTTTGTTTTAGATGACCCTGAAGTCAGCAGCCCAAATTTTACATCAAAACCATAATATTGATTCAAACTCTCAGTAAGTATCACACAAAGTAGTATTATTATAATGGTACTAACCACCTATGTATTTACAAGTTACCCAAAAACAGCATCACTAAATTTAAACCTGAAAATAATTTGATGCGTTTGCACAACCTGCAGCTATGACAACAAAGTAAACTGAAATGAATCTATAAGTAAATCAAAGTTTAACATGACACAGATCTGTTATATCATTGTAATAAAACCATCACTGCTGGTTTTTCTCACCACCTCCTCACACAAACTATCACAATCTAAATGATTTAGATGCATATACTAATACATTGCTTTATAACATTAAAAATCAACAACACAAATAACGCAAATGTTGTTGAACTGTCAAAACTAATGCCATTGCTATTATTAGTTGTAATTACCCCAGTGGTTAACTTATTTGACAAATAATTTCATGCATATTATGTTGCATATTTACTATATTGCTAAGACAGTGTCTGTTTATTCAGACACTGGGTGGAACAGACCCTAAGATGAATAATTAATATCTGTTGAACTATAATTTATTGGAAAGTTATTTAGATACTTGATTATTCCATAATTCATAATCCATAGTCCATTATTTGTCAAACAAACTGCATCTACTAACATTAATAACAATTTTTGATGAAATAATAATAATTCTGAACTAAAATTATGAAACAATAATAAATTATATTAATATCAACGTCACATCCAATGCCTGCTTCAATGCAAGATGTGCCCAATTTATTTTTGTAGGAAAGGTATTGACAACCCGGTGCCAAGGTTTGACAAGAATTTAGAAGAGTTTTTCTCAATTTGTGATCAAATGGAACTGCATCTGGTAAGTTACAGAACATTTATATGCCTGCTAAAATAGGTGAAGATTTTGTTTGATTTGATTTTTTTTTTGCATTTGATAGGATATCCAATATCTCGCTACGACCATTAGGAGCTGAGTAAAAAGAACAATGTCTGAAATAACGCTAAGCGAAAACGAAGTAATAGCGCGGGCGGGCGATGCGACGCGACGCGGTTATTTGGGGTCCGAAATTTCACGTGGAACAAGTTGTGGGTAGAAGCTGGTGTTATAATAAGATTACAAGTCCTTTGTATTATCATGGAAGTAATCAATAAGCATGATTAAATGATAAATGGACAAATAATGCTTAGTTGGTAGCAATAGGCTACAGTAGCTGAACCTGTTAAATGTGCCACAAAGAGCCACCATATTCTACTCTAAGAAAACACGATCCTATTGTGACGGCATCTACACCGCCAAATGCGAACTACGCATCATACTGACGTCACGCAAAATTGTGCATCGCGCAAGCAGAGTTTACCGAGCAAATAGCATATGTACAACGTCCCGACATCAATCGTCGGGCAGTTGCCCACCAGACATATCCGTCAAGTCAGAGGATCGTCCCTTTTCTATACTATCACAATAAAAATAGATAGATTTCTATATTATAGAAACTGCAGGGATTTACGATTTGTAAGTCGTAGGTTTGAACCCAGACAGGCACTTTTTCATCACCACTGCTCTTAATTAAAGGAAAACATCGTGAGGAACCGGCATGTCCTAGAAACTAAAGTCCTAAATTCGAACCTATGAGACTTCCACAAACCTGCACCCGAGCCCGGGGTGGTGGACCCACCCGGGCCCATTACAGCTATCTCTCTCACAGAGAGGAGGCCTGTGTTCAAGCAGTTCTGTTTTTGCATAGTTAGTTCTGATTTAATTTGTTATTGCCTGTAAGAGTCTTGTTTATAAATGCGTCTAAATAAAATAAACCTGAAGAGTGTTTCAATTTGCGAAAGAAAAAAAAAAAGGTAAAAAGTTTTAGCTTATTTCGTATCTGAAAAAAGAAAATCTATCTAGTATGACTTAAACAAGGTTTTCAAGCTGAAAACCTTTGTTTAAGTCATAATAGATAGATTTAGTCTGAATTGATAGATTGATAAACATTATTACCTATTTAAAACTAGAAATTTCCTGCAGCATCTCAGAATAATCAGGAGCATTTTACATTGTATGCGTGTTGAAGTAAATATCGTGTATCTAATTATAGCAATTAATTTCTTGACCCGGCAACCGTCTCTAATCACTATTATTAATTCCTTATCAGTGATGTCCATCACCATCATGTGATATACGTACTTACAGTAGTTTAAACATTCTCTAGAGTAATTGTGGTAAAGAAAAGACAATGTGAACGCAAAAAAAAACCTAATTCATTGAAATAAATAAACATCTTACGCCAGCTTTCTGGAACAAAAATCAACACAAAAAATACTTGTTAGATTGTCAAGCGTGAACTGCTTTCATTGATTGCACCCAGGACCTAATGCTCAGCAGCACCGCTTTCGACCACTAGACTAGAAGCAGTATTGAGAGCGTTAAAAATCCAGTGTGCGATACAATCACTCCGCAATATTTTTACGTACGTGAGAACGTGGCCTAAATGTAGAAGTCTTGAACTAAAACCGATCTGTATTCCTTTACCTCCCTTTCAGCATTTGGCCTTCAGTTGCACTGTACCTTCGTCGAATTGTTTTTGACAATTGGTTGGCATGAATCAATTTCATAATGTAGGTATGTCGTTAGCTTCCAAGATTTTTAAACATTACGCTTGTTTCGCTGAAGGGTTAAGGTATATCAACACATATCAGTACCATGGACGAACCGTGCTCCGTCAGGGGCTCAAAAAGAAAATCGGTGTGTACAATTAATATGAACTCGTTCACGCACGTCCGTGTCCGTGCCGGCGACTTAGTTCCTGCGTTGTGTGTGCCACGACCCCGTCACGTCCCGGACACGGGCCTAATATGTGTGTATAGCCATTTTATGTTTAAGTCCCTTATAATAGAAAGCAAGCTTATTGCCATCCACTGGGCACAAATTCAGTACTCGGAGCTGCTACAAAAACTCGCTGGAAAAAACTAATAATAAGTTTTCCCTACCTGGGAATCGAACCAATTACCTCATGCTCAGCACTAGCGCTTGCGACCACTAGACCAAAGACCAAAGAAACACTAGAGAGAGACGAGAGACACTAAACCAAAGAGGCAGTAGCAGGTTTTTGTAATTGTATTGAATAAAATTTTACAGTTATCTGGGAATATTCTGATGCGTATTTGCATTCAACTACTGAACTAGCTAGTGTCGTATTTTTAGACAACCTTAGGATTTCAATGTGATGTATCATACGATCTAATACATTACAAAGTAAACAGTATCATTATCACTCTATGTCCATGTTGTTTACAACCGTAATGTAAACTAATCCACTATTAAATCCACAGAACAGATAAAACCTCTTTCATATGTTCTGTGATTATATGTATTATGTAGTAGGTATCTACTTAATGTACTTACTTAGTTTCAGGATGTTGTTTTAACATAGGTCAGTAATGTTTTCAGTTAAAACGTTATATAATGGATGAGGAATTGAATTGGCTAAGATAATCTAGTTGCTAGTTGAACATAAAACTTGCTGACTTACAAGTTCCCCGAAACGAAAAATTGTAATAGGGGTGATGACATTTTTTTTTATTATTAACTCAAAAAGATATTTCTGACCAAATAGTGCAAACAATATTATAAGAAGTGTAAAAGCTTAAAATATTTGCCAAGTTATAAACGTTTTAAAGTGTTAGATAAGGACAGCACTATCGTAGACGTGACGTCACGACTCTGTAACCTCATACTAGCTCCATACATTCATTGTCCGTACCGCGCGACAAAGACGGGTATAATCCCCTCCAAAAACTTTGAAAGCGTGTAACTTCTCCCTAATTACATCGATTGAACAGATTTTTTTTCGATGACATTTTGAATATGGCCTTCTTTGAAATCACCTTATTTATTCAAAACTTTTTGTAAATAAATTGTGTTAACAATCAGCAGCCTAATGGCGTAACACATTTTCGTAAAAAAACGACAAATCTGTTGTATTTTGACAGTTCAACAACATTCATTGCGTTATTTACATTGTTTAACAGATTTTTTTATCCAACTTAGGAAACAATGTGTTAGCAATCTGTTTCAAAACGATTTAGATTCCGATTGATTGTGTTTTTCGCAATTATGGTACAGGTCGAGTTTAAATTAGAAGCGTAAGGTACTTACTAAACCCTGAAAACAAAAAAAAAAATGATCCTCGTTGGTCTAGTGGTCGCAATCGCTACTGCTGAGCATAAGGTCCTGGGTTCGATTCCCAGGTCGGGCAACGTGTTATTGGGTTTTTCTATCTGGAATTTCTCAGTAGCAGCCCGAAGTCTGGATTTGTGCCCGGTAGATGGCAATAGGCTCGCCCCCTATTACATGGGACTTAAACATATCTGGCGAAATGTGGGTGTACTATAGGTACACCTCTGCCCAACCCTTCGGGGAAACAAGGCGTGATGTTATGTTATGTTCCATCTTATCAAACAAACATCACTGTGATCCTCGAAGGGCAAGGCAGGGGTCAACAATCACGAGTCCAAAAGCGCAGCAACTTTAAAAAATGTTTTCCAACAGTATTTGCTGTAATTTTATGTTTTTACGAACATAGTATTTTGGAACCCATACTATTATGAAATAGGTTTTATCTCGAAAGTTACAATCGTTATTCCACGAGAAAATCGCTTTTGTATTTTGCTCAGTGTAAACATATGAGTGATCGTAACTGTAACTATAGTACACCTCTGCTCATCCTGTTCACCATCACACCATCATCTGCCTGCCTAGGTTTTTCCCATCCTGTTCATATTATATTAATACTACGTTACTCGTTGCCTGACTGCCTCGTTGGTCTAGTGGTCGCAAGAGTTACTGATGAACATGAGGTCCTGGGTCCGATTCCCAGGTCGGGTAAAGTGTTATTGGGTTTTTCTATCTACAATTTCTCAGTAGCAGCCCGGAGTCTGGATTTGTGCCCGGTTAATGGCAATATGCTCGCCCCCTATTACATGCGACTTAAGCATTACTTGCGAAATGTGGGTCTACTATAGGTACACCTTTACCTAACCCTTCTGGGATTACAGACGTGATGGTATGTATGTAATACTAGCTTCTGGCCGCGGCTTCGCCCGCGTGATGTCAGATAATATCCCACGGGAACGTGCTATCGGGACAAAAAGTAGCCTATATCTCCTTACCAAATTTTATCGGATTCTGTTAAGTGGTTTAGGCGTGAAAAGGTAACATACAGAGTTACTTTCGAATTTATAATGTTAAGTATGGATATGGATTTTATAATATAGCTGTTGCCCGCGACTTTGTCTGCTATCCAGGATGAAAAGTACCCTAAAGTCCTTACCCGGTTCATGTTCTATCGGTGTGCCAAATTTCATCCAAATCGGTTCAGCCGTTTTGGCGTGAAAGCGTAACAAAAAAACAAACTTAAATTCGCATTTATAATATTAGTTAGGATGTTTTTTTTTTAAATTCTCATGGACGTACAGACTGCCTCACTTGTGATAGTCAGGTTGTGTTGTGCCGACCTCAGAAGAATTGGGAAAAGGGTAAGATAATGTTGGTGTTTTTTTCGACAGCGCACGGCCATAACGTGCATCCAACAAGCACAATCTGCAGCCCACTACCTCCCCATGACCATCATGCCGTCGAGACTCGACACTGGACCGACAACAGGGGTAAGAATAAACAATATTATTAATTCCAAAAAGAAGCGTAGCTGGTCTTTAAAGAGCCCTGTATCAAAAATTCATTTCGAGGCCCTTTTTGACCGACGGGGAAAGCTCCAATAGGGTGTTGTTTTCTTTTTAAAAAATGCAGACTGAGCTGTCATTGTGATGACGCTAAGACTATGAAAGAGCGAGCAAAGCAAGCTAGAACTCGGATTCGCTTACATCGAAGAGCGAGCGAAGCGATCTCGGAAATTGGAGCATTCTGGCCCGAGATTTTTCATTGTGATATCTACGAGAATTCAAGAGCGAACAACGTGAGCAGGGGCGTAGCTACCGCCGTATCTGCCGTATCAATTATACGGGGCCCCCGGGCCCCGACCGACATGAACGCCTGTCAGACCTGTCACTACTGTCCATAGAGGCAGAAACTTTAGAAAAACTACAGTAATCATCAGCTATAAATGATTTAATCAATCAGTTTGCCGAAAAAAAAGGCAAGGACAGTGTATATTTAATTTGAATTGTTTGTAAAAAAATTGGAAAAAGTGACAGTTATAAAATTATGATAATAAACAATTCTTTTAATTTTATGCATTTTTTTTTCTTTTGTGAGAAATCTTTACCCCCAAATAATTTTTTAAACGGGGAAACCACTGAAAGCGAGATAGAAAATTGAAGCTTTCCTATTAGGTTAAGCTGTCATTGAGATTTTACCAGGAGAATGTAAGAGCGAGCGAAGCAAGTTCGTAAAATCGATTACCCTGGCTTGGATAGATTAGATATTCTGTGTGATTTTATAGATGGCGTGAGCATAGCTCGCTCCCTAAGGCCAATTCCAAAATTTGACGTTTCATCCATTCATTCAAGAGTTTGTTGTATTTTACTACATGTCTTCAAAATATTATCGACATAACCTCGAACTCGGTACAATTAAAAGCTCCTTCCAGCATGTCGATTCTGTAAAAATCAAAAGGGGCTGTCTCTGTCATCTCTCTCTCTCAGCTCACTTCACCTAAGTTTTCACGGTGAGACGGTTACAAATAAGCACTACAGGAACTAATAATAATCAGACAAAATCTTTTTGAACCTTATCCTTGTTAAAACCCTTAAGGCTTCCCCAAACAGGCGCGACGCGACAGCGCGACACAAAGGCATAGCTCGTCGCGCACCACGAGGTGCCTTTGTGTCGTGCTGTCGGGTCGCGCCTGTGTGTACGTGCCTTTATTATACTTCAAACGTGTTTAATTCACCCGTCTGATATTCCTATAAAATATTCATACAATATTTACTTTCTCATTCCAGGAGTCAAATCTAAGCTACCCACAGTACCTAAACACGGTGCGTCTTCAGATCGGCTACGCCAAGGATATCCACGACACGTTGGTCGCTGCCGCACAGAACATCTCCCCCACCGAATGACGTCATTAAAGCAAAGTAGCCCATAAGAGTAATAATCATATTTATGTTATGAGTACGGGGATAATAAAGCCCCTTGCATTCAAAGGTATTTTTTTTTAATTCATAACTATTATCCCTTATTGAAATAAATGGTTTTATTAGAAAGTATTTCGGATCGACTGTATTATTGCTGGAATATAAAATAGTAGGCAGTATATCTATCAGGAATTACCGTTCCATTAATACTTCAAGAAGTCAAAGCTTTATAAGTCCAATCAGTAGATCTGCTTATCTATTCCGTAAAAATCTCACCGTGAAAAGGCGGAGTGAGCTGTCAATAAAGCAATAACTTCTGTGCCTTTTTTTTTTGGGAATGGCATCTCGCAGGTCAACCTATGAGGTTGTCGTCTGCTTAAGCGGACTTGCCTGTGGTTGCCTTTATAAATTAAGGCCTCCAGCCAGGACTTAAACTTAAATACTAACTAAAAACTAAGCGACTACACGCTAAGGGCACGCCCTGTGGGGTACGAACCTCGGCTTAGGGCGTCGCTGGAAGAGGGCAGCAAGGGACTAGCTGGATCAGGATTTGACTGATTTGGGTGAATTTAAAGCTACAGGCTCAGCGATGCGGGCTGGCTCGAGCATGGGTCGGGAGGGGCGTGTATTTGGGCGTCGCGGCGGGCCTCGTTGGCGAGGACGGTAGGATGGCGATCGGGTTTTGCGCTTGTGTAAAGTGCTGGCTGCCTTACTGCTCTCCTGGGTATGCCTTGGTCGTCGGCGAATACTGCTTATGCGGGAGGGAATATAAGCTGCTGAAATCAGGGGATTTGGGTTCCTTTGACTGTGGCATAAAACGCGTAAGCGTTTCATAAACTGGTTTATGGTTGGCATTTTAAGGTCGACGTGGAGATCTATGTTGAGGATACGGTTCCGGAGAGTCTGCATCTTATGGAGATGACGTGGGTGAGCGCACACAAATACAACGCAGGCATAGGTCATGATGGGACGGATGACTGCAGTATAGATGCGCAGCTTGCATTTAAGTGACAGTTTACAACGGGCTGTCAGTATGAAATGGAGTCTACCAAGAGCGAAGGAGGTGCGCGCGCGAACCGCCTTAATGTGCTGCTTAAAGGTGAGGTTTTGGTCTAGGATCACGCCTAGGTACTAAGCTTGCTTCTCCCAAGGGATCGGCTTGCCGTACATAGTGATCGGGCTGGGATAGTTCTGTGCCCTAGTGTGAGTTCCTTTTAACCATCTCAAGTTCTCCGATTGGCCTTTGGTAATCGGAGCACAACTTGCGATCGGTGAAAGGCCAATGGGAGCACCGAACGCGATCGTTGCGTAAAGTCGAATGGACTCAACGAAACTCACACTAGGGCCTCAGCTGGAATGACAGCTCACTTCACATAAGTTGTTACGTTGACAATGTGACATTTTTGCATTCAAATGACTGCAGCCAGTCAATTTAGCATCAGTATTCGGTTTCTAACAATTTTTAAAGAACGTGATTTTTCGACCGCGATAACAAATGTGTGAATTAATTCAATTGAAACCTTTGCAGAAACGAGTTAAAACTATGAAACGACATTCTTGATTTCTGTTTTATTGCTGTAGAAAGTAGAAACTTTTCTAGAAATCTAATCATGACCTGTCACATTTATTAACTAGCCTGGTGTCAGGCTAATTAATAAATAAAATAAGTTTATTGACACAAAATACCTTTGCATACAATAATAATAATAAAATAATCTTTACGGTTTGAGACATTTATTTCTCAAAAAGAATACAATTCACTTATTAAGAGAAATACAAGGTAATCTTAAAACTAAATGTTAGAATTACTTATGAGGAGGGTAGGTTTTAGTAACGTATCAGACAACTTCTACAGTGTTGTGGGTAAAAGGTAAAAAATGAGTGCACTATTACATATTGATTCCAAAAGGCAAGTCAATAGCAATCACAAATTTAACCATATATGTGTATTGTTAAGTGTCGGGAATAAAGAGTAGGTAATTTAGTCTTCCCTATAATTAGCAAATTAGTAAATAATTAATAAAAATAATTGATGAGGATGTATAAATTATTGCGGTGGGTCAGATTCAAAATCTAGAGAAATCTTTCAAGATGTGGTGCTTTATGGTTCTTTTGTATAAAGTGAAGGACTGAATCTCTTTAATGTCATTAGGTAATTTATTATACACCTCTGCTCCTTCGTATAGTATATTTTTTCTTCCGTAATTAGTTCGTGGTGGTCTTAAGCAAATGTTGTTTTTTCGTCTGGTACTACGTTTCTGTGTTTGGTCTTTTTTTGTAAATGTAATTTTTGATTGTATATTTTTATTTAATAGTTTATGTACTAGTATATCTTTGGTTATCTTAATACATAAAATATGTACCTACTTTTGCACAGCTTACATCCTTACAGGTAAAATATATGTAGGTGGGAATTTAATCTGCAACAACGTACTTGTGAACAGCTTGTGAATATCCCGGCGGTTTTAGAAGTAGGTCGACTCCTAGATTGCGTTGTAAAACTAGTCTCTGGCAACAAGCGAGTCGCTGATGCTGCCATCTGTTGATAATTTTGACGAATTAAAATAACCCGCTCAATAGCCAGACTTAGGGAGGTGTCATTTCATTGTATGGGGTATCTGTACGTAGTATTATTTTATCTGTAGTGATACTTTATTGACGTTACAGTCTAGCCTACTAATAAGTAATTTAAATATAACTTAAACTGCTACAATAAAATTAAAAATCGTCCAATAACGTCTTTCTTTTTTACTCTAAGCATAGGGGGTAGACACTTCATTCACGTGTTCTTTATTATTGACAGCACTTGCACTGCACTAAAAACTGTTAATAGTGAGACGTAAATTTTTTACAGACCTTGGCTTACGTGACGTACGTAAAATAGACTTAAAGAAAACAGCTGTAGGGAGGGTCGTAGAGATGTGGTGCCTTAGTGAAATATGCTTGGGTGGACTTCCCTGAACTAGGTGGCAACCTTTATTTCGTTGACTTTTGGATTTTGGGCTCATTATGGCTGATCTTCTTTGAACTTTGCAGGCTACCCTGACGCTTCCCAAATAATGCGACACGAACAGCATGACACTTAACGTCTACTTATGTTTACTTTTGTTTGTTTTGTTTGAGTTCGGCCGCTTGACAGAGGTATTAAAGGAAGGCTTAGATTTTTTTTTATAGTTAAATGAAACCATCACATTATTAATAAACTATATTATATTGTAAAATATGTGGATACATCAACAGGAAATATTTTAACATAGTTTTATTCAGATCTTTGTAGCTACAGGGATAATACGACATTTTACGTGTCCTCTATTTACAATACATGAAGAGACACAATACATAAAATAATAATAATTTACAGTTGGATATATTTTCGAGATCATAAGATAATATAGTAACCACATTTGATTGCACTTATTTCATTTTTGAAATGATTATAACGGCATTTTAGAGTAATTAAAGTTAAGTGTCGATTCAAAACTAGACTTTCATACGATCTCTTGCGCAGCAGGTCCGGACATTCTACGCCCTAAGAATGTGACTTAGAAATAAAATTTTAAGCTATAACTATCACAATAGGAAGAAAATAGAATACTATCAGTCTTTAAAATTAGAAGACACCAGGAACATATGTTTACTCCAATTTACTGTATGTACCTGAAACAAACAAATATTGTTTATTAGATGAAGGGAAATTATTTAACTAACGCCTAAATAAAAAAAAGAATTGAGTTTTTTTTTTACTTTCTGGTCTCTTTTTTTACAGTTCGTCACACACGCCGACCAAATGGGTCAGATCAAGTAGGTTAGAACGGTGACAAACCGCGATACATCCAAGTTGGTTAAAATGGTACCAAGTTTGTTGCACATACATTTATCGTAAACTAGCTGTAGCCCGCGACTTTGTCTGCGATCCAACATGATAAGTAGCCTATGTCCTTACCTAGTTCAAGGTTTATCTGTGTGTCAAATTTCATTCAAATCCATTCAGCCGTTATGGCGTTAAAGCGTAACAAACAAATTTACTTTCGCATTTATAATATTAGTTAGGAGAATAGTCCTCCAGACAGCATTTCGGTCATGGCGGCCAAGCTCAACGGGTCCTTCGGGGCGGGAGATATTATAGTGCACAAGTGTGTGCGAAGACACAGGTGTACTCTTTCCTTTCTTCCCTCACTCTCATAATCCGATGGTTCATCGGACTATACATTTATACATAGGGCAGTCATTGACTATATATGTCTACTCCTAATAAAATTGAGAAATAACGTGATACTCAAAAGTTACCTCAAAGATACTTAGAAAGGAATAAAAGTAAAACATTTGCAGTACCTATACAAACATACTGAATAATATAACAACGCTCAGAAAATAATTAGACCACCCAAGCCGGAGGAATCCGATGGATGTGAGAAGGACAGAACCGTGGGGTTATTGCGTTACACAGTAGGAATGGCTTTAATTTTGACAGTTCAATAACATTCATTGTGTTATTTACGTTGTTAGTAGTTTTTTTTTTCGGACTTATGAAGCAAAGGATTAGCAATATCTTTCAAAATGATTTAGATTCGAATTGATAATGTGTTACACAATTAGGGTGCCGGTCGAAGAGGCGGTGCTTGGGGGAGGCCTGTGTCCAGCAGTGGACGTCTTTCGGATGACATTATGATGATGATGGACCAAAAGCATCACCTACACAAACCAATATGCAACCTTTTTTTTATAAACAACCGAGTAACATTAACAATACAACCCACGCTTAAAACATAATCATATCAATAAATAGCACCGAACTAACAAAACAATAGTCGCACAGCATTAGATAGTTATTCAAATATGTACAAACTAATAATAATAATAACTATTAGCAACACAACTCGGTATCTGCCAGTACATTTCCCTGACAACAAGCCCCGGGGGGCTACATTCTACAAACAATAATGGAAGGGACACATAAATCGATCCTTATCAACAAAAGAGAAATACAGGCCTCGCCTCTTCCACTGGATGTTTGTGCATCGTGACCCTAGATAAACTTATTATGATGACATTAATTATGTTCTGTCTCACTGACTATGTGCTATGGAATAATACAGGGTCGTTTTGTACTCCTGAATACACAAGTAAATTAAATGCACAAATAAAAGATTATTTTGTTCAGAGGTTTTATAGTACCTATTATACTTATTAAAGAGGGAAGGGAGGCCTTTGCCCTGCAGTGGGACAGCACAGGCATACAATAAAACTCCACTCCTCAAGCACCTCAGGAAGTGTTGTCCCCTTGTTGCTACGTCACTAGTAGCGACCGTTTTCGGGGCCCATTATTGATTTTACAAGTCACCCCCTGCCATTATATCCGTGTTTCATAACATTGATCAGGCAAGGGACATAGTTCTCCATACTTCTAGGTAACTCCACCATATCCACCCAACCCTATTGCCCAATATGTTTTGTTCCCATGTTCTACAATAGCTCTGGACCAATCGGTTGCCCTTAGATGAACTTGCATAGTGCATACAATCGTCGGTTGGTGCCTCAACGCTTAAAATTCTCTAAGGGGCCTCAGCGAGTTGGCTTCGGCCCCTCGTACGCCTTCCAAAGGGACTTAGGGTCCCGAGATATGTTAAAGACATTTAAATATAATAATATACATATTGCTGCAGGCTCGCCCCCTATTACATGGGACTTAAACATAACTGGCGAAATGTGGGTGTACTATAGGTACACCTCTGCCCAACCCTTCGGGGAAACAAGGCGTGATGTTATGTTATATTGCTGTATTCTTATAACATGGGAGGACTTCCATTTTACAATATTTAAATAATAGTTGTATTGTAATTGAAAAAAAATGTAAAACGAAATCAAATGTAACACTGTATAGTACTTGTATATTTACATCAGGATTATGAGTAATTAGGAATACTCTTTTACGTAATTAAGGAGTCGTAGTTAGTTAATGAATGAGATTGTTTTTACCATTAAAGACCTTCAAGTTAGATTTAATAAACATTTCGGAACAACAGCCAGGTTAAAAGCTAGTCAAATCGTAACAATTAGTATCTAACTAGTAACATTTCTATAAAGGTCAAACTATTTTCTACAGGTTAATTAGCAGTATTTTTAGAACTAACAATCACGAGTAATTTGTATATAATGGAATATTTCTAGATTCCAATCGTAGTAGTCTACTTACTTACTTAGTGTACTTGTAGGCACATGGGCGCTTATAGAACTATGGGCAGCAATATCCTCATTTACTGCCATAACTTGTTTGGTTTCCAAGCATGGTGGTTACACTATTATCGCTTTGGTTCGTGCAGACTGGCACGCGCACGCGAACAAAGGCACCGTGCGTCGCGCGCTACGAGAGCGGTGCCTTTACTATTGTTTCATTGAGGTATATAAATCCCATAGACAGCGGATGCTATTTATTTGATATGATAATTATCTGCAATCCCACATTGTGGGTTCATCAACCTTTTATTTTAGGAACGTTAGTAGGAAGTGTTTTTTGATAATTCATAGGCGTGTCCAAAACTACTAAACTAGATTATTGTTGCTATAGAGATCATAAATATGTACTTTAAAGAATACATATTTCACTAATAGTCGAGATAAAGTTATCATTTCAGTTAGCAACAGTTGATAACGGAACATTCACCCTATCGACACCAACAGACATAATGAACTTACATAAGTTCCATAATACAAAAAGTAACTCGATATAGGTGACAATAACAAGTATTTTTTGCACTGTGATAGTATTATCGGGCAGCCTCCGTTGCTGGTATTGCTTTCATTGCCATAGTATCCATGGCCTGACTGATAATGATAATAGCCAGACGGAAAGAAAGGTATTTTTAAACTACAGACGTAATTAATTATCATAGTGATTGTAAAAAAGTAATTGTGTATTTTATTAGTCATACGGTGTGATTGGCCAAATGAAAGGCAATGGCCGAACGGTGAAGAGTGTGGAAAGCAAAAGATTGTAAGTTCGATTCGAGTCCTAGTACTTAACATTTACTACTAGTTAAAAATAACCATAATCTTATTCAGCCTATAACGTTCCCACTGCTGGGACACAGGCCCCCTCTCTGTGAGAAGAAGTAGGCCATATTCCACATTCCACCACTCGGGCGGGTTGTCTTCGTATTTTTGGTTTTTAGACATGCCGGTTTCTTCACGATATTTTCCTTCACCGGTTTGAGAAGAGTGGTGATGAAATTAAATACACAAAGTAAAGTGCTTGTCTGGGTTCGAACTCACGATCTACAACTCGTAAGTAGGGACCGATACCAATGGGCCACCACCTACATTTATAATATAATAGTAATGAAGTCAAAACTGTATTTACATTTAATATTTTTGTAAAAAAAAAATTGTATGAGGTGGGAACGAGTCTGATGCCGACAATATGTATGGTTTAAACAGCTGAACGGGTTTGGATGAAATTTAGCACACGGTTAGTTTATATCCTGGATTAACACATACATAGGGTACTTTTTTTCCGAAATCGCGTGGATTTCGGAAAAAAGGGCGAAGCCGCGGGTAAAAGCTAGTCAACAATATTTAACTGGTTATGACAAAGACACTTAAACATTTCGAGTGTAATTACACATTTAATTTGCCATTAACGCAATCAGAAGCAAAATATGGTGAGCCAACGTGACTGTTGTAAGGGCTACACTGGTTATACGTTCTAAATAAAACGTGTAACCCTTTACAGCTGCGGTTAACCAAAACGGCGCACGTTGGACTCACGTTTAAAACCGGTACACCCCTGCAACAAACACATTGGCTCACCATATTTTGCTTCTGATTACGTTAATAGCTGTTTGAAATCATCTTACATTCATCATTTTAACTACCTGTTATGAAATGACGTCTGAATATACTATGTAGTGTATCAAGCTGATCTAGCACTCCAGCGCAAAGTTTATCACTGATTCTAAACAGGACTTCAAGTGCAAACATATTATGAGTTTCACTACTTAGTACAATATCAATAACTGTTCAGTAATCAGTTGTTTATAGAACTAGGTTTATTTAAGTTTATATATATATATTTTCATAGAAGTCTTAATGTTATTGATTCTCAGTAGTTGTTTAAAGTCAACTGAAATGAGGAAGCGAATGTGTACTTGTTAGAGATCCATGCTTACGCTTTTTGTACCAACCAACCTACAGTTAGGTACAAAATGTGAGTAAACTGTATGAAAATAACATATTATTATGATCATCTGAAAATCTTTTTCTACCATAGCAATTTAAAAAAACTTAGCCCTCCGGACCGAATTTCGTCCATGGCAGCTACAGTTGCCAGATGGGAAGACTAAAATATCAGGGCAAAACAAAAGGTCGAGATTATGTGATTATTGTCGTAACAAAGCAACATGTTACTCTTTATGATTAAATTTAAAATGATGAAGTTAGTACCTCACTTATTTTTTATGTTGCCACATGTACTTGGCTTAGTTTTGGTTTCACTGAACCCGCAAATTTTGATCCTTGAGAAGTACTCAGTCTCAGAATAGTTTTGAAACTCAAACAGGTTAGGTAGGTACGAGGGCTGCACTAAAAGTATCGGGAATGGAATATTTCCACTGTTCCTGTCATATTAAAATCTTTTAAATTGAAAACTCCTTGGTTTTAAAAATCGAATATCATATAGTTATTTGAAAAAAGATTCTCGGTCTTGTCACAACGTTTTGTCAAACTTGTTTAGTAGTTGAGAAAATGGAATTGAATCAAGAAAATTCAAGAGCTATGATTTATTATGACTTTCGAAGTGGTTTAACACAAAAGCAGTGTGTTGACCGGATGATTTTCTGAAGCCCCATCCAAAACCACAAATTTCAACGTGGTCGTCCAAAAACTGCAGTCACCCAAGAAAACGTTGATGCTGTGCGTAAGCTGATTGAGGAAGATCGACATGTGACATACCGCGAAATTCAGGCAACTTTAGACATTGGCATGAGTCAAATGCAAATAATCTTGCATGAACAATTAGGTGTAAAAAAGTTGTTTTTCCGATGGATACCGCATTCGATCTGTGAAAAGCAAAAAGGGGATCGCGTTACTTGGTGCATCAGAACTCTCGAAAGATTCCACGCAGGATCCTCAAATGCTGTATACAACATCGTATCAGGTGACGAATCCTGGATATACGCGTACGAACTCGAAACAAAAAACCAGTCACGAGTTTGGGTGTTCGAAAATGAGTTAAAGCCAACAAAAATTGTTCGTTCACGGAGTGTTGCAAAAAAAATGGTGGCCACGTTTGTCTCCAAAACCGGCCATGTTACGACTATTCCTCTTGAGGGACAAAGAAAGGTTAATGCAGAATGGTATGCTAGCATTTGTTTGCCACAGGTCGCTTCTGAACTCCGTAAAGATAACTGCAACCGCCGCATCATCCTCCCTCACGACAATGCGAGTTCTCACACCGCACACAGAACAAAAGAGTTTTTAGAGCAAGAAAACATAGAATTATTAGACCATCCGCCGTACAGCCCCGATCTAAGCCCTAATGATTTATATACTTTCCCTAAAATAAAGAATAAATTGCGTGGACAGAGATTTTCATCACCTGAAGAAGCTGTGGACGCCTACAAAACGGCCATTTTGGAGACCCCAACTTCCGAATGGAATGGTTGCTTCAATGATTGGTTCCATCGTATGGAAAAATTTGTCAAATTTCGCGGAGAATACTTCGAAAAGCAATAAATACATTTTTAAATAGTAATGTTGTGTCACTTCCTTGATTCCCGAAATTTTCAGTGCCGCCCTCGTACATACATTAATTTTCAGTCTCGGCTTTTATTAAATCAATGGCCATTCGAATTTTCTCTGTGGTATACAATTAATTTATGAGACTAAACACCCTTTCACTGTATTACTTAGAGGGATTGCAATGACAACACACATGATATTCTTTTTTTTTTTTGTAGAAGTCGTTTGTTGGGACAATTACAATTTATATTTTGTCAGACCTCGGGAGATCTTATGAAATGTCGGGACAATTCAGACGAATCCCGACCATCGGGCAGCCAATCGCAGCGGAGACCAGCCACCTACGCGGGAGATATTGTTCACTAGTGTGTGCGCAGACACAGGTGCACTAGCAATAACAGGTATGTAGGTAAATAAACAAATAGATAATAAACGAATAAAAAAACTATGATTTCTTGTAATAATGTAGTATTCCGAAACTCATTACGAAAAGTTAATGACTGTACCCATCAAACGTTTGGTGCATAAATATTTGAGTAATTTATTAATGAGCATTGAACGAGGGTTCATTAACGTCTATTCAGACAGACAATAATTGCACATTAATTATTATAAATATTTAATAATAATAATGCTGTACTGACGTGTTAGGACATTAACTGCAACATATTATATTAGCACAATATATTTTTTATCAATTCTTTATTACATACAAACGTCTAATAAATCAGTACTTGTTTTTCTGGAAGTAAATTACTTTGTTGCAATTTAACTACCTTATTAAGTCAACGTTGTTATTGATAAAGTATTATCTGGAACAAATTATTCCACAGCTTATCTGTTTGGTCCTGTTAAGGACTTGTGTCCAAGGCTAAAAGTGAACTGTAGCTAGACAGTCGGACTGAAGGTATTTAACGAATTAGTAAAGCTATCAAAAAATATCTGGCTGGACAAAATGCGCTACCAAGACTTGGGGGCTCTACTCTAGAATATGGTGGGTCCAATGCGGTTTCGGTCACATGTCTTCGAATTTTTGGTTCTAGGTCATGTTGGTTTCCTTCCCAATCCCAATTAGAAAACACAAGAGTGTCCTATTCTTTTTCGAACATAACTCGTAGAAGAGAAAGGGACATAGGTACCAACATTTTGCTATCAGCACATACACTTAGTAGAGTGATAACTATTTTCGTACCTAAAAAAAATATACAAATTCAAACAGTGTTCTTTTTTTTTAATATTCCGTCTAGCAACTATTTCTCGAAACATCCGGTCCGTTCAAAAACAAGGAATATCGGGGTCGCGATTCACAACCACATTGTAATCGTTGTCAACGCAAAATCCTTGATATTGTGAAATTTATAGGTCCGTCTATGTTTTAATGATTAATGAACGTAAGATGACAGGAGCATATTCATTTATTATCTTGGTTACCCTTGACTGCGATCATTTAACTTTAACAAACGCTGAACCCTATTTTATTGATCGCGTTCGAACACGGTTAAACAATAATATGATGAAAGAATGAATATGAGAAAACAAAATGGTGACTACCATTTTGTTTTCTTCGTTTTATTTATAGGCTTCGATCGATACCGAAGTATCAAGTTCAAAAACTATTAAGCTGATATTTAAAATGAAAACGAGATAACATTATTGAGTCTGTATTTTATTTATAATGAACAAAAACTTTGTTTTGCTTTGTGTTCAAGATATTGGTCTGGGTAGCCTTGTAAACGTATCTTAGGAACTTTCCGGAAATTTAAAGCTGGTTAACGGCAAATACGTAGCTATGCAATTGTTATCACACAAAATTATATCAGAGTTGACCCAAATTATGGATGTAAACACATTTTTTATAAATAATAAACTTGTTTTTCTCATTCATAGCGTGAGGTTAAACCAAAGATCAGATTTATCATAACTTTCCTAGCTAATATTATAAACGCGAAAGCATGTTTGTTACGCTTTCACGCTAAAACGGCGGAGCGGATTTTGATGAAATTTGGCACACAGATAGACAATGACCTTGGTAAGGATATAGTCTTTTCATCCAGGATCGCAGAGGAAGTCGCGGGCACCAGCTGGTACTAAAATAATACTTTATTTTAGAAGTCGAAGTTGAGGGTAAATGGGATGATGACTACTATTAAAAATGTTCTTAAAAATAATGTAATTTCAAAGAAGGCATAGTAAAAATGAGATAATAGCACATTACATCCGTCACGGGCCGAAGGACCACGCATTTTCATACAAAAAAAGTGGTACGCGGCCAGCCTAGTGTGCGTTCATATAATATTTTCGAAAACGATGAAGCAAGATTTTAACAATGCGCTAGCCTTAACTGTGTGTACTTACTTGGTTCATCCGAACACCTGCTGCGCAGCGTATGTGATGTGTAGGTAGCCGTCGTGTGCACGGAACTGCTCGTACGCCTGCGCCATCGTCATACTGTGGCTCGCGAGGACTTTGTCGTTCACCAGCAAGTATAGCGCCTGATAAAAAGAAAATTCGTTTGAAAATTAATTTAAAAAAAAAAGTCTTATAAGCATCACTGTGCAAAAATGACAAAATACTGATTTCAGATATCCAAAGTTTGAGAAAATGTAATATTGAAACAATTTGAGGATGACTGCAAGATCAGAAAGAACCATAATGGAGCTATGACGATCGTGATGATTGGGTGAAGGTACCTCAATATAAGTAACTTGGAAAACAGTATCATATCAGGCACCTCTTGTATGTCGGAGAGTTCCGTCAGATATCTGAACGGAAATGACGGAACTTCCCAAAGTTCCGGCAGATAAATAGGTACTCCTAGCATTTATGTACGTGGTAGATGATAAAATAGTATTTACTTGTGAATCTCTTAGTTTCATCTTCGTCCTTATGATGTAAAGGAACTGGGACATGGTGAGTTCTTGTGGAACGAGGAACTTGTTTCTGCCCAACGCGGGCACTTCTCGCTCTCTCGAGTACCGTTCTACGTATAGCTGGACAAAGAAAAACATAATTTGGACACAAAATAACCGAAATCAAAGAGAAATAAGGTGATATAAATAATACTTACCGGCACTTTATTTGGAAATCTATGTCTAATTGCTTGAACCTCTTGATTTGACTGTTTGATGTTCATATCTGTAACAAAATAGTAAGTTTTATATGAGATGGATGCCAAAGTATGACTGACAGCTATACAAGAATATTTGTGTCCCGAAAACAGTAAAACGTATAAACCCAGTCGCCAAGGTTCAATAATGGAGCTCTTGTTTTTAATTTTGGCGTGTGATGCAATTTTGCGATAAGGAATAACAATTGGACTATTTTTAACCTCTGGGTAGGCAGTTCCAGTAGGTGCTTCCAATAGACTCATAGAAACGTTCCAAATGCTCTTTTTCAAAAGTTACAATTCCAGTCATACTTAATTCAACCTACTTACATACTGCACAACTTTTACGAACAGACACTTCCCAGTACACACTTCTTTCGAAAAAAACAGAACAACATAGATAAGGCACCGTGTACAGAATAATATAGATATGGCACAATGGGTCGGATACTACTTTCAGTTTCTTTCTGAACATTAAAATAGGTAATTATAGTAAAATAACTTTTCTATGTACGTAAGTACTTTGGCTAAGCGTTATTCCGCGATACAGGAATTATATGTCTTAAGTCTTAGGTCGAGCTTAGTATCGTTAGTAAATCTCAGCCGTAAAGGAGGAACAACTATAAAAAAAAACACAAAAATGCTCACCATCTTTATAACCGAAAACTTCTTGTGACGCGTATGTGATGTAGAGGAATCCGTCTTCATCGCCATAGTTTTCGTACGCCTGAGCCATTGTGAGGCTCATGCTCAGCATTGACTTGTTGTTTATTATCAAATATAAAGCCTAAAACAATACAATCAAGTTATTTTGCTGTTTTTTATTATACCAAATCGAAAATGTGAAATGTGCCAAAAGTGCCTGATACGATTCACCCTATGGGCTTGCACAAAGAACAAGTACCTAGGTATGTCTACCTAGGTACTTGTTTTTTGTGTAACACACTAAGAATGCCTGGAGCTGTTCCAGCGTAGACGTTCATCAAACGTGCATATTAAGAAGCCGCGTATACGCTGCTAAAATACGACGCTGACGCCACGTCTTTTTGTAGGTAGGTAAACAAAACAAGAGACGTAGTTTTGAGTAGGTATAGGCAATGATGATGCAACCTTTATTAGATGCGTTAACCGCGCTCAATATTGGCAAGATAAAAGCAAGGCAATTTGTCAGTCTTAAAACAGTCTTGCCAATGAACATGCAACAGCTCGTGACATACCAGGTATAAGTATAGGTCTTTCCTTTACTTCACGCTATGTATGATTGTGTGTAATAGTACGTAGCTAAATTCATTACTAACGCTGTTTTTGAGTGAACTAATGTTCGTGTATGACGCGTCATTGTGTTTATGTATCAAAATTACAATCACCTCAATGCTGCACAATCACCCACGCTAGACAAACGCTCAATGCAAAGACCCCTCACGTACATACATTAATGCGTTTCATACATTTATGAGTATTTTAATCGGACCTCTCCTGACTTAGTACGTGCGAAGGGCTAAAACAGGAGTTTTAATTGTTGTTTGTTAAGACACAAAAACACCTAGACATAAAACATAGCAAACAAGCAGATTGTTTGGGTCACTTCAAACGGAACTGCTCTTAGCACTATGTAACATATCTAATCAATTTATTATCTCCATAGTTAATAGATTGATTACGGAATTGCATAAATGATACATATAAGCGACGATTGTGAAGATTCAAACAGATTGAACTAGACGTTAGCTAGACTAGATCATAGACTTTAGACTTAGGACTTACTGATGTATAATTTTCTTTGGTGGAAATATCGACCTGGTCTTTAGCCTTTCAACAAGTTTTTGTATTTCGAACCTTATTCCGACAAGTATAAAGTTTTTAATACAAATCTCAAAACTTAGTATCGGCTTAAATATGAGTAAAAATAATCTTGTATTGTAATAAGGCCGCAATAGATTTATATTTCCATATTCTGAAGCAGACTATAAATTTTAGCCATTGGAGTAAATATAGGTAAGATTCTGACTGAACTTATGCTAGAGTTAGTTTACGTAATACGAAAAGAAAATCTATCTTTTATTATATATAATTCTCGTGTCGCAATGTTTGTTACCAAACTCCTCCGAAACGGCTGGACCGATATACATATCGGTCCAGCCGTTTCGGAGGGGTATTTAGTATAGGTATGAAATTTTGTGTGCATATCGGGTAGGTCTGAGAATCGGCCAACAAATATTTTTTTTAAACAAAAAAAAAAGCAAAACGTTTGCGGGGGCAGCTAGTAACCTATAAAATCGCGAATGCTGGTGGGGTTACCCACATAACTTTATAAAGATAATCTCGAGTTTCTTGAAGGCTGCTGTCAAATCGATTGCAATTGATTTGATTGCTGTTGTTATTTCAGTCAACTTAAGCAGCAACCCTTGAAAAACCCTTGGATTGTGATTTGCAATTAGGGTGCTGGAATAAATCTCTAAGTTCAAAGATGAATCTACTTACTTGATTTGGTTTTATTCTTATCCTATTCCGAATAATTACTAGAAACTGTGACATGGTGATATCTTCTGGAACTAAGAACTTCGATTTGTCCAATGTTGGTAGATTTCTTTCTTTGTGATATCTCTCGACTATTAACTGCAAAGAAATACCGAAATTATTTCATGGGAAAACCGAAGTGTTGAGAACCCTTTATTAACAAAAAGGTATTATTTTTTTATCGTAGAAATGGAGATTTTAAGAAACTTGAAATAAACTTTTTACATAATGAGATATTGGTTTAGCTTTTGAATTTAGTTTTTTTATCGGTCCTATATCCGGCCAGCAGTTACCCAGCGTTTTGTTTGACAGAGGCCTTCGCCTCTTCTTTTTATGAACAGCCATGCTTTTCACAGTTAGTTATTTTACCTCTGACAGCAGCAACCCAATAGCAGACTTATTGTAACTACTATAAAGAACCTTTTGACAGACTTGTAAATGGCAACAACCCAACAGCAACCTTATTGAAATGGCAATTAAGGTCACTGGGATTTTTACAGTGGTGCAAATTCAGAGGTGGAAGAACTTAACGGACTGTACAAGACATATTCTTAAAATAAAATTCATAAATACTCACAGGTATTTTGGTGGGGAATTTACTCTTTATCGCCATGACTTCTTCTTTTCTGCTTACTGCAATGAAAAGAGCACAAAAATTATGATCTGATTACACATATTATTGGATATCAATGTTCAATAGCATTAAAGTTCTCTGCACTGTTATCAGTTCAATTGTCCCATCTTTCACTAATGAACCTTTGTCTTTGCGTCTGGTAATAACAAAGTCACAGTAACACAGCTTTGGCCAAAAAAAAATGATTGGTAACCTTCTGGTTTTTGAGCCACAAACAACTATGCTGGCGGAAGCTGGTCCAGAAAAGATACCATAAACAGTTGTGCAAGATACTGCTAAAGCATAATTGTACCAGAAAACAAAAAGAAAAATTAAGTGGTACGAAGTGCAACATATTAAACTTGGACATCTTTATATTAACATTCCACACATAATTGTAGAGGACAAATAACTGTCAGACTAGGTACCCATTGAATTGAGTGTTAATAAAACGAATGCAGAAGAAAGGAAGAACATTCATATAAATTTGATCTAGATAAAGATACATTTGCTGTGGAATAAATTACACTAACTCAAGCGCAAGCACATCTCTAATTAAGTACATATTTATATTTCTTTAAAGTTTTCAAATTTTCTGTTTACGCTTAACAACGTGTGTTCACGGGTTGTCGGTAAAAACAAGGATTCTATCTTCTTTTGGTATTATCACCAAACACCAACCTTATCCAGCTTTAAGTGGCTTATGTTGTATGTTTCCTATGATGACGGGCAGCTGTGGGCTGCTGCACTGCACCTAAGTATGCAAAATAACAACGTTCTGTGACTGTTAGTACCTACTATAAGTGCAAAGCGTAGGGATTATGGTGTCCCTTCACAGCTTTTCCCTTATCTGTCTAATTATGGAGGCCTACGATCTGTGCCCTTTTTGCGACACATGACAGCGGTCACGTTTCCGAGCAAATTAGATAAATTATAACGCACTGTTATCTTGAGCAAACACAGATACCAACTACAAAATCTGGGAGTTCAATGAACTTCATCTATGCATAATTATGTTTTGCTAATATTAAATCACCAATAACAACATTAACAACTGTTTCGCGTTCTCAAATAGGCTATTGACATACATCTGAGCATAAACATAAATCATTGGGTAAACAATATTGAGCTAATTGATTGTTTGTAACGTTAAAGTGTTTATTATTTAAGTAATTACTAGATAAAATTAGACGGTTAATAAACTAAGACACAAAAGTAAAGCATCTTGATGTGGTTAGAAAAACGAATCTGCCTAAGTAAAAGGTTTTCAGTTGGCATCATAGACTAATATTTATACTAGATAGCTGTCAGTTGTGAAAGTTTACTGAGCGCAAAACACCGAGCAGGAGCATCATTGTAAACTGGTAAAATAAAGTTAAACTCTTTAAAGAAGTGAGGTACGTGTCCACTTTCTAGTAGCACTTTGATAGAACAGTAGAATATTAAAAAAACTTCATAAATAGTTGAGGTTTGGCATTAGTGGTTTGATTAGTGGCGTATGCCACTGCCGTGGTCTAAAAATGTTGCTTAAATCAGCAAATCCAACGAATAAGGCAAAGTACTTACTGAAAGGCTTTTTTGACTTGAAGCACTGTTTCACATTATGATTCACATCGTGTTTTATTAACGTTGTTATGAAGTTTAACTCCATTTTGAAGTTACCGTTCGCACAGTCTCGTGTGGTCTCGCGGTGGCCGTGCACTCCTAGCGCAGTATGAACACCGACTACGCCAATGTAAATATCATCGGTACTTTTATCATTTGATCAGGAGCACTCGTAAACAAGCCGATAATTAGTGCCCTTTTAATTTATTTTACACAGAGTTGCATTTCACGTAATGTGATAGTGATTACTTAGTTACTGTCAGGCGGTCGGTTATTTTGTATTTGCTTATTTGCATACCCGCCTTTGGAAATTATTAGCTTTAGCTTTAAGGCTCGTTTACACCGGCGCGAAGCCACGGTCGCGCTCGATTCTGTGATATTACATCTGTAGAACAATTTCTAAGAAAACGCGCGCGACAGTTCACACAGGAGCGACCTGTCGCAGCGCGACGAGCAGGTGCGTCGCGCGCAATACAACTTACTTGTGCCGCTTGCTATGCGACGCGACACAAGACAGTTTAAATTTCGCTGTGACTCGAAGCAGAGCTCACCCCCCCGACCCTTGCTCGACGAAGTGCCAGCCCGCGCCGTAGCTGAGCCTGTAGCTTTAAATTCCCCTGATAATAATAATATGATCCAGATCTAGCCTGTCCCATCTTGCTGTCCTCTAGCGGTGGGTAATCTTTATTCCGGCAAGTGAATTGATTCACTTATTCCGACTCCGGGTCCGGTACCGGTTCACCTTATTTATTCCTTTGGCACCGTTTGGCACCGGCACTCATTCGCTCATTTTGGTTCCCCGGTTTCGCAGAACATTTTATTCATTTGGTTCACTGGATCATTTGGCACATTTTGAATTGAACAGTTGGTTAGTTAGAGCGATACGACGTGTTCCGAGTACTTCCGAGTGACTTGAGCGAGTGAACGAGAGTGAACAGTGAACGCGCGCTCCGGAATCATTTGGTACCGCGGTGCCGGTAAGGATTGTGAGGAATAAATAAGGTTTACGTATCCGCGTTCGCTACCGGCTCCTTTGGATCAGTACCTCCGGAGTTACCCACCGCTACTGTCCTCCCGTCAGCGACGCCCTAAGCCGAGGTCCGTACCCCACAGGGGGTGCCCTTAGCGAGCGTTCGCTTAGTAATGTAAGTAGTTTTACGCCCCTGGCTGGAGTCCGCTTAAGGCAGCCACAGGATAGTCCGGTTAAGTAGTCACGACCTCTCAAGGTCAACTACGAGTGTCGTAGTTGACCTTGAGAGGTCGTGACTACTTAACCGGACTGTCGTGCGGTGTTCCACAGGGATCGGTCGTGGGACCGCTCCTGTGGAACATCGGGTACGACTGGGTGCTGAGGGGCGAGCTCCCGCCGGGCGCGGACCTGACGTGTTACGCGGATGACACGCTGGTCACGGCCCGGGGGAGTTCGCACAGGGAGGCAGCGTTGCTCGCGACGGCGGCGGCCTCAGTGACGGTGAGCCGCATACGGTGCCTCGGCCTGGAGGTGGCCCTCAACAAGTCGGAGGCCATGGTGTTTCATGGCCCCCGGCGGGCGCCGCCGGCCGGATCACACATTGTGTTCGGGGGGGTCCGGATCGCTGTCGAGCCCACCATGAAATATCTGGGATTGGTGCTCGACAGCCGGTGGGACCTCGGACCCCACTTCCGGTGGCTGGCGCCCAAGTTGTTGGGCGCGGCTGGGGCGCTGTCAACGCTGCTTCCCAATCTGGGGGGCCCGAGCGCCGCTTGTAGGTGGCTCTACGTGGGGATCGTGCGATCGATGGCCCTTTACGGGGCCCCGATCTGGGCGGCTGACCTGACGGCCGCCAGCATCTCTGTGTTGCGAAAGCCGCAGAGAGCAATGGCCGTCAGAGTCATAAGGGGGTATCGCACGATCTCCTAAGAGGCGGCTTGTGCACTGGCCGGATCCCTGCCATGGGACCTAGATGCGAAGGTGCTCGCGTCACTTTATCGGTGGCGCGAGGAAGCGAGGGCGCGGGGCGAGCGGCCGATGCAGCGTCATATGGAGCAGCGTCGGTCGCAGCTTCGCGAGGTCCTGGTGGCGGAATGGCGGGACAGGCTTTCACGCCCTACCGCCGGCCTCGTCACCATCGAGGCGGTCCGGCCAGTGCTCGACCTCTGGCTCGGGAGAAGGCACGGCTCCCTGTCGTTTCGGGCGACGCAGGTGCTCTCGGGGCATGGTTGCTTCGGGAAGTACCTATGTCGCATAAACAGGGAGCCGGAAGCTCGGTGTCACCACTGCGTCGACTGCCGGGAGGACACGGCGTGGCATACGCTGGCAGAGTGTGCCGCTTGGGAGGAGCCGCGCCGTGCCCTCATCTCAGAAGTAGGCAGTGACCTGTCGCTGCCGGCCGTTGTGAGTGCGATGGTCGGCGGCGTCGAGTCCTGGGACACGTGGTGGTTTCCTTCTGCGAAACAGTGATCTCGCAGAAGGAGGCTGCGGAAAGGGAGAGAGAGATCTCGTCCACTCTCCCGATCCGCAGCAGGCGCACCGGGCGCAGGCGGAGGGCGGACAACGCCCTCTTCCAGCCCCCCTAAATGGGTCCAGGGGCGACGGATTCGGGGACATCCGTCGCCCCCCAACATCAGGACCCGAGAAGGCGGCTCACAGACGTTGCGGGGGGAGTACACCTCACTCCCCCCGCCCGAGAAGGGGCCCGCGCAAGCGGGCCGGCACCAGCCGGGGATGCGGAAGAATTATGTGTTCCCGCGACCCCGGCGTAGGTGTGAGATGGATCACCGGGGTGGTTTTTAGTCAGTAAGAGTCTGACAGACCCCTCCGCCCGCCCCAGGGCGGAGGACATCCATGAGGATTTTCCACCAGTGGAACAAAAAAAAAAAAGAGAGGGCGTCGCTGACGGGAGGACAGCAAGATGGGACAGGCTGGATCTGGATTAAATTATTATTATCATCTGGGGAATTTAAAGCTACAGGCTCAGCTACGGCGCGGGCTGGCACTTCGTCGAGCAAGGTTCGGGGCGGACAGTTACGTCGGGATCTTCGCGAGGAACCTCGTCGGCGAGGTCGGAATGTCGGTCTGTGTTTGTGCACTGTACTGGTGGCCCTACTGCTCTCCTGAATGAGAGTTATGTGGTCATCGGGGTCGGTGAGGACATGGTTGGGATGGCGGACATGACTGATGGAGGAGGGAATATAGCTAGCGGCCTTGACAACCAGAGGGTTGCGGTGATTCGCGGCGGTCTCGAAGAAACGCTTTGAAATGCGTTTCATGAACTGGCGGATAGTGGGAATCTTGAGGTCAAAGTGGAAGATTTCGTTGCGAACGTACCAGGGGTGCCTGTAATCCTACGGAGGAACTTGTTCTAGAGGGTCTGCATTCTATTGAAGCGATGGGGCTTGGCGTGTGCAAAGACTGCACTGGCATAAGTCATGATCGGGCGGATGCATGCTGTGTAGGTACGCAATTTGCAGTGTAGTGACAATTTGCTACGTGCATTTAGGACGAAGTGGAGTCTACCTAGAGCGAAGGCGGCGCGCGAACGAGCCGCCTTAATGTGCTCTGAAAAGGAGAGGTGTTCGTCGAGAATCACACCTAGATATTTGGCTCGCTTCTCCCAAGGGATCGGCTTGCCGAACATGGTGATCGGACGAGTGTGAGCTCAACTGGGACTGCATCACCATTTATACTCTCTTGTGATGTCTTGTGTTGTATAAAACGGTCCTTTTGTGTGTCGTCGCGTGGCTGTCAAAGGTGTTGCGGCGCGATAATGTCGCAGAATCGCCATGCGACTTTAGCGCTCCGCTTTGCTCGGGGATGATGATACCCATTTTATTGGAACGAAGTTCTTGAACGTAGCTGTGCGGTAGCAGTAAAATTTTAGAAATCGTTGTTATCGTTGTAACGAAAAAGCGTGCGACTGCGACTTTTTAATATGCCTACAGGTAATAGAAAGAGACAGATAGAGAGAGAGAAAGAATTCATGGGTTCGAGGGTGCCAAAGCTAACAGTGAGGTCAAACAAAATGTAAATCCAAAATGACGGCAACGATAATTTTCAAATTTTTCGTCATGGGCGTCGTTTTCATGGTTTTCGAGGGTGCTGAAGCCGATAGTGAATTTAAAATGAAATTTCACTATGCTAGCTGCGAAAAATTTCATCATGGATTTCGTTTTCAACGTTTTCGAGGGTGCTGAAGCCAATACTGAATAAATCTCAATATCGAATTACATTCGGAGTTGAAGAAAAAGCGCGTGCAACGGCCTTATTTGTTTCGACGATTATCGCAGATTTATTATCGTATCGGAACCATGGTTGCACATAGCAGAACTATGCTGCAATATTTATTTCAAGCTGACTTTGGCCGATGTTGATAAAGCTTTTGCATGCGTAGCACTAAAGTCACTTTTCCAGGCAAGACCAAAATTCATAATGGTAATTAGGTCATTTTTTTTATAACACCTTTGGAGGTGTTTGGTTGGGCTTTGGTTGATTAATCCATAGCTTTGTGGATCAGGCGAGCTATGGTTGATCCAAAGCCTAACCAAACCAAAGTTCTAACTTTTATTACCCCTGCGGCCCCTGAACGACTCACACATGTACACTCGATCTGTCTGGTCTGGCTCCTGTAACACAGGTTGCTACCTAGCTCAGGAGCCAGGGTTTCTAATTCTATGTTACACCTGTATTTTGTGTCAATAAAACAATTGTTATTATTTCGTTTATTTATTTTTATGCTTATTTTGCTACATATTTATATAAAATTTTACTACATAATATTTTTATAAAACAACTATAAAAAGAAACATTTGAAAATATAAAAAAATAGTGGTCCGCCGGTAGCGGGAGCAGGGTCCAAGCTATCGGTGGTTAGGGCTCCAGAGACATTAACCTCCTGACAATGCGAGCCGTATCGAGGAGTACTGCCTTCTGAATCATTCCCTTGATCCAACCGCCTAACGAAAGCCTCGAAAGATGTTGGTCGAGACTTTTTGCCATTAGGCCATTGGCCGATACGACAATCGGCACAATGACAGCCGAGCTCACATTCCACATGTAAACAACCTCGTGTGCTAAGTCGAGATATTTAATTTGTTTCTCTTTCTCAGCTTTCACGAGGTTCTCGTCATGCGGAATGGTAACATCGATAATCATTGTGCGGCGCGCTAATCGATCTATCACTACTATGTCAGGCTTATTAGCGATAATAGTCCTGTCAGTAATGATAGAACGATCCCAGTACAACGTGACAAGGTCATTTACGAGAACTGGGTCGGGCACATACTTGTAATACGGTACCTCAGAATCCACAAGTTTATATTTCAAAGCAAGTTGCTGGTGAACAATCCTGGCTACTTTGTTATGCCTGTGCAAGTACTCGCCGTTAGCCAGACGAGAACAACCAGAGATAATATGTCTGATGGACTCACCTGGACGGTGGCATGCCCGACACACGTCAACCGTCCCGTCTTTCATAATATGTCTCCGGTAGTTATTCGTCAAGATAACTTCGTCCATAATTGCACAGACAAAACCTTCAGTTTCCCCGAAAAGGTCACCAAAACGTAGCCAGGATACGGACGCTAGGAAATCTACATCAGGCTCATGAAGAGCCCGATAGAAGCGCCCGTGAAGCTCCTTGCTTTGCCATACCGCCTTGCGGTCATCGGTAGTAAGTACTACAGGTTTGTGCCAGTTCTCTTTAGCCATGGAGAGCGGGGTAAGCCCCTTGTCCACTGCGACCACATCACGGTGCATACCCAATTCGGCTTTTAAAAAATATTCCCTGAGACTGCACACCTCGCGGTTGTGGAGGGTCTTCGCATTTAAAATTGTTATCTCCTTTATTATATTTTACAAACTTATAAATTACATTTTTAAATATTTTTTAAAAAATCTGAAAAAAAAATAATTAAAAAACATTTAAAAATATAAAAAATAGTATCCCACCGGTATCGGGAACAGGGTCCAAGCTACCGGCGGTCAGGGCTCCAGAGAGAGGAACCTCCTGACAATGCGAGCCGTGTCCAGAAGTACCGCTTTCTGAATCACGCCCTTGATCCAGCTGCCCAACGAGAGCCTCCTCAGGTGTTTGTCGAGGCTCTTGGCTATTAAGCCATTGGCTGTCACGACTATCGGCACAATGATTGCTGAGTCCACATCCCACATGTCGACAACCTCGCGAGCCAAATCAAGATACTTGATTTCTTTATCTTTCTCGGCTTTCACGAGGTTACAGTCATGCGGGACCGTTATGTCAACAATCATTGTGCGCCGCTGTACTCGATCCACCACCACTATATCAGGCTTATTGGCAATAATAGTCCTGTCAGTGATGATGGATCGATCCCAGTACAATGTGATATTTCCATTTTCGAGAACTGGGTCGGGCACGTACCTGTAGTACGGCACTTCCGATTCCACAAGGCTGTATTTCAGAGCAAGTTGCTGATGGATAATCCTGGCTACAAGGTTGTGTCTATGCAAGTACTCTTCGTTAGCCAGACGAGAACAACCGGAGATAATGTGTCTTATTGATTCCCCCGGACGGTGACATGCCCGACAGATGTCAACCGTGCCGTCTTTCACAATAAATCTCCGGTAATTGTTCGTCATCATAACTTCGTCCATAATTGCACAGACAAAACCTTCGGTTTCTCCAAAGAGGTCACCGAAACGCAGCCAGGCTACGGACGCTAAAAGATCTACATCGGGTCCATGTAGGGCCCGGAAAAAGCGTCCGTGAAGCTCCTTACTCTGCCATACTTCCATGCGATCATTAGTGTCAAGCACTACAGGTTTGCGCCAGTTCTCTTTAGCCAAGGAGAGCGGGGTGAGGCCCTTGTCCACCGCGACCACATCACGATGCATCCCCACGTCGGCTTCTAGGAAATATTCCCTGAGACTGCATATCTCGCGATTGTGTAGGGTCTTAGCGTTTAAAAAGCCTCGACCACCACACTTTCGCGGGATATACAGTCTCATTACCGATGACCGTGGGTGATGCATTCGGTTTGCAGTCAGCAGTGTACGGACCCTCCTATCCAGGGCGTCGAGTTCGGTTTGAGTCCATTTGAGTATGCCGAAAGAGTACATCAAAACTGGCATGACCCAACCGTTAACGGCGCGCACCTTGTTTCCGCCTGACAGAAGACTATTTAACACTTTCTTCAGGCGGCCAAAGAAGCGCTCCTTCAACGATTGCTTCATGTCAGTACCATTGATGCCCAACGCTTCCGACATACCCAAATACTTATAGGTTTCGGATGCGGAGAGGGCTCTGACGTTTATGGAATCCGAGAGTTGGGTTCCCACGGATTCCACAATCTCCCCTCGCTTTACATGCATGACCACACATTTGTCCATACCAAATTCCATCCTGATGGCGCTACTGAAAGTTTCAGTTACTTTCAGTAGCTCCATTAGTTGCAAATTGTTGGAGGCAAAGATTTTTAGATCATCCATGTACAGAAGGTGAGATATAACCTGACCACCTCTCCTCAGCCGATAGCCTAGACCTGAATCCTCCAGCAGTGTGCTTAGAGGATTCAAGGCTAAGCAGAACCAAAGCGGGCTCAAACTATCGCCCTGAAATATGCCTCGCTCGATCCTTATCGGCTCGCTATTCCTCAGGATATTCCGACATCCTGGATAGCGAAGGACCGTCCTCCATCGCCCCATACATGACATCAAGAAGGTGCGCAGAGTTGCATCTACTTTATACAACTCCAGCACCCTCATGAGCCACGTATGTGGCACCGAGTCATAGGCCTTCTTGTAATCTATCCAACATGTCGACAGATCCTTTCGGGAACGACGAACCTGTTGGCTAATGGCCATATCAATGAGGAGTAGCTCCTTAGTACCGCGGGACCCGTTCCTACATCCATTTTGAGAGGCAGACATGATGAAGTTGGTGTCTATATGTTTGTTAATTTTAGCTCTCAAAATGGATGTAAGCACTTTATAGACCGTCGGTAAACACGTGATCGGCCTATAATTTTTGGGTTCCGCGGTGCTACCTGATTTATGGAGCAGGTGGGTAACTCCTGTTGTTAGGAACTGGGGTAGCGAACCAAACTCCAAAGCCGTCTGGTACTGAGCCGCCAAGCGAGCGTGCGATCTTGTGATCCATTTGATCCAAAAGTTCTGCAGTCCGTCTGGCCCTGGAGACTTCCAGTTAGGCAACGGACGGACTGCACGAGCTACATCTTGGGGGCAGATGGTAATAGCCCCCATTTCTGGTATTGGATTGCAGGCTCGCTCGACTTCCCGAGTCCAGTCACCTTCGGTGTGACTGACAGGCACCGACCAGATGCTGCGCCAGAAAGAACACATGGCATCATCATCTGGCAGGCACGTGTCAGCCACACCTTGGTTCGGTCGCTCCCAACCCCTATAAACCCACCTTTCATCGCTCTGGAAGGTGCGATTCTGAGTGTATCGCTCTACTCGCCGCTTATACCTACGAATACGGTTAGCCCATGCATACACTTTCTGCTTCAGGAAGTCGATGCGCTCTGTGACGCAGGACAGATAGTTCTGGGAGCTTATATCAGTCCCTGAGAACGCCCGCCTCACAAAGCGCATCACTCTTGGACGAGTATTGCCGTCTCTGAAGCAGATTAGTTTGCCGATGAGCGCTCTGGCCCCACCAATACGGTGTTCAATTCTGCACTGCCAGGCTGGTACGGTTGGTTTCGGTCGCGTAGCTCTAGAGTCATTGGGAAATTTGACGTGAGCTACACGACATGCCGCTACAGCCGCGCAGTACAGAATCGAATGAGTATCGGTGAGGTCTTCGCAATCATCAAAATAGTTTGATAACTGCGAATCCAGGAGCGCCACCAGCGCCCTATTTTTGTTATGCATGGGCAAACGAGGTAAGCGTGGTCTAAGTTCGGGCGACATGAACCGATATTCCCGAATCGCACACTCCAAAGCATTCCTCAATTCCTCATTGCACTGGGTACTTACATTTGTAGCCCTATCATCACTTCCTTCGTCAGCTTGATCAGTGTTGGACTGTGGTAGTACCACAACAGTCTGCGACGGGGGGGCGATGACACGGCTACTCTGCATTTCACTTCGCAGGTGATCAAGCACAGTGTCATCCAACATATGATTACGTTGGATGACCCGCACCTGATCCGACAGTCGTTGTGCCGAAACGTTGACAGCTGGCTCAAGCACCTGAAAAAGAGAGAGCATCCGAACACGGTACGCGGTCAGATTATTTCCCCCCTCTGTAGCCCCATAGTATGAGCGCATGACGTTTTCATTGATGGATCGTGTCCATCTCATGCGCTGCACACTTCCGCCGGGAGCTGGGACCCTATCAGAGGCCGGTGGGCCTCGAGGTCCTAAGCCGTCCGGCGGCCGGCGTCCTCCTCGTCGACGAGCAGGTGGTGGCGTCGTGGGCGGGGAGAAATACTCGTCGCTCGAGCTCGACGCAACTACCGCGGCTGGTGTCGTCACAGCGCTCACAGTAGCGCTGGGTACCGGCGGCGGCGAGGCGGAGCTGAGCGATGAGTCCGGAGGTGGTGGGCGTGCTTGACGTGCGGCTGATCTTGTCAACATAGTTTCATCATTCCAATTTCGTTAGATCTTGTTCATGTTATTTTTATCGGAGGTGACATCTGTCATGTCACCTCCGATTCTGTAGTTTTTGAATAAATTTGTTACATTTTGATGTGTTATGGTCTAATTTTTGGTTTTAAAGTAATTTTCAATTTTCAGGATTCGTTTCTATTGAAAGACTATTGTAAGACTTGGTCAAAATTATTTTCAGTAATAGTAGTTAAAATTTGAAATTCAGACGTTTTGTTGACACGGTGTTGCCATCTTAAACAAATTGTTATTATTATTATCATTTGTTTTTTATACTTTTAAGTATCTCTGCGTTGCGCCGGATTTATGGGGAAGTACGGGCCGAAGCTAAGTGCTACCCCTGGAAATTATTTATATTATGATGATGATGGTGTGTTCGGCTGTTGTGATGGTGAGTGTGTTTGTCCATAAGACTGTTCGTGCGGTGGTTGCTGCACTCGTGTGTGAGGTGGCAATTGATGTTTCATTGTTATTTTCTGACAATCTTGCAGGTGTTCAAGATTGCAGCTTTCTGAAGAGTCTGGTATGTGTAGGGTGGCAAATCGAGTGTTTTTGATGACTGGTGGAGCTGTTTAGGTATTACACCTGTTTTCGACAATACTGTAGGAACTATGGTGACTTTGCTAAGCCGCCACATTCGGCTGATTACTATTTACAGGTCTGTATATTTTGGCTAAGCGTGAAAACGTAGAATTTTGTGACTCAAGTGGATGTGAGACAATAGGAGATGATTTTGAGTTGGAGAGAGAGCAACAAGTTAATTTAATGATGGAGAAGGAGAAAAATACGGATTTAAATAGAGAGCAACAAGTAATACCGGAGAAGAGAGGCAGACAGGAGGATGATGAAGAAACAATTGAAGGTGATGATGGATTCATAACAATAAAGCGTGGGAGTAAACGACCAGCACGAAGAAATTCAAAAAATTATGAAGAATTAGAATTGAGATTTTCGAATAATAATATGAATCCCAAGGAACATATTGTGTGTATTACGGCCAAAGAAACACTACCAAGGCAGTTTGGGATGGCAAAACTTTTGAGATCTCATAATATAGGAAATATAATTAAACTGGTGTACAAAAACCCTTATAGGGCTTTAGTATATTTTGACAACAAAGAAAATGCAGTAAAGATGTTAAATTGTGAGAAAATATTAGGTAACTTGGAGTGTAATGTTAATATAGTAGGTGAATCATCGTTATGCTATGGCATACTAGAATATTAGAAAACCTTAAATGTGATTTCGAGATTGTATCTGCAAAACGACTAAAAAGACAGGATAGCGATGGTAAATGGGTAAACTCTGAAACAATCCGCCTATGTTTTAAAAATTACAACTTACCCTCATTTGTATATGGTTTTGGGTGCAGATTCCATGTTGAACCCTACATCTTCCCTGTGTCCCAATGTTCAGTATGTTGGCGATACGGACACCTTTCAAGGACATGTCCTTCAAAAAAAGTCATATGCCCTAAGTGTGGAAATAATCACGCTAACTGTGAAACAACGATTTTTAAATGTATAAACTGCAAAGGTCCACACATGGCAATGAATAAAAAATGTCCTATTTTTTTGAAAGAAAAAGAAATAAGAACAATTATGTCGGAAAAGAACTGCAGTTATCGGGAAGGATTAGAAATATATAAAGTCAAAGGAAAAATGCAGGAAAATAATACAACACATAATATGGAAATGATAAAGAATAATGAAACAGACAAACAATTTTCGCAAAGAGAGTACACTCAGGAAACAGGATCAAGCAGCACATATAGAGAAGTGGTTGTTACAGAAGCCGTTATACATGAAGAAATGATATTATCTGAAGAATCTGAAGTAGATGACAGTCAGAATCTACATAATAAAACTAATATACACTCTGAAAAATCAAAAGAGAAGAAATCACGTAGTAATAAAACAAAAGGAGGATCCTCCGGACAGAAAAATTCACAAAAAGATATTAGTGAGATTGAAAACACTAACAACAAAGGTGATAAACAAAGGGAATCAGGTGAACGAAAAGACTTCTTTTATGAACTGTATCAGAAAATTAAGGATGTATGTATGTCGAGAAATAGCTTGTCTAATAAGTTAGGATTAATTATCAAAACAGTTGTTCGGGATTGCATTGTACTGTGTTTAGAAATGATAAATGGTAAAGATATTTTAACTCAATTAATTTCGTTATCCACTAATGGATAATCGTAATAACAGTGCCTATTTTTTAAACATATTGCAGTGGAATGCTCAGAGTTTGAGACCTAAAATTCCAGAATTTCAAGCGTTATTGAGTCAGGAGAATATTCATATTGCTTTAATATCAGAGACTTGGTTGGAACCCGATTCATCATTAAATATAAGTAGCTATAATATATTTAGGAATGACAGAAGCGATTCATATGGGGGAGTCGCTATCATAATACATAAGTCAATTAGAGTACAGTTAGAAACTTTAAATACTAGTAACTCAGGAATAGAAATAAGATGTGTTAAACTTTTAAATTGTAAGGAGATTAAGAATGTTATCTTGATATATTGCCCTTCTTCGGTGCATACTATTCAGTCTGACTGGGACTTAATTTTCACAAAATTTGGTAGTAAATGTTTAATCGCTGGCGATTTCAACGCACATCACTATAATTGGTCATGTAAATCAGATACAAGAGGTACGATGGTTTTTGATGCTGCTTTGGATACGGGATACATCTCGCTTAACAAAGGGATAGGTGAGCACACGCGAATTAAAATGGTTAATGGTTATTTACAAAAAACGTCCCCTGACATTACATTTGTTTCAACGGACTTAGCGTGTAAGTTTGAGTGGCATATATTGAGTGAAAATCTGGGCAGTGATCATATGTGCATTAAAATTAAAAGTAATTATAGGGAAGCTTCATACGTAATGAAAAAACGTAAATATAAATCGGCCAACTGGGAGAAATATACCAAAACGTTAGAAGAAGGCATGTTAACATATTGTGAAGAACTGGATGCTCAACGAAATTATGATTACTTCATTAACATTATAAATAGTGTGGCTGATAAATATGTACCGTATACAAAACAGTGTACATACTCTAAACCGGGATTCCAACCAAAGTCTTATTGGACTGAAACACTCTCTAAATTGGTAGCTGAAAGAAGGTTAGCACTAAGTAATTTTAGGTCAAATCCTACCCCCTTTAACTTAAATATTCTTGAAGAAAAGTCAATAATCGCTAAGAAAGCTATTAGTAAAGCCAGAACAAATGAGCGCCGTAATTTTTACACAGGCATTGATGAGTCAACAACGGTCTCAGAAATGTGGAATCGAATGCGATGGTTGAAGGGATGTAGCTCAACTAAATCATACCCGTCAAGGGACCAAAAAGTCTCCCTAATCTGTGGTTTAGCTCCTGATTATGTGTGCTATGAAAAACCAACATTTAATTCGTCAAACACACAGTTGGAAATCCCGATAACATTACATGAACTATGTAATTCGCTAAAAACTAAGGACACAGCTCCTGGTGAGGACGGAGTTTCCTATTCAATGATATTTAATTTACCAACCATTGGAAAAATATTTTTGATTAATTTGTATAATGCTATTTTGAATACTAGTCTGGTACCTGTACAGTGGCGTGACATAGTACTGATGCCTACTCCTAAACCAACCACACATTCAGATAGTAACCCAAAATTAAGGCCTATCTGCTTAATATCATGCTTGTGTAAGATTTTACACTCCATACTGACAAAACGCATTGAATGGTTCATAGAGAAAAACAATATTCTGTCTCCATATACATCGGGTTTTAGAAGAGGGCAATCATGCCAAGACTGTTTAACGAGATTGACCACACAAATTCAGTTAGGTTTCTCGAAGGGTTATGCAACTGTTGCGTCTTTTATAGATGTTGAAAGTGCCTACAACAATGTATTAGTTAGTAAAATGCTATCGATATTAAATGAAATCGGGATTGGTAACAAATTATGTTCATATTTGTGGGCTTTTTTGAATGAAAGACATCTTAAAATCATTGATGAGTTTAATGAAAATGACACTATGACTAGATATACAAGTGTAGGATTAGCACAGGGTGACCCTATTTCACCATTATTATTTAACGTTGTAACATTTAAATTATTCTCAAAAATCAACAATGTACATATGTGTCAGTACGCTGATGATTTTGTTTTGTATAGTACAGATAAAAATCTTTCAGATAGTACAACTAAATTACAAGAATCATTGGATACCTTTTCGTCCTGTCTGAGTGAATTAGGATTGTGTTTGTCGAATAGTAAATCGAAACTGTGTATTTTTAGCAGGGGATTTAGGAGACAAAATATCACATTAAAAATAAACAATCATGCCTTAGAGTTAGTGGATAGTTATAAATACCTGGGGCTATGGCTAGACAGATCGCTGCGATGGGGAAGTCATATAAATGAGGTAGTCAGAAAGTCACAGAAACACTTAAATATACTCAAGGTTCTGGCAGGTACTTCTTGGGGTATACACCCCAAACATTTACGTAGAATATATATAGCGATTATCAGAAGTCGTATAGACTACAGTTGTTTTATTTATGACAACAGTGCGAATTCACATTTATATAAATTGCAGAAAATACAGAATCAAGCACTGAGAATTATAGGTGGGTTTATAAAGTCTACGCCGATTCACACCATGGAGAGTGAGCTATGTATTCCGCCATTACACATTAGAAGAACATTCCTAGCCTACAAATATTGTTTAAAATCCTTATCTTGGACGAACAATGTAACGATTAAATTATTAAAAGAACTAAATACGTATATTGCCAACAGTTATTGGACACGCAAAAAGATTCCATTACTTGTTATTATTTTAAATGAAATTGAGGATGTTCAAGTAGCCTCGTCCTCTCCATTGGAGATGTATACCTTAACAACATGGGTCACTTACATTGATGTGAATAATATAATTTCGGTTGGTTTAGAGACAATGCATCGAGCTAAAGACTCTTACGAATTAAATCGGTTGAAACACGATGTGATTAAAGAATTAATCGAAAAATATACTGGTAGGGTAGTAATTTACACAGATGGATCCATGAGCAAGAAAGGTAGGGGAGCTTCATTTTATACTAGCTCTAAAGAAAACGCTAATGGATATTTCAAAATTATTGGAAATGTGTGTATCATGTCGTTGGAGCTGATTGCGATCTCAGAAGCACTATCATATATCCAAACAATTGATGATATTAAAGCTGTTATATGTTCAGACAGTAAGAGTGCTTTATATCATATCGCTCGATGCGCCTCTGGTCGCAGAGGTACACCGATAGCTTACGAGATACTCTCTAAAATAAACCAATTAGCGGAGAAAGGAGTGGATCTGAGGTTGCAGTGGGTTCCTTCACACATTGGGATACGTGGTAATGAGGAGGCAGATAGATTGGCGAAAATTGGAAGTACAGAAGGACAAGAAATTTATGTGAAACCATATTATTCTGAAATATTAATGAGATATAAGGACCAGTGTTATGATTTGTGGAAGGAATATTTCAATCAGAGATCTTTGGAAAAGGGCATATGGTATAAAACTATTCAATGTCAGCCTCCTCGTATACCTTGGTGGACATATAGTCAGTTAAGTAGGAAGCTGATTATTATAGCGCACAAAATCAGAACTGGACATATTCCATCAAACAATTTTGCCTTTTTAATGGGAAAGGTTTCTTCCCCTAAATGTGATACTTGTGGAGTGATAGATGATGTATACCATTTGTTGATGGAATGTGTTCAATTTCAAGCAGAGAGAGTGGAATTATTTAACAAATTAGGTCTGAACAAATTGCAGGTTGGAATTATGAATTCTGTACTCTCAAACCCTAACAGTGAAGGTGCTTGTCTTTTGTTTAAACTTTTATCATCATAAGTTAAACTAGTGATTTATTGACTATGAATTAATCGGACTGACATATACATGTAGTATAAAAGTCCAAAAAAAAAAAAGAATAAAAAAAAAAAAAAAAAACTATTCGTTCGACGCTAACTTGTCGTTGTCTGCCATGCAATGACTTGGATCCAATCTGCGATTTTAGTCTGTCGGTCAGTCTGTTGTTCATTACTCGGGGGTGTCTTCTCAAACATGTATAGCAATATCATTTGAAAATTGTTCAGTAGCATTAGCTAGTTCATATAAGTCGTCTGGTGATGATTAGTACAATTTGATATCGTCCCTATAGAGAGAGCAGGTGCTTTATTTTACAATTTTACTGGTCAGTCAGTATGTCAGTCGTTTTAACACTATATTGAAGTTGATAAACGGGCTTTAAAGCATTGAGTTAATTTGAAAGCGGATTTAATGCGAGACAGAACCACAGTGGGCTGAGTGAGTCTCCTTGGAATATCCCTCGCTGGATCTTAATGTGTTCTGTCTCAACTATTCCTGTGGATGTGTTTAGTAATAATCGCTTCTGCCATTTCTCTATTATATTACTTACAAAGTTGATGTAAGTAACCATGAATGAGGTTCTGAATCGTATGCTTTCCTAAAATCAATATACATAGAGCATAAATCTTTCTTAGTACGATAGACATATTTAAGTATTACTGCATCTATTGTTAACTACTCTTTATAACCTTGGCTGAACTTCCTGCACCCTGTCTGTTAAGTATATCTGTTGTGTTTCAAGGTGTTTGTATACGATGTTAGTAATGCACGATGTAAATATCTTATAAATAGTTTGCAGACAGGTAATTGGCCTATATTTTGCTGGATTAGACGTGTCGTTAGGGTCTTTCGGAAGCATGTAAGTCTTGCCTTCTGTAATGTATGACGGAATAATATTTGGGTGTTTTATAAAATCGTTGAAATACTTAGAGAGGTGTGGGTGTATGTGTGTGAATTTTTTGTACCAATAGTTGTGTATGTGATCAGAGCCTGGTGCTTTCCAATTGTATATCTTTTTAAGGACATCGTGAAAAGTTTTTACCTCAACCTGATCAAAATTCATCGCTTCAACGTTTGTCTGATAGGCCTCCTCTTCTTTGATCCATTCTGCTTCAGTATTATAACAGACTGGATTTTCCCATATTCCAGCCCAGACTTGCTGCAACTCGTTTGTGGCCAGCCACGTTGTATGTGTGTTATGGTTCGGTGTAGTGTGGTTCATTGTTGATGTCTTTAGTTTTCGTTAAAATATGTTTTCGTTGTTTCTAAAATGGTTATTATGTGTTTTTGGTGTGTGCATTTGGTGTAGGTATCTATCCAGTCTGCTTATAACAACTGTTAGTTTTTGTTTAAGAGTGTCTAGAAAGTGTGTAAGGTGTGTGTTAGGATCTTCATGTGATGTATGCGTTTTGTAGTCTCTTAATATTGTGTTCACTTTTTTAATTAGTTTTTTGCTCCGATGGCCTTGCATGTAATGTGTTAAACTTCCGATTTTGGTTCTGATAATTTCTATTTTGTGTTCTAACCTTTTTTGCCATTTAGGCTTGCGATCTTGTTGGAGTCTAGTTCTATGTTCAGCAGGTGTCATTGCAACTTTACTTCCATTGGCCTTAGCAGCTGTCCACGCAGCGCAGTATATTAGGGTATGAAGATTATTTAACTCGGTATCTGGTAAAATAAATCTGTCAATAAAACTACCAATATTCGCTAACCTTTTTGATGATTTTTGCATAGGTATGTAACTCCTCTCAGTAGGATTGAGGATTGGTGTCTCTGTAATACTGCAGTGTTTCTAAGAATATTTTATCTATTTCAAGGTTTCATTCTTGGCTAGTTTGTTTATTAAGGTGTACGGGGTGTTCTGACCCTATGTCATTGAGGTTATCGACTGCCGTTTCTACTCGCAATTTGTTGCGTTTGTGACGTCTCTATATTTTCTATACATATTTATATTAGGTGTATTTGTGGATGGTTGTAAGTGTACATTTTCTATATTTGATCTTATACTATCACATTGCCAATGAAAAGAGTCTGCCTCGAGTAATTATTTCTCTACTATTTTTAGTATCTGGAGCCGTGTTTCTGAAATCATAATATTATTAACTATTACTCTTTTTTGGTCCGATATGCGCTGTTCTGATATATGTGACAAATGAGGAAAACATTCTATGAATTTTTCGTTTAAATTTTTCCGCCAAACTGTCATATCTGTCTCCATTTTGTTGCGCTAAAATAACATTTCATAAGTGTTTCACTGAGGTCGTTGGACCATTTCATCCTGCGTTCAGGTTCTGATTGTGAGTGCGGTTGTGTGTTCGTTTTAAATGAAAGAAGCTCCTGTGGTGTCTGGAGTTGTAGTTTTAAGTCATTATTTGATGTTTGTAAACTATTTCTTACTTCTAGCCTAATTGAATCGAGTGTAGTGGAAGGAGATCAAATTCTTTGCTTAGAGACTTTCATGTTTGGGAATTTTAACTAAATCGACCACAGCAGAGCCCTGCGTTCACTGTGGTAAGGGGTAGGTAAAACTGGAGGTCCTCTATTATCCAGAGTTGGCACACTAGCGACTAGCGCATTCCCCTAGCCATGGACTTTTGGTCTGGCCCCTCACCCTGGATCTGCGTCGGCTATAGTAAATTGTAACCGGTACAGACCTAAGGATCATTGGAGCGCGCAAGCCAACGTCGCGGGACGTTAAGGTAGAGATACAGCGGTGGGGTTATTATTATTATTATTGTCTGTAGCTTGAGGTCTACTCCCTAATCCGTAGTTTCGTCCAAAATACAGGCGTTTCTTACTCAGTAACACCTACGGACATTAGATTAGTTTGGGGCCCGACCTATGAATGAATGACAATACGATTTGACAATTGTCCCTACTCCGGAAGTGTTATTGCCCGTCCGAAAAAGTGAATTACTCTGGTGTAGGATTCACTCCCAAATTCGGACGGGTCCGTATCTTGTTGACGGACATACAGAGGACTCCTGTTTTGGAGCCAAGAATGACGATTGGTGCGAGTAGGTAAGTGATAACCGTAAAAAATAAGGTACACAGATATATAAGCTTGTACTATAGCTAGACCTCTGCCTGACACTTCGGGGATTATAGACGTGATGTTATTTGTCATGCTCATATAAATCAGACAGTGGACTATTTTAGCATCATCCATTTACTGTACTACATCAAGGCAGGTCGCGCATGTGTCAACATCACAAACCAAACTGCTTCTAACCAGTTAATCAATTAGCTAAGATGGCGGAAAGAAAATAATAATTAATTTATCAGTACTGGTTGGCTACGTGATTTACATTATCACATCAGCATGAAATGATTCAATTAGTCATTATTGGAACACAAAACATTCCCTTTGCTAAGTTTTCATTCTTAAACCAGCGCCGAACTAACACCGCCATGGTGTTTTAAGAGTTCCGTACGGAAGTCTTCAGATCAACACTGATCTGAAGACTTTTTCGTTGGTCTAGTGGTCGCAAGAGCCACTGCTGAGCATGAGGTCCTGGGTTCGATTCCTAGGTCGGGCAACGTGTTATTGGGTTTTTCTATCTACAATTTCTCAGTAGCAGCCCGGAGTCTGGATTTGTGCCTAGTTGATGGCAATAGGCTCACCCCCTATTACATGGGACTACATAACCGGCGAAATGTTGGTGTACTGTTGGTACACCTCTGCCTAACCCTTCTGGGATTTCAGGCGTGATGTTATGAATGTTTATCAACAGCGCGCAGCGCTCCCTCCGTCAAATGAGATGAGGTGCATCTTTGTCTTGCAACGAATGCAGCATAATCAGCCTATAACGTTGCCACTGCTGGGACATAGGCCTCCTATCTGTGAGAGAGAGTGGGCCGTAATCCACAACGCGGGCCCAGTGTGGGTTGAGACGTTGTAGACGTCACATGTTTTCAAAATGTTTGGTTCTAGGATGTGTAGTGTGATGAAAAAAATTACACAAAGTAAAGCGCCTGTCTGGGTTCGAACCCACGACCTCGAACTCTCGTAAGTCCTGGCCGATACCACTGGGCCACCACTGCTATGTGTATGCTAGGTAATAAGTCGATTGGTAAGAATTAAAAAAACAAACATAATGCATTGGAAGACCTGATTACCCTCTGTCGTAAGTTTCTGTACCTGAATTAGTGCCGATTTCACCAATACTCCTGAACGCGTTCATCACATCTAAAACGCGTTCAAGAGCTGTCAGTGTCAGTATTCCATAGAAAATAATGACACTGACAGCAGTTAAACTTAGTTTACGTGCTGATCGCGTTCAGTTTCATTGGTGAAATCAGCCCTAAGAGGATTTAGAACTATGTTGTACTTGGGTACCTCCAAAGCCTTTTTTCAGAAGACTATTTTGCATAAATTAGGTAGGTACCTTCTTGCCCAATTAGTGTGAAATGCTGTTTGGAGGCCAATAGTAGTAGCAACGCATCAATATTAGCAGCAGACCTGGCAACAAAAGTTCGACAACATTGTTGTGTGTGCTCAACATTGTTGTTGTGTTGTATAGGCCAATGGTGATTAGATACCTACCTACCTTAGAGGTAAGAGTGTGATTGCAGCGTTTGATTCATTAAATAGAACGGCCGAAGCCAATTACACTATTTAATATGGTCATGCATTCTTCTCACAAAATTTCAAACATTCTGACAGTATCATCATCCATTCATTCGCAAACATATCAACATCTGTGTTTGAGTTCAGGAGAGCGTTAATAGCGGCTAATGTCCGAGGTGACTTGGAGTGTGCAACAGTATGGCAAGTTGGAACAGCCAGTAAGCGGTGTTTACTGCCACGACAGTAATTGTCTACGTTTCATTACGCAGATCAGGGACATCAATAATCCCTCTAAGAAATCTAAATATTATAGTCATCTGATCGTGCGACCATCTTACTTCTAGAGACAAGGGCGGATCGAGTTGCATGCCAAGACGGTTCAAGTAAAACAAAGAATGCCAAACTGAAAATCAATACTTGACTTCGACGTCTTAGTAGACTCTGACCTTTTTTTTGTTCCGGGGTGGAAAATCCTCATGGGTCTGTCAGACTCTTACTGACTAAAAACCACCCCGGTGTTCCATCTCACACCTACGTCGGGGTCGCGGGAACATAAGATTCTTCCGCAACCCCGACTGGTGCCGGCGGGCCTCCTCGTGTTGGGGGGGAAGTGAGGTGTTGGACTCCCCCCTCAACGTCTAAGAGAGGCTTGCGTGGAACACTACGTGCCGCCACCTCGGGTCCTGATGCATGGGGGGCGGCGGACGTTGTCAAGGGCCTAGGAGCCCTGAAAGCCATTCCTATAATAATGTATAAATTACCTTAATTACCCTGCGGGCCTGCCTGTCGCGTGTCTGTGACTTAGATTTTTTATCACCTGTAGCTTTCTCTCGAAAAGATACAGATATATGGATGGGGAGCAAGTTGCAGCTTAAATGTTGGGCTGTGAAGGGGAGTTGTAGGCAAGTTATCAAAATTAACAGAAACCTAGGTAGGTAGGTACCAACTTAATTAGTTATTTTCAGGTAATCATTATCGTATTATTTTATTATCATCATAAAGTAACTACTTACCTACATAAATAAGGTGTTTACAAACTTTGTGATCCCTGTACAATCTACCTACCTTAAATTAGGCATGCAAATATTAAAAATATATTTAATAAACAAAATTAACTCGTTAATCAAATTAAAATTGTGGAAAAATAATAATAATAAAAAATAAAAAAAAATTTAAGTACCAGGCATAATAATGTCAACAAACACATACTGTCAAATTTTAAATCTAAAGTAAGTAGGTATGTAAAGATTAAATAAGTAAGTTAGTAGGCATATAACTAGCCGTAGGTAAAAAAACGAGTATCTAAAATATACCAATTCTACGAGTACCTGGAATAAATATTTCGGTTTGACTTATTTATTTCCTACGCAAAGCTGTCAAACCGATAATTTTAAAGATAGCTTTAAACACCTTTAAAGATTATTGTTAAAAGTACTTTACTAAGGTTTTCAATAGTTAAATAATTTTTATCTGAGGAGTAAAAAATGTTCTTTGCGTAAGAAATGTTTTGATGTTGATGAGATCCGCAGTGACGACCAATAACGATAATGCGATAGTGTTCCGAAATGAGGGGTATCAATTAGTTTCCATACGATACTAAATACGGTCGATAAGTAAATTGCGATATACTAGGTATCTAAGTAATGTGAGGTAAGGATAATCAAAATCAAAAGTCATTTATCAAAAATCAGCTATTTTTGAACTTCGAGTTTTTACAAAAGAGTGACCCCCTAAACGCCCGCCCTTCGGTAGGTATTACAATAAACCTTTTTTTGCTGAACGTGTTTCACATCATCAAACCAGGGGTTATTGTAGAATCCATACTTTAATATTATAAATGTGATAGTAACTCTCTCTGTGTCCTCTATCTGTTACCTTTTCACATCTTAACGTTTGAACGTTTTTCGATTCAACTCAAACTCATAGCGTTTATTTTAATTAACAATTAACAGGCACTTTTGAATTGTCAGAGAATCGTACAGTTAGTCAGAGATCTCTATGGAGAAGAACGGGCAAGAAACTCCATGGCCAAGGACAACTTTTAAATCAAGATTTAACAAAATCCTGGGTACATTAGTCTTTTTGCTACTATATGTAGGTAATACTCGTACCAATGTAAAAATGAAGAAACGATTCAAAATATAATGATTAAATAGTATCAACCGACGGCGCCTGTTCACGAACATGACGATGACGAAATAAAAAAAACAAACAGGCCATTACCTTTTTATTATGTGATTTTATAACCCGGTATTACCTATGTTCCTGTGGGATAATTTTCGACCACAAAACGGGGCAAAGCCACGGGCTAGAGCTAAGTAGGTTATAGGTATAGGTATAGGTAATACGGGCTGGTGTCCGCAACTCCACGTCAATGCGCGTATTTTGCGTACGGTGGGAAAATCAATCATTCGATCCACCCCAGCTCCTCGAGGAAGGCCAGCAACGCCTTGATGTTACTGACAGCCTCGCTTATGGTACCTGGGTTACCGAAGTGCTTTGCCCTGTATGTGGCGACCATCGGGCAGTTTAGAAGCAAAAGAGCTGCTGTCTCGTCCTCCTCCATGCAGGCCCTGCACAGCGGACTGTCTGTGACTCCTATGACAAAGAGGTGTTTATTAAATGACCCATGGCCAGTCAAGGCCATGCCGTAACTATGCGCAGCTGTTGTTTAGTTAGTCCGAGAACTTGTTTCGTGAGGCGGCTATCAATTGCAGGGAGTGCTTCCCTAGCCTGCCTGCACTCACCTTGTTCCAACCAATTGTTTGTGATGTTGTTCCCTGGTTTTTTCCTTACCAGAGTGCGTAGATATCCGAAGGGGAGTGGCACGATGTGTTCAGGTCCCACTGCTGTCTCACTCGACCCCCTTCTGGCAAGTTCGTCGGCTGCATCGTTGCCCAGCGAACCGCTGTGTCCTTTGATCCATTGAATGGTTATTTTATTGAGTCTATCCACCTGGTTAAGGCGCTGGTGACACTCGTATATTAGCCCAGATTCAACTGTGTAGCTGTTTAGCGATTGCAGAACAGCCATGCTGTCTGAGAGTATACGGATCGAGTGGTCCTTAACTTCCCTGGCCATGATGGCCGAAGCAGCCAGAGAAATACCCCTGCATTCGGCCTTGAACACTGTGTTATGGACCCCCAATGGTGTGGCTATACGTATGTTGAGGTCCTCCGAGAAGACACCAGCACCTGTGCCATTACCTGTTTTGGATCCGTCTGTAAAGATGCGCAGCTCTGCAGGGCACAAAGCCTCGCATCTGCGATCCTCGTGAAGCTGGATCTTGTATTTTTTATCAAAGATAAATTATTTGGGTACCCGATCATTGATGGCTCTCGTAATAGGGAACTCCTTGTTGAGTCCCTCAAGTAGCGCGGTGTGTGGTGTGTCTCTCTTACCCCAGAGATCTATTGTCTTAAGACGCACCGCCGCCAGTGTGGCTTCCTGCTGTATGAACAGGTGGAGCGGTGGCAGTTCCAGCATGGCTTCTACTGCTGCAGTCGGAGTGGTCCTCATGCAGCCCGTAGCCGCCAAGCAGGCTAGTCTTTGCATGCGTTGTAGTTTGTTTGAGGCTGTAGCCACCTTGGTTCGGGGCCACCAGAACGCGGCTTCATAGGTGATCATGGGGCGGATCACTGTGGTGTACAGCCATAGTTTAATTTTAGGGGATAGTCCCCACTTTTTACCTATCATTTTCTTGCACTACCAGAAGGTTATGCAGGCCCTGTTTAGTTTGTTGTCCAAATGACTACTCCAGTTTAACTTACTGTCTAGAATGACCCCCAGGTACTTGACCTCGTTGGCCAACTGAAGTTCTGTATTGAACAGTTTTGGTAGGCGGAAAGGGCCTAATGCTGGTTTTTGGTGGGGTTCACTGATAGGTCATATTCCCTGCACCATTTTTCTACGATACGTAGTGCCTGCTGAGTGAGGTTGCAGATCGTACCCGTCACCTTCCCCGAAACAAGGATTGCGATGTCGTCTGCATATCCTATAGTATAATAGCGGCTTGCGTTGAGTTTGGTGATGAGTTCATTGACCACCAGATTCCATAAAAGGGGGGATAGCACCCCTCCCTGGGGGCACCCTCTGGCTATCATGTCCAGTTGCTGCTCACCCTCAAGGCGAACCACACGTTGGCTAAGCATGTTTGTAATCCAGTCCGTTAGTACCTGTTCTACTCCATGTCTGGAGAGGGCGCTGCTGATGCTGGAGAAGCTGGTTTTGTCGAAAGCTCCTTCGATGTCTATGAAAGTGCCCAGGCAGGTGCCTTTTTGATTAATCGCTTCCTCTATCTGGCTGACTACCAGGTGAAGAGCGATTCGGTCGACTTACCCGAGCTGTATGCAAGTTGGTTACCGTGTAGCGGTATGGTTTTCAGAGCGCCGTCCCTCAGCTCCCTATCACACAGTCTTTCCAGAGTCTTTAATAGAAAGGAGGTCAGGCTGATTGGTCGGTAGGATTTGGCGTTTGTGTAGTCACCCTTACCTGGCTTAGGGATGAATATTACTTTCACTTCCCTCCATCCTTTAGGAACGTATCTAAAGGCCAGGCACGCTCTCATTAAAGGCACCAGTCTTATTGCGACTCCGGTGTCACCCCACTGTAGTAAGGCGGGGAACTCTCCGTCAGGACCAGCTGCCTTAAAAGGATGGAAGCTCTGGATGGCCCATTGGAGTTTCTGCAAGGGTTGTTTGCCTGGTGTGTTACGCGGGATGGTCTCTGGGCAAGCAGTTTGGTAGCTGTCTATCATTGATTTAGTAACATGGCTTACTTGTACCTCAATTTGTGCCGTATCCGCAAGTGTCAACGGAACGCTTGATAACGCCAACTTGGCTTCAAGGCTGCGTGTGTAGGTGGCACGATCCGTGCTGCGCAGATTGCACCGTGGTGGTATTGGAGTAACACGGACTTGGATGTCAAAGCGGATCCACCGATGATCAGAGCAGGAGGCCTCCTTAGAGACATGCCAGCCCGTGGTAATTTCCGCCGCGCCCTCTGTTGCCAGAGTGAGATCTATGATTGTGCGGCTTCGCCTGGTTACGAATGTTGGTTCGGAGCCAGTGTTTAGTAGGGATAGGTAAGTCGAGAATAAGTAATCAACCAAGGCCTTACCCCTCTCGTTCTGCGTGTCCGTACCCCAAAGTTGGTGGTGAGCATTGGCGTCGGCCCCGACGACGGCCTCAAACCCGCTTCTCTCGCAATGGCTCACGAGGCGAGCGAGGTCGTGCGGAGGCGGCGCCTCTGACTCGAGACATCTCTGCAACAGAAGTCATTTAAAAGCTGTGTTTTAAGGTTACCTATGACATAGATGCACGATCTAGGATGATTGTGATCTGTGGTGACCAGGAGCTTACCGCCAAGATTGGAGAGTCCTTGTATGCGGCCAGCCCTAACCCACGGCTCCTGAATCAAGGCAATGGCTGTGTGTTGTACCTCCAACCACTTGCGAAGCTGAGCCGTCGCGGTCTGGCTGTGGTGGAGGTTGGCCTGGAGGACTTTACAGGTCGACGAAAGGGAGGCCATCGTTGGCCGAACCCTCTTCGTCCCTCTCCAGTCTGAGCCCGGCAAACAAATCGCCCTCGTCGAAGCCGCCCCCCCCCTGGCCCGAAGCCGCCCCCCCCTGGCCCGAAGCCGGGGACAGGATGATGTCGTCCAGCTCCTCACCCGACGAAGGGACGGCGTCCACGATGGCGGCAGCAGGGGCGGCCAACTCTGCTATAGCAGTTTTAGCCGCTGATGCTTCCGGGTTGCTTGATGGGGGAGTGGACTCCCCTGCTGGTGCTGGCGTCTCGCCGATGGTTTCCGTGCCAATCCTGGGGGACGTCGGTGAACCTGCCGTTCCGACCCTGGAACTTCACGTACACCGTCCCCAATCCTATTGAGAGACGGCGTCCGGCCTTCATCAGGGTCGGGATTTGGTCCACAGGGACACCAACCACCACGAACCATGCCGCAGCCTGTTTGTCCGCATGCAGGAGTACCCACCTCTTTATGTCGACCCAGGGGTTCTGGTAGCTGAGAACGCGCCCAATATTGGTCGGCTCTCCGAAGACCCCCTGCTCGTCTGGGATCACGACTCCACATCGTGCTCGCTTCATAATCTCCGACTGGCTCTTGACAACTAGCGAGATGCTAGTTGGGAGAAAAAGGTCGGAGACAGTCTTCCTTAGCCAGGCTAAGGTGTGGTCGTTGCCGCACCACAGTTTTAAAACAACCCCGGCGAACAGCGGCTTGGCGTTGAAGGTCGGCCCTGGAGTGTCTTGCTTGGAGGAGCAGGCCTCAAGTATAATCTGCTTCTGGATAGCAGCGAGTACCTGGTCCGATACGTCCTTGCTGAGGATCCCCGTGCGGTCGCAGGTGATCGCGACGTCAAGGGCAGCGCTGGCAGCTTGGGCGTAGCTTCGTTGGGCGACTCGTTTGGATTGATCAAGGCGCGGCCGCTTATGCTCTCCCCGAGGTGTTAAGGTCTCGTTGAGAGCTCGCTTGGCCGCGGCCTGATCCTTCCAACCGGGTCGCTGTGTTTTGGTGGTACCTTCAGCTCTCTCTGGGACGCTGGTTGGCGGTTGACTGGGCACCGGTCGGCTAGTGCCGGCCTCTGCCTGTGACCGCTTCCCGGCGGAGAAGTTTAGCTGGCCGCTGATCGGTTTGACGGACCTGGCGGCAGTAACCTGTTTGTTTCGGGAGCCTTTACCTTGCTTCCATCGTGTTTGGCGGCGCTACTTCCTCGTGATCCTGTCCCTCTGGTCGCCTTGTAATGAGGCAGCCGGTGGACCTGAAGGGTCAGTGCAAGGGCAAAGGGCTTGTTTATTGGCTTTACCCTTGCCCTTGCGTTTCTGCACTTGCCAGGCGCGTGAAGACGCGTCCTCAGTGCACCTGGCCGTCTCCGTTTGACCGGTGACGGCCTTCTTGTAAGGGGAGGCTAGAAGAGCCACAGGAGGAGGAGGAGGTTTAGTGGGACACCCGGTGCCAGTATTACCCAGCGCCGGGGTCTGTGTGGAGAGGGTCAGACCGGCAGTGGTATTAATCGTCGCCGTCTTCGCCGCTGTATTAGAAGGGTCGGTACTGGTCCCAATCAGCGCCGACGTCCTTTGTTTCAACTGGGACTTGTGTTTTTGGTCTTCGCTGCGGTTTTCGCCACAGCCGGACCGGCGCCCGCGGTGGTACCAGCAGCGTTGTCCGCATGACCACCAGGGGCGAGGGAAGTGCAAGCACCTCCCTTGAGAGTCTCATTGGCTTTCTCCTCCACTGCGGTGTGTTTGTTTTTTAATTGGCCTTTTTTGTCCATATTAAAAATGAATTTAAAATTCGTCTCTCTGGCTCCCACCCTCCATGGAGCCCGCAACTGGGAACGTCTCACTGTAAAAAAGCTCGAACGTTAGGACTACCAGAGAGATATAGGGGCGCAAGGCTGGCTTATAGTGCGACATCGGGCGCTCGATTGGGTTGGCGTAGGGGGTCCTAAGGGCCACCCCCCTTGAACTGATCAACCCTCACTTACACCGTCAGCATGACCTTTACCTACCGCTTCGGCCGTCCGAGGACGACCTCAGCGGACCTCACGCACCTCGCCTGTGGCACTCTGACGGGACACTGTGACCATTTCCCTACCCCTGGCTAATGGGTAGAGCCACCGTTTCGCTTGAAATCCAGACCAAAGGGGGCGTGTTGCCTTACGGGCACATTACAAACCAGAGCCGCTCGGCTCAACCCCCCAGGACTCCTTCATCTGCTCACGGCGCTCAACTGCGCAGGTCCTAGCGCAGGTAACTGCTTACTCCTACTCGCCATCAGCTGTCTTTAGTGACGGACGAGCCCGCCACCACCCAGTTACAGGGGGTCGCAGTAAGAAGTGGGAATTGTGGAGATGGAGGTGGAGGGAGTAGGGATGTAGGTAGGATGGGGTGGTGGAAGGATGAGATTTGGGGCAGAGGGGGCATATGAAGGGAAAGATAGGGGTTAAGGGACTTTTGAGAAAGGTTGTGCTGTGGTGGCGCCGGTGGAGGTTACTGTTACGTCTATTTCTTAAGGAATTAGACCAAAAACGGGGTGGCAACCTCGGGAAGGTACATCCTCCAGACTTGCCTTGAGGATCTACACGACTGTAGCGCTCTCCCTCAAGACCCCGCCACATTACCGCCTCTGAAGGAGGCGGCCGGGTATGCCTGCATCTATACTACAAAGCAAAGCAAAGCAAAGCATGTCGTTGTGCAACCGTGAAAGCATAAAAACAGGCTCCCAAGCCTTTATAGCCTTATTCCATAAAAGTGGTACCAGGCTCCTCCCCCTAAGCTAAGTAGGTTTATGATAGGCGTAGGTACTTACTTGAAACATTGCTGGTACTGCCCAGCCCTTCCCATCCCTCTGATATCCTATCCTAAAGACTATTACGATATCCAGGGTAAGTGAGGGGTTATCGTTGTCAAGCCTTGGCTACTTTCGGCTGTTCCTGGAGGTTGGTACCTAACTAATAGGTAGGTAAATGAAAGCAAAGAGCAACATGGTGTGTAATAATTAACCTATCCGCCACGCTCATTTACTTTTAACGATTAGGTAGGTATACCAAAGATTGATGATAGCTCGCGGAGAGTAGGTAAAGAGCACCTATGGATTTTATAATAATTTCAAATTTATTTAGGTGACCTCTTATGCCCGGTTCCTATATATAAAAGCGAATCGTTTTGCTTACCAATGGTAGCATATTTTTGCCAAACCCCGCAGTTATAGAGATTCGTAAGCTTATTTTACTTGTGATAGCTACTTCCATATGGGAGAGTCTACTATGCGAAGGTATGAGTTCTTCGCTTCATTATTGGTATACAATAAGAGTTCATTTTAACCAATAACGGTCCGTAATTTATAGGAATCGGCCAATATCAGACAAGCTGGGCGGTAATGCGGTATGGTACCTAATATGTAGGGTTACCTTAGTAAGTAGGTACCACCTTACGGAATGAGTATGAATTGCCTAATGAGTCGCAGGACCATTCTATTTTGTTGAAGAATCTGCTAATCTTTAAGTGTCACCGTACACTAGGTGGCGACTAGTGGTCGCCACAAGCAACGGTTGTTGTTTTCTGTGAACGCGACGCTCACTGGATGTTTGATTCGCTGAGTCGTTCCAGCTTCAAACTAGGGCAGTAAGTGGCCGAGTGCATAGAGGCCTTAATGGCCGAGTCTAGTCACTAGACTTTGACTTCTCACGCTCACTCGGCAGTAGTCGGTTGTTTTTTTCTTGGGGGTTTAGGAAGACTTTGGTTTAGTAGAAGGTCGAAGAAATACTCGTTGTCGATGAATGAATGTGAATAATTTATTATGAAAATAATGCAATTTTATACTATTTTACAAACTAAAATCTACCAATAAAAACTTGTACTTTAAATTAAATAAAACGTTTGCAAAAACTTAGCAAATAGGATTGCGTTATTTCGTCCACAATCACATCACATCACACTGTTGTCGTAATGAAACCGCGAGGTTGCGCCTGTGTGCTCGCGGCTGCGACTTGGCGGGCTCTCCGAAGGGATAAATATAGATGCCTCGTAGTTCGCGATTCTCCCGACCCTTGCTCGAGCCAGCCCGCGCCGCTGAGCCTGTAGCCTTAAATTCGTCCCAAAATAATATCAATCCTGATCCAGCTAGTCATTTGCTACCCTCTTCCAGCGACGCCCTAAGCCGAGGTTCGTACCCCATAGGGGGTGCCCTTAGCGTTGTCGCTTAGTTTTAGTTGGTATTTAAGTTTAAATCTTGGCTGGAGGCCTTAATTTATTAGGGCAACCACAGGCAAGTCCGCTTAAGCAGACGACAACCTCATAGGTTGACCTGCGAGATGCCAAACAAACAAACAAACAAAAGTTCGCGATTCCTTTGCAGAGCGGCCGCCGTCGAATGAAGATTCGTGTTGAGAGCTGTGGATTGCAGACGTGCCTCGTGTGATGAAGACTGGAGTGTCCTGGAGATCACGTCATCGGCGTGTGGCCTCTGCAGCTCCTATTTCTTTAACGGATGTCAACACGTTGTGTCAGTTCTTTTCAGAACTCTTGGCTTCTGTGATTCTTTAACTGATGGTCAAAACGTGGTAAGGTGCTGTGATGAGTGGTGGCTACAGGGGCAATATTAGTTTGCGTCAACTGTAGTTTTTGTCAATAGCGCCTTAGGTATAAGTCCAGAAAATCAAATTACTTACGCCACTAAGAACAAATCTTTCAATTACTAACAGCTAAATTAAATAAGATTGCGTCCAAAGAGGATAAACAATAAAGTCCAAACCATTGCAATTACCTAAGCAACCGTTTCTCAAAACGTTAATTAGATAAACTTTCATGGTTACTTCAGTCCGATGTTCGTTGCTTCTTTTTATATTTTTTTCCATGTTCATCACTAGTTTTCATCAAAAAATTTCATCAAAAATTAAGGAAATTTGTTGAAATACGAACGCTTTTTATTTCATGAACGTAGATATTTTGACAGCCGACAAAGACGTTGCTTTACACGTTAAAATATTTTTGGAGACACAAGTTCAATCAAATAAAATAAAATATTTTTTTTAAACATTTTACCGAAAAGTAATTTAAGTAACAACTTTTGAATTTAGATTTAATTAAATACGTTAGAATTTTTTAAACGCTGTAGGAGCGTTATATATATAATTAATCTGGCTGATTTGAGTCCTTGACTCCTGACACTCGCAAATGTAAACGGAACGCACTTGACTCCTAGCGACTGAAAATGAATTATCGAATTTCTGAATTATTTTAAATTTTTAATAAGATTAAAACAAAGTGTTGCCGTAAGTGTACTGCGTAGGCGTAAAAACATTCAATGCTTTAGGTATTTAGTTTACTGTTTATTATAAACGGTTTTATTTACTAACACTTTTTGCTTCATCGATGGACTTTAGAATCGATAACCCAATTTCCTATAAGTTTTGAATGACTGCAAATATACGATACTGTGTCGCTGCAAAATGCTGCTTTGTTAGGGTGGTGTAACGGTGTTGAGCTTGTTGTGACCATGCTTTTCACACCGATTTATATTGCTATGACCTTTATAAAGACTTGGCGCATTCGGTCGTTCAGAGCTCGTCTACTTGAGTTTTTGAGCGGTAACACGAGTGTCGCATTCTGCAAAGTTCCAGAAAATGCAGCTGGTAAGTGTCCCAATATAATATCGAGACAGTTATGTCACACATTTCTATTTTAATCTGTAAAACACAAACCTAAAGTTACAGGTCATTATTGCAGTAACTTCTACTGCTTTTAATTTATCAACCGGCAAAATGATCAAATTTACACAATGTGAAGGATCAATTTAGATGTTGTACACTTAATTATCACTTGTCTAACTCATAAATAATTTATTTAATTTACAGAAACTCCTACACTTAGTTCTAAGCTGTGCACAAACCCAAAAAATGCATATCTATGTGACTTACTGGACTACACAAACGCCACTCGTATCTGCAGCATGAAGCCGATGCAGATGATTGAAATCAATGACTGGGTGTCATGTTCCAATGGGCTGCCTCTGGGCTCTGGCGAACAATCTCCTATTACTGACTTAGATGTAGATGTGCTGTTTGAATGTGAGATGGAACCTCATGATAACTCAGGACAAGATATCATAACTGTGAGTTATATTTATTTGCTCTAACATGTGGATAATAAATTTTCTGGGTTACATATTATTATGTACAGTAAAATATAGCCCCTACAAGTAGCAATTTATTTATTTATTCAACCAGAATGACATTACACTGATGAGATGCATGACACTTGACATTAAAAATGCATTACAAATATTGCCAAACACAATATTAGCAATAGCAATAATTATTTAAATTTAATTATTAATCCTCTCACTCAGTCAATATTAAATAAATTACTATCCTAACTCTCCCCTCTACCTGACAGGGATTATTTATAGGTGGATTTCACACTACAACGTGCCACCCTAAGAGATGCGGCAAACGGACCCGAATGCCCTGTGCGGAAGCGTGTTTTTGTTAAATTTGAATGTAGAAAATCATGCGTAGGGGCACATTTTCCTCGCACCGGAGCATAGTGTAGTAGAGATGGGCTGAGTTATGATTTTTCGTGGAATTCATTTAGGCAGACAAAGTGTAAGTGCCTCATCTGCTGCATCAGCAATGTGCACCAAATATAGAGTTTGTGCACCTTAACATTTTGGAATAAAACGAGAAGAAACGCTTCCTGCTGGCGTAACATTGTTCTAGCCTTAAAATTCTAAATGAATGACCCATAGAGAAAAAAAGTATATGGTCAGATAGCTTTTGAACATGCACAAAATGTGAAGCTTGAGCGTCTTATGGTTTTAGAAATATATCAATTCCTGCTGGGATAACGTTTTGCAGAATCTGGTTTCTCGGAAACTATTCAATGTGCGACCGTAGAAAAAAAAATTGGAGTTGCTCTTAGTTTGAACAACCATAGTTTTTCAAATAAATGTAAAACTTTAAAAGTAATCGTGTTTTTCTTTAAAACTGAAAAAAAGTAATAGCAATTAAATGTGCTAGCTACTTATTCTTACTATTCTTAACCTCTACAAAAAAAAAGAGACTGTACATGCACGCGTTTTGGAATGATACCACTTGAAGTCAACTTATACAATGACGTAACTTTGAGCACGAAATGCAAGAAACAAATTCAACCCACTGTGTGGCTATAAACATGAAGTTAGTGTGTTTATTGAAGAAGGAATCCTAAAAAAAACATTTTTAAATGTCTCGTATTAAAGAAGACATTTAAAACAAATAGCCAAAACAAGGGCTACGTTATTGGTTATCCGACCAAATTCGAATGACTACAAAAAAAGCGGAATTTCCATACATATTGATGACCTTCTTTAGTGTATAGTATAACCTCGAGCTATTGTCTGTACAGTCGCATTCATAATGTTTTTCGGCTAATTCGGCAATCGTGATTCGGCATGGGAACTAACTCTTTGTGAGATGATGACAATGATAAAAAAATGTCGATTACGGGACGATGACAAAATCATCAATTATTTTTATTGGTACCTATTTTTTTGGATCACATCACTTCAGTTATGTGTAGGAGTGTAAATGATTGCGGAACGGCTTAGTATAATTATCATTAGTTATTTGGTAGGAATGGATGGTTAGCCCGAGAAAAAAGATTTTGTTTTAGTTTGAAACATTCATGGCAGTGTATTTACGTATTGATTAATAATCATGGAAATCATCCTCTTTATCTCATCATCATCTCATCATCTTTATTTGCTGCAAGATAATAAGACTATTTGTGTATTAAATAAATAATAAATTCGTGTTATTTGTTTTCTTGAACCGCCTCGGGGTGTGCCCCTCCTTGTTACCCAAACAATAATAATAAGACTATTTCATGGCAATCTGGCGTCCTCGAAAGTAAATACCTGGTGTAAAACCTTGGTCGTGAAAATACGCACCTTCCCTATTAACTATAACTGTATCGAATAATTATTTAATTACTTACAATATTTTTTACTTGATCTAAGATAACAATAATTATTCGCGTGCAAACGTAAACAACGCAAGTGAAAGCATTGTTGGGTAAGGCCGAGAATTTTCCCACTTTTCGAAAATAAAAATTGTCCCATTTTTTGACTGCATATAAAAAAAAACCTGACCAGTAATTATCAATTAAAGAATTCTTATTGTGTTTTTAGGACTCCTACATCATATAATTTTATGTCAAAGTTAAAATACTCCTTATAGTTTAATAGCTACAGTGAGTTCAATTCGTCCGTTACCCCAAATTTTGCAAAAAACTCGCTGTCTTTTTCATGCATCCAAATATTCGGAACTACATTTTTTTATTTTTTTCCATTGAAAGACAAATTCACAAGAACTGACTTAAATAAACTGAAACTAAGCAATTTGATCGTAGTTTCGATCTTTTGAAATAAGCAGATTTCATGACTTTATCGCAATTTAAATGTTTGTCCCCATATTTTCGCTTCTATGTTACAATTTTGTATGTTACCACAGTTTCACCTCTAAACAATGTTAATCTTTTGTGGTACTATTTTGTATTGACACTGGCAACACTGAATATCTATGCCAACAATTAAGAAAAAAAAAGACGCCATTTTGTGGTCTGTGGAGTCGACCAAAAGTGCACGCATGTGTTTCGTCGGAGTTTTTTTTTGGTGAATTTGGACGATTTCAAAGGTAAATAACAGTTTTTATAACACCTGTTTCGAATAAAAATATGTATAAGTGGAGTAGCGATGCGTGACGTGTGTTTTTGTTTCAAATTTAGCTCGAATTATCGATTTATGGTAAAATATAACCTAAAAAATCTCGCTTCTACGTTACTTCTATGCTACTTCTATGTTACCGGTAACGTTCATTGTATGTTACGTAACGTTGAAGTGTTGTAAGGATTTGTTCATATCGTCATATCGTGCTTTTTATAGCTTTTTTGGTAGCACTTCAAAATACTGTCAAGGCGCGTGAGGCTTTTGTGTGCTGTTGATTGACTTTGTTGATAACATTTAATTTATAATCAAATCATTGACTCATCGTCGTCACACACATATATATATATATACTCAAGGCACGCACTACAAGCACATGCGAAAAATAACCTCTTTTTTTTAGAATTCGGTTAAAAAGTTTTATTGAGTTTTGATCGCAGAATGTAGTCCACCGGTGGACGTTGGGATGTTATGATGATTTTACTATTTAATTTAAATATATCAACAATGTCACAGATGCCGATGACTGCAGCTGAGAAGCAAAAAAAATATCGCGAAAAGCTGAAAAACGAAAACCCCGACAAGTTTGAAGACACTAAAAAGAAGGCCAAAGAAAGAGCTGCACGACACTATCAAAGAAAAAAGAGTACTTATACTGCAGAGGACAAACAAAAATTACGTCAAAAATGGAAAGAAGATCGAAAAAAGGCAAAGGATGAAAAAATTCTGTCCCAAAATGAACCCTCAACATCACAAGTTTCGAGCAAGCAACAAGCTGATGACTCATTAATGTACCAAAATATACAACGCCGCTTGGAACACAGGCTGAGACGACAGAATGCAGAATTACGTTTACGGCTAGATACATTGGGAAAAGGATTTAAAAATCTCCAGAAAAAAATTTGCAGACAACAAAAAAAAATAGATAAGATGCAGGAAGAATATGAAAATGTATTAGCTGAACTAGCCACGAAACAGGAAGCAGAAGATATACATTTGCGAGGAAATGAAGAAAAGTCACCTGGAAAGAAAGTTTCAGAATTCATAAATAATACTATCCCTAACGTAGAAACGCCCAAAAAGGAAGAAGTCAAGAAAAAACTTTTAGAGCACGTTATATTGACAGAAACATTAAAAGAACAATTTCAAAGTGCGAATAATGCTGAAAAAAATATTTTGAAAAAAGTACTAGACAACGATAATGTAAAGAAATATAAACAAAAATCAAAAATTAGGACATATCTGGGATTAAAAAGCAACATAAAGAAATACAATTACCAGAAAGTTAAAAGCATTTTATTAAAAAACAAAATTGAAAGGTTTTTCAATAAAGATGACGTTAGCCGCGCTACTGCGGGCAAAAAAGAATACAGGACATTAAAAAAAAATAAGCGCCAGAAGAGATATTTACTAGATAAACTTAGTATACTACACAAAAAGTTTATTTCGGAAGAGGGCCTAATTAGTTACAGCACTTTTAAAAAATATCGTCCATTTTATGTACTTTCTCCTAAAGTCAAAGATTGCGAAAGTTGTGCCTGCATCAAACATTCTAACATGCAATTTATGGTCGATAAACTTAATATTTTAAATATTTTGAAATCGAACAACCTTAATGAAGTTGTAGCAGATTTTGTTTGCGATTGCACCTCAAAAGATTGCATGTATAATAAGTGTGACGAATGCGTCGAAAAGAAATTATGTGTTAACAATGTTAAACTATCCGACGAAACAAGTTGGTTTACATGGATGTTAAAAGAGTGCGAGTATCAAAAGCAAGGAGAGAAAAAGAAAATAAAGAAGATGGTAAAAATAAGAAAAGAGGGTACTTTAAAAGACTTGCTCGAAGCATTTAACTCAGAAATGAAAAAATTTAAAACCCACAATTTCAATTTTTACTACCAGTACAAGAAATACAAAGACTGCATTAATAATTTAAAAGATGATGAGGCATGTATCCATATTGATTTCTCAGAGAATTTCACATGCAAATATCATAAAGAAATACAGGCAATGCATTTTATAAAAGAGCAAATCACTTTACACACAGGAGTGATTTACATAAAAGGAGAGCAAAAGCCTATTTCTTTTTGTTCTATTTCCCCGGATAACGAACACAATCCAGAAGCAATATGGACACACCTCGATCCCGTTTTGAAACATATTAAAATTAATAATCCTAACATCTCCACCCTGCACTTCTTCTCTGATGGCCCAACCACCCAATACCGGCAAAAAAAGAATTTTTACTTTTTCTCTCAAAAAATCTACGAATACGAGTTTAGTTACGGTACTTGGTCATTCTTTGAGGCCGCTCACGGGAAGGGTGCTGCGGATGGTATAGGGGGAGTTATCAAACGTACTTTAGACGCCAAAATCGCTCAGGGAAAAGATATCCCAAATGCTGAAACAGCCTTTGACATTTTGAATTCAGAGAACACAAGTATAAAAATATTTTACATTCCATCAATTGATGTCTTGCCTATTCATACTAAGCTTAGTCCTTTGCCACAAACCATGAAAATTCACCAGCTTATAACAAAAGAGAAGTTCCACCTCAAGCACAGAGATCTCAGCTGTTTCTGTGGAGATCCAAGAGGTAACTGTGAATGTCACTCACCAGCGCTTCATAGCTTTTTAAACGAAGAGGAGCCAAATAAACAAAAGAAAGATAAAAAAATAAGGTATGTCAGAAGATCACAGAAAAGTAAGAAAGCGAAGCAAAGGCGTATCAGTTCATCGACTGAAGAAAACGATAGCGAAATTGATATTGAATATGCGGACAGTGACGATACGGTTTTATTTTCCGATGATGAAATGAGCCTAGATATTAACTACGATCCAGCCACTGTGCATAATGTACTGAACGAAAAAACTGGCATAGTGACGAAAATTAACCCAAATAAGACAGTGACGTTGTTATCCGAAATTATTTTGAGAAAAGCCGATGATGACACTAAAACTAAACAAGACACGAAAAGAAGAATACTTTGTGAAAATGAAGAGTTCATACCAAAAAGATCTCGTAAAACTATAGATGATAAGAAGGATAATGTGACAATATTGTCGCAAATTAGAAACATTCCCGATAATACTGTAAGTGGTGATTTAAGAGACAGCAATATATTTAGGAAAGAGGACCCCTTAATTGAAATAAAAATCAAAGATAGCGATGAAATGAAGACTGATAATAAAAAAGGAGATGCGAACAAAGGAAATAAAAATCATACCAAAGAAGATATTACAAAGACTTTAGAAATAGAAGACCAAATTGAGAAAGAAAATGAAAGCGAGAAAAAGCGATTTGATAGTGCAGATGAAGATATAAAACAGGCACCTATGTTTAAAACAACACACAAAAAAGATTTAGTAAAAATCAGAAACATTGATTTCAAATATAAAGAAAAATATGAAGAAACAGAAAAAACAAATTTGAACAAGAAAAACGACATTGTAAATTTAGAGGAAAAAGAAAGTCACAAGGAATCGACAATTGAGGAAAAAGTAGAAAGAAATAATATCAAAGATACTGAACAAGAAAGAGGAGGAAAGATGGCGAATACGATTAAAAGAAATGAACGGAATGCAGAAACTGAGCAAAATGACCAAGGTGACAAAGGAAAATTGTTAGAGCGTAAACAAAATAAGCAAAATGGTCAAGAAGAAAGAAAAATGATATATAGTGAAGAAAAAGAAAAAAAGACGTTTGAGAATAAAGAAAATGTACAGAATGTTCAAGAAGAACAAGACACAAAAGAAACAAAAACTGCAAAAACTGAGCATAATGATCAAGAAAAAGAAAGAAAGGTAATTAAGAGTACAGGAAATGAACAGACTTATCGAGAAAAGGGAAGATATATAAAGGAAAGTGATCAGAATGATAAAAAAAAAGGAAAAAAAAAGGGAGAAAGTGAAGTAAGTGAGCAGAAAGGAAGAATGGATAATGAAGAGGGTGAAATAAGTGTGCAGGGTGATCAAGAACAAGGAAAACATATGAAAGAGAGTGAAGAAAATTAGGAGACTGACTTTAATTTTAACATAAACGATAGTATTGTTGTTAGATATTTTGAAAAAAAAACATGGAAATATTACATTGGATTTGTTGAGAACATAGAATTTAAAAACGGCGAAAATAATTATAAAGTAAAATTTTTGAAAACTGTTAAGGATTCAAGTAATTCTGTGAAGTTCTTAGTACAAAGAAAGTTAGATATTGACATTGTGACTGCAATGTCTGTCGTGAAAAAAATTAATTTAATTCAACGAGATACAACTTCAAACGTGTATTATCTGCAAAATGATGAAGATATCGTGTTTTTTATTTAAAGCATTTATTACTTATAAGTAAAAAGTAGGTACCTAGTTCTTTTTCTGTGATTTAATTGACTAGCACACCTTGTTCAAATAAATTATATATTCTAAGTACTAGCTTTCCGCCCAGCGGATTTTTATTTTGTTTGTTTTCTTAGTTTTGATAAAAGATAGTTTTTTTTTTGTTTTCTGTGTATTTTATAGCTAGAAGTTTTAGAAGAAGAATTACTATTGTTTTTTTTGTTTGCTTAGTTTTTTATGGAAAACAAATTTGATTATTTTCTGTGTACTTTACTAGTGGAAGATTTAGAGGAACAATAACAATATTGTGTTTTTGTTTACAGTATTGATTACTTTGGATCAAAGACAAATTTTATAGTATTTTGTGTATTTTAGTACTTAAAGATTTTAAATAACCATAACAATTTTGTTAACTATTTGGTACTTAATCAAAATAAAAGACAATTTGATAAAAGAATTGGTTTTATATTTTTTTGTTATCCATGCGCATCATAGGGCATTCAGTTTTAAATAAAAAAGGTGCAGTATGAAATCGGCCTTACATACTTTACTCGTTACTTTCGTGTTACTTTTACGTTACCGTAACATAGAAGTATCTATGTTACTCTATGTTACTTAGTGGGAAAATTCTCGGCCTTACCCTGTTGCCGTTCCGCGCGCCCAGCACCCAGCATTTTATCAAAACTTGACTGTGACTTCAGCGTCACCGATCGCGCAGTCGCGCAACGTCGCAACTCGCAACGCAGCACCCGAGACGGCTCGTCCGAATCACCGGAATTCGCGTTCATTTAATTGAAGCAATGATTTAAAGGCTGATTTTGTCGTTGTCATTGCATGATGAAATGATTTTTAAAATATCGATGATTTTTACATGTGACATGATATCGAACTCATCTCAATAGCGTAGTAATAATAGCATATATCATGCTATGGTGGCATGATATATTTATATGTATGGCATGATATATTTATTTAATTATTAATAGGTACCCAAACAAGGCGGATCCAGGATTTATTTCTTGGGCAGACGGATTGAATAGATTTTCTTTTGAGCATACATTTCTTTTGCTGGTATAGGAGTTACGCAGTCATGGTATGTAGAAAAGAGGAGGAGAATAAAAAGAAATACAAGAGCGAGCGAAGCGAGCTCAAAAAATTTAACAATCCTGCCTCGTAGGTATAGGTTAGGTTTTATTTCGACTTTAAGTTAAGAGGCTACTAAGACGTCGAAGTCGATTTCATGTAATTGTAAGAAGTTCTATGGATTTTCAGTTTCGTGTTATTTGTTTTCTTGAACCGCCTCGGGGTGTGCCCCTCCTTGTTACCCAAACAAGAGGTTATAATATCTTCCTAGTTTATGATTACACTTTGAGCTAGCCTTGTTCGTTTAGCTTTCTAGCAATTGTGTTTTTGGAAAAATAACTTTAATACCCAGACATTAAATTATGTTTGCACTATTACATCTAATTTCTTGATGACTTTTTCAATAGTAGTAATTATTCTGTCAACGTGTCTTATCATGAAAAGTGAATACATATTCTGTATCATCTCCAATTTTATTCCAGTTAGAGTCAATGGGTCAGCCTGTGGCGTGGAAGGCAGGTTCACACCTAGCAATCATAGTGAAGACCAACATAGAACATCTTAGTTTTATTGGCTTCAACTTCATTGGTGGAGAGTTTGTCATAGACCACAATCTGCCTGTGGTCAGAATACAGAGTAAGTAAAACACTCTTTTGTAGTGTGTAAATATTATTGATATTCTGTAAACAAAATGTATATGGATCATTCCTGTAGCTACTTTATCAGCCATCAAATTTCATATTTCAGCTGTCCAACTCTCAGGAGAGCCCAATAAGGCTTCAGACCTGTCCATGAGGAGTCTCCGGAGTGACATCCAATACAGTCTCCAACAACCAGCAACCGTATTCCAATGGCCAGTCCACGCAGCCTTGCTAAGGAAACTGTCCAAAGTTGTAGATATCAAGTCTGACACAAAAAATATTATACAGATGAATGGCAGCAGTGGAGATATAGTGCTCGAAGTACCACCTCCTAGGAGAACTGTCACTTTAGCTGATGTCAGTGTTAACACTGGCAAGTCATTAACAGAAGAGGTAGACAACCCTGAAGAAAGCAATAAAATAACAGAATCTGCAGCAAAAGCACAGCCCGAAGAAAATGAAGTGGTAGTGGAAAATGTAACAGTAGAAATACAACACAATATCACACCAAAGAAATCTAGTTTAAAACTCGACTTGAAGAAAGGCACAAGCCAACTCTCAACTTCTCTATTAAACATATCTAGTCAAATAAAGTCTGTAACTACTCATAAAAGGATAGTTAGTACGACTGGGCCGAAGAGGCCGCAGTCCCAGATTGAATGCTATCCAGTTGTTAAGGAGGAAGCGGCCAGGAGTTCCACATCTCAGCAGAGTATTCCGAAATCTGTGAAAAGTTCCCGTCCATTAGTGAATACGAAGTCACCTAATGTGTTGATATATTCTGATAGTGTAGTAGCTAGAGATAATTTGGAGGCGTCCCTTAGGAAAGTACTGGATTGCGATAGGTGAGTGTGAGTGTCTTATGTGTTCCTATGATATATGCTGGGCTTTCACAAATTTAACACAAGCTTGGCTCATATCAAATCAACTGCAATTTGTTCAAACTAGTTCACGGTATTTTTTTAGTTTTTATTTGTACTATGATTTATTGGCATTTAACATTGTTGCATTGCAGTATTCAATGAAATTTGCACTTAGTGTTCACAGAGTATTTAGTAAATGGAATACTAACTATTCCTACAATCGAATTCCACACGTTTCTCTGGGCATGAGGAAAAGGAATTTTATTAATTAGTAATTGTTGCTGATATCGATGTAATAAGATTTTAGTGATTTAATTCGACAACGAAATGATACTATTATGTTCAATAAAGTCCATGTAGAAATTGTCCTATCTCATTTAAGAAACATAATAATAAATATCATCACTTAAAATATTAGGTATACGTTATACGTGGTGTCCCGCGAGGCGCTGGAGGGCGGCGCTTGGCGGGGACGTGCCGCGCTCGTGGCTGTGGCTGGCTGTGTCGGCCGGGCCGCGCCACTGCTACTGGCTCACTTACTGGCGGGCGGCAGACTACTGGCCCTCTGTTCTGATCTACTCCATACTGTACTGCCGTATTATAAGACTGCTGAGGTACGTCTCACGATGCTACTTGATACTTCATGCCTGTTGGGACTTCAGCTGCTTAAAGCTTCTTGAATATATTACGGTAAAGTGGGCCGCACGTATTTGAGCATGTATGTTCTAATCGAATCCCTGTAATTCAGTACCAATAAGGTACACTTAGCAAAATAGTTAAGAGCGGGAATCAACCAAAATAGCCTATCTTCAATTAGATTTTTCGTGAAATTGAAATGACTTAGGTATAAAATTATCATGATATTTTCAAAGATTTTTGTGAAATCTGAAACTCGAATATTACAATTTTCTCGATAAAAAACATCTCCTCTAATTTATGTGATTTTCGATTTTTACTTAAAATGAAAAAATCTCAGCTCGTGGATGAACGCATCTTCCGTCGCACGTTGCGGAAACTTCAAGCAAGTTTTGTTTGCATAAGTTTTTTTTTTGTTCTCATGACTAGACCCTTTTTTATGGTGGGGGAAAAGTTTGTGACGTACCAAAATGTTTGGGATTGTTGGCTTCGCCGATACAAGATCTAAATGGGTGCTAAGTTCTATAGGGTTGAAAGAAAGTCTAATATTGTAAATTAGCAAGTTTTCAAAGCTAAAGTTTCAACAGTTGCAAACGAACCTAATAAACTTACTTTGGGACCCAAAGATACATAGATGTCAATTCTTCTATCGGTTCAATCCTGAACCGAACTTGGCCTACTGAAGATACAAATGAAATAGATATACGCCCGCCGGGTGAAAAGTTTCTGCGGGCGGGAAGGGATTGTGTTTTGTTTTCGTCGTGTTTGATCAGAGGGGTAGACAAGGAGGCTAGGGTGAAGCTTGTTTTTTTTTTTGGGTAGAAACTGCGTTCATCCAAATATTTGTTACACAAATATGATTAAATATATAAATTAAATATTGTTATTATTATTCCAAATATTTCTTCTTTTTTGTATTTTTTACTGAGAAATAAAGCGAGAGCATTTGTTTCGCTAGGTTCGTGAGAATGAATTAGTACAATTCACTTACGATAAATGGAAGTCTGTGAAGATGAAGCATCACATATTCTGCTACCAAGCCTCTCCTGCCAAGAAACAGTTTTCCACTGAAAGCGATAGACAGTAAGACCATCTTATATTTATAATAATTCTGTCATTCTGTGTGTGTGATATGTGTTTCTTGCAACCACAAAGTATTGAGCAAATGGAGTGCTCATACAATAGTATATTTATCTGTAAAACCAAAGTCACTTAATTTTTGTTGTGCTAAGTATCTTCTCTCCATTTGCTTAATAATCTGTGCTCTGAAATAAATATGGTGCTTATAAATAACATTTGATCAATTTACAGAGCAAGTCAGGAAAATAATATGCATCGGTACGCAAAACATAATATTGTCTTAGAAGTCCTTGAATCCTCAGCCCTCATGTTATGACACATTATTACGCCTTGAGATTTAGTGTTTGATTTAATAAGCAGATGCAAAATTTACGAATGATTAATTAGTACATGCGACAGAACATTTAATTAATGTTTTTTTTTAAGAACTATTTATTTAAACTTTCTTTAAATGCTTAATTTGAGTTTATAATACAAAAATATGCATGTGTGTGTGTGTAGATGTGTTGTCCTTCTATAATATTGATATATGAGCTTTACCTACATACCTTTATATTAATTTTACTATACAACTTTACATGACAGCATAATACAATTTAAGCTAAGTACATTATTGATAGAGTGGCTGAACAAGTACGAAGGCTGTACATATTATATTGTAGCTTAGAAGTAAAACAATGCAAGGAATGGCATTTGCATTAATATAATAAATATACACTGTATTTAACACAACTTATGACGTAGTCAAACGTATACTCTGCCGTGAAAAACAAAAAATAGGCTTAATAAATATTCTTGCCCCATATGTCACCAAACAAAAACTATACATGGGTAATATCTCTCGGCGGATCACGCAACTCATTATTTTAGTTGCCTATTGAATTCGCTTTGAGACATAGATTAATGCTTAGATAAATCATTTTTCATATCCATCGCCATGGGACACGCACCATTCGTCTTTTTAACGAGATCTAATGTAGCCCGAGCTCAAACTTCCGAGACCGTTTTTGTATTTCAAAATTCATTCCGACTATGGTAAAGTTCTTAATACAAAACTGACTGTTTAGTACCGGATTAAGTTGTCTGTTTTGTACTAAGAACTGTATTTCGAACACATTTAGGCTCTTGTTACAAAAACCAGTCCGATAGTCAAAATCATGTCTTAAGAAGAACCGTGTTTTCTAATAAAACCGCATTTGTGTACCCAAAAGTCTTAGTACGAGTATGTACGAGTATATTCAAGACATCGTGGCCCATGTATCCGTAATTCCGTGTGTTTATTTGTCCATACGGCGTTGAGTGTAGAAAATGAACTATCTGTACAGTATTTACTCTGTGACTTAGACCTGCAAAAACAAAAAGTATAAATACACTAGCTGCGTCGCAAGTTGTAAAAATAGTGTTTGTACCAGAGAGACTTTCGTATAGAAAAAAGAGGAATATAATCGTATAACTCATTGTAAACGCATCAGCTGTTTTATCAACAACTAAAAGCTTGGCTTTGTCAAATTAAAGCCAAGTTTTTGAGTCCATCTTTAATCTAATCGCTGGCATATAGAAGATGTTAGTACTGAATATTCCATACAGCATATATTCCAAAGCTGTTCCAAAAACACAGTCTTACACATGACAAAACTCCAAATATTTTCCAATACGAAAGGCTCTCAACCGACATATATTTATCAGAACAAATTTACATCAGTAGCATTATGTGTAGACCGTCCAAATACACGGGGCATCCGGGCCACGAGCTGGACATCCAGGTGTTGGCTTCGGAGGAGACCTGGCGCACGCCCTCTCTGTTACAGGCTACCGACCTCACGAATAGGGGCATTGCTATCTTCTCACAGGTTTGTTACCAAGTATATGGGAATAACCTGGGTCCTGATTCCACTTATTTACAAATGTCAAATCGATTGTGTTCTTTGACAGATTTGTCATTCAAAATGTTTCGAAAACACAATCGAGAGACCACTAAAACATTTGTAATGTAGCGGAATTGGTGCTGATATGTATATACATATATACAGTCAGCAACAAAATCTTTGCTGACACAAAATGATACTTTACTGGGACAAATCTAAAGGATTTTTGCATTATATCTGTTCATTAAATATTTTTCTAGATTCATTTAGAAGCAGACCCCACTGACTATTTAGGCGACGAAGGCATGAGAAGCAACGAGGCTCGTCTAGGAATCATTCACAAAATCCTGGGTGACATCCTTGGCCTTCACGTGAAAGAACCCAAGGAATTGACCCAGATAGACTACTCTAGAGGATTCTTCTTAGGAAACCATGTGGTAAGACTACGTTCTAGAGTGTTATTAATATCACTGTATATGTTTATTTCGCATCACCATTAATGTAGCAATTGCTGAATATTGATATTTATATTTTGATACACTAATGGATACCAAATTACTGATACTCAATGGTTTTAAACACACGTGGTCATTGATAACGCATAACCTTCCGTTCTAATGTGCCAGTTCAAATATAGACTAAGAAATCACATGATTGTCGAAACAACAAAGTAAAGTGTGTTTTTATTTAATGTCCTATTTGGCAAACAAATATTTTGAACTAGTTTATGTTGGAATTTATAGCTTTTTTATTGCTATAAAAGACCTACATTTTAGTTTGATTGTTACAAAAACACGTGATTGTCGTTACGTGTTTGTTTAACAATTATGACATTTAAGGTAATAACGCTATTAAACTTAAAATTCCCCTCTAAATTTCTCGTTGCTTATCAAAATATAAATGTCTTCCATAAGCAACTACTAGGTAGTAAGATTAGATAAACATAATTTGTGATGTGCATACTTGCATATATTAGATGTAATGTATTGTTACTAGGTTTGAACTAACTCTTGAATTATGTCACGTGTCGTTGAGCTTAGTAGAAACACCGTCATTTGGGGACATTACTAAGGATATGGTAGTTCATTGAATCATTTTACGGCATTGTGTATTGCAGCCAAACTTGTTTAAATAATTGTTAACGCACTTACACCCTCGAGTGCATTTCAAGGCCGTATTAATCAACCACAATCAAATTTAACGAATGCAAATTTTAATGTAAGACACATTCCGATGTTTGTCTGTATTGATTTACTAATAATTTTGGAGTGAGTTCTTTATCAAAGAACATACCTACATACATTATGAATGAAGCAGTAATAGAACGCGCAAACAATAACTAGACTCATGAAATGAACAAAATGTAGAGAAACACATTCACAAAAGATCCGCGTAGAAAACAGAATGCTTGCGTCATCATGAGTCCATGACAGTCACCCTGTGTATAAGATAGTGACACGTGTTCCCGGTAGGCGGCGTGGCCGAAGCGTGCGGCCGGCCCTGGCCACGTGACCGTGTGATGCCCGGTGAGACGCACCTTCACGAGCACTTGTTGCTACTAACGATGCTACCACGCACGGTTTTAAGAGTGAGCACTGCAACTTTACATGGAACTCTTATCAAACTCAAAATGCTACAAAGCATTCAAAGCATTTTAGCGCTCTTGTAAAGGACTAAAATGCAACTTAATACGGGCCCTGTAAACCAGTAAAATTCAAATTTTACGCCCCATCGAATTTGTTCCATTTCTTTTTTTGAATTTTATTAAACGGTTAACATTGTTATAAAGCTCACTCTTAAAACTCAATGTAAATTTCAATTAAATTAATTATGCTTTTATTGTAAAGATCACAATGTTTTTGGTATTATTAATGTGCACGCAAATCGCTTGAAACATTTTTGTTCCTTACACAATTTTGATTTTTATTATTAATCACTTCTTATTTCACAGCTAATAATTTATCAACATTCGATAGAAGTAAATAAATCATAACATTAGAATCAATATGAATTTTATCTAAAACCATCGCTTCGCTCGCCAAGTTACATACATATATTCAGTCGTGCTTAGTGAAAAAATGCAAATCAAGCTGAACGTCATTAATTTCTTTGTGAATATATTGACCTTTGATTTTTTCTATCGATGTTGCATGTTGTGTTGCTCGGAATTTTCTGTCGCAAGAAAATATTAAAATCACGTGATCGTTGCTCAATTGTATTTTCTTCTTTTGTATCCAATCCCACACCAGAAAAAAAAGAACCGTACTTGTATCTTTAGCTGAATATCTGTCAAGTAAACCACTCAGAATAGAATACTCTTCATAATGTACACCATATAAATTACAAAATAAAAGAAAAAATTTAAAGTAAAACTAATTATCAGTGAGTGATGTAAGGCTGCATACTACGTTGTCGGGTGATATGTTTTGTCACATACTCGTATCAAGCGTGAAATAAATCACACATTTTCAATAATAATATAATAATTTATACAGGGTGTCCCTGAAGTTGACGTCAAGCCGGAATCGGGTGATAGCCAGTCATAACAGTTAAAAGAAAAAAGAAAAAAACTAGAACTAAAATAGAAAATTAAAAAAAAGGTTAACATTTTTAGCAACAGGAGTTAAAAGACCAAGATAGGTAAAAATACACAGTTTTACATGTATTCCTCCTTGATTATCGACGCAAGCCCGTAATCTGCGAGGCCAGTCATTGTTAGAACCACGCACGCACATTGACGTCAATTTCGGCCACTGCTGTGATGATGGTTAGCTTCAGCGACTCCAAAGTTTTATGGGGGTTTGCGCAGGCTTTATCCTCTAAATACTACCATATTTTATAATCCAAGGGATAAAGGTCCGGACTGGAGGAGGTCCAATCTTCGTGCCTGATGAAATCAATTTCATGGGCATCCAACAAGTTTTGCGTAATCTTTTCTTTATGAACCGGTGCAGAGTCTTGCTGGAATACCCAGTGGCGATTTGCGAACATTGTTCTTTTAAGAGGCTCTACGAGGTTTTGCAGAACCGTATTTAGGTACACCAGAGCACTGGTTTTCACACCCTTTTCACTGTGGTTCTGTTCAAACCGATCTAAACCGCTGGATTGCTAAGCGTACGAGGTCGACCACTCCTCTCTCTGTCTTCTATTCTTGAATCTTCCATAATGTATATACATAGTTTAGCGTAAATATCTAGGGATGAAAAAGTGTAAAATAAATGTAAAAAAAACTATTGTTTTTTTTTTTTACTAACACAAAAAATTTGAATTACAGCGACAATGTCTTCTTTTTGTGTCCACGTTGTTGGAAGTTGGAAACCAAAGAAAAGTCTACAAAACCTATGTTGTTAAAATCGTGGAACATTCAAAATTCGAACGCAGTTTATTGATTTTTTCGTCTGCATTCCAAATACAAAATTGGAAACCCATGACAGTTTTTATGACCCGACTACGTAAACTCTCATCAAGTGTACATAACATTTAAAAGTTTAAAGAACCTCCGACAAAAACAAAAACCTCTAAAAACGGCTGAATATGTTTTCTTAGCTAAGATCAAGTAATTCACCTTTCAAACAAAACCGGTTCAAACAGTTGAACCGGATCTACGATGCCGCAGATAGACACAAATACACACGTTAAACGACGGTAACACCTCTTCTGTTACCGTCGGGGATAAAATATACGGAATACCGAAAATGGCGAACGGTAGAATTCGCTATTGAATTATTTAAAAAACTTGACGAACTCCCGTACAAATTTTCGTCCCCTATTTAACCCCTAAAGGGGATGAATGTTCAAAGATCCTTTCTTAGCGCTCACATTCGGAATATATGAAGCTCTTGTCAAAATTTCAAGCTTCTGGACCCAGCGTTTTGTGAGTTGTCTGTCAGTAAGTGAATTTAAAAACAAGTAGATATCGGCTTTGTCTAGACCTGAGGGCCTTGATAAAGTAACATTCGAAACATTCGATTAGCGATAACGCTAGTAGAAACCCAAACAATGTATGGATTTGACATAGCTAACAAAATGTCACGTGATCATAGGTCATAGCGTAGTATCATATAGTGAAGCGATAGCGATTGTAGAAATAGAATCGCTCCGAAGCGCTGGGTCCTCAATTTTAAACAATTAATTTTGATAGAAGATTCCGAGCGTGTTGTCAACCTTTGTTGCTTCTCTCCCCATATGTGTAACTTATGCGTCCCTTTAGCACAAACTGCGCCTAGTGGAGGCGTGCCCGCAGGTAGAGGGCGCGCGCGTGCAGACGCTGGGCGACGTGCGCGTGCAGTGGTGCCTGCGCGGAGAGGAACCATTGCACCCGCCTGGCCCCGACTTCTTACCAGTACACGTGTACGAGTGCCCCGAGCACTTCTCCACGCTGGAGTACTTTGACGTGAGTATTAACTATGCCTTTATTGTCATTGACTTAAGGCTTAAATTGCAATTAGGGCTTCGTGTTTAGACATCAAAATTTATGTGAGTTTTTTTTTTAAGAACATCTTTAAAGACTCTTTTCCTTTTTAATTATTTAGGTTAACAATAATTCCTTTTAAGATGAGAATATGAGCATAAAATTGTCTGTAAAGTTTCTCCAATTATTTTGATCAATAACCTAGATAAATATTTGTAATGTGTTCTAGAATCTGACATCGACAAGTCTCGGGCGCCTGGTGGTCTACGCAGATGTGATGGCGTCTACAATGCACGTGACAAGTGCACCTCTCGCACACGGCGTGGGTTCCGTAGCAAGAAGACAGGCGGCCGGCCGGGGCCGCGGCGGGAACACGTGGATCTCTCCGCCCGGGCAGGCCGCCATGTCGCTGCAGGTATACATTGACGCTAGCTTAGCTGCACTGCATTTCACTGGGTCCGACCAACTAAGCCTCGCTCCATGACTGCCAACTTTATCAATATTTCTGCAGCATTTGAACCCTCGACCCTTGTTTAAAATTCTGAGTCGTCATTGTCTTATTCAACAGTTTAGATATTAGTTAACAGTTATGTTATTCCAGGTGTGGCTCAAGATGTCGCGGTGTCTACCTCTAGTACAGCACGCCGCAGCACTAGCCGCCGTGCGGGCGATACGATCACAACCCGCCTATGAACATTTAGAAATTAGGTACTATAATATAATATCTTAGTCAGTGTCAGTCAATCAGCACGACATTGGTCTTGTATGTATTGGTTGTCTTGTATGGAGTGGATGTTATCAGAATATCGCAGAGATATCGATGCACAAACTGTAATTATGAGTTCAGCATATGATAGACCCTCTAGCGTAGTTTTTGTTGGTTGTCAATATAAAATCTGCTGTCATATTGAAAAGTGTAATACCTACGCGGTTAAATTGTATGGAACAGCATTTTGTTTTTGAAATAACCTACGAAAAATTTCAACGCAGTGGAGTTCAGAATCCAGGGTCGCGGGTTGTTCGAAAGAGATACCGTGGTCCCAGGCAACTTAAGGAACTTTAGTCAATAAAAGTCTGACACGCCCTCCCGCTCCGCCCAGAGCGGTAGAAGTATTAAATTCGATGATCTCCCAGCCTAAAAAAAAATATGTGGGTGCCAAAATCAGGTACTGAATCCATGGTAACAGGTTGCTCGTTGATGTCCCTGCCACCCTGTGTACCAATTACTTTCCAATGGAGGTTAAAATCTAGCAAGTCGAAACCATGTGGCCAGGCCTAAAGTTCTAGATTCTCCGCGGTAACTGTGAAATGGAACACTCGATTTAATATCTCTCTAAAGTTTTAAGTACTATTACAACTCTCGTTTACTATTACGAAAGGGACAGGTGACACCAAATAAGTGCCATTGACGACCGGGGTGGTAAACGGCACTAATTAGCGCAACCACCCCGGTGACTAGCTCGAAGGAGGCAGATGGTAATAAACGGTTTACCTTTCTTTGCTTGACAGGATAAAATGGCCTAACGACATTTACTTCGGCCGCGACGTTAAGATTGGTGGCACCATCACTACTGCGAACTGTATCGGTGATGAAGTCTACGTTAATATTGGTAAACTACACATATTTCAACATAACTTCTATATACACGACACAGTCTCATAAGATATTATTGTCTCGTGTATTATCATTATCCAAAACTTTATTTCCAACCAGTGTGTTGCAGTAGCAATAAACCTTTTCCATTTTACACAATTTTTCCGTTAATAGCGTTCAACCCGCGCGGGCTGGCAACGTCGCATTTCTAGTGGTTTATCGTGATTATTTTATTAAGTTTAAATCAAAGTATAATTTTTTTCAACCAAGCTTAACTCTTACATCAAAATATTTAATCGTAACAAGTACTACAAATAGAAAATAATTGAACTTGTATAAATGTTTATGAGTAAATACCAAAGTAACTGTAACTGTAAAAAATTTTATATAAACTTATAAATACCAACGATCTTGTTCCTGGCTGAAAAAAATTGTACTTTGATTTAAGCTTAACAAAATAATAAGGAAAAACTACTAGAAATGCAACATTGCCAGCCCTCGCGGGACGAACGCTTTTAAATGCTTACAGACCTTGGCGGTAAGGATTGTGAGCAATATTCAATTAAAAAAATATGTCATTGACCATCTACCCTTGGGTCTTCCTACATTAGAAATTGCTGAACGACAACAATCTCTTTTTCATCGTATCGATGATTCAGATTCAGCATGTCGATTCTGTAAAAATCTCACCGCGAAGACTTGCGTGGAGTGAGCTGTCAGTGTCATCCCGTCTTGATCAATATCTAGCATCAGTGGCACTGGCAGCTCACTCCACGCAAGTCTTCGCGGTGAGATTTTTCTTTCACGGTGATATTGTTACAGAATAGCACTACAGATATGAGTTTCGACCAGAATTCAGCATTCATTTACATCCAATCTATTTTGCCAACAAGATAACTCTATCAACATTTCCTAATAATCTTTTATCATCAGGTACCGGGGTAAACATATCGAACAGCGTGCCCACGATATGCCTGAATGACATAATAACCGAACACAACAAGACGCACGGCACCTCTCTAGCGCTGATGTCGATAGAGCGGTTCCTTGCGCGGTACTGTTCGCAACTCGAGCGCATTCTTGAGTATATAAGCACTGAGGGCGGGATTGATGCCTTCTTGGAACAGTATTACCAGTATTGGTTGCATACGTGAGTAAATAAATGATAAATGATTTATTTTCTGTAAATAGGTTTGTAAAAACACTTTTACACGTCAATGATATTTTAAAAACTAGATGAGATCGGCGTTTCCTATCTGACTACTCTGAGAAGAAAGGCCGAAACAAACTCAGAGGTCACAGTATCTTTTAAAGTCCAGACATAATCTTGGTCAGGTCATGTGAAGACCATGTGTATTGATGTCTGAAATGGTCTTTTGAGGAAAGAACAACAGAATGAATGGACCTGTCCAGTCAGTGCACGCATTTGTCAGGTGTCATGCAGCTCAACACAGAACTAAAGGAGCTAAACGATTCGACGAACATTACCAAAGAAAGGACATTTGGGTAGGCCGCATAAATTACTCAAACTGCCAGACCATGATTAAAACTTATTAAAAAAATGCATGAAAAAAAAACGACAAATCCACAATGTCTTCACATTCGCAATAATTAAAATAATATAATAATACTTTACAAAGTAAATTAACATGTCATTGTATACATAAAGTCCATCAATGTCAAAGTGTAAATAAAAATCCGGAAATAATCTTGGTCATATCATATGAGGACCATGTAGACTGGTGTCTGAAATGGTCTTTTGAGGAAAGAACCACACGGATTTGAGTGGACCCGTCCAGTCAGTGCACGCATTTGTCAATCATCGTGCAGCTCAACCCAGAACTTAGGAGCTCAACGATTCGACGAACAATACAAAAGAAAGGACATATTGATGTCCAACCAAATCAAGATAAGAGTATTGTCCTGTGACCGTCTTTCGACGTTTTAGCAGTCAAACTTATTTCAATAAAGTCGTATTAAAATAATGTAATTACAGTAATACAGCATTTAGTTAGTCAGCAACCTGTTTTTAAATGGCAAAATCTCCTAAGGTCTGATCTAGAATAAAACCCCTGAAAGCCTTCGTCGTAGATGATTTTGGTCTTTTTTAAATCCTCATTACGACTTTCCATTTCCAGTGGTGAATCAATACGCATAAAAAGCCAGATAGATGCCACCCCAGTGGACGGTACAATAAAAGGATTGGACGAAGCAGGATGGCTGGTCGTTAGCACAGCCAATGGTGACGTCACAGTGGCACCTGATGGTAACACGTTTGATATGATGAGCGGTCTCGTGGCGCCGAGGGTATAGACAACTAGAAGAATGGTGTCAAGGACTTGCATGAGACAGCCTTTGGTAGGGGCCCGACGGCGGCTGTGCCTGCGATTTAAAATATTAAGGTAGCCTATACTTACTATTGGTAAATGTTGATATGAAACTAGACTTATTTCTGGTCTAAAGGCACGTCCAATTTAATTGATGAAATGAAACACATTTGCTTCGATAAAGCAACTTCTTTTTCTTCAAATATAGTTTTTATTTTATAAGTCTGAGCAACGAAAGTAGTTCAGAATATCCAAAACCAATTTGCCCAGTGTGTAAACGCGTTTGGTCATACATACCAGAACCCCCCCCCCCCTCCCCTTTAGATACATACTCACACATTCATAGTCATAGTTAAATCAGGTCATTAGGGGTTTATTAACACACTTATATAAAGTTTAAGTAAAGTTAAGAATTACAGTAGAACCCTCGACTCCTAGGTCACAGGGTTCCCTTAGTTTAGGAGGCAGAGTTTTTCACTATTTGTGCAGCCTTGTCCCAAAATCCAATAAAGGCTATGCGAGATGTATTGTTATTATATACAAAATTGTTTTGTGTTCATAAACTTATTTTATTTATTTATTTAGTCAATTTGAGGACACTTAAACTTGCTAGTGATCATCGCAGAAGACCGTCGACTCATAATAGATCCAGTTATTAAGTCTAGTTTCATGCAAAACCTAAGCTTACGGTGATATTATTGTTAGTCATTATTACAGCTCTCTATGCGGGATATATATGGGAATAGTTTCGTTAGAGGTAGATATTTGTGATATTTTCCAAATTATAATATATTTGTTTAAATATTCTTCGTCATGATTAAAATAGGTTTATTGCTGGGTTTCAAACTGAAAGGTAAAAATTGATTGAGGAATTATAGAAAAGTAGAATTTAAAGGTGTGTAAAAACGTGACTTTTATCAAAATGCACATTCAAATAGTTGTTTGGTGAAATAATTATTTTAAAACGCTTTCTTTTAAAATAAACACGTTTAGCCATGGACTCTGAGTGAGACTAATCAAATTATTTGTTAATTGTTATATAAATGAATTAGCTTACAATGTGTTACTTGTGCGACGTTAATATTTAAATAATAATGTAATAGGTGTTTATGTTATGAGTAACGACGTCCTAAAGTATGCTCATAATAATTAAGTTTAATCTGTTGAATATTTTATTGTTTTATGGTTATAAATTATCTTCTTAAATATTAATAATGAGGAATTAATGTGATGGAATATTATCAACATTAGAATTGAAAACATTAGACACTATTATTGGTTAAAAATCTAATATTATCTGGATACCGGTGAAGGTATCTTTATCCTAGCAATATATGCAAAGTATAGTGAGTCATGTAGACACAAACATACGGAAAACATCAATATCTAAAAAAAGTAGGAATATTAATACAGTTAGCGCGTAAGATTTCGGTGTGTTCAACTGGGTTGCTAAATTTAAAATACATAATAATAACATTTTAAAAGATACGGGGCTCGCAGCACACGAAAAGTAAATACAATGATTTTGGTGTAAAGACAATTGAAATTATCTTAATATTTCGATCATAAATTGCACGAATGAGGTACGAAATACGTTTGTTTAGTGTTGTGTGCGTTCTCTATGTAATATTTCTCGCGAGCCCTTTTTTGAAGTATTAAAGAATTATAATACAATTTGGATTTCGTAGTATTTGGACAGCCACACCACTGCCAGTAGTCTTATATCGAAAAGGTAGATAGTTTACATAACTACGTGTATGCATGTGCTGTACGTATTCGTTCGTAGATAATATAGAGTTGTTCTACATCTTGTGTATCGGATGATTGGTTTGGCGTCAATTACTCCAAAGGATGTTATATTTACGGGATATGGGAGTGGAATTGTTTATCTGTCGTTAGCTCTTTTTAAGAAGAGGTATACTCATAGACTAACCTACTTACATATATATTTTTCTCCAGGAAATAAGTTATAACAGGTATTTTCCACCAATGTAGTTTTGTGTTCGCATTGTAATAAAGGATGTTTAAAGGAAAAAGGAGTGATACCAACAAGTTTATTTTTTTTATTGAGAACGCAGACAAATAGTTTTGTTCTTCTACTTCTGTTATCCAGCCTCCAACTAATTAAAACTTTTGATACCTCTATGATGAGGACTTTAAGCAATTTCAAATTATACATGCATAAGTGTGTATAAATATTAAATGTGCGTATGCGTTACACATAAGTTAATATGTTAAGTAGAAATCAGTTTAATAGAGCTTTTTATATTAATAACAATATTATTTGTATAATATGAGAAAAAATGTGCCTAAAAAAAGTTATTATAACACATGCAGTTGATTTACTTGTTAGATGATAAGTAGCGTTGTACAAAATCGCATCTTTACATCATATTGGTGGGAATCTCAACAAAATTGGAAGATTACAAATTTTACTATTTAATAATAAATCAAATGAATTTTTTTCGCTAACATATACGTTTTAAAATTCGACTATTTTGAACGTAAAATGAATCTTAAAAAATGAATCTTAAATTATAGAAGCAGTGTTTCCCACGTTGTTGACATGTGGGCGAAGATTCTAGTCATTCCTCGCTGTTGTCATGTGGCGTTATGTTGTTTAGGTGTTATCTATTGATAGTCTAAAATGTTATACAGTCTCTTGTTACATTACTCTGGTTGTATTCATGTGCTCTAATAAATTATTTCATTAATAATTATATGTTTGTTTAATTCTCGTCGTAAATAGTTCTTGATATAAATATTCAATCTGCCTGCCGCATCCCGACATGTTGAGGTTGGCTTCCGAGCTAACCGGTTGCAGCTAAGTACCAGTATTTAACATGGAGCGACATCCTATCTGACCTGCACAACCCAGTAACTGGGTGACGGCCGAACCCAGTAACGTATCTATTTCCAATTTTATCGTACTGGAGATAGAATATAAAAACCTATAAAGCTCTGGTTTTAACGTCCCATCAAAGCCAGAGTATGCGGCCCTATTACGTGTTGACAGCTATTTGTTTGATAAGTAGTGATCTATCTTGGGTTATTGAGTTTGGCCGTGTTAAGACTGTTAAGACTCTGACAAGGCACCGCTTGTCGCCCGACACGGTGCCTTTGTGTCTCGTTGCGCCAGTCTGTACGAGCCTTTACCCCATATCCCTTGGTAAGACTGGTTGTCTAAATGGAAGTGGTGAAGGTCGGGCGTTTTGGGGAATTGTCGTAATTTTGACGTTCGAAAAGTGCTGATTCTCAGCCTAATTTGAATAAATGATTTTTGGTTTTGATTTTGTCTTGACTTTCGGGCTTCAGACTACCCCTAACGACTGTCAGATATCGACAAATGACAGCTGCGACCAACGGCGAAGGGGTCTCGGTATGTTATTGATGGGACCGACCTCGGCAAGCGTTACTTAACCTTGAAGATCAACCCGTGCGGCTGTTATTATTAAGCCACAAGCGGTCTAGTTCTTGAAATAAGCAGTTCACAGTAAAGTCAAAGTTAGAGTGAACAAGCTTCTTCTGGGTAAGCTCACTCCATCGTAGACTTTGTCTCTGTCACTTCTGACCTAGACTAGAGTCAAGAGCAAACACATCTCAAATAAATAAATAAAAAAAGTCACAGAGTAGGATAAAAAAAGTCTTGGTAAACATATTTTTAATTCTATAATTGAACGCGTAAAGAACATAAAGTTGATCACCTCTTAAAAATTAACAGAGTTCAAATAGGCATATTTCTTCCTTAACTCAGCACATCTAAGCGACACCAAGGGAAACACAATCTTCTACCGCGGATCGGCGTATTATCACAAACTTGTAGCGTAGTTTCACCCAAATAATGATCATTCCAACTTAGTCCAATTCTCAAACACTTACCGGCTTATTCATAATAAAGCCATTCGCCATAAAACATGTTTTAGCTGTTTTGACCCTTTCTGTCAAGTTAAAATGAAGTTTGATAGAGAGGGACAAAATGGTTCGGTAGCTAACAGGTTTATAAAGCGAATGGCTTTATTAAGAATAAGACGATTAATATTCATCAGCATGACTAAAAACGAATTTATTTGTGGGAACCCCCTTCGTTCCCATGTTGTGTAGTATAAAGATTGCACCAGCGAGTGGTTGTTCCTTCAGTTGGTCGACTTTCATGTTCCTTCGCGATGTGGTGATGATAAGGTCGTCGAACCTTGGGCCTCCCCATGTCAGAGAGGTGGTGAGGGTAACTGGTAACTGGTATCGTTCTACAATGTGACGCGCGTCGGGGTCGATACGGACTATCTGTGGGGTGAATAAGGCTTAAGTTGGTCAACACAGAAAAAAAGACACAAGGTGCATTTTTGAGACGGGGCAGTAAGGGTACCTTAACCGTTTTAGCTACAAGAAAACGATCTTAGGTTGTGTCCACAGATTTAAAAAACAAAATACAGTCAGCAAGAAGATGGGCAAGTATTTCTTAAGCTTCACGTATTTCTAGATAATCTGTATACTTAGTTTGGGCTCATATGATTTGTTTTGATGAGTCCAGTAGATAAGGATAGGTAACAGAGGTGATGGTCAGGGCCTGATTAACCCTTAGGCTAATTAGGCTGCAGCCTAGGGCGCGAGGATCGGGGGGGCGCGCTGAAATCGTGTCTTCTCATGCACTAATCTAGCATCATTGCATCTACCTTACATATTATATCAACTACAACGAGTCAAAACACAAAAAAAAAAATGCGCTTGCGAGTCCCTGATTTTAACGATAAATTTTGAAATTTTAAACAACGTGCGTAAAACAAAAGCTGACTTGTTACTCCACTCGCTCGACCACCGACCTCTTCCTCACCGACCTCAGCGCACCTTGCCGCGCGCAATGAAACACATCAACGATATGCGGGGACTCCCCGATGTGGTTAATAGTTAGTATACCTTGCCGTGCTTCATTCATTTGTCTTATCCCTTTTGAAATCGTCGTTCGTCCGTCATATCACGCGCTCGCTTATATTCGTTTTTGGACGAATGCCACGAAGAAGGACTGTATAATGTAATAATAATAACTTAATTAGTATAATTTTCAAATAAATCATTAATCAGTTGCAAAAATGATTCACTTTTATTATGCCTCTCCTCTTTATTAACAATAACAGAAGTGTAAATATTTAAAAAATACTCAAGTCGAAGCAACTGTTTAGTTGCTTCGACTTGAGTATTTTTTAAATATTTACACTTCTGATGACCTAACACACTAGATGACCACGCTCATGGTCAATGGCAATGGCAACTTAGTTGTGCTATAGAAACTAAGCCAATGACATGCGGCCAAACACGACATGGATTTGGTTTTCTACTTGGTAGCCTGCAGTCACTTGTCATGATTTTGGTCTTATAATGGGTGAGGTACTTTGCCTTTAAGTATGGTCAGCTTAAAAAATGGTTTGCTACCCTTTTTTTGTGTGGGAAATCATCAAATGACTTCTCCTCTCCTGCTCTGGGTGGAGCGGGAGGGCGTGTCAGACTTTTACTGACTAAAACCCACCCGAGTTCCTTCAGTTGCCTGTGCCAGGGACACGGTTATCTCTTTCGAATGTCCCGCGACCCTTAGGCGTCGGCCCTATCGGACCCCGTCAATTTGTGCGGACATCTCTTTGAGGCGCGCATGGAACACGACGCGCCGTCGACCCGGGCCTGGTCCTTAAGCCTGGTCGGCAAGCTATCCATTGCTCGCCGTCCGCAAGCCCGCGCCTACGGTGGCCGGGAATCTGCAGGCGACTTCCGGCGCTCAGGGCGTCTCCTGCGGCAACTAGTGGGGTCGTGAGGGCTCTCTCCCTCACGCGCTCCGCCTCCTCCTTCGCGAGCTTTACTGCTTCGCAGAAGGAGGTGACGGCTTTCCATTCTCTATCGCTCCGTACCATGGCCTGGACAAGGGCCGGTAGCGAAAGATCGCCGCCGCCGATCGCCTCCGCGAGGACACTGCAGTGCTCCGCCCAAGATGGGCAGACCTCCACCGTGTCCTCCGGGCGATCCACACAATGGTGACACCCGGGCGTTACCTCCCGCCTTTTGCGAGACAGGAACCTCACGAAACAACCGTGTCCGGTGAGGACCTGTGTCAGGCGGAAGGCGAGTACGGTGTGGGGCCTCTCCAACCACTCCTCAAAGAGGGGACTTACCGCCGCTAATGTGGCGTGCCCAATGGTTCGCCACCCTAAGGTTGAACGTCACGCAGATTAAAGGACAACGTTAGTGTCGCTTGCAGACCGATCTGAAAACGTTTATAGGTAGTATGAACGATGTTAAAATTTTCACACTACTACTCTACTCACTACTTTTTGCCGGCCGTCCGTAACACACCTGGCGGGGGCGCATCCTCATAATTAGCCTAAGGCGGTCAGAACTCTTGATCAGTCGCTGGTGATGGTTCACTAGGAGCCACCGAGTAAACCGCTCAAGTCATAACTTCGTTAACTTTACAACTAAATAAAGAATAAATCTTGGTCTAAATGTATGGCATGGCCGCAAAAGCCCATAGGAGTGTCGTTAGTGGAATGATGTAAGGTTTGTAGAGCTAAGCCTTGTAGAATTAGGGGCTTGACTCTTCATTAGAACTTTTAACGAGTGAAAACGTTATGTAAGTCTTGGTTAGGTTACCACACACTTTACATGAAATGTTTTTGGTGGGTAACATCATCGCACGGAACCCTCTCCACGCGAGTTCAACTCGCACTCGTCCGGTTTTTTTAAATGATGGATTGTATGGCCGATTAACCTAACACCCTTAACCTTTCGTTTCGTTCGTTTTCTAAAGTTGCGATACCTTTGGTATATTAATTACTTACGCAGCCGTGAAACATGAGAGCGATCCAGATGAATCCGTCTTCGTCTATTGTCATTCCATCTGCTATGACATCGTCATCCCAGTACTCATCCATGTCTAGGATGATGCGACGTTTGCCTAAAAATAGTAAATGGTCATTGTCTACGTTGAAATGACCGGTATATATGAAACAATGCACATTTGAAGCGTAGAATTGCAGAACTATCTATTATACATGCCTTGCGACTTTCCTAGTTTAATTCATTTCTATTGCTTAACGTTTGCACTTCTCAGTTCCGCACCTTCAATGCACAGGAAGCGTTGTGTTTAAAAGAAAAAGTCATTCATACTTATGTGTCCCCTCTCCAAGTCAAAATCGAACGCTTCAATCTTCTTTGCCAGCGAGTCTATGTAGTACAGGATGGTGTTGTTCAGAGACCACACTAGCCCGTTGGATATGGACACTGGTTTCAGTTGCACTAGCGGCACGAAGTGAGGGGACTCCAGACTGTATAGGGCTCCCTCGTCGTGTACCACCTCGTTGCCGTGCTGTCGGCCTTTTGTGCCTTATTTTGAAAAAGTATAATACGTTAATGTTGCGAATTATTCTAATGCGACTGGCAAAGTTCTGACTGGAAAGAGGTAAAAACGGAGTATGGAAAGACATGCTACGCCCACTGTAAACAGGTAAATTGGTATAAATAAGGAAAGAAGGATGATAGCAAAGACATGAAGGAGATTCCAAAGAAAATGTTATCGGTCTAGGGTAGTTTAGGAACCGTTACAGAAAATAGTACATTACGATACGTGCAAATTATAGTACTCTTTGGATACGTGTGACCCAAGTAGTTAGACTTACTTTTGTTTACAATTTTTTTTAAATGGTTTTCTACGAACAACAAACAGCAGCCTAATTGTGTAACACATTTTCGTTAACGATTACGACTAATCTGTTTGATTTTGACAGTTCAACAACATTCACTGCGTTATTTACATTGTTGAGCAGAATTTTTTTATCGAACTTATGAAGCAATGGATTAGCAATCTGTTTCAAAACGATTCAGATTCCGATTGATTGTGTATTACGCAATTAGGGTACTGGTTTAGGAAAATATTAAAAACTGAAAATCAAATCTAGAAGTGGTAGTTAGATAAGCGTTTCTGAAAGTGCGTTGTCACTGTTTCTACATCATGAAACTGTTTTTCGAAATGCTAACCTATCCCCCTTTTGATATTTGTGTGCTGTGAATTTCAAAGTGTGAAAGAATTTTTTTACCACTTTTCTTGTTTATTATGCATTTGTGAAGTTAGCTGATTGATTTTCGCAGGATGTAAAAATGGACTACTTAAGTCACAGAAAAGCGTGACTTATGTGCGGGTTACGGTCACACAGTGCTATAATATAGATTACACTAGTTACCTCCCCAAAACCGGCCCAAGGCGTCCACCTTCCCTTCGTTAAGTATATTGTCGGGCAGACCCTGATCGAAAGCAGCGATGAACCTCAGGGCGGTGTCCCCGGGCTTCGTCCAGTCCATCAGGAACAGCTCATTTCTGACGCCAATTAAGAGGCGGCTGCTGTTCTGTACTGGTATCACTATGTTCACCTCACCATAATCTGCAAGAGATGTGTTAATATTCATTTATTTAGTTTGTACCGTCTTACTCCTAGGTAAAGGGTTACCTCTATTTCGCCCAGGTATTGTTTTGCCGCGCTACTTCAAACCAACCCTTGACGTACGCGTCCATATCTTCTCACCATCTCTTTCTGAAAAACCTTAGCGGCGAGGGGAAGATGGATGTAAAGATGAGAGATCATCTGTACATAAATCTTCCCCTTTCTGCTCCCAATATTTCCACCGCATTCATCGACCCAAAGCAAAGTATACTCAAACTCAAAGAATTCAGAACAGGCAGTTTTGAATTGTCAAGGAGTCGGCCTGCCAGATAGATGAAGCTAGTTGCTCATTCCAAAAGCGTAGTAGGTTCGTATGGAGAAGAATGTCATGAAACTCCATGGTAACTCTTTTAAATCAAAATATTGTTACAAATTATTGGATAAAAAGTTCATCATACATGTAGAAATAAAATATATATTACGTTCGCTCTAAAATTGCCTCCGAACGTCAGAAACTAACAAATATTGAGAAAAACTAAGAATTCTAAGGTGCCGAATAAGTAACAACCACACACACGGGCGATGCAGCGGTGGTAGGCGGTTGGGGGGACGTGACGCGCTTTCCACCGACCGGCAAACTTAAAGTGAACGCGTAATATGTAAGAACCATGTAGAAAAACTAGAGAAGACGATAAAATGAAGGTTGATTCTTGACCCACTGCGTCCCAAACTTACTTGTCTTCAGGTACTTACTGATATGTTTAACTTTGTGCTTCCTGGTGGCATAGTCAAGCGCATGCACGTCCTGGTTGAGTACATCCACCCAGTGCAGCGTGCCACTTGCGTGATCCCACACCGGACTCTCGCCGTGAGTGAACGTCAGGTTCGTGTACTCGAATATGTTGTAGCTGTCTGATAATAAGTATTTTACCTGGGTGCAAATGATTTTTGATTTACTTTTTAAGTCGAATATGTACCTATAGCTATAAATCTTGGTTAGATTAGCTGATTCCCACAATGGTTAAGAGACACGAACTCCCTCTGGTGACAACAACCCTGTTTCCGTTCAGCTAGGTAGCGCCTCGATGGCCAGTTTGACAAACCCGTCTATCCTAATGCTGTCCTTAATTCGCTACGAAATGGTCGTTGGGTACGGAACACTTACATCGAATAAAGCCGCCGGTTTGATGCAATATAAATTATAAATAGCAGCAACAGACCACAGTGACAAAAACATGGCGATATTCACTATTTGCTTGCAGGTCTTAGAATGAGTTCCGCCTATGTGTAACCCCTATACGGTACGCTCCACGTTAAGTTAAATTACTCATAGGTAATTAAAACATGCAGGACAGCATTAGTGTTAATTAGCGTTCAAATACGTGTTAAAATGTAATATTGATTGCCGACGTAATAGGTAGGTACATGCTCTACGTTGCATCATTGTCGGTTAGAGATTAGACTGAGTGTTCCATAAAATGTTCTTATGGCTGTGATTTATGTGATCTGATAAGCAATTGCAAAAACTAGGCTACAATAAAACACGGAATAGGCACACGGGCCCTGCAGCTTAGTCAGACAATTTTCATCCAAATCCGAGCATAACTTCTGCCAAATAGTACATACATCATTCAAACCTGAAAGAAAAAACCCGAGGCACAGTTCTTCTATCAGAAAAAGACGTTTTTAAAAGCTTTTTGTTTTTATCGTAAGTACGTGCAAAAGGAAGATTATATTGTTACACTGTTTGAATGCAATTTCGTTTAAAAAATTGTATATTATCTAATCGATATAAAGTTTTCCATATGACATGGCAGTTCGTTAAACAATTGATGTATTGAAAAAACTTCGTTATAATTTTAATAATTGGAGCAAAGTTCTTTGTACTCTCGAAGGTTATTTTTCATGTTACAAAGAGCAAGATTGTCAACCGACTTAGCCATTTGGAGTTATGATGTTGTGTTGATCAATGAATGATAATAATTAGAGAAGTATTACTGCCTCGTTCGTCTAGTGGCCGCAAGAGCTACTGCTAAGCATGAGGTCCTGGGTTCGATTCCCAGGTCGGGCAAAGTATTATTGGGGTTTTCTATCTAGAATTTTTAGTAGCAAACCTGGAGTCTGGATTTGGATGCCCGGTTGATGGCAAAAGGCTCGCCCCCTATTACATGGGACTTAAGCATAACTGGCGAAATGTGGGTGTACTATAGGTACACCTCTGCCTAACCCTTCTGGGATTACAGGCGTGATGTTATGTTATGTAGAACTATGCTGTCTAATGAGCAACCATTTACAAGGTAAGAATAAAAAAAGCCTTAACAAAATACTACTTTATTCAACCTTAACTACATTCAATTACAGTTTGATCAGTAAAAATCCGCATTATCAAATCTAAACATATGCGGCTCGACGCCTCTACTGCCAGTGCCTCGTATCGTGAAGATAGCGCCACCTAGCGGCTCCAACGCGCTGTCGAGTTTGTCTCGAGACGTCGTCACGAACAGCTCGTCGAGGTTGGGTCCGCCCCAGCACACTGACGTCACTCGGGATACTGGCAGCTTGTAACTGAACACTACTTGTCGCGTGTCGGGATCTATGTGTAGTATCTGTGGAGAAAAGTGTCGAGATAAGTTGAAGTGCTTGTTGGTCTAGGTGTCGCAAACGCTACTCTAACTAATGAGTGTGGGTTTCCGAGTTCGATCCCCAGGTGGTATTGGATTTTTGCATACGGATTTTTTTTATAGGAGTCCGAAGTCTGGATATGTTCCAGCAATAAATGGTAAATCTTTTTATTTCTGTAAGTAGGTTTGTACAAACTCTTTTACACGTCAATTTTTTTTTAACTAGATCAGCACCCTAATTGCGTAATACACAATCAATCGGAATCTGAATCGTTTTGAAACAGATTGCTAATCCATTGCTTCTTAAGTTCGATAAAAATTCTGCTCAACAATATATAGAACGCAATGAATGTTCTTGAACCGTCAAAATCAAACAGATTAGTCGAAATCGTTTACGAAAGTGTGTTACGCAATTAGGGTGCAGGTCGGCGTTTCCTCGGCGGCGATCTCTCGCGTCCGGCCCTGGTCCAGGCCATGGTACGGAGCGAGAGAGAATGGAAAGCCGTCACCTCCTTCTGCGAAGCAGTAATGCTCGCGAAGGAGGAGGCGGAGCGGGTGAGGGAGAGAGCCTTGCGCCCTCACGCCCCCACTAGCCGCCGCAGGAGACGCCCTGGGCGTCGGGAGTCGCCTGCAGATTCCCGGCCACCGTAGGCGCGGGCTTGCGGACGGCGAGCAATGGGTAGCTCGCTGCCGGTAAGGACCAGGCCCGGGTCGACGGCGCGTTGTGTTCCACGCGCGCCTCAAAGAGATGTCAGCACAAAGTGACGGGGTCCGACAGGGCCGACGCCTCAGGGTCGCGGGTTATTCCACAGAGAAAACCGTGGCCCTGGCACAGGCAACTGAAGGAACACGGTGGGTTTTAGTCAGTAAAAGTCTGACACGCCCTCTCGCTCCACCCAGAGCGGGAGAAGTCATTTGATGATTTCCCACCCAAAAAAAAAAAAAAAAAAAAAAAAAAGGTCGGCGTTTCCTATCTGACTACCCTGAGAAGAAAGGCCGAAACAAACTCAGTGGTCATAGTCACAGTCACTTTTAAAGTCCAGACATAATCTGGTCAGATAATGTGAAGACCATGTAGATCGGTGTCTGAAATGGTCTTTTGAGGAAAGAAACACACAGATTGAGTGGACCTGTCCAGTCAGTGCACGCATTTGTCAGTAATCGTGCAGCTCAACTCAGAAGTTAAGGAGCTCAACAGTTCGACGAACAATACCGAGGGGCATTTAGGTAGGCCGCATAAATTACTCAACCTGCCAAATCATGATTAAAACTAACTCAGAAAAAAATTGCAATGAGCATTGTTGTTAAAATTTCATCATAACATTCATTACATAATGCGCCATTTAATTATTACATAACTAATATCAGGTACAACAATATCAGTGTGTGAAAACGTCAAACCTGTTTATATGACAGCTGCGCGCACAGATTATCAAAGGCTAACGGCGCGTGAGCATTCGATGCCCGGAATGTTACCATTTTACAAAAATTGTTTGTAATTATTTTGTTGAACACTTATCTAGTTTTTATGTGTATGTATTTTAGTTTTAATCTTAGCGATTGCTGCACCGGGCGACGTCATTCAACGCCGGCTGTCGCTGAAAACCAGCGCTGGGGCTCTGTCTCGGATAGGGTCGTAGCATTAAGCTGAGCGATGGCCGTTTTGCGTGGATGTGACGCATATTTTCCCCCAACTTGTTATTTTTGGTGTTTGTGTTCAATCACTGCGTCATGTTTACCGCAAATAAAGATTTTTCTTTCTTTTTCTTTTTCTTTCAATGACGCACATAGTCCTCACATTCACAATAATTATAATTATATTATATTACTTCACAAAGTACATCCTCATGTCATAGTATATAGGTATAAAATTCATCAATGTCAATGTGTATATAGAAATCCAGACATCAATTCCGCCCAATATTCCATGGTACGTACACCTCTGCCTACTCTCGGGGGACACAGGCGTGTTGTTATGTCATAATAGATAATATATCCCATACTTACAGTGCCTCCGAACATGAGCGCTACCCACAGGTTCCCGCGATTGTCTATAGCCATACCGTCAGGTATTGCGTCCTCATACCCCAGCGTCGATATGTCGATCACCGTCCTTCGAGCAGCTGTTAACATAAAGATAACAGTTTAGGAAGTAATATCGATGTAGATAGCCATTAAAAGGTAGTTTGCAGCTGTCTAAATAACAACAATATGTGAATTTATAGCCGTTTTCAGAAATGGATATCCATTAATCTCGTGCTCATGTAAATGGGTAAAAAATTGCTTTATTGAAATCTTGTTAGATTCGAATTATGTCTACAACTTAGCAATACAACTACAGTCTTCATAAGTGTCATTATCATATAAGTGTTGATTTCACCAATGAAACTGAACGCGATCAGCACTTAACTTAGTTCAAGATCAGTCAGTGTCAATATTTCATAACACTGACAGCTGTTGAGCGCGTCTTTAATGTGCTGAACGCGTTCAGTTTTATGAGTGAAATCGGCACGAAGACCATATAAGTTTAAGAATCGGTCATAATGGAATCAAATTACTGTATGACATGTAAAGTTGGAGATGGGAGCAGTGGTGGCTTAGTGGTATCGGCCCCGACTTACGAGTTATACAGGTTGGAAGGTACATCGACGCACAACCTGATACCATGGATTCAGTACATGATTCTGGACCCCTGGAGTTGAAATTTTTCATCGCTTATCAAAAAAAAAATACTGCTGTATCATAGAAAAGTGCAATACCTACGCGGTCAAAATGTATGTTTATAAATGACAAAAAAATTCAACGCAGGGGGGTTCAAAATCATGTACTAAGTCCATGGTATCAGGCTGTACGTCGATGTCCCTTCCACCCTGTATATAGGTCGTGGGTTCAAACTCAGATAGGCGCTATACTTTGTGTAATTTATTTCATCACCAGTGCTCTCAAAACGGTGAAGGAAAACATCCTGAGGAAACCTGCATGACCTAGAAACGAAAATTCGAAGATATCCGACTGACATCCACAAGCCCGCACTGGGCCCGCGTGGTATATTACGTTCGACTTCTCTCATGCCCACTCCTCACTGAGAGGAGCTACTGGCGGGTGGGGTGGGGGAGGGCCTCGATGTATAGAACCAGTCATTTGCGTCAAACGCTGATTCTATTGAGCACAGTCCAGTCCTACCCAAATACGGGGGCTGTAAGTATGATAACCAACATGATTTCGTAATAAAAAGAAATGGTGTTGAAAGGTTATGTTTAGCTCCGTCGCTTTCGCGCACTGGGAATGTAAAATAATAATCAGCCTGTATTGTCCCACTGCAGGGCAAAGGCACTGGGAACATTATGACATTAATACTTAAAAGAAAATGGCGGATCCGGCACCAGTCATTACTAAGATAATATTCACCGCGGGGCCGGGTGTAACGCCCCTAAAGTTGTCCCTAGTGTTGACATAGCCCACTTAAGAGCTGCATCAATAAACTGGGTTGCGAAAATCCGATGTATGAAAATTCTTAAGTATTTAAGAAAAAAAAAAACAACCGGAAAAAACAACACTACAAAGTGAAAAGTAACTTTAATTCGGAAGCTAGTCTTTCGTTTTGTTTTTTTTTTCAGTTAGCAATGTTTTTTTAAAAGTTGGTAAAACGTTCAAAAAACTTTTTAGTTGTGGCACCTATCCCACACAAATTCGTAAACCACTACTTGCTATGTAAAATTTTAAATAACAGTGACAGGAATTTATTATACAAAGTTACCAATATACACTAAGTGGAAAAATACGTATTATTGAAGCTAACTGAAAAACCACTCAAGAAATCCATTAAGAATAGAATTTTCGAAAGCGGTCCACCATAGCCGGAGAAACGAATTGAGAACCTCCTCCGTTTGGAAGTCGGTAAAAATAATTAGATTCGCTGACAAACAACGGTCAGCACCGCTGGATCTAGAAGCATATAATTTTGCAGAAGAATTCTTATGTAAAGAATGTGAGCACTAAGAAAGGACTTATGAAAATGCATTTCCTGCAGGGCATGAAAGTTCATATTTTTTCCCACACAGTTGCTCATAAAGTGGCTCTTATTACACCGCTTTTAGGTTCATAATGCAGTGTATTAAACACGCATGCTTTTTTCTTTACATTATCGCACTCGTGTTTTATATTTAACTTTTTTTTATATTTAACTCGGCTCCCTTATCGCGCTCGTCCACGGCTCGCGCGGATAAAACCGCCTCGGGGGAATTGGCCAAAAGAGCACACTTGTATCACAATGTACTATTACCGATGAAAATTCCATCAGACTCACGGCTTGTATAACATGAAAATACGTACTCAAGTCCCCTCTCTGTAGATCAAAGTCGAACGCTTCGACCTTCTGCGTGGCCGAGTCGATGTAATACAGCACAGTGTTGTTGATCGACCAGGCGATGCCGTTGGATATGGACACGGGGCGCACCTGTATGCGCGGGTGCGTGAAGCACTCTTGTTCCACGCTGTAGAACGTCGCCTTGTCGGGGACCACGTCGTCGCCTGTTTGAGGGCCTCTTGTTCCTGTTGGTGGGTGAAATGTTGAGTTGGTTTAGGCAGTACTAGTCTCTGAGTGATGCTATCCAAACTACTGAACAAAAGTTTGCAAAATCTGACTACATACATAAACATAACATCACGCCTGTAATCCCAGAAGGGTTGAGCAAATGTATTCCTTTGCCCAACCCTTCTGGGATTACTATTGTATTCCCAGTATTTACTAAGCCTTAATAAATTCAAATCTTTTATAAAGCGGAAATTATGCCAGAATGCCTATTATACTGTCAAAGGCTATATTGAGGACAAGAAGGCTTGGGATTGAGCTGCTCCAATAAGTTTACACAGATATTGTCGATGTTTAATTTGCTGTTAAACTTTTATTTTTGATTTTTTTAGATAAACAATGACATCTTTATATTTAGTGTTTAAAGTATAACATTGTTTTAATTTTTGAGAATGTGAGGACTAATGTGAGTCATTGTTTTTTTGTTCTTTCAGTTGTTTTAATCACGATCTGGCTGTTTGAGTTCTTAACGCGGCCTACCCAAATGTCCTTTCTTTTGTATTGTTCGTGGAATCGTTGAGCTCCTTAGTTCTGAGTTGAGCTGCACCATGATTGACAAATGCATGCACTGACTGGACAGGTCCACTCAAATCAGTGTGGTTCTTTCCTCAAAAGACCATTTCAGACACCAGTCTACAGAGTCCTCATATGATCTGACCATGTTTATTCTCGGATTTTTACACTTTGACATGACGTGAAAATTTACTTTGTCAAGTATTATAATATTTTAATTATTGTGAATGTGAAGGCAGTGTGGATTTGTTGTTTTTTTTTTTATCTCAATCTATTTTTAATTTTTAAAATTAGTTTTAATCATGGTCTGGCAGTTTGAGCAATTTATGCGGCCTACCCAAATGTCCTTTCTTTGGTAATGGTCGTCGAATCGTTGAGCTCCATATGTGTTGTGTTGAGCTGCATGATTACTGACAAATGCGTGCACTGACTGGACAGGTCCACTCATTCTGTTTGGTTCTTTCCTCGAAAGACCATTTCAGACATCAATCCACATGGTCTTCACATGACCTGACCAAGATTATGTCTGGACTTTAAAAGAGACTGTGACATCTGAGTTTGTTTCGGCCTTTCTTCTCAGAGTAGTCACATAGGAAACGCCGACCTCATCTAGTTTTAAAATAGTATTGACGTGTAAAAGTGTTTGTAAAAACCTACTTACAGAAATAAAATCATTCATTTATCATTTATCATTATAGTATTGTACTATAGTACACCCACATTTCGCCAGTTATGCTTAAGTCCCATGTAATAGGGCGAGCCTATTGCTATCAAACGTAAACGAGAAATTCTAAATAGAAAAACCCAATAACACTTTGCTTGACCTGGGAATCAGACCCAGGACCTCATGCTCAGCAGTAGCTCTTACGACCACTAGACCAACGAGGCAGTCTTGACTAATAGTCAGGAAATAGTAGTCTCTACTGTACACGTCATTCCGAAAGATGCGAAACTATCGATCTGAAGTACCTTGTACCATAATCAGTTATGATCATAATTCTTAGTGAAATAACAATTTCTCGGATGTTTATTAGAAAAGCAGATAGGCGCTTCTCGTAGCGATTTACACGGTGTTTTGTGTACTCGGACATTTAATTTTACTTTTTCATCTTAGATAAATTGTTGTGTTACGATAGGTTACGATATTATTTTTAAATGACATATGCAATAATAATTTAATACTTACTTAAACAGGATGTCCCGTAAGTCGACGTCAAGTCGGAATCGGGTGGTAGGTCAAGGCATCAAAGTTAAGAGAAAAATATTTAAAAAAATCTTTCCTATAAATTTTAAAAATTACGGGCTTTTATATAAAAAAAAAAACAGGAAATGTAACTAACAACTTATTTAACTGACTGTGACGGGCTTTTAACTCCTGTTGCTACAAATTGAAACTTTTATTTTTGACCTGACCTTACGGGACACCTTGTTAATGCTTTGTAATAAATGTATGTACAGTAACAGCTTTGCTGTTTTTTGTTGAAATTATAAATTAGGAAGACAGCGGTAGAGACGTGTTATTCGATCACAATTTTTGTAACGAATGGAAAGCCGAAACAATAAAACGCGCAAAAGCAGCTCTTACCAAAGGACGGAACTTCTAATCTGTGGCAGCATTTAAAAATATACTTTTTTCTAAGAGTAATAAGGTTACTTTCATTCAGTTTGTTTAACACATAACATAACATCACGCCGGTAATCCCAGAAGGGTTAGGCAGAGGTGTACTAGTCAGTCAGTCAGTCAATCAGTCGGTGTGTCAGTTTGTTTACATTCTCAAAAACACCGATCGCGGCGAAGGCGGCTTATGTCAAAGTCCGAACCAATATAGCGGCGATATCATTTAACAACATGCTTTAGGCAAAGTTGTAATAAGGCCTATTAAAATTTTTATTGGCCCATTTGACGGCATTTACAAAGGATATTGGGTTGGATAATTAACAGACATAAATTATTACATAGGAAAAAGTTCGGTTTTACAAGGGGTCGTTCAAGTACTGACGGCGTGTTGAGCTTTTAGGACATATTTATAATGCGTGGGAAGATAAATGCGATGCCTTGGTCATCTTTTGTGAATTGTCCAAGGCATTCGATTGCGTTCTTCATGAAACGTTAATCAGGAAATTCCGCCACTTCGGGATCCGAAACACCACTCTGGATCTTCTTACTTCATACTTGAGTAAAAGGATTCAAAGCGTTGACGTTAATGGAGAACGATCTCCCGGATCTATCTTAACAATGGGAGTTCCACAGGGCTCAACTCTTGGTCCTTTCTTGTTTCATATTTATATTAATGATTTGCCTTACATGAGGTAAGGCAAATCATTAATATAAATAATCAAAGGATAATCATGATATAGTGTTGTTTGCGGATGATACTTCACTTTTGTTTAAACTAAAACGTCAGCAGCTGGTTACCGACGATGTAAATAACGCGATCTAAAAAATAGTTCACTGGTTCTATGTTAATAATTTACTTCATAATGAAAAGAAGACTAAATGCATTAAGTTTACTCTACCTCACGTTAGGCAGGTGAAAACGAATGTGTTGATAAAGGGCGAAGAATTGAAACCTGAAGATAGCACAGTATTCTTGGGCTTAAGTTTGGATCTATGTATAAAATAATATTAATGTATAAAATATTTTAAAAGAGTAACGGTGGAGTTTCTTGCCACTTCTTCTCCATACGAAACTACTTTTTGGAAGTGGCGCCTAGAATCAGTTATATTTTTAATGTAATTTTTGACGTTCAAAAGTGCCATTTTATGGGCTTATTTGAAATAAATGCTTTGACTTTGACTTTGATGCTAAGCTTCAGTTGGGCCCACATATTGATAAATTGTCAAAAAAGCTAAGCTCCGCAGCATACGCTGTTAGAAAAATTCGTAATTTAACTGACAAAGACACAGCCCGTTTAGTGTACTTTAGCTATTTTCATAGTGTAATGTCGTACGGTATTCTGTTGTGGGGAAATGCCGCCGACATTCAGACAATATTTGTTTTGCAGAAAACAGCTGTTAGATCAGTTTATAAATTAAGTCCGAGACACTCTCTCAGAGAGAAGTTTAAGGAAATTAATGTAATGACTGTGCCTTCTCAGTATATTTATGAAAATCTTTTATATGCCCACAAAAACATAAAATTGTTTAAAATACAGTGATATCCATAATATAAATTCAAGGAACAAACACATATTTGTTGTACCTACAACAAGGCTCAAGAAAATAGGTGGCTCGTTTAGATGTATAATAAACTTCCAAGCCACGTTCAAGATCTAAGCCTTACAAAATTCAAATCATTTTTTAAACGTAAGTTGTGCCAGAAAGCTTTTTATACCGTCAAAGACTATATTGAGGACAAAAAGGCTTGGGACTGCCCTGCTCCAATTTTGCAAGGTTTTTTGTTTGGTACCTAACTTTTGTTTTATTTTATATACACTTTGACATTTCATGATTATTAAATACACAATGACATGAATATTTACTTTGTATAATATTATTATTATTTTAATTTCGTGTGAGGACTTAGTGGGTAATATTTTTATATATTTTGTCTATCTCAGTTATTTATTTAAATTTTTTATATCTGGCAGTTTGAGTACTTAAAGCGGCCTACCCAAATACCCTTTCTTTGATATTGTTCATCGAATCGTTGAGCTCGTTATGTTTTGAGTTGAGCTGCTCGATTAATGATAAATGCGTGCACTGACTGGACAGGCCCGCTCAATTTTGTATGGATCTTTCCTCAAAAGACCATTTCAGACACCTACCTACATGGTCCTCATATTATCTGTAAAATAAACAAGGACAGGATTATCTACTTACCCAGGTATTATTTTATTTTTATTATTGTGAATGTTAAGACTATGTGGGCCATTGTTTTTTACTTTTATTTTTTTATTTTACTATCTCAGTTAGTTTTAATCGTAATCTTGGTCTGGCGGTTTGAGTAATTATGCGGCCTACCCAATGTCCTTTCTTTGGTAATTTTCGTCGAATCGTTGAGCTCCTTATGTTTTGAGTTGAGCTGCACGATTACTGACAAATGCGTGCACTGACTGGGCAGGTCCACTCAATCTGTGTGGTTCTTTTCTAAAAAGACCATTTCTGACATCAATCCACATGGTCTTCACATGATCTGACCAAGATTATGTCTGGACTTTAAAAGAGACTGTGACATCTGAGTTTGTTTCGGCCTTTCTTCTCAGAGTAGTCAGATAGGAAACGCCGACCTCATCTAGTTTAAAAAAAAATGTTTGACGTGTAAAAGTGTTTGTATACCTACTTACAAAAATAAAATCATTTATCATTTATTTATGATACCTATTGGAATCCTTTTTATTATTATGTATGTACTAATTAGATCCGCGAATAAAGAAATCTTTAGCCGCGATTATATGGATTGGGTCACTATTTTTTTAATCCGCGATTAGTGAAAACGCGAATGAAAGAAGCGTCAATAAGGAGCTATGACTGTACAATTTTGACTGAATTATGAATGGTAAAAATCAAAACTTCCCAGTTTAGTGCAGATTTATCTATTTCCACTCATAATACACGTATTTTAAAAATAAAAGAAAAAGGAAGCCTTGATCTATAATTCGAACTCTTTAAATGATAAGAGTAGCCATCTGTTAATCATTTTGTTTGGTGATTTTTGCAATAGATGGCGTTTTATTCAATTGGTCCAGCCTCATTCGTTTCCAATTTTGTTACTTATTTAAATGAAACAAGGTTTTTTTATTATTATTTTTTTTACATAGAAATATAAAATAAATCTAATAACATGTTTTTCTGAACCCGGAACTATAAAACTTTTTATAAAAAGGATTGCATGAAACGTTTTAAAAGTAAGTCGACTCCTAGATGGCGTTGTAATACTACAGTCTCTGGCAATTAGTGAGTCGCTTATGCTGCGATCTGTTGAAGAATTTTAGGACTAAAATTGCCAGCTCAATTGCCAGACTTAGGAAGGTTTCACTTCTTTGTATGGGATTGGGTATCTGTACTTAGTATTATATTATCTGTGCTAATGGTAACGATCATAGAATGTACCATATTCTGACAAATGAATGGTTATGATTAGTTGACACAACCCAGTAACTCAATGTTGGGTGACTTTCAAGTAATGATTCAGAAGAAAGTAATACCTGCCCAAAATCGTCCTTCAGCGTCAGGTTTCCCTTCGTTGATGACATTGTCAGGAAGGCCGACGTCCACGGTGGTCAGTAGTCGCATGGCCGCGTCTCCAGCGATGTTCCAGTCCAGTAGGTACAGCGACGAGCGACCGGAAATTAGTAGCCGATGGGAACCAGACACCAGGGCTATTACATTCACTTCGCCGTAGTCTAGAATTATAATAATAATGTTACCAGCAGCAAATTGTAGTTCATATAGAACCCAACAACAGCCGATGAAACGAATGAAACCAATCAAGCCCAGCGGCCTTCGGTTCATTTTATTCGTTACCCTATTTTCATATTTTTACTCTTTACGATAATAACATAAATGTTATTAACATGAAAAAGTAATTGTTAAGGTGTTTTCCAACTATATTGGGGGTCAGCTTACAGTCTGATCGAATGCAACTACCAACCCAGTAACGGGGTAATACGATACCCCTTGGTAAGACTGTTGGTTTGTTGTCAGACTTTCGGACTTCTGACAGCCGGGACCAGCGGCTTGACGTTCTTTCCGGAGGGTCTCGGTATGCAAAGATGGTCACCCATCCACGGACCAACCGCGGCAGGCGTAGCTGTTACTATGTAGCCACAAGCACCTCTCTCATTAATAAGGTACTGTAATCACCAATAAATTAATTTGCAAAAATTGCCGATGTTTGCATGTTAGCGTTTCTTGATTGCTTTGACTCGATTCAGTCAGAAAAATCATAAATATTATGGGTGTTACAAAAAACTTCTGATAGATAAAACTTACTTATATGCTTAGTATAAATCTTTCCGGACACGTAGTCCAGTCGATGCACGTTGTTTTCTTTGACGTCCACAAAGTACAGGCTCTGCAACTCGGGGTCCCACACCGGGCTCTCTCCGTGCGTGAACAGCGCGGGGGTACCTGGATTGTCATGCGACGATACCTAATGGTTGTATACTTATTATTTAATTTAATAAAATACCATTATTGCCCCAGACCTACAGCCAGAGCTTTAACATCCAACGTCTTGATCGTTGAGCTGTGCTGATTGATAACATATGAAGAGATATGAGGAACAGGGTGTAAAGTTCACTCATACTCTTGGAAAAGGGAGGATCCTCCGACCAGATGGATGTCGTATCTGGTGGGCAACTGCCCGATGATTGATGTCGGGAAGTTGTATAAATGCTAGCTGCGCGGTAAACTTTGATTGCGCGATGCAGGATTTTGTGTGATGCGTTGTTCGCATGTGGCGGTGTAGATGCCGCCACACATATTTCAGATAAAATGATTGCTGATACTCTCTAATCTACGATTAACTGTCAATATGTGAAAATGGAGAGACCTATACTCAGCAGTGAGTGGAACAAGGCTGCCAATGATGTTGATGCGGATGTGAAACTCTGAGACTATTTCCATGGCAAAGCATCAATCACCATATTGAGTTTTACACTTGTACAATATACAAGTAAATCATGTTAAGTTCAAATGTATGTATATTGTAAAAGGGACAGCTGCGTAGGGTTTAAATACAAAATCAAGACGAAATAAATTTCAAAGCGACTGAAAGTTTAAATTTAATAGATTTAATCTGTTTTGCAACAAAAAGAAACACGTCACCGTCATACAGATTTTTAAAACGTTCAAAACTCATGGCATTGAAATAACGTCGATTGCAAAATAAGATTAATTTAATTCACTATCCCCTGAGATACAGGTTCCCGCCTAGTTCAGGGGCTAGGGTCAATTCCTTGTGCTCCTTATTGTGATCACCACAAAAAATTGTTTAAATACTAGTCATGTACCTATTGTATACTTATAACTTTTATGGTGAGAAAATAAACTATTATTATTAATTAACTAAATATAAATGTACAAATAATTCGCTGTACACTAAATTACTTTCTTAGTATTTATCGCGGAATGAACAAGCAGGACAAGTACTTACCATAGAAATTCTATAAAATGATTGTGTTTCTTGGGCTGCTTCTTGGGTATCCGAAGCAAACGAATAATAAATTATAGAAACCAAGGGAATTATCAAAAACATACTTTATTTTAAATCTTAAAATATAAATTAAAATAAAATTACTAACGGTACTCCCGTGCAGGAGTGCACCAGGGATTGTTTTCTGTACAAGTGTGAATCAAATGTTTCCAAAACATGTCAAAGCAATAAAAATGATGCGATAAAGGGTTTTTTGCAGACAAATAAAAGTGAACGTAAACAGTTAGCGGGTCGATAACGCGGGACAAAATGACAGCGCAGAGTGAAACAATACCATTCGACTTGACCTTTTATTTGATAACGTCGCCATGCATAGCGGTGACCCTTACAGACGTACACTTACAATTAAATGATTAAGAATAATCAATCAAACCAATCTAACACCGCACTTGTCGTTCGCACAGATCACTCGTTCACAAAATTCTTACTTCATATCAATAATAACTTGAAAAGTCTAAACTTATAATAATATTTTCTTATAACTAAGTTATATCGATACGCCGGCAGTTGACCAGTGGGTCTGCACAATACTTGAATTCAGAATCTTAGACAATTTACACTCATTGCACTTACTCAACTATCTACTACAGAATTACGTAGGTTAAGTTGTTTTTTGAGTGACATAGTCCTTTAAAAAAAAATAGTAGCAATCGAATTTGAACTTTGTCTTGTACGACATAGAGTTTGTTTTTCATCTGAGGTTTTAAATTCCAGAAGGCTTGATAGACGGGCGCGGCAGCTAGGCGTGCGGCGGCGGCGTGGGCTCGGGCGGCGCGTCGGGCGGCACCGCGCCCGCCACTGGCGCCGCGCCCGCGCCCGGCGCCGCCACTGCGCCGGCGCCACCGGTCTCCGCCTGCAACCTAAGTAAAATATACACAATGATCAAATGGGACCGTCGAAATAACAAACAGGCTCATCCTACGGAGACTACAGTCATTTTATCTCATGAAGTGACGTGCGCGCTTCTTATGGTAACAGACAGACGAATAGAACACTCATGCACACACACTTTCGACCTCGCTCTTGTCTCGGACGGTGCCGTGAGCTCCTGCGCTTACACAAACATTCACAGTGTGTTTGTACACTTGGTAACCTCAAGTGAAGCAAGTATTCACGGCAACATTAATATAGAAATTATAAAAACAAAAATAGATACAGGCACGCTTGCACCACAAACCTATAAATGCGTTTGCGCTTAATAAATTTAAAACAACCTTCTATTTCCGTCGATCGTTTAAGACAGAATAATGTTTTAAATATGTTTAGCGCTAAATGATTCGTGGTATTTTAACACGATTTTATTAGCTTCACTTGTAACTTACAAACAATGTAAAAAAATCTTAGAAGTCCATTTTAACCTACTTCTAATTAGACGTCGAAATGAAACTTTGTATGTATATGTAATTCGGATGACAAAACTATAATTTGGTATTTTGGAGCTGATCTAATGATGGAGCTAGGAGGTGGGTAGTGGAACTCTTCAGTGGCTACTAGTAAAACCCTCGATTTTGGAGTTTTATTTTTATAATTAATTCATTTTGACGAGTCTAATACAATGGGCTTGGTAACGAGTGTCTCATGATGGAGACCAGAGGTGATAGTAGAACTCTTCAGTGCTCGTAGTAAACTAATCAAGTCATAACTTCGTTGGCTTTAGACTTATTTATAAATACACAATACTAAAAAGTAGAAATAAATAAAAAAGTACGGAGCTTTGTTAAAAATTATGTAATTACAAGTGCACACAAGATGCTGCCATCTGTTGAAAAATTGGACGAAGTAAAATTGCCAGCTCAATAGCCAGACTTAGGGAGGTGACATTTCTTTGTATGGGATTGGCTATCTGTTCGTAGTATTATATTATCTGTGACAACTAAAAACTGCTCCACGCTTTGATCATTGGATGTAAAAGAAGTCTAAGAAAGAAACGAATACAAGTCAATTTAAATATTTAAACAAATTGTGAGTGTTTGAAGCGTGTTTTTTTTTAAACTACATGTTTTAAATACTACACATACACAACGCTAACAGCATTAATGGCTCAATCAAATAAAATCTTTTTTTTTTTGTAACCATAATAATAAAGTATCTTGACTTGGCCGGGTTGTCGACGTGTGGGATGTGGACTCAGCAATCATTGTACGATAGTTGTGACAGCCAATGGCTTAATAGCAAAGAGCCTCGACCACCTCTTCACCTGAGGAGGCTCTCATTTGGCAGCTGGATGAAGGGTTTGATTCATAAAGCGGTACTTCTGGACAGGGCTCGTATTGTTAGGGGGTTCCCCTCTGGCCCTGACCTGTTCCCGATACCGGTGTGCTTTAATTTTTTATTTTATTTTCTAATGTTCTAAAATATAATTTGTATGAACATAAATAATGAAGTAAATAATTAGGGATAATCGTCGGTGGTTGACTCGTTCCATTTATTTTAAATTGTCTCAGAGGCCTCTGCTAGATTGCTTCGGCCCTAGTAAGCCTTTCAAAGGACCGAGAAGAGCCCTGGGATTATGTCAAGACATTTTAAAAGTAAATTATTAAAAAATACTTAAACCCCAATTACCTTGAAATCAGACCTGAGATTTTAGTTCCCCAACAACCATTGTTACAATCTGCTCACAAATAACGCGGTCACACAAACGCTTTTATTTGTAAACACGGCGGCGGCAGCCCATATAGTGGAAAACAATGGTTTTTGTTGTACAGCGAATACGATAAAACCGACTGATTGGTGATACAGGCCACGTGACTGTATTAAATTTTAGCACAGTCTGCGGGCGAGGTCATTAGTATCCGAAGAAAGGCCAAAAGAGATCATAATTACCAGGTTTGGTTATTTAAACAAACATTTCAAATTAAAATATGGTAAGGCTGTTGAGAAGAAACGTCCCCACCATCTAACAACACAATTTGAAATAAGTGTCATTTGAAGCGTCTAGTAGGATAGATATTTTTCTAACAATGGCGACGTCCTTCAAATACTTTAGGTTTTATAATATATCGTTTTATTTTTATTTTTTACTAACACATTTACTTATTGTGCAATAAAAAGGATTAGAATATGGCGATCTTAATAATGTTTTAATATAAGGTCTTAAAGCAAACGGTTATGGTATGCGGTTTTTTTCCCTTACCGTCACACAAAATAAAAGCATTTAAATAGCTGTCAAATCTGACATATTAGATTATCACGAATGTAGTCGCAGTCGTCACTCGTTTACTATTTATCAGACTTTTACTGGCTAAATCCCAACCCGTATTCCTTCAGTTGCCTGTGCCAGGGCCATGGTATCTCTTTCGAACAACCCGAGACCCTGACAGGCATCGGCCCTATCAGGCCCCGTCACTATGTGCTGACATCTCTGGACCATCACTCATCGCTGGACCAGGGCAGGACGCGAGAGATCACCGCCGCTGAGACACGGCGGTGGTCCGTTCAAGCTGGGCAGACCTCCATCGTATGCTCCACCGTGTCCTCCGGGCGTTCGGTGACACCCGGGCGTTTCCTCCCGCCTGCTACGGAACAGGAACCTCCCGAAACAACCATCTCCGATGAGGACCTGCGTCAGGCGGAAGGTGCGGACGCCGGGGCGCCTCTCCAACCACTCCTCAAAGAGGGGACTTATCGCCGATATTGTGGCGTACTCATGCAGTACTGGGTTGCAACAATCGCACCCTCCATGTCACCATGAGATCCCGCCGGAACTCCGTCCGCTGTACCGTGATTTCTCGCGGCAGCGGAGTTACAGCCTCGGCGCTTTGCCGCACGACGAGAGCCTCCGGCAGGAGGCGTTTGGACCCCCTAGATTGGGCACAAGCCGCTTCAAAGCAGCCCCAGCCCGCTCCAGCCTGGGAGCCAAACTGCTTATTGGTTCTGCACTTGCCTTACCGGCAATCGCACTGTGGGAAGCTTTGCGCACATAATATCCATATACAATGGATATAGTATAAGGGGTTAGGGCATCATATTGACTTTAATGCCCCAGCACAAATGCTTGATAATATTTTCATAGACGACTAAATGTAATTGTTAGTACAGTACGTTTTGGGTTTATTTATAATAATAAAAATACAGGTAGTTAGGGCTTTTTTGGGTCCCAATGAACAAATTGACACGTATCCCATGACTGTTGTAGGGTGGGGACGGGGTTCATGCAAAATCCCCCATGGTCCTTTAATCAAAATAAATAGGCAACTCATCATCTTCTGCATAGCCTTCTCCCAACTACGAATATTTTGGCAGAACCAGAGCGGCAATTCCCGTAATATTAAGAACATTCGCATTCTAATCTCAGTCTCGATATGTCAAAATTCCTGTAACTTCCCTATATTTTTGACAGTGATTGTCGCTGAGCTGAGATTGCGACTAGATTTTGAACGTTTTTAATTACGGGAATTGACCTTCAGTGGTCAGACTTTCTGACTACTCGTAACGACTGTCAAAGGTTTACGAATGAATGAAGAAGGTTAACAGTCATGTTATTGTAATTGAGGTTCAGCGTTCTTTTTTAGGTTGATACTATGTAATTAACTCGCGCGCTTGTTACAGCTCTATAAAGGATGTAAAAAGACGCTTAGCGAAGCCGAGAGTCATTTTTGAAGTGTATTTGACTTATGGCTTTGTTAAGCGTCAGGCGTCATTATGATCATTGTTTACTGGACCATACCTGGGAACCTTCTGGTTTAATATTAGTTCCAAGTTTTAATGAAAAATATTACAACAAACTATATTAAACCACATTTCACATATTATCTAAAGATCCTATGAAACTTATACTGCGATGGATCAAGATCGTTTAGTCGCCACACTTGGAACATCATGGTGCGAGCGAGTGAGAAGATGTAAAATAAGGTTTCGCTCTCGTAACGCGTCGCGCACTCGGTGCGTAAAATACCTTAAGTTAGCGTAGCGCAGAAATATAACAGGGTTCTTAACACCCTTTATAATTCGCGTACCTTTGATGCGCTTGATGCCGCGCGCGGAACTCTGCTGCCTTCAGCTGCTCGAGGTGGAACTGTTGTCGCTCCTGAATCAACTGCTGGCGCTGGTACTCCAGTCCTAGGACACACGAAAATAAATATTCATATAGAAAGAAAATGTTTATTGTTAAATAAAGCTGAATCGAATGATGAGGTTTTGAACAAGTATGTTGTCTGATATGAGGTTGATAGATATGAGGTAACCGGGTACTCGTATGGTCACACCACATCAGTACTAACTTGAGCTACGAAATAATGCAGCACTCCAAGCCAAATTATTACAATGATTAATTACCATGATCATGCTGTTGACGACCGCCTAAGAAATGACAACCTTCTGACGAAGTATTTTAATAAGCTGCCTTATTTCGATTACATTAGAGTCTATAATCAGAACACCTGCCAGAAACTGGGTTCTCAAAGAACCTTTGAAACCTTTGAACATTGAGTGTTTGCCATAGAGATCTTCAATAAAACGACTAATAGGCGACAAGACAAAACACTTACCACCCTTTCTGATAACCTCCTTGCTACCTATTAGTTAAAGCTCAAGTACCTTCCCGTTCCCTCTCCATGGTGGCCTCCAACTCCTCGAAGTGCCGCAGCTTGATCTCCAACTTCTTCATCTGCGTCTCCACTAGCAGCGCGACCAGGGACTTGATCTTTCTTTCCTCGACGCCGGCGAGATGCTTCGCTTTGACAGCGGCCGCGGCCAACGCTGCAGCGGCTGCGGATTGCAGCTTCGCGTCTACCGTCGTTGGGGCTTCGGTTTTTTCTGTATTTATAAAATAAGGTGTTAGAAGTTAATTTATAAATGTTATCTGCCCGGGTATCCTAAGGCGTCATCTAAACGGTCGAGAGTATCGCGGCGAAAATAGAATGAAGCAATCTCCACACCGCGATTTCATCGCGTCGAGAATTTGATGGCACGGCGATACCATAGCCATCGTTCTCTTGCCCGTGGAGTTGGCGCCTTAACTTATAGATTTGAGATTGAAATTTTTGGAAAACGAAATATAAGCTGGCTTCCTTCAAAAGCGACGCCGATTGAACCCAGGCCTACAAAAGAGTTTTAGCCGACTTGATAAGATATGGTAAAACAGTACCTCTAGGTAAATCACCTCTAGGTTCTTCTTTCTTTAATAGTGTGTATGGGACAAGTCCAAAGAAACTGTGTGAAGCATGATATGTCTAGAAAGCGGGTGACTACCGTTTGACGCCTAACAGAGAAGTCATCATCTGTCTAACCAGATGGAGCTGAATACCAGTATTTTACATGGAGCGACTGCCTACCTGACCTCAACAACCCAGTTACTAGGTAACACGATACACCTCGGTAAGACTGGTTGTCAAACTTTCGGGCTTCTGACGAACCGTAACGACTGTCACAGATCCACGAACGACAGCCGGGACCAACGGCTTGACGTTCTTTCTGGAGGGGTCTTGGTATGTAAAGATTACCCATCCATGGACCAACCGCGGCAAGCGTAGCTTAACCTGATCGAAAGACCCGTACGGCTGTTATTACTTAGCCACAACTCGAAGATGAAAACATGTTGCAACAACCTGAAATAAATGATGATGGTGTATTATGTTTACTTACCGGGTTGTGCTGCAGTTTCCTCCTTGGGTTCCTTATCGGTCTCGGGGGCGGCGGGCGCGTCTTGCGGCTCGTCCTTCAACTTGGCTTCACCCTCTTCCACTTCCATGGGTTCTGCCTTGATATCTGATTGGCCCTCCTTCTTGGGTTCAGCTGTACGATTAAAAGAATTGTAAGTATTTAAAACCCGCTTTGTAACAGTCTTACTATAGCCTGTTATTCTAAATAAGGCATTTTGCACAATTTTTCTCAGTAACATGTTGTGTGAAATGGCGTTATATGAAAAACTAAATTCAATATATATTCGAAGAAGTAAGAAAAGGAATACGAAGTAAGTGAGAGTGAGAGGTCGGGCGCGGTGCCGGCGATGCCGGTGGCGGCGAGTGCGGCGGCCGGCCCGTGCGCGCCCTTCACGTGCTTGTCAGACTATAGTAGTAGTGTACTGTACCGCTGGGCGAGAGGTCGGGCGCGGTGCCGGCGATGCCGGTGGCGGCGAGTGCGGCGGCCGGCCCGTGCGCGCCCTTCACGTGCTTGTCAGACTATAGTAGTAGTGTACTGTACCGCTGGGCGAGAGGTCGGGCGCGGTGCCGGCGATGCCGGTGGCGGCGAGTGCGGCGGCCGGCCCGTGCGCGCCCTTCACGTGCTTGTCAGACTATAGTAGTAGTGTACTGTACCGCTGGGCGAGAGGTCGGGCGCGGTGCCGGCGATGCCGGTGGCGGCGAGTGCGGCGGCCGGCCCGTGCGCGCCCTTCACGTGCTTGTCAGACTATAGTAGTAGTGTACTGTACCGCTGGGCGAGAGGTCGGGCGCGGTGCCGGCGATGCCGGTGGCGGCGAGTGCGGCGGCCGGCCCGTGCGCGCCCTTCACGTGCTTGTCAGACTATAGTAGTAGTGTACTGTACCGCTGGGCGAGAGGTCGGGCGCGGTGCCGGCGATGCCGGTGGCGGCGAGTGCGGCGGCCGGCCCGTGCGCGCCCTTCACGTGCTTGTCAGACTATAGTAGTAGTGTACTGTACCGCTGGGCGAGAGGTCGGGCGCGGTGCCGGCGATGCCGGTGGCGGCGAGTGCGGCGGCCGGCCCGTGCGCGCCCTTCACGTGCTTGTCAGACTATAGTAGTAGTGTACTGTACCGCTGGGCGAGAGGTCGGGCGCGGTGCCGGCGATGCCGGTGGCGGCGAGTGCGGCGGCCGGCCCGTGCGCGCCCTTCACGTGCTTGTCAGACTATAGTAGTAGTGTACTGTACCGCTGGGCGAGAGGTCGGGCGCGGTGCCGGCGATGCCGGTGGCGGCGAGTGCGGCGGCCGGCCCGTGCGCGCCCTTCACGTGCTTGTCAGACTATAGTAGTAGTGTACTGTACCGCTGGGCGAGAGGTCGGGCGCGGTGCCGGCGATGCCGGTGGCGGCGAGTGCGGCGGCCGGCCCGTGCGCGCCCTTCACGTGCTTGTCAGACTATAGTAGTAGTGTACTGTACCGCTGGGCGAGAGGTCGGGCGCGGTGCCGGCGATGCCGGTGGCGGCGAGTGCGGCGGCCGGCCCGTGCGCGCCCTTCACGTGCTTGTCAGACTATAGTAGTAGTGTACTGTACCGCTGGGCGAGAGGTCGGGCGCGGTGCCGGCGATGCCGGTGGCGGCGAGTGCGGCGGCCGGCCCGTGCGCGCCCTTCACGTGCTTGTCAGACTATAGTAGTAGTGTACTGTACCGCTGGGCGAGAGGTCGGGCGCGGTGCCGGCGATGCCGGTGGCGGCGAGTGCGGCGGCCGGCCCGTGCGCGCCCTTCACGTGCTTGTCAGACTATAGTAGTAGTGTACTGTACCGCTGGGCGAGAGGTCGGGCGCGGTGCCGGCGATGCCGGTGGCGGCGAGTGCGGCGGCCGGCCCGTGCGCGCCCTTCACGTGCTTGTCAGACTATAGTAGTAGTGTACTGTACCGCTGGGCGAGAGGTCGGGCGCGGTGCCGGCGATGCCGGTGGCGGCGAGTGCGGCGGCCGGCCCGTGCGCGCCCTTCACGTGCTTGTCAGACTATAGTAGTAGTGTACTGTACCGCTGGGCGAGAGGTCGGGCGCGGTGCCGGCGATGCCGGTGGCGGCGAGTGCGGCGGCCGGCCCGTGCGCGCCCTTCACGTGCTTGTCAGACTATAGTAGTAGTGTACTGTACCGCTGGGCGAGAGGTCGGGCGCGGTGCCGGCGATGCCGGTGGCGGCGAGTGCGGCGGCCGGCCCGTGCGCGCCCTTCACGTGCTTGTCAGACTATAGTAGTAGTGTACTGTACCGCTGGGCGAGAGGTCGGGCGCGGTGCCGGCGATGCCGGTGGCGGCGAGTGCGGCGGCCGGCCCGTGCGCGCCTGCCGCCTTCACGTGCGCCTCCATCATGGCCGCGGGCACCTCGTCCTATGCGGGACAAGGTGTTTAGTCAACGATATAGTTATAATGAAAACCAATCTCAACACAACTGGCTTATCATATGGGTGTTCAACTAAGACACTCATTTTAGACGACCTTACATAAAGTGAAAAAAAAAAGATTTTGTACTATAAGAACGCCAGAACTATTTCTGTCAACCAGCAGTCAGCAGTGGCTGTCAGCTTATTTCCTATACACACATTTTGCTCAATTATAATGCAATACTTGCTGATATCATGATCTCACCTTGATAGCAGCGAACTCTTCCATAGCTGCCCGCGTGGCCTTGGACGCGATGCGCGGGTCCACCACGGACGCTAGGAATGCGACCGTGGACATCACTGGGTTGCCGGTCTTGCTGAATGGGATCGGTTGGTACGCTAGGGGGCCCAGCACGCCACCTGTGACGACACAAAATAAACATGGAGGTAAGTAATAGTCGGTTAATGACAATAGGCTCACTCTCTATTACATGGGACTAAATCATAGCTGGCGAAATGTGGGTGTACCACAGGATCATACTCCTCTGCCTAACCCTCCGGTGACCAAAGGCATGATGTTAAATACTGTTATGTTTTTTTTTGTTTTTTGTTTTGGCTTCGAACGGTTTGTGCATTCAGTGTTGTTATGTTACAACCCATTTATTGGGCGATGTATTTTTAATCCACATCAACAGCAATTCAAGAGCTCGATCGAATTGAGGAATGAAAACGTTCAGCAGTTTTCAGCGGGTGGAGCATAAAAAAAACATAAACGGTGTAAGTAGAAAAGACTTTAAAGATGTTCAACCTTTGTATCCATCGATTGTGAATCGAATTACCTGAAGTAGATATTGACGATCGTGTGAAAAAAAAATAAAAAATTTGGTACGATGTTTATCTTCCAGGACGTGTTCAACGGTTGGTTTTCCGTAGTTCTTTGTAGTTAACCGTAAAAAAATTAGTTTAATTAAAATCAAAGTAAGAAAACAACGCCAAGTAAAAAGATGTAAATAAACAAGAGAAAGATGTCGATTTTTTTTGGTTTTCGTATTTGAAGACAAAATACGACTAATTAGGAGTTATGAGGGAACAGATGCACATACAATAAATAGCCTGTTAAAAACGTAACCCTTCTTTGGCTATGCCGTAATCGGATAATAAGCCAGTGTAGTGTACCAGCTTGCGTGTCGTGCAGATATGGCTCCTCGATGGGCAGGCGGAGGAAGTGCAGGATGCACTCGTCCTGCGTGCGCGTGCCCACGTGCGCGGCCACGCGGTTCCAATCGTCGCGGTGCAGCTCCAGCGCCTCCAGCAGCAGCAGAGTCTCCTGCTCCGTCCACGCGCGCCCGCGCGGCCCGCCGCGGTACTGAGGGCGGAGTGATATGGTATACTCGGTGCTCGATACTCTGACGAACTTATTACCGTGGGGTCTCAACTCGAACAAATTATAATTAATCTCGAAAAAAAATCATAGATGGCAGCATAGGTAACCATTATGAAATAAAAAATCATTAGAAAGCGACAAACGGCTGAATCTTGGCTGAAGTTAGATTAGTTAAAATCAAAACTTCCTTGTTTAATGCTGATGATAAATCATACATAGAAATATAAAAGAAATCAATTAACATGTTTTTTTTCTAAACCCGGAACTATAAAACTTTATATTAAAATGATTGCACGAAATGTTTTAAAAGTAGGTCGACTCCTTGATGGCGTTGTAAAACTACAGTATCTGGCAATTAGTGAGTCGCTGATGCTGCCATCGGTTGAAAATTTGGACGAAGAAAAATAGCCAGACTTAGGGGGGGGTGTTATTTCTTTGTATTGGGATTGGGTATCTGTACCCAATTCAGACAATTAAGACCACTGTGATTTTGACAGTGATTAAAAAATCAGAGGTAACATAACTTTAAAATGACGGTAGTTATATTCTGACCGGTCAAGGAAATAAGCTTACCTGATCGAGCTTGAGTCCAGACGCTGCAGCAAGGTCCAGCGAAGGTTCGGTCTTGATGGGGGGCGCGGGCGGTGCGGCCCCGGCGCCCGCATCGGCCCCGTTGGGTAGACCTGGCTCCACCTTTGGCACGTTCTCCGCTGGATAAAATGAATATCAATATTAACACGTCGTTTTATTTCCACCTTACTAGTCTCTACTCTGGAAATTGTATCCCGAGAACCAAGATACAGAGTGACTGTCTTGAAGTCTGACTGTTGGAAATTTATAAGGTGGCAGGGACATCGACGCGCAAGCTGTTACTAAGGATGCCGTACGTGATTCTGAACACCCCTATTTTAAGGATGGTAAATCATCAAATGTCTTCAAACAACATCAAATGGGCGGACCATTTTATGTTGTTTGAAGACATTTGATGATTGACATTTGATGACAGAGCGGGAGAGCTGACTTTTACTGACTAAAACGCACCCGAGTTCCTTCAGTTGCCTGTGCCAGTGGCCACGGTATCTCTTTCCAACAGCCCGCGACCCTGGCAGGCATCAGCCGTACCGGACCCCGTCACTAAGTGCTGACATCTCTTTGAGGCAAGCGACACGCCGTCGACCCGGGCCTGGTCCTTACCGGACGGCGAGCTACCCATTGCTGGCATTCTGAACTTTCTGCATTTAAATTTTTCTTCGGTTATAAAAAAAAATAGCCGTTCCGTTTATATTTTGACCGCGTAGGTTGTACTTCGCGTAGGTTGTTCAGCCAGAACGGTGTAGCCTTTTTAATCCCTATGCACAATAGGAACTTGTGATGGGTTACGAGCCTGTAAGCGACCGAATAATCAGCATCAAGCTGAAAGCGTCGCCAGTGAATATAAACATCAAACAGATTTACGCTCCTACGAGCACTGCAAGTGACGAGGTTATGGAGAGATTCTACTCTGAACTGGAAGCGACCATAGCGAGAATGCTAAACAGAGAGCTTCTTGTCATTTTGGGCGACTTTAACGGCAAGATTGCATTTAATTCCCACCAGCTCAGCAATTGCGTCGGAAAGTTTTGACTTGGAACTAGGAACGACAGAGGTGACCGGGTTATACAATTTGCGTCAGATAATGACCAAGTCATTGCAAATATCCTCTACCAACATTACCCTCGGCGGCTCCACACGTGGACATCGTCGGATGGAAAGTACCGCAACCAGATAGACTACGTCTTGGCTCGATCACGGTGGAAGTCATCCGTAACAAATGCTCATGCACTACCTGGATCTGGCTGTGGATCAGACCACCAACTTCTGGTCTCAAAATTTAAGCTCAAATTGACAGCTGCCAGAACCCTCGAAAAACACAAAAGGCTAGCGTGAAGGATTTACCGCAAATCAAGTCGCTGGTGGAACACAACTGGACTAAATGGACAGACGCAGATTTGGACAACGAAACACCTGAAGCACTTTGGATTAGAGCGAAGTCTCTTATAGAACTCGCGGTCTCAGGATCCGAAGCCCCAAGTGTGATACACAAGCGGAAACATTGAATGACGGAAGACACCTTTGCGCTTGTTGAAGAACGCCGAAGAATGAAAGCAGTCGGTGCAAATGTTAAAGCTCTCAATGGTAAGTCTGCTCAGATCCAGAAAAAATGCAGACAAGATCACAATGCCTACTTGCGTCATATATGTGATGAGATCGAAGCTCATGCAGGAAGACATGAGTCAAGAGACCTGCATTACAAAATTCGGCTTATTACGAAAACGCTGCCGTCCAAAGCCTGGGCCATCTAAGTCGGTAATGGTCAAGTGGTCAGCGAACTGGAACAAATATTGGAAGCTTCGAGGTGTTACTGTCAGTCACTGTTTGAAGATCCGCAGTCGCTACCTTCACATAAACAGAACCAGAGAGTGATAAACTGGAGCCAGCCATCCTCGAGTCAGCAATCAGAGCTGCCATCAAGCACTTAAAGAATGGTAAGACTACGGGCTCTGATGCTATCCCAATCGAGACTATTCGAGCATTGGGAGGACGCGGCGTTCATATATTTTACACCATCTGTAATAAGATATGACAGTCAGGAAAATGACCGCCTTGTTGCTCTGATCAGCCACGCAAGCAAAATAATGCTACACATACTCAACGAACGTCTGAAAGCACACCTGTCGCAAGAGATTGCGCAAGAACAAGCTGGCTTTGCCAGGGATGTATTGTATCGCCACTCCTATTTAACATCTACACGGAGCTTATGCGCATCACCCTCGACGACTGGACTGATGGTGTTGCGATTGGTGGCTAAAAAATTGCGAACCTACGTTACGCTGATGACACAACCTTGTTTGCAACTAGTTCTGAGCACATGGAGGAACTACTCATTAAGATGGAGCGCGTCAGTCTTACGTTTGGATTGAGGGTTAATCGCAGTAAGACCAAGATGATGATTGTAGACCGCAGCAACAACAACTCGCCAGACATGACACAGATTGCGAATTGCGACGAGATTCAATCGTACGTGTATCTTGGTGCTATGATTGCAAACAATGGCAGCTGCGTGGATGAGGTGAACCGGCGTATGGCTATGGCTAGAGAGGCAATGGACAAGCTTAAAAAATATGGAGGAATCGTAACATAGCCAAGGCAACTAAAAGGTCAGGCTCGTCCGAACACTTATGTTTCCCACATTACGAGAACTGGAAAAGAAAAAAGTTGATGCTCTAGAAATGTGGTGCTGGAGAAGAATGCTTGGGGTATCATGGACAGAATTTCGCACAAACGTCTCCATACTCCAAGAACTCGGCCGCAAACAGCGTCTATCAGCACTAGTACAGTCTCGAATACTAAAGTTTTTTGGTCATGTATCCAGGCAGAATAATGACTCCATAGAGCGTCTAGTAGTGCAGGGCAGAGAGCAGAAGGTGGTGGACCGATCAAATCAAATCCGCGGTTGGAGGCCCTGTTAATGAATGCGCCAGACTGTCAGCTAACAGCACCAGATGGCGAGAGATCGTGAGGCGGGCAACGACTATACCTGTGATTGGACACAGTTCATCGTGACCACGACACGAAGACGAAGAAGGTTGTACTTTTTTATGAAACAGCAGTTTAGTGTTACGGACGCTGCTGAATCCATGGTTTCAGTTTGCGCGTCAATGTCCCTGCCACCCTGTATTTTTTTGGTATATTGTGTCCCAGCTTACTGTCTTGCCTTGATTCTTATTATTTCTGCTGAAAGCTGAATGGCGCATTTTTTTAACCAAGCAAAGGACGCGCCACTATGTGCACTCACACAAATGCAAAGCTCAGCTTAGGGCTCGCGGACTATACTTTTTAGAAAGATGTTACAACAAACAAAGACGATTTATGAAAAAATAATCGGTGGACAAATAGAGACGCTTTCTAAGTTATTCTTCCATCCCTGTCACGCAAAACGATCATTATTGAATGGGGGGCATTACTATAGCTATTCAGTCTTGTGACGACAAATGCTAGCTGTGCTGTCTGCGTCTAGCATAGATGAAAAAAAAACATCCAACTTCGCAATTTTTTTCTTCATATATCATGTTTTTTTTGGCATATTTTTATTCTAGGTTTCGAGAAACCTATTAAAAAAATCCAGTCAAACATCATATTGTGACAAAATGAACCATAAGACACATACCCGGTCGCGGCTGAGTGGGCCGCGTGACGAGCGGCTGCAGGCCGGACGGCGTGTCGGACAGCACGTGGAAGTGCGACGTGGGCGGCGGACCCATCGCTGTGGGCCGGGACTCCGCCTCCAGCTGGGAAACATAACACTTTTGATTAAAACAAACATAGGATATTAAAGAAATATATAAATTCTTTATTAAAAATGCATTCGATGCCGATTACGCGCAATCCGCGTCCTCAAAGACTGTGACGAAGCAGGGGGACGCAACTTTAGGGTAATCATTAAGGCCATGCGCACATTACAGCCGTGCAGCTCTTTGCGTTCGTGAGTGTCACAGAGTGGTTGTGGTTCATAGAAAATGTGCGAAACTGATGAAAGAGGATTTTTGCGTTGGGTTGCGTTGCACCGCGGCCCGCTCCAATTTTCTCTAGCCTTTAGAAGGGTATTTTTGCTGCTTGGATTGCAGGTTATTTAAAGTTGTCTTTCTGTGACAATAAAGCAATTTTTTTTTATTTTTTATTAGCATTATAACACGTTAATTGTTAGTAATATTCTTACCTGATAGTTGATGAGGCCCCACTGCTCGAGGAAGCCGTGCACGCGCATGATGGCGCACACGTCTCCCGCCAAGTTGCGGCGACACGCTGTGCTAGTCAGGTACTCCGTGGGGTTCAGACGGTACGTGTCGATCATAAAGTTTCTGGACAACACCAACAAACACAAGATTCAATCGTAATTCCATAACATCATCACGCCTTGTTTCCCCGAAGGGTTGGGCAGAGGTGTACCTATAGCACACCCACATTTCGCCAGTTATGTTTAAGTCCCATGTAATAGGGGGCGAGCCTATTGCCGTCTACCGGGCACAAATCCAGACTTCGGGCCGACACGAAATTATTTATTATCGCGCAATGGATTTTCAACTCTCGTTGTTGAGCCGAGCATAGAGAATCCAACTGAATGAATTCACTGATGGGTTCTAGTTTCGGCGCTAAGCAGTGCTTTGAAAGTCCAGTGCGGGATAAAATAAACACTGCCTTAAAAAAACGCCGAGTACGGAGTACGTAAGTTGGTACGAGGGCTAACAGCTGAAATCTCAGCTCAAATATATCATATTTTCAAACTATACCTGTAAGCGAGATAAATCTCAGGTGTCTTAGACTTGTTCTTTCCATTGAAAAACTCAGTTAGGGCGCGCTTTTCAATGGTGTGTATAGAGTTGTAGTCGAACCACGCCGAGTACGACGGAACCACGATGTGATGCGTCTGGTCCGTCACGTTGTCTTCTAGTTCCTCCTTAGTTAGCATTTCCTGTAATATTAATAATTATTATTATTAACATGTCAACTTGGAAAGCTGATATAGATGGATTATTTAAAAAAAAACTGCTATTTCATACAAAAGTGCAATACCTACACGTTCAAAATGCATGGAAGAACTGTTTTTTTTAAATAACATTTGAAAAATTTCAACATAGGTGGGTCTAGTACCATATACTGAATTCATGTTAACAGTTTTCTCGTTGATATCCCTTACGCCCTGCATAGTATGTACTATATTGAGGTGTTACAAAATCTGGTCAATCTGGACAACCCCTTGGCGGCGTTAGTTCCGATGTTTGGCACGTGCTAAAATGTCGCAGCGTACCTGCGTGTTGGAGTCGCTGTGCTTGCCCTGCGAGTCATCGTGCGCGTCCAGCGGCGGCGCGGGCGTGGCGGGCGCGTCGCTGGGCGCGGGCGGCTCGCTCGCGGCCGCGGACGCGCTCGCAGCCGCTGCACATTACAATATTGTATATCAGCTCGGAAACCTCGCTTGCACCACAAATCACTAAATACGGTTAGCACTAAACGAATTATAACCTCGTTCTGTTTCTGTCAGTCGTTTGTAGATGACAGAGAAAGAACGATGTTTTAAATTAGTCGATTTGAGGTGCAAGTGGGCCTAAGTATGTCTCGCTGTCCATTCCCACAAGCCAGGTCGCGGAGCCGAGGGACCATTGGCGTCCATTAACAATACAGTTGCTTCTCGTGTCTGTGTGTGCACGCTTATTTCTACCGAACAACACAATGCATTTAGGATGCGGTTTTCAGTATATTCGTTATCATTTAGATAACTTATTCTACGCAGTGACGTAGTAATTGTGGTGAATCTGCCCTAAGTCCACCCACTATTCAACACAACATAGCTGGGGGGTTTGTGTTCTTTTCAATAATTCATTCAAAGGCACACACATTTTCTTCTCCTTTAAAATGTATTAATTTTGTCCAAAATCTACTTTTTTTTATATATGAACGTTAGCTTAGTTGTTAATTTCATTTCGTATGCTATGGTCTCTTGTAAGTGAAGGAGTACACCTACTTAACACTAAAAGGCCAATTCTCATAATTAAAAACATTCAAAATTTGACTCAGCAACAAAAAAAATATTAAAAATTTAGGTGTCAATTAGAATAATTTTTGACTGATTGAGACTGAGATTAGAATACGAACGCTCTTAAAAATACGGGAATTGCCCCTCAGATGTCGCCCTCTGTATGTAATGTATTGTGTATAAGATTTGTTGGAGATCCTAAATAAATAATACATTTTTTTTTCTTATGTAGCAACAAAGAAATCACGTGTTTTGTCAAGTCGTATTAAAACCCGTGCGAAGCAAGGGCGGGTCGCTAGTGGAAAGTAAATACAACTTACGCTCAGCAGGTCGTTCGCTCTCTGGCGTGGGCGCAGCGTCTGTGTTGTCTCTTGAAGCGTTATCCTCTTCCTCGTCCACGTCATTATCACGCCGCTTCGTTGTACGACTGCACAAACAACGCTTTTTTAAAAGTACTCGCATTTCTTGTAGAATATGTATTTGCAGATATCGAAAGAATATTGGAAATAGCGATACATTAAAATAGCCCGCCCTCCTTTCCCATTTATGAATGGCTTTGTTTTTCACTGCGTGAGCTATTCTCAAACATCTGAATCACCAATTAGTCATTAGAATGTAACTCTTATCTCATTGTTGCAAAGTATTCATTAGATTGATTGCCGTGAGTTTGATAAAACTCTCGGCAATAATTCTGTATACCTTACCCTACCGAGATAAGAGTTACATTGCAATTATTTATTAATGGTTTTACGTCGATTGTAAATGTCTTACCTTATAAAGTTTGTGCAGATACGAGGTAAGAATAAAAGAGGAGAGGGAGTACTTCTGTAATAGGGAAACTTAATGCCAATTGCCCCCGCTAGAGGGCACTGTTGCACTAGATAACAAAAAGGTTAATATCCGATTTTTACAAATCATTTTATTATGTAGGTATATAAAGAAAGAAGGAATAAAGCTTATTTGGAGACCTTACTATCGCATTAGGTTATGAAACATTTATGATAGTTAAAAAGGGGTTAAATTAATAACGTAAACACTAAACACACAATGTAACCCCTTCTGTAATCTATGGTTAGGCGACAGTTAATGAGAAATCCCGTGATATTACAATCTTACAAGTATACTGTAAATAGTTCAAAATCACGAAAATGTTTGAAATACTTTTAAGCATGTTTTTAACCTTTTGGTGTTATTTTAACCAGACATTTACATTAACAAGGATGAAATTAAGCCGAAAATTATTGAAAAAAGTCGTTTTGTTGTAGTTTTGTTTGTTTACCTTGTGTCAAAGTGGAGCCATCTGCTGTCTCAGCTTTGCGTAATATTCCCTATTGATGACAGACTTATAATGAGAGTTATTCCTACCTTTTTCTCTTGCCATGTTTCTGTGGTGGTGGCGACGGCGACCGCTTCCTCTTGCTGCCCTTCTTGGACTTGCTCGACGGCTCTCCGCCCGGGATCAGATCGTCTACCGATAGACGCAGTTTGTGGACCTAGAAGAATAATATCATGTCATTAAATCTCCTATTCATGGCCAACAAAAGTTCCGCTGGATGGTTGCAGAAACGGTGTTGTGAAAACGGTTTAGTGGGGCGGTGTTTAATTTTAAGACTGATGTGAAATTTTATAAATAAAGAAACATAATAATTATAAATAATAACCCCACCGCCGTATCTCTACGTTGACGTCGTGGTGGGGCTAGCGCGATCTGAACTCTAGGTCTGTCAGTGCCGATTTTACTGTGCCGGAACAGGTCTAGGGTGAGGAGCCAGACCAAGACAGATACAGAAACCCGCTGGGCAGGGTGTGGCGAACTGTTGGACAGTAGCGACATCTTATCAAATCCACCCATAGATCAATACTTATTTTTGGTTCCATATTATTCCTGCAATAGTCCGACACCGACTGGCGGATGTGCTTGGGTGCACTTGCACAGTGCATGCAGGGATAAACGTCGGTTGGTGCCTCATTTCATTTAAAATTGTCTAAGGGGCCTCTGCGGGTTGGCTTCGGCCCCTCGAACGCCTTCCAAAGGACCGAATACGGGAAGAATTCGGAAGGAATACGGGTATTGCCCCTCTGATGATGTAATTAATGTGTAAGTGAGACATGTTACCTTCTTCTTGCCGTTGGCGTCGAGCTCGTAGTCCTCCTCGTTCATCCACTCGTTGTACTGCGGCAGGTCGAGCGCCCACGACGCCGACACGCGCCACGGCTCCGCACGGCTGCATTCCCAGCTCACTGTTTCGGGCACGTCCACCTAAAATCACCAGATATTAATGCATTTTATCATAATGCATATCATATCAAGTAAGCACTTCACAAAGGCGAGGATAAATAAAATAAAGTAGCAATTAAGGAGGTATTTCGTTCAGACAAACCAGTCATTCAGACCGTTCCCAGACGCTTCGGTATTCTGCACTGAGTAGGTATCGAAACGTGTGGAGGACTTGCTGATGCTGTTTTATTTGTGAAAAGGCCAAGGCAGTTCACGCAACTAGGGACGTTAAACCCGACATCATCAACTTAGAAGTTTTAAGTACATAAAACGGATTTTGTCTTTTTATATTTCTCATATTAAGATGTTTACAGCCACGAAATCTGTGCAAATTCACGGAGTAATAAAAAAAAGTTGTATAAAATATTGTGATCAGCATACGTACCGGCAGCTCAGTCTGCGCCCAGGTGTCGTGGCTGTCGGGCAGGTAGTACCAATGCACCAGCACGTGGTTGGAGCGGCGGAACACTGGCCGCGCGTACTCCTCCTCTAAGGGGTCCACCGTCGGGTACACGATGTGCGTCGCTTCCTCTTCGTCTTCTAAAAGATTACAATGTTATTCGTCATAAATGTACGCATAATAAGCATAATCAGCCTATAACGTTCCCACTGCTGGGACACAGGCCTCCTCTCTATGAGAGGTAGTGAGCCGTAATCCACCACGCGGGCTCAGTGCGGGTTGGTAGATGTCACATGTCTTCGAATTTTTGGTTCTAGGACATGCCGGTTTCCTCACGATGTTTTCCTTCACCGTTTTGAGAGCAGTGGTGATTAAATTATTTACACAAAGTAAAGCGCCTGCTTGGGTTCGAACTCACGACCTACAACTCGTAAGTCGGGACCGTTACCACTGGGCCACCACTGCTCCTATAAATGTACGAGATGATGGGAAAATAATACGCCAAGGACCCTCTTTGCCTCGAACGTTTAACTTTCGGTTGTCACACGTATATTTATCCAGTACAGTCATTATAAGTAGCCAGATCAGAAACCCAAAAGTATGTCAACATAACAAAGAAATAAAATTGTCTGCAATGTCAAAATAACAGCTTTTTACTAAATGCATACAATATGTAACAAAAATCGTTACATGCTGCATTATATGAAAGAATACAGAGATTTAAAAAAAAATAACTGCCATAAATTTTGACCGCGTAGGTATTGCACTCTTCTATGAAACAGTAGTTTTTTTTTTAAATAACCAACATTAAAAAAAATCGCGGGGCGGTTCAGAATCATGTACTGAGTCCATGACCGGTTGTGCGTCGATGTCCCTTCCACCCCGTATAAGGTACTTATAACAAAATACATATTTTTTCATGTCCGTATGTGTCTTTGTGTCTCTCTGTCTGTCTGTTAGTTCTCGCTAATCTACGCAACGGCTGGACCAATTTTGACGGGACTTTTACTGGCATTAAGCTGATGTCATAAGGCGCAACATAGGCTAGTAAGTAGCCGGTGGCACGTTCCCGTGGGATCGTTTCCGACATCCACGCGGGCGGGGCCGCGGGTAGCAGCTAGTTTAATAATAATTTAAAAAAATCCGTTTTTTATTTTTCAATATAACTGACAAAGCAGCTAAAAATAAGCTTGATTTTGGAAAAAAATCTGTACAGCGTTGGGTCAAAAATTGGAGAACTTTGGACGCTCTCTTTCACATTATACAAAGAAAAGAAAATCTAAGATACCTGAATATTAAAAAACAGTGATGCTTACCGCAAATCTCTCCCTGATGATTGACAATGATATCCTTCACTTTGTTAGCGGTCGCCTTATCAACCTCCGGTCGTATGAAGATGCATGGCGAGCGGATGACGTCAGCGCCCAGAAGTGAGGACTCGATCTCCATCATCATCTGCACGTTCAGGTCCTTGCGGGAGGGGTTCTGTAAATGTGGGAGAGGGGGGGAGGGGACAGAGACGAGTTTAGTGTTAAATCACAGTTTTAGCATAGTGACGTTAAAGCATTTGATTTGATTTTTATCATCGTCTAATAAATATTGTCAGTAATGATTTAATTTCTTTTTTAAGTATAACTTTTAGAGATTTAATAATTAAAGAGAATTTAAAATTATAACGATAAATTACTTTACAAAATAATACGATAAGTATTCTAAAAAAAGTTTATGAAGTAGATGAAAATAAGATAAACACATGCAAAATAGACAGTAAAGGCGAGTCAACATCCCACAATGTATTAGTGACATAACAAAGAGTAAAGGTTATTAATCACACAAACACACACAATTACGTGTTATTGGAAGTGCCCATTATATACACACAATTCAACCACAGTTCAATAATCCCAAAACAAGTATTCTGCAACATAATGACCCTTGCATGAAATGGAACATATTATGAAAAGTATTGGGGACTGCTACCTTCAAGCAAGAGAAGTCGTCAAGTGATACTCTAAAGATCCCGTGTGTGTGATCTAGGAAAAATGTGATCAATAACAACACATCACTAAAGAAATTATTTTATAAATTGTGCATTTAAAGTTGCTCTTACACAAAAGTTCTATTACTGAATCGGTAAGGGAGCTAATTGTTATAATTATGTACTTACTTTAACAATAAAAAATTTAAAGTAAAAGAAAGTTTTGTTGCTTTTTTTCTGAAATTTCTAGATTATACCTTCATGTTAATATAATACCCTCATTTCATTTCGTGCATTTGAACTAGTGACAACACGCGTCTGACATGAAATGAAAAAGGCAGAAAAACTTTGATATCAATAGACAATTTATTTACATCTGTTAATTTTATCTTTATATTCTAGTCACGAAGTATGGCCTCCATTGAGATCGGCATAAGTAGTGCACTAACATAACATCATTTATTTCCCTATAACTAGGCAAAGGCGTCGGTACTTATAGTACTAAATCAATATTTCGCCAGTTATGTAATAGAGCGCGAGCCTATGGGGAAGGCAACTGTCAAAATGGCGCTGTCGTAGCTAGATCCCAAAACAGATAATAATACGAAAATTACTCGTATTTGTGTTCGGAAATTGGAGCCTACCATTTTCCGAAAGACCATAAACTTAGGAGACTGTGTCTTCATTCGTAGGGAGTTATTTTAATTAAATAGAAATTAATGAATGAACGAAACATCTCGTAGGCTTAGCCGTAGGGACCTAGCTATGGTCACGCCATCTACAATTAGATTTGACCGACCTTCCCCATTGCGATGAAATAGGATAGCAATAATGTTTTAATCAGACGCATGTTGTCACATGCCAAGTGATGCATTGTTATAGAGCCGCGAAGTGCGGGGCAAGGTCTGCGGGGGCAGCTGCGGGGGCTGGCGGTGAGCGAGGCGGCGTGCGGGGCAGTGCATACCTTACCGACCTGGAAGTCGAACTTGCGCCACCGCTGCTCCGACTTGAAACGGAACATGGTGGAAAGCACCGTGCATAACGACCCGCCCGGCTTCATGTCCATGAACGCTTTCATCTGTAATCATACAAGACTTCATATTACACTAAATTGCGAAATTCAATTGTAACGTGCAAGGATCTTTTGGCGTCTTGAGACGGGGTGTTGTTGGTAAAGATTGGTGAAACTGTCACAGAAATGGGGATGATGACAATTTTTTAATTTTTGTCTCAAATAATTAATCCAAAAAGTGAAAATAGTAGTACAAAAAGTGTAAAGGCTTAAAAAACTGACAAGTTATAAACGTTTTAAAATTAGTGTTAGACTAGGACAGCACTATCGTAGAAGTGACATCACGAATAAGTAGCTTCATACTAACGCCGTACATCGTCCGTACAGCGCGACAAGTACAGGAATAATCCCCTCCAAAAACTTTACAAGCGTGTATCTTCTTCATATTTACATCGATGTAACAGATTTTTTCGATTTTCTCATTTTAACTAAGCATTCTTTGAAATTACATTATTTTTACGAACATTTTTAATAGTAGTCATCACCCCAATTGTATTGACAAATCAAGATGGCGGCGTTAGTTCTGATTTTGGCCACGTGCCAAAAGAACCTCGCAGCGTTATGCTGTAATGACGGGTAGCATGAATGGAAAGCGAGCTAATTTTAAGATGAAATTCAAATTTATGGGACAGGGAAGAATAGAAGAGGTGATATTTTGGACAAATGTAACATAGTTTATGGGCAGACGGAGAAATAAGTATGCAGTGAGACAAATCAAATTCAGTCCAAAAAAAACATTAAAATTAATAGATTCGCGTGCCTACAAACAACGAAACTCTCACGTCAAGTTCATGGACAAAGACACCATTAAGTTTCCTAAAAAGTATTTTAGGAAACTTAATAGTGTTAACGTTATTATCATTGTAAACCATGTTAGGTAAGAAGTGGCGATTGTTAGACAATGGGCCATTTGGCATTGCAAAATTATACTTTAGTTATACAAGTTACGTATGAATAGAACACACATGTATCACTAAATAAATCGTTTAAAACTTATTTGTAAGCCGTTTCAATTTTTATGCACTTCCATTAGGTACTCTGTTTCGGTTCAGTATCAATCATTTCCTTATCAAAATAAAATAATGTAATTATGTACGTTCATAATTTAAATACATTAACGTAGCATTACAATAAATGAGCCGTATATTGAAACGCCGAGAATCAAGCTGAATGGCGTGCAATTGGAGAGTACTATGTCCAGCAATGATATTGAAATTTAATCACGAGTCTTTTAGAAAGAAATTTTCGCACACCTGCACCCTAATTGTTTAACACATTTTCATCAAATGGTCGAGAGTAATTGTCTTCGTTTAGACCGCACTCTGCTTGATTTTACGATTTACGTATTGCGTAACTTCACTAACATATGAAACCAATTCTAGTCTGTTTGAGACGACATAGAGTGAACGATAAGCCAGGAAAAATTGGGCAAGCGGCTTTTTTTTCTAATTGTGTAACCATTATGACAAGTGACAATTGGCTTGGGTCTAGTATCGTTTGGCAGGAGTTTTGGGGTAAAAAGGGTTGAAGATGGTAGGGGTGGGTTCCCTGATTATAACGCTACCACTCTTATTACAAGGTAATGCGTATTTTTCGAGAAATTAATAATAAATGTTTCTAACCTCATATTAGATTACAGCGTAACGAAACGTTAAAATCGGCGATTGACAACCAAATCTGTACTAGTGTATTGTCTGTAGTGTAAACTGTCGTGCAAAATCGGTGAAACGGAACGTAAAAAGAAAAACGCTATTTGCGTCATGTGTCAGTGTCATTTGTTTACGTTCATTCCGTTTCTGCCAGAGTTGTGAGAAGTTAGTGTACCTTCACTTCATGGTTAAAATAGGTCGACATTGTTCCAAAACCGAATCGGGGAACCCCGACTCCACGTAGTCTTTTTGCTCCTACCCCTAGAGTGTTAATAAAAATCCGGAGGCGCGAAGGGAGGGCAACCCCTGCCCGTTGTGCAACCCCTTCGCCCTTGCATAACAAAGCATAGGCACCCAAGGGCGAAGGGGTTGCACTTCCCGCAGCGCCGGAGACGTTGGAAAAGCGACATTTAAGTGTTTTGAGGTTAGGTTACAATAATTAGTTTTTCTCAAGAACAGTGCGTTACCTTTTCATGGGAGTGGTACCAGGGGGCACGGAGCACACCCCTCCATCATATTATAGCATAATTCTAGCACCGCTATGATAGTCATGAAGTTTTCTAAATATGGAACTATATTTTGGAATTTATTTTATGGAGCCCCTTCAAAATACTCTTTTGCGTTTGACCGCATTGAGCAATGTATATGTATTTATACTTAGATATATTATAATATCCTAGGCCATCCACCTTTTCAACAAATAACAGAGGTTAGACAATAAATAATAGAATTGTAGGCACCAAATTATTGTACATAGCAGAATATTGCTGTTCTGTAGATAGATTGTGCATTGAAGTGTCTAAGGGAGAGGCCTATTAAACTTGTGGATGGATGATGGAAATTAATTAGGATTTACTAATTCTTTTTGGTGTTCTTTCAGGTGTCAGTCTCAAAGAGGTACCTACATTATTCAGGTAAATAACTTTCTCTCAGCGCTCACAGCAAGCATTAGCAAGCAGAAGGTATATAACTTATCCATAATGACTTCTATGAGAACACATTAGCTGCCAAATTCCACCAATCCATGCAATATATTTGTTCCAATTTCATATTGCCTCATGTCTAAATATTTCATGTTAAATGTGAAAAATTGCTATTTTCATGAAGGTTGTAATAACATAATAAAACAGTTTTTTTCTCTTGTTTACCTTAATTTATTTGTTTCTATTTACCTATATCTATTGAATAATAGTTCATTGAGCTAAATACCACCTTTTTATAATTAGTATAATAATAAACACATTCCTTTATTTAAAACAAAATTGTAAGTACTTAGTGTATTCTTAAAAGTTAACACTGTTTTCAATGAACACAATAGGTACATATGTTTACATAGCTGTCGTGAGAACCACAATCAATAGCGTTCTTGTAAAAACTATGAATAGCTTTTATGAACAATTCAGTTTCTACGTTAGGCAGTAGAAGTGTGTACAAAGTAGTAGCAGTGATGTCAGAAGTAAACAGCAGCAGTAGCCGAAGAAACAGCAATGGGGCACCATCATTCATGCTGCCTTCTTGTCTTTGTAGGTGAAACACCCCGGGAACTTTCCTACAGCTTGAAAACAAAATCAAATTATTTTCTGTTCCAATAAAGTAGATGCCTAGTTTGCCAACAATGCCTATGGCTGAACAAAAGCAATCGGCCTAGTCCTTGCTGTGGGTTGTATTATCTCTTCCTTATTTGGAGCCAATTATTCAGTCTCCAGAGGTTTTTATTTAACATAACACTAAATTAGAATAGTAAACATAAAAATATGTGATGTGACTACATAAGTAGATAGTTCGCCCAAGGAAATATATTCACAATTATGTGAGTTGCTGCTTGATTCATAACTGTGTCAAAAAGCTTACCTTCAATTATTAATACAGAAGATTGGTTTTCCATGTCCTGCGCAAAAACGTCTTTGTAAGGAGTTCCCCCATATGTCAACTAGATTATTGATGTTATTTGTATTCCATTCTTGTAAGTTTTAGCACCGTCTGCAAAAATATTTTGATAAATTTTTGTAGTTGTTAATATAGTTTGTTTCAGTACTTATGTACAAACAAAAACATCAATTTACAATTTCAGTTGTTTAGTGAGTTTGAAGGTGATATACAAATTAACAGTCATTATGTTATCTGCAACAAACAGCTCACCCCACATAGGTTCCTAACTTGTGTCTACACTGTAGACTGACCAATTAAGAACCTATATCTACATAAATCAATAAGATATGAAGGTACACACGTTATTCCTTTATATACTGGCATAGGTACTTACTTGTAGTGATGATATTGACATAAGTACTTTTCGCTGTGGAGTGTGTGGTGTGTGCACCCAGTACAAAACGAAGACAGAGCCATATCAGCCCTAGCCCCTAGTCCTTGCCAAACGTTTTCAGCGATACACACACAAAACAAGAATACGAACTGTAACATAGGCCAACATGTATATGTACCTATAGGAATCGTAAGTAAATATGATTCTGTGTCTCATTTTAAATTATTATATGTGTTGAACAATAAAAAACAACTTTCGTATTTCAAAGCAAAACAATGCGAAGCGTAAATATTAAAAATAACTTTATCAATGTTGCCAACTTTTTTTCCCCGAGTCCACTTGGGCCGTAGGACTAAACTTGGAGAACTACTTACTTTATATAATTTCACAAATAAAATTACTTGAAAAAGTTAGTGAAGATGTTTGGATGTTTGTTACATACACATGAATGGCATAAAACGGTTAAATTTTTATCCTGGAAGTATGTTCCGAGTTTTTTTTCGAAATGACGTTGTTTTCGATCTTTACACGGGCGCAGCTTCTTATAAAATACTTCGCTATATTCGTCATGCTAAACAGTCTTTACAAATCAGCGTTCAAATCCGAAGTAGTTTCGGCGTTTGAAATAAATAAATGGCAAAATTTCTGACAGGTTTTAGATAAACAATAGTTTTAGTATTTGATTGTAGTATTTTCTACCAAGTCTTATACACCATAAATTTTGTCTGCCAACCGCCCTAGTACGGGTGTCCAAAACTCCTTGTTTTAGTGGAATTCCCACTAATTTGACAACACTGCTTTTCTACGATTTTGTCATTGGCCACAGATACCTAAAACGTGAAGAAAAAAACGTTTCGTTGCGTATTTCAATTTTGGTAGTTTATGGTAGAAATTGTTTTATTTATTGGGTTTTAATTTTTCAGCCATCATTGTACATTTTTATTTATATGCATTAGTAGACGGCCAGTTGTAGTTAAAACAAAATTAAATTGTAGCAATATTATTCGGAAGCGAATAATTCCTTTTCGATGAAACAAAACGCGAGATAGAGCTATAAATGAAACACATCCCTATACAATTTGGCAGAATTGAGATATTTTTTATTACACAATTCCAATTATAGGAAACGATTAAGATCGCAATTTGTTTCATTTCAGAATCGCATTCAAAAACAAAATGTGTTACGCAATGGGGAAGGCAACTGTCAAAATGGCGCTGTCGTAGCTAGTTCCCAACACAAGCAAATAATACAAGGCGTGATGTGGTTTTATATTATTTTAGCGAAAATTGACGCGTTATTTTGTTCCTAGATACTCCGAAATTGGAGTGCACCATTTTCCAAAAGACCCTAAAATTAGAAGATTGTGGTATAAAGCTATTCGTAGATATTTATTTGAGTTCGAGTTTGTGTCAGAAACATTTTGAAGAAAGTGATTACGAGGAAACATTCAAGGTTTAAAATTCTGTCACTTTCCATGTCAAGTACTTGATATAGAATACTGAAATAACCGAAAATAACGAAATAGTGAAATAAAATCAAACTCATGAATGAACACAAAATGGAATGAATGATCGAAATGTCAAATTTATTAAAGGCCGTAGGGACCTAGCTATGGTCGTGCCATCTATAATTAGCTTTGCCCGATCTTCCCCATGGTTTGCGCAGTCTGCAATGGCTGTTGCAATATTTCATGGCAACACCATCCGTAACTATTAGCAATATTTTAGAGTTTTGTAACAGTCGAAAGTAAGAATATGAAGGGAAACTATGTAAGTGAAGGAATAAAGGCAAGATATTTGTAAGAATTGATTAGTCGTGACAGTTTACACGGCAGGATGTGTTACATGTCGGATGTACTAGCGATATTAGTTCTCGGTATTGGTAAGGCGAAAGGAACTAATTAATTATGTTAAAGACTCTTTACAGGTTAAATAAGCACCAGTTCGCTATTCAGTAGTCTATCTTTTAACGCAAAAAGAACCCTCTAAGTAATTATGTTTTTGTATTTTTGTAGGAAAAACGGCCTACATAATTGTGACAGGTTTTAACAATTTAGAAATCAAGAAAAGGGAACTAAAGAAATGACAATGCCAGAAACTCGATAGAACTTTGCCCCACTCAAATCAAAAATACATTTACAAGCCTGCAATATGCAGCATCTTACAGCTTATTTATTACTGCTAACTAAAGATTTGTCCTAATGTCTGTAGAACTTGCGGTTTCTGTTAAAATCTTAAAACAATAATGACATTGATTATATAAAGGTTAGGTGCAGTTTATAATTGTTAAAAAGCGATTTTAACCACATTTACGTTACACATTATCATAATTAATATAATCGTAATATGAGTTTTTGTTTTACAGGTATTTAAAACGTTTTTTTGTTGTGTATCATGCGGGATAAGTAACGCAATAGGAAATTCAGGGGTTGAATTCCTTTTATAATTGATTTGTAATCGGCAAGTTCTACTGAAAAACAATGCATTATGAAAAGGTCCTATAATCGTAACAACTATTTATACTAATTGATATTTCCTGTAAATAGCTGGGGCAGGATCTGGCATTGTCATTTCCTAAGATATCACATAATGGTTAAAGGCCTTGTTTGAGGTCACACTTCCGCGGAATCGTGTGTTTTGAGCCGTGACAGGACATCGGAGTCGCGGCCTTCCTAAACGAATTAACAACAATGCGAATCGAAGTGAATATCATAAGATGTGGATGTTATTGAATGATCCCGTGCACGTTCTTGTAAAAAAGCTTATTAAAATTGTGGAGTTCCTATTTTTATCAACTAAAGATAAAGCAAATCACAACATAGTGGTTTGGACAAATGTTAAGATAGTGACAAATAAGTTCCAGTAAACACACACTTTTCTTGGCTTTTTTTTACGTATCTACATGTACTGAATCAAGCAGTCCAATTGTACTCAAAAACTTAACTGTCCTTTCTGAATATTTTTAATTTGTGTATTTAAATATGTAAGTACATTCAATACACACTTATAACGACTTAATGACGATAAACGCATTCAAAATGATAATGGTATTTTATGCGAGTCATATTTATGAACACAGTTTGGTTGCATCTATAGCAATATGATACGTTCACTTCCTCAAGATCACCAGTGACCGGTTTTATCCACGTAGCTAGCGGTGGGTGATTGTCGCGAAAGACGCCGCGAACGCCGAACGTTCAAAAGGTGTTAGATTGTATCACAATAAAAATGGTCGTGTTATTAAGAGAGTTCATCTTAACAGTTATACTAGTCAAATGTTTGGCATACAGAGAGACTACTCCGCTTATTAAAAATGTAAGTCTTTTACTTAATTATATAATTTTGTAAATGTATTTATTTTATGCTTGCACTGACAACAAGTTTTGGGCTATTTAATTATCAAATTGTAGAAACTTGTTAGGCACGATAATTTATTATCTATCGTCAAACTACGAAAGTCCTCAAAATTCGATAGATTACTGAATAATCCAAAAGAGCAATTAATTTGTTAATACAGACTAGGCACCTACTGTTTATTTTCAGTCAAACTTCGTGTATTTTAAATAAAATAATTTAAAATATGTTCTTATTTTAGCATAATTATTTCATTTTGCTCGGCAAACTTGGGTATTGCAACTGTAGGTACCTAACCTACAGTTGCAATACCCAAGTTTGCCGAGCAAAATGAAATATTTTAAGTTTGCATGCATTTTTTATGTTGCAATAGATTTTGGTATTTATTTATTTATGTACACACAAAACACGCTAGGTATTTTATATTTTTTAATGTTTAATAGATATCTTTTACCACCTTACCTATTATTTTATAAAAACCTCATTACAGTTTCTGCCTACAAATATAATACATTAATTTTAAATGGCAGTTACAATTAGTTTTATGCGTGATTCAATAAGACTCACATTTAAACGTTATGTATTTGGAATAAAACCGTTGAACAAATACAGGTGCAGCGGGGTGGTACACACTTCGAGGGTCCCCATTGGTCAACAACAGAGAATGCACTTTATTGGGTTGACATACACGAACAACAAGTTTACAGATTTGATGCAGAAACTACCAACATCACCTCGAAAAAAATTGGTATGTATTATTTACTGCTAGATCTCTTGTTAGATCTTAGATAGCACAGAGGTCGAGATCTTTTGTGTATTGTGACAAAGGAAAATAGAGGTACTATCGCAAAGGGGAAACACTATCACGTTCTGAAAAAAAATCATTGAATTACTTAAGTACATTGAGTCGACTGTTGCTACATTGGGAGTAAAAGATTATATCATAATATTAATTAACATTTAATTTAGTTGAAATAAACTTAAAAAAAAATAAAGACTGAAAACATTACACATACTGGTTTGATTGTGTCGAGGGGGTGAATGGAAGGCGATTAACAAAAGCTACTTTATAAGACGAATGTGAGTAAAAATACCAATGGGAAGCCCTAGAACGATGTCGACCGATCCGATGCGTATTAACGGCGAGAAATAGATATATGTCCTGATATTAACATTATGTTATGATAGATGTATGAAGGAGGAGGGAAAAAGGAGTCCTAGGCATCTATAACGTGGCCTTTTCTAGTTTCCGCTTACTTGCGGAAAAAAGGTGAAATTGAATTACACACAAATTTAGCCGCTGAAGAGATTTTCATCGAATGTTCACATTAGTTTAAAGTCTATCATGACTTCATAATGATATAATCGGAAACATAAAATACTTTTAGAGAAGACAATACAATATCATATTATTTGTTGTTACAGGTGGTTAACAAATAAATTTATTCAAAATTAAAAATTATCTGTACAACATACCACATTTAAAAGGTGTACAATAATAAGATAATAAATAAAAAGAATATTCTAGTGGTAGTAAGACAGGCTGGTGTCCGCAACTCCACGTCCAAGCGCGATTTTGCGTATGGAAAAATATTCTAACATCGATAAACAGATTTAAGTACTATTTTTAAACCGCATCTTCTAGGTTATGGACCAGTCTCGTTAGTGGTGACGGTGAAAGACTATCCCAAGCTGATCCTAATAACAGTGAGGACGGAGCTATACCTCCTGCCGTGGAACGCACCGGGCGGTGACAGTTCTCTCCGACTACTGAGTGTGGTGGACTTGGGCCTGCCAGACAACAGGTGCAACGACGGAAAGGTCGACGCTAAAGGAAGACTTTGGTTTGGTATGTAGTTTCCCTGTTTCCGACTGAATTCTAAGACACAACTCAATTTTATGTTACCGATAAGTCCCATCGCCCAAACTGCCTCGGGTACTTTAAAACTATTAGTAAGACTACGTAGTATTATATTATCTGTGGTAAGACACAGAGCTAAAGGCTTCGAAGAACGTCCATTTAAGTAAAACTTGTGCAATCAATAGTTCGCGTCTAGAACTGAATAAATTTTAGTACAACTGATGTTATTTGATACTACTGGATTTTTGTATGTGTATCTCCTTTTTGATAAAAACCTACAAAAGAACAGTTTGCTTCAAAAATAAAGCAGCCTCTTTTTGATGATAAGGTATACATTTACTATTTTTTTTCACACAGGTACGATGGGCAAAGAAGTTGATAACAATGTCGATAAAGATCAAGCTACGTTGTACATGATGGATGAGCACAACTATCTAAATCCGATAGAGAAGGTTCGCCCCGTGACCACCTCCAACGGAATAGCGTGGACTACCGACAAAAAGTTTATGTTCTACATCGATACGCCGACAAGGAACATCGATGTATTTGATTTTGACCTCGAAGATGGAAGTATTCGTAAGTAATTGCTATTGTCTTGTATAGAAGACGCACGAAAAGCGACTTTAACTGTATACAATTAAGGCTCCGAGCACGAAAAAAAAACCGTTTTGGTCAATTTCTTACCTAATTGTGAGACAGCTTCAAATAATTTTAACAATATGTCTGTGTGACTAGTTTTCGTGGCGCTAAGCCATTCGTGTCAGTCACAGTATCTACCTGTTTTAAGTTTCTACACTGTAGCGCTTTCGAAAATATAGTTTACTTTGCCTTTGATTTACTTAATGTAGATATTTAGAATATTTTTTTAATTTCGTTTAAAGAATAGGTTTAATGTGTGATTTTCAAATTTCTTAAAACGGTTTAATTAATGTTAGAAAAAATTACATAACTGACTGGGTTTTTTTTTCAAAATTATTTTTTCTTATTAGGTACTTTGTATCAAAGTTGAATAAAGTGGTTCAGCCACGTGCAAGTAGACCATGTAATGATTTTGATGATATTTTTTTTATATTCAATATCAGAAAGTGGTCTACGGTAACAAAATGATCAAACGTTAGTCTCGCGTATGTTTTTGGAAAACTTGTTGCGAATATTTGTGATTTTCCATGAATACATCATTTATTTGAAAAGTCCCTTTCAGCCACATTCAAAACGAAGAACTCGACTTTTCAAATCACAAATAACTTTGTTTCAATTATTTTTCCCTTTCTCGTAAATATTGCACAAAATCGGTCGATTTCGTGCACGGCCCCTTAAAGTCATTTATGTGTGTTGATTTCATATTAATACATTAATATGAAACTAACATTTATTATAATAATTTAAAAATCTCGATGTGGGTAGTAAGTAATACTTAATTAGTACAAGAATGCAATTTGTGGAGATAAAATAAGCATTATTTAGCGCCACAAAAAATCAAACAGAAGATTGGCGCTGAAAGCTGACCGATTGGCTGCTGGATGACGTGTCGCAATTCCCGCACAGAACAAATAAAATGGCTGAAGATTTAAATTGAATGACCGAATGACCTTTATTTGTGTCCGAGAGATTGGTCTCTAATATAGAAAAAAAAAGTAATACAAATATATTTTTTGTGGAAGAGTAAATAAGCAACGGTTTTTTTTTCAATTTCCAGGCAACAGAAGGACACTATTTAGTTTCCAAGCCAACAACGTTACTGGGTTCCCAGACGGAATGACAATTGACACTGATGGTAATCTATGGGTTGCCTGCTTCAATGGTTGGAAGGTAATAAACACTGAATGTTTCTTTTGAATAGGCAAAAAGATTTTTTACATTAATATTTAAATAATTTAGTCCGAATCTTACACTCCTAAGCCGGTTTTTCAGAACACTAGAGGCCACCTATATTAATAGCAAAATAAAAGGGCATTGTTGGATTTTCAACTTTCCGAGAACCGTCTTGCGGATCTACTTCAGTAAATTTACGGATTTTCTCATAGCATATGCTGTTGAACTTAGCCGTCCTGCAAGGGATGTTTAATTCGGACCCCATTGAAGCTTTGAGTAGAGTGTGATCCCCAGGAAAACAGTTTTATAGACGAATTCTCTTGATAGTTACATTGAATGTATTAAATTGTTTGCACAACTGCTACAAGTTCTCTTTACATTCCATTTTCATGGCGTCACTTTCGGTGAATAATATAACAACTAAAACACATTACAATGCAAATATTAAACGGCCTTCTTAAACACCTTTTTTGTTAATACAGTTGTAAGTTACCTACATCGCGCAGCAAATTTGCGCAGCATGTCGCATTCATTGAACTGTGTTGTTGTCTTCAGTCTGTAGGTAAAACGTTCAGTTACGTAAATTTAGTTTTAGGTACAGCCTTCCTGTGCATGATACTTCTAATATCGTCTGTAAGCCATGGTGCCGGAAGATGTTTAATTTTTACAGCACGAATGGGAGCGTGAACATCGTACCGCTACACAAGATTGTCTGTTACCAGGTTGACTTAATCGTCAATCGACTCGACACTGACTAAAGGAGACCAGTCAATGCTTTTAGCATCTCTTCGGAGATCATCTGTATTCATGCCACAAAAGTTGCGCTGCAGGAGAATTTTAGGTTTTGCCTTAGGTGATCATAAAAAAATCCTGGACTAGAGAAAAAGTTTTGGAGGTTATCCGACTCGTAAAACACGCTCAAGTGTTCATGCAAACTAGCGTTCGGCGGAATCCTGCTAATAAAAAAAGAGTAATCATTTTTACAACCATTATTTAAACATATAATTAAGATGATAGTTTATTATTTCGTCGGCGATCGGGTTTTACGCTTGTGTAAAGTGCTAGTGGCCTTACTGCTCTCCTGGAGGAGGGTAGTGGCGTCGTCGGGGGCGATTAGGGTATGCTTTGGTCGGCGAATACTGCTTATGCGGGAGGGAGTATAGCGGGCTGCCGCTGAAATCAGGGGATTTGGGTGTTTTATGCCACAGTCAAAGAAACGCTTCAATAAGCGTTTCATGAAATCTAACAGCGCGCAGGCATTCATGTGGGTGTCATGAATCTATGCACTGACTGCTATTATTTTATAAATCAACCAGCATAAGCACGTAAATCGCCTTTTCTGGATTCAGATAACCTAAATTTCATTGGCCTATAATCAAATAAGCACGCATTTTTTATGTTCTAGGTCATAAAGATTGATTCTAGAGCTGGAAAACTATTGGAACAACACAGGCTTCCCGCTGCTAAAGTCACATCAGTGATGTGGGGTGGTCACGACTTGTCCACGCTATTCGTAACAACCAGTAAGGTCGGTCTGTCGCAAGCAGAACTGAATACTCAACCCGAAGCTGGCTCGTTATTCGCGATAGAAGGAACTGGTGCCAAAGGACTGCCTGAAAACCAATTTGTTTTTGCTAATGCAGCAAACTATTAATGTTGTAAATACTTTGATGTTATACAGAAAAATGTTTAAAAAGTGTTAAAATTTGTAGCAACAGGATTTAGAGTATTTTTATAAAAACCCGTAATTTTTAAAATACATAGGTATTCTTTTTTTTAATATTTTTCTGTTCACAGTAATGACTTGACCCATAGCCACCATATACCATATTCCGGCTAGACGTCGACTTACGGGACACGCTGTATGACATAACATAACGCCTGTACGCGACCGTAACCAACCTAATACTGACTTGAAAATTGCAAAAAACGTAAGGTAATTTGAATTTCGCGGGCTAGGATTGGGCTTTCCCCGTAAGTCCTGTGTTGGAATAATTTGTATAGGTATATTTTGTTTTTGAAAATAGATGATTAATAATAAATAACTAAATTACTTTGTTGGTTTACATTTTATTCTAAGGCAATGTTTGAAACTTGTCAATCTTGGGTAATTAAACTAGGCTTAACCTTGGTGGCCCATTGGTAGGTATTGGCCCAGAGTTGTAGGTCGTGAGTGCAAACCTAGACAGGCACTTTACTTTGTGTATTTAATTGAGGAAACCGACATGTCTTACCAATGGGCTCGCGTGGTGGATTACGGCCCACTCCCTCTCACTGAGAGGAGGCCTGTGTCCCAGAAGTGGGAACGTTAGGCTGTATAATGCTGACGCAATGGGCCCCGTGATATGATAAACAAATTTGAAGCAGGCTCGTCTCGGCGTGTTTTCGTCATCATTAAAGGTGATGAGTTTTGAATTTGTTAATACGATCCAGAAACGAAGCGCCAGTCGACGGTTTGGGTGTTTCAAAACGAATCAACGCCTACCAAAGTGAAGCGATCTAGAAGCGGGGGGAAGATTTTGATTGCGAGTTTTGTCAATTTGACTGCTACTTGGTGTCAATTCCTTTACGGAACCAAAGAAGCATCAACGTTGACTGGTATACCACCAAATGCTTGGCAGAAGTTTTCTCTGTTGTGAGCAACAAGCGACCAAACACAGGGCTCCGCGGGCTACTGCTCCACCACGACAACGCGCCTTCGCACACCGCGCTCAAAACGAGGGACTTCCTGAACAGCACGCCGCTCAAACTCCTGGGTCACCTTCCTTACAGCCCTGACCTAGCACCGTGTGAATTCTTTTTATTCCCGAAAATAAAAATAAACTGGTCAAAGGGATATAATTTTCGCCGCCGGAAGAGTCGCTGTCAGAGTTCGAGCAGGCTGTAAACGTGCTGTCTACGGCGGACTGAAAAGGTGTTTCGAATACTGATTCAAACGCATAAAACTTTGTATAGAGGCTACTGGAGATTACTGTGAAAAGATTGAATAAATAAAAAATACATAGAACAAAACTTTCTGAGTGTCCAACGTACCTATGTAACTTATAGTAACAACAGTTATTAAAAAAGAAAAAGGAATGTGTGTGACAAATGCGTGCTGGACAGGTCCACTCCTTCTGTGTGGTTCTTTCCAAAAGTCTATTTCAAACACCAATCTACATGGTCTTCACCTGATCTGACCAAGATTATGTCTGGACTTTAAAAGAGAATGTTAAACTCAGAGGGAGTTTGTTTCGGCCTTTCTCCTCAGAGTGGTCAGACAGGAAACGCCGATCTCATCTAGTTTTTAAAATATGATTGACGTATAAAAGTGTTTGTACAAACCTACATATAGAAATAAAATATTGTTTTATTTATTATTTTACCTGGCCAGTGGGAGATATCAACCTTTTGTTAATCCAGCCATTGAATGGGACGACATTATAGTTGATAATGCATAAAATTATTAAAAATTACCGAATAATTAAATCTTCATTTATATAAATACATACATACTCGTACATACATAAACTCACGCCTTCTTCCTGGGGGTAGGCAGACACCACAGAACCACACACAGAGCCACCTGCTACGATCCTAACATACTCCTTTAGCCTCGTTACCTACCCGCGCGCAGGTTGCGAGTTCCCTTGACCTTTCTGAAGAACATCACCAACAACGTCACTATATGTCCTTCTAGGGCGTTGCCCTCCCGGCGTTTCCACAAATTTTATGAATTATTATAATTAATAAAAAATAAAGAACTGTGGTCAACACTATCCATGACTGGTGTGGACTGGCACTTGGCACTGAAATCTTTATACAAGGATTCCAGTACTTGTGTATAAATGGGGTATACACAGACTGCTTCTGCATCTCGAGGCGTTTTAGACAGGTGTTGTGTAGCATCACCTGTTCAATATGGATAGTTGTCTGACTTTGAAAAAGGGTGAGTGCAGATTGAGGATGAATGAGTAGCCTGTCAAAAGCCTTCTCTACGCCGATCAAGTTCTACTTGCATCGTCAACAGAACAGTTGCAAATCATGGTGACTGTGATGGATGAAGCATATAAGATGGAAGGGATTAATAAAATTGTGCATACAACGAAGGTCCATGGCGTTTGAAAGAGAAGATGATAAGGAGTGTGGATTCCTTCTTTCTTTCTTTTCTCTTTCTGGAGCAATGAAATTAGTTTGTATATTTGGGGAGTCAGTTTACAAGACATTGGAAGCAAATGTTGGGTGTGGCAAAAGAGGTATGAAAGTAGAGTTAATGTTGTGGGAATGAGATTCTTGCCAAGCCATAATACACCATAATTTGATGTAATTATGTATTTGAGGCTGACAAATGATGTGTCAAGGCAACAGTGTGGTTTAAAAAAAGGTGTTGTGACAAAAATTTAAAAGATTGTAGAAAATGATTTATGAAAGGCGACTAATAAAGGGTATTTACAATGCAGAAGTGAATGCAATGGCCAGGAGGGAATGCCCTAGTAGGACATAAAGTGACCTTATTGAAGGCCCTAAACGAAGCATCAGGAGTATGTAAGGATCGTAGCAGGTGGCGATCTGTAGTTGGAAATGGGAAAAAAGCATGAGTTTATCTATGTATGTTAAGAACTTTTATTTCATTTTATTTATTAAATCAACTTTACTTCTTCATATATCTCAGAGTTTAGAAGTACTAAGCTAATTATACATAGACTGTGACACAGATAGAGAATTTTGTTTTACTATAGAGAAGAATTTGTTTCAACTTAGCTGTTCAGCACTCCTTTTTCCAGAATAAGATAATTCCAATATTAGAGTGCCCTAAATTATGCTTGCATAGCAATCTCTTCTCATTTTTACCTTATTATGCACCTATTAGTAGCTTCTGCTTGTGACATTGTCCACATCTTTTAGTTTTCTTTCTGATTTTTTTTTGCTCTTGTACTAAAGGACCCTAATAGCATGATGTTACATAGCAATCCTCAAGAATTGCGCTATCAAATTCAAAAATAATTTTTTAAATGTCCAATATGTAGTTCTATAGACAAAATTAACAAATTTTACCTTTTATAAAAACCTATTTTAAACTTTATTTTGCTTACATACACATAGGAATAATACAATTTTAAGTATGAATTTAACAGATATATAAACAATTATATGAATGATAATTAAATGGTATGTAGTAAATAACCAATAAGTGAAAAAAATATTACTATGCTCAAAATGTTCTATGAATTTATGGTAGAATAAAGGCTTTTATTTATAAGTAAATTATTTTTTACCTAGATCATTGAATCAAGCATTGTGGATAAATAACCTTTACACAAATTAGTGATTATCTGTAAGGTAAAGCTACACATGCCTCTTTGCCTTGAAAAGCATGTCAAAAAATCTGTCCTGTGACAAAAATATCATTGTTGTAACCAGTAAACAGAGTTTCATCTTTGAAAATGGGTATAGCAAAAAATTGGGTTGATATAGTCAAATGACAGTTGCACTTTGTTAACTAATTCTAATAAACCAACTGCATCTAATTGGACTGATAGCCAACTACATATGACTGGGCAAGGCTAGGCTGGTAAATTATTAAAAAACAAAAATACATTGTGCAATAACAACTAAAACTTACCGGAAGCCTCAAAAATGGAGGGTCTGAAGCATTTTTTCCTAATTTGTTCTCTTGATACTGAATGAGCTGGATTACAAGTTGAGCCAAACCTTCTTTTGTAGGTGGATCTGTCTGCACATGCTGTAATAATAACAATACAGATTATTAACTGTGAGTATATTAAAAAGAAAAAGAATATAATATTAACACAACTTCAAATATTGAAACAAGACGTTGCCTGAGTCCATTTTAATAATAGATTCAATTAAAAGGTGATTTCAACTTAGGTTGTAAATTAACTACATGATGTGTTGTGTAGTGATAATTGAAATGGATGCAAATGAAATCTGGCAATGGTAAGTATCTCTAAAACTTCTTTGTTCCAGACCACACCACTAAATCCTTACTGTTTTGAAAACGTAATACTTATTTTATTGCTTAGTTTGAGTTCTAATTACCTTCTTGCAATTCTTTTGTAGCCAAACGCGAATTTGGTCAAACTGTGCTAGTGATTCCGGTGACTGAAAAAACTCGACGTTAGGCCCACCATCCTTCTTCGGGCCTATGGTCGCCATTCTGATTCAATTATATATGATATTTGGCACAGATATATTCGGATTTCAGTGCAATATTATATTATATTTAGTAAAGAAACTCAAACTGTAAAAACACAACACGCAAACACGGCGTCGCTGTTCACAATTTTGACATTTATGTTTTAGTGTTGCCACTTGCAAGCCAGCCAAACACAGAACCTCGTAGTTTCGTCGCACAGTTCATTCTCGTTAAGCTGATTGATTTAAATTTGAAACCAAGATGCCATGGTCGAAAACAGGGACAACTTAGTATATTTTTATTTACTCAGAAAGAGCTATATGAACGATTGGGTACTTTCTGCTCGTCTCTGGATTGACGAAATATAATCAGTTAGACAAGGTAGGAAACAAAAAAAAAATTTAATGGTTTGGTTCAGTGCTGCCATTTGTACGACCTAAGCATCGAAATCGTACTTAAAACGTACGGTTTTATGACTATTACATATATTTGCAAGCTATCGATGACCCAAGGCGCACTTTCCCCACACAATGTTTTGACCAATATTAATAATAATAAATATTTATTCAAATACAAGATACTACCACAGTTTTCGCTGTTATTTTGTCCACACTCGAGTGCTGATTGCGAAAGGGTATTCAGTGAAGTTTTAAAAACTAACTAAGTACTTTTAAAAACGAAACTAATAAATCGTTTTTCAAATGAAACTGTGATCCGGACCGTAAGGCAAATCATTTTATTAAAACCAGCGCGGCGCGGCGCAAACTAAACCGACAGACGATTATGATTTGACTCTTGAATAAAGAGTACAATTAGAATGCCAGCTTTTGAGTACATTTTAATAAGAAAAGGAAGATTTAATTAATGTACGACATTTCTTTTTGATATTTCCCTGGGTATACGACTTTTTTTAGACTGGTGTACGATTTCTGCATTTTTATACATGGCACTGGCAGCCTAAAAATGGTTAAAAATCCTAAAAATTAAAAAAAGCGCGGGAAACCGGAAACGTCGACTTATAACTTTGTGGTCGCGATAACCTGTAATAAACGATCAGTAGTCGTAGTTTTAGTGTTCTTTTCTCTATTAAATATAGTTTAATATTCGTTTTGTGTAGGTATTTTCTTCGGTAGTGGTCAGTTAAAAAAAAAAACGTAATTAGAATGAACCGCCTGACCCCAGGGGCCTATGTGCCCCCGGCAGGCAATTTTGTTAGGTACCTACTGTTTTATCTAACAAGTAGGGCATGGATACCGATGGGTCATCTACAGCTCGAAATTTAAAAAGAAGCCGTGTGCATGTTTGCAAACACTGCAATAAGCGTTGCCGTACGGTACCCGTAAAAACCACGGTTCCGAGTCTTCGGGTTGTGGTTGCACGGACTCTACACTAGCTATTAGTACCACATTGGAGCCTAACTGCTCCGAAATAATTGTTTTCAACGCTATTCCCAGTAAAAAAATGCCTGATATTCCTTCTCCGTCTCTAGTTCCCACTCAGATTGGCAGAAAAAAATATGAATAAACTGACAACTCGTCATTCGTTTTTCATGTTCAAAAAAAGTAAATACACGGTGATGGAACCACATTGCACCCAATCACATTTGGCAAGTTCCGCAACGCTTTCGAAAATATTTTAAACGGTAGCGTCAAAAAAATCGCCCGAAATAAAATATCTTTATCTTTTTACAATTTCCTGGACGCCAATCCCTTTATTACCTCTACGGTCAATAGTCTCGAAACACATAATTATAAAGCTTTTAGACCTACTTTTAATGTAACAAGAATGGGTTTAGTGCGTGGTGTTCCTGCGGAATAGTCTCCGGAGGAAAATAACTGTACGGGAACTGAACGGGTTGCGGTCCAATTTTAAAAGTCAAACGCCTCAATTTTAAAACGAATGTTGATGGTACAACCATTTGAATACCTACCCAATCCATTATAGTCGTTACATTTGATGGGCAGGTTTCAAGGCTCAAATCCAATAATATTTTCAACATTAATGTTTATTTAACCATTAGAGAGGATAGATCTGATGGGTATGGTGGAGTTGCTAAACCTATCAAGAATTCTATCCCTTTCTCTATCATTTCCTCCTTATAGTGAGGTTTCAATTGTAACTAATAAAGTGCATCATACTTGTCTTGTTTCTATTTACATCCATCACCCCTCTTATTCTGTTCTTCAAGAGATGGATAATCTCTTTTCTTCTCTTCCAAAGCCATTTTTAATATGGAGGGACTTTAATTGCCATCACCAATCATGGGATTGTTCACCTTCTAATTCTTACGGCGATGAATTACTAGGTATAATAAACTTACATAACTTATCCATCTTGAACTCAGGAGCTGCCGTACACGCCGTTCAGATCCCAATCAGAACCAAAGCGCAATCGACGTTTCTATCTGTTCTCAAACTTAGCCTCTTCATTAACTTGGCATACTCTAACCTCTACTCATGGTAGTGACCAATTTCCAATAGTACTATCCTACTACTATAATACGTAGCTATATCCTACTAATATTACAAACGCGAATGTTTGTGAGTATGGATGGATGTTTGTTACTCTTTCACGCAAAAACTACTGAACGGATTTGCATGATATTTGGCACAAAGATAGTTTATAACCTGGATTAACACATAGAGTACTTTTTATCCCGATACTCCCACGGGATCAAGATTTATGCGGGTGAAACCGCGGGGAGCAGCTAGGATTAATATAAATGATAACCAGCAGCCTAATTGCGTAACACATTTTCGTAAACGATTACGACTAATGTGTTTGATTTTTACAGTTCAACAACATTCATTGCGATATTTACATTGTTGAGCAGAATGTTTTATCGAACATAAGAAGCAATGGATTAGCAATCTGTTTCAAAACGATTCAGATTCTGATTGATTTTGTATTACGCAATTAGGGTACAGGCTTAGATACATTTTCGAGTGACCTGCGTGTGCGCGCAGCTGTAATATATATTTCTATGACGTCACCAAAATTTGGCGACATATATATCTAGGTTTATTTTGGCCTATTGATATATATTTTGATATACTTTGAGGATACGGGATGTTCAATTTGTTCACCGAACGCCTGCCCGACGTCGTCGTGCACACGAGCATTTCTCCCTCGCCCTCTTCACCTCAACAACGCCTACACACATATTGTTTGTGTCTCGGCTGTGTCGGAGACCGCATTTGCCCGCCACTCTCCGCTAGGAGTAATAGTGTTCTGTGCACTCACCTACCTGTTATTTGTTCGTGGACGGTGCGTGTGCTTTATTTATTAGGGACATTTAATTGAGTGTACGAAAATATCCTTGTAAGTGGCAAATGGATTAACCCGAGTACAAGGACAATGAATTAAAAGAACCAGCTTGGATAGAAGTGTTTAATAAGTGTGATTTTCCAAGCAGTAAATAAGATCATTTATTTTACATTGTTACAGATTAGAGATTCGATTAGGGACGATGCCTTCTTTGGTTTAGCCTGTTTCATATTCTTATGGACTACCATGGCACTGCACCAAATGTATTTAAAAAATACAAAATTCTTCTCGAATAAAAAAAGCAGTCATTCGGTTATACTTCGTTTGCGTGGTGGTCGTTTAACGCGAACAACTGACAGTCGCTATTAACAATTTTTTTTTTAGATTACGTAATGGCCACGGGCTACTGCTCCACCACGACAACGCGCTTTCGGGAAGGGACTTTCTGGACAGCATGCCGGTCAAACTCCTGGGTCTTTTACTCCACCCTCCTTACAGCCCTGACCTGAGCACCGTGTGACGAAAATGTAAAATATGCACAAAGGGATACAATAAATTTTCGTCGCCGGAAGAAGCGCTTTTAGCGTTCGAGCAGGCTGTAAACGAGGTGTATATGGCGGACTGGAAAGTGTTTCGAAAACTGGTTCAGTCGCCGTATGATTATAGTACTCTTTGTTCAGTCGCATGAAATTTTGTTTAAAGGCTAGTGGAGAGTAGGTAGGTACCAACTTTGAAAAGATTTTTTTAGTTTCGAAAAACTTAACGGTCCCACGTGTAGCTTTGGTCCTTTGGAGAAAACAGGGGCCCCGTAATTTTGCAGTGAACAGCTGTGCAACTCACTAGGTTCTGCCAGAGTTTTCATCCGCTTGAAATTTTTTGTTTCCCAGTACCTCTCCCGCACTTTTACTTCCTTTTTTTTCTTTTAAGATCATGCTACGATCCTAAATAATGGCCCTTCAATTAAGGGACGTAGCATGATGTTAAATAGCCTTAACCTTCCTCAAGAATTGAATTAAGCTATCAACTGCAAAAATAATTTTTAAAATCCGACTGGTACTTTCAGAGATCAGACAAACAAACTCTCTATAGGTACTACTTTCCTCTTTAGCTTTGTAATTAGTATATAAATTAGGCGTAAAAATAACGCTTGTTTTCAAAAACAGATGGTTACAAATTCATAGACCAGTGATAGAAGCGACATTTAGTTACAGGGGTAATAGACTCTTTTTTGTTATTCCGTGGTAATAGATAATCCAAAAACCAAAATGATATGTCACTGACTGTACGACAAGTGCTTCACATAAGCGCGAGTTTCTTCGGAGCGACACCGGCCGCGCCTCCTACTCCTCGAGAAACTTGGAATTAATCGATATGCCTCTCTTTGTTTTGCTCACACCAAAGTTGATATTTGCTTTCTAGTGAAAAAGCGTTGCCATACAGAATTAGGACAAGGATAAAATTAATAAAAACAATTAAAATAGGACTTTTTACTGATTCAATTTTACGGGTGATGCGCTAAGGTAGCCCGCTAAATTCAAATTTTCTTAACTCGAAGACTTGACTCTTTCTAACTTTAGATACTTATTTTTATGATGTATAAGATAATGTGTATTTGTATCGGATGGGATGCGATTCTGACACCAAGCTGCAAATTGCAAAAAACTTGAGAAAATTTGAATTTCACGGACTACCCTGGCGCTTTCGCCATAAGATAACATTTTTAACAATTAATGAGTAATTTCATTTATGTAGGTATTGTTTTTTTGAATTTTAATTTATTTCCACAACAATTGGCGACTATATACGATTCAATATTCGTAATATTAGAATTGACAATACAACATCTGATAACGCTCAGCACATACTACTACATTTATATATTATTGTCTTGAAACACTGACCTAGGGTCATCAGGGTAATTACATAAACTTGAACAGTAACCATAGTCAAAAAACTAATGACCACCTGGAAACTCCATCTTCAATTTAAAATTAAACATTTACGGTTGCGTCAAAGCTTGATGAATTAGCTTGCAGCAAAGCCAACAGCAAGAAACTGTGCATTTGATAATTTTTTACATTATACTTGTAATATTTATGAGAAATAATGCTTAAAATAACAACTATGTCTTTTAATTATTGCAAACAATTAATTTATATAGACCTATCTAAGCAAATACTAATATATTTTGCTATATACGATGGACATATTGCATATTAATGGGAGCGTTTCATGTTGACAAAACGGTTAACATAATTTCATTCAATATAACATCACCTGTCTGCCCCACATTAAATGCTAAGTAAAAATGTAATAGATAAAAGCAAGACAAGATAGTTCAGTGAAATTAAGCTTGAAGGTTGTATGGAAGAATAATTTCAGAGAAATGTAGAATTACTTATGGTTATCAGTAAATGACTTTCTTGACTAGCAACTGTATAAGAAACCAGCTTTATGGTAATGGATCCACAGAGTATCAAAAATTTTACTGAATTACCATATATTTTTAAATGCTTTAGTTTATAATCTATATATATTTATAGGACTGTAATCGATTTAATTATTGTCTCTTAATAATAATTGTGTTTCTACTATTGACATTAGTTACTTATAGATAGGTATTTGTCCTTTTGCTAGTTTTTTTCAATAAATAAATAAATGTATACTGCAAAAGCATATGTTTTTAAAGCAACACAAACAAATTCACACATGTGTTACATGATTCGATTCGAAAACAATTAAAATTTTAAATACAATTTCATAGTTTATACATTCCAAACAAAATTGGGTATTTCTCTTGACCGCCCAATATTATTTCATTGGTACACATTCATTTAGATAGCTGCAACATTTTATGAACGTATGTCTCAATGAAATATTTTAAAGTAACAGCTTATAAATTAAGAATAAACAACATTATTTATGAAAATGGAACATTAAATAAGTGGCGCCTACGCAAAGCTGCAAAGCCACCAACCAATTAAAATTAAATATTCTAACAATCCTAACATTACCGTCCTAAATGCATAGTTCAGTTATAATTACTTACTCTCGAATAAAAGGTGGTTACTCTACAGCTTGCGTTTGGAAGTCAGCTAGTGGAAAACTATGCACATTATAGGCGATCTTTAGACATATTATTATAAATAAAATAGAAGAAAAGTTAATTGGAAAAAAAACCTTAAATTGGTAGACGAAAAAACTTGTTAGTTCAACAATAATACAGTTTTAATTTTTTTTTAAATATAAAGTAAAAGAACTTTGGCCTGAGACGGTACTTGTAAGAGAGTTGATCGTCATGGAAAAAGGTTGGTATCTTAAACTAAAGCACCGTATGATGACAATTCCACACACCACTAAGTTATTTAGACTCGAGTCAGTGACAATTCAACCCCGACCTTGGCCACACCAAATCTGTCGTACCAACTAAACTAGAGCACCCCGACCAAATGGGTTAATTTACACAATGGATTTTGATGCTATTTTCAAAATCATTTATTATTTATTTCGGAAGCGTTATGTGTATAAAAACGTTATTTTTTAACCTAGAGAGAACACAGAAATATAATGTTTTGACAGGTCGCCATATCAGAACATTGCTCCCGTGCGAAACAGAGGTGGATCGCTAGTTTAATAGATCATAGAATAGATGTCACAAAAAGTTAGCACTATTTAGTAAGCTGTCAACAGGGGCCAATGTTGTGCTACAGTACTTTACCACGCACTTAAAATAACGTTGACTTACTCATAGTAATGAAACGACGGAAGTAAATGCACCGTCTCTCAATAATCCAAGTCCTTATATGGTATTTTTTTACAAAACAACAAATTATTAAACAACGACAATTTTGCAACAACAAAAAATAAATAACAATAATATCACTTCCATAAATAATCATTCACTTAAAGTGAAACAAAATTAAATAAAAAATAAACCTTGCTTTAGAAGCTTAAAATTTTATCACGTGATCCTGAAATTTTATGTATTTATTTTATTATTCATGTACACACAGTAAAATACATAGGCATACGACATAATTATAATTTGAGTACAAAAGTACTGCTGCTACTTCGAAGTGAAAAAGAAACGTGACCAATAGTTTGTGAGAACAACAATATAAAAATATGAGCATGTAGTAAGTCTGAAACTAAAGTATTCAATGTATTTACACATATAATGCAGCAAATTAACATAATTATGCCTACTTAAGCAAATACATAATGCTTAGAGCCGGCTGAGAGAAAGTAAAGGGCACATACGTGCGCATATGCAAGCGATTTGGCGACATTGCAGCGTACCCTTTTTTCGTAGAAACGTTCAAAACTAGGTAAATTACCGCTTGCTCAACGCGTTGCCAACTAGCTTCATGTTGTAACTCTGAATGAATGGATTGCTCTTTTGGGCGCGCGCTAAAATTGATACTTACTTTAATTTAATTATTAATTTTTTTAAATATTTAACTGGAACAACGGTAATTCGTGTGTACTAGCAGGCAATAACTTAGTTTGTACTATCTTAAGACTATATATATTTTTTTTAATTTAGAATTGTGAAATGACAATTTATATTTATTATTAAAGCAAGTTTTCAATTCCATCCTGTGTATGAACATAAAAATACTCACAGTTATGAGAATCGACATTTGAACAGCGAAACAGTTTTTAAATCACGAATGCGGAAGTGAGTTCCACAATATAACAACATGGACAGAGAAGGAATAAGAATCGTAGCTTGTTATATGAGGATGAGATTTAAGGAGGGATCTAAGGTGTGATCTACACGGGGCGTCGCTAGAGCGAGCGTAAGAAAAACGCTCACGCAGGGTAGGAATGATAAGTGGTATATTAATAGGGTGTATTGTAATTATTATCATGTACACTACGCATATAAATTAATAAACAAATAATTAAGATAGTTCATTACTGTATCTCATAGTCACTGGCAAGTCTTTAACGTATAACATCACTAATATTTATTATTATTAAGACTGGTAACACTAACACTGGACAAACATAATGTTTGTGTGTGAAATGTAAGCGAGGCCAATTAGATCAAAAATACTCGGTAGGTTAAGGTTGTTGAATTCTAGAGCTGAAGTGAATAAATAAATTTAAAAAAAAACGGTGCCAACGACGACGTAACGTGGATGGTGACTAATAATGTAACAAATAAACAAATAATGTAATTTCAACGAAGCCATACTAAAATGAGATAATTGAAAAAAACAGTAAAATCGATGGCAATATGAAGAACGCGCTTGAAAAAAAATTGGAGGGGATTATTATACCCGCCCTTTTCACGCGGTACGGACAATGTATGGCGCTAGTATTAAGTTACATAATCACGGCGTTACTTCTACGATAGTGCTGTCTCTGACTAACAGTTATTTTAAAACGTTTTGAACTTGGCAATGTATAAAGCTTTTTTTATGTTTGCACTATTTGGAAACAAATATTCTAATATAAAATAAAAATAAAATGTCATCTGTCAATCGTCAGGCGTCACAGATAACCTCATCAAATTAATTTAAATGTCATGATTACATAAAAGCGTTTCATTTAATAGAATTAGTATATTGATAAATTAAGTAAAATATTGGTGCCGATTCTCTTGTACACCGAACTAAACTAACTAAACTATCACTAAAATTCCTTACTTTTTACTATGAAAATCTTGAAGCTATTCTGCGAAAAAAAATCTCTAAATTTAAAAATAATTTTGACACAACTAATCGAATTTGACAGTCGCGAGTCCACGTGTTTTTTTTTTTTTTATTGATTTCGCAACGTTTTTGTTAGAGCCGGAGGCAGCCTGGGGGCAGCCTCGACGTGTTTTCTATGGAAGTTTTGAATTTTTGTGTGAAAAATATAAAATAAAAATATCTACATGTAGAGATTTGGTGGTTTCAGGGTTACAAAGGGGGTCGAAATTTTCATTATTTTTGTGATAGGACACACCGTTTTCGAGATATGAGCAAAAAAAGAAAAAGAAAGTTAAAGACCCGTTTTTGCACGTCTGAAGTCGAGGTGTTGGTGTGAATTTTAGTTCACGCCACCTAATTTTACTCCACACCTTTTTAATCGCGATTAAAAATAGTCAGATTCATGTTCAGATTTAGTTTGACAATCAAATTTTTTGGTGAAAAACGTAAAATTCAGAATAGCAAAATAGCCATTTTCACTAAACTAATAACTCAGTGCAATCTTAGTGCTGTCAAACTAAAATATAGTTAAGTTGTGTCACTATAGTCAATTTTAGAATGGAAAATCGTCATTTGACAGAATTAAACCAAATTTTAGTGATTTTTAGTCTAGTTTAGAGGCGTTTGTGACAAGAGAATCGGCACCATTACCCGTGTATTACAACCAAAATGAAAAGAAAACCTGATTACCTAAACGAAATATATGTATGTATGGGTGACCATATGAGTTTAAATAGAAATATTGATTAGTAAGAGTGGTGATTTCATAAATTAGTCTGAAGCATAAAGAGTGCCTTAACAAGGTACTATACATATTTCTTTTAGGTAATCAGTTTACTAAATAAATATTGTAGAACATTGTATTGTAACAGTGTATTGAGTACAATAATAAAATATCAAAGATCTATGAATCTGAATGTATCGTATTATATCAATAAATAATTATAGGAAAATGCATTGTACTGTGAGTTTTAGAAAATGCTGATTTGTAGGTACTTACATAAAATAAAATAAAAAATAAACAAATCAAATAATCTAAAAAGAAGCATGGTTTGACAACTCAGACAATGGTGGTTCGCTTGTATCCAAGTAAGTACTCGGCGATGCCGACGTAGTACACGGTCTGCGCAATGCCGAACAGCGGCGCAATTACGATCATACGGCACGCGCCGCCTTTGAAGAACGCAGTAACACCCTCGTGTCTCAGTATTTTCCTGTTGGTGTTAAGTATAAGTATAGAAAATTTGTAGATATAAATACAACAAAGTTTGTTTCCGTGTCTGTCTGGTTCGGAAATCTAGATGTTTTCTCTAGTTTTGTTCACCTATCACGAGGTGTGTTGTGGCAACACCAATTCTTATGGAGCTTAGAGGCTTATATTATAAACGTTGCATAAAGTTAAGAGCGTTCATCCCGCGCGGGCTGGCAACATCGCATTTCTAGTAGTTTTTCGTGATAATTTTATTAAGTTTAAATCAAAGTACCTACTGTTTTTTCAGCCAATAACTAGATCGTTAGTATAAAAAAAATGTTTAATCGAAATAAGTACTGCAAATAGATAATAATTGACCTTAATAATATTTTTATGAGTAAATACCAAAATAACTGTCGAATAGCATACAAACTTATCAACGATTGTACGTTAATTCAAACATTATAAAATAATCACGAAAAACCACTAGAAATGTGCTGCGAGGAATAAACGCTCTTAAGTAATGATTAAGGCTGGATTTGTGCCACGGACATATTACTGTGACGTGTTGTGTCGTAACGCGGGATACGCCAATCAAACTAATCTGTTCACACACAACGGATAGTGACCGCGTTTTACCTCTTGTCAGCCTCTTAACTATAAGCAACGTTAATAAAGAATGGCGTTAATCTAAAATGTTTAATACTTACTTGATGCAATCCATGACGGAGCTGTACTGTCGGTCGCCGCTAGTTTTGGAAAGCGTTTGCATGCGCGTCTTCACGACGTCCAACGGGTTGACCGCGAGCGCCGCGGTGGAGCCCGCGAGGCAGCCCGATACGAACGACCACCTGCGGGTTACCATGCACTAGAGTCCCAACGAAAATGCGCTGTTTTGCATTTTCGGCCGAAAGCCGAAGTTTTTCTTCAGCAATAATAAAAGAAATGCAGTGAATTAACTGTTTAAACTTAAATCACACGAAACTTTGTATTTTTATCAAAGAAATTATTATTATTAATAAAACACATTTCATTTTATTTTAGAGAAAAAGCTATTTTTTCAGCATTTTCTCAATGGGGATGATGACAACTTTTTTATTTGTGTCTCAAAAGACTGTTTGTTTCCAAATAGAGCAAGCTATATTACAAAAAGTGTAAAAGCTTACAAAATTGCCAAGTTATAAACGTTTTAAGATAATTGTTAGACAAGGACAGCACTATCGTAGAAGTGACGTCACGACTATGCAACTTCATACTAGCGCCATACATTGTCAGTACCGCGCGACAAGGACGGCAATAATCCCCTCCAAAAACTTTTAAATCGTGTCTCATCTTCAAATTTACACCGATTTAACTGATTTTTACGATTATCTTATTTTTACTAAGCCTTCTTTGAAATTACATTATTTTTATAAACATTTTAATATTAGTCATCATCCCAATTATTGTCCTTTTAGTGTTTTGTGTTTAAATATTCTCTGAATATAAGAATTGAAAGCAGATTTGTCGGCAATTATTTTTTTCCGTCAAAACGAGAATTGGCGAAAACGGAACAGTTCGGTAGGAATCTATCATGCACTCAATATTATGAATCAAGTGCGGTGACTGTCTACTTGACCTGCCCTGCAAATGATCTTGATAAGGGCTTTGGTTATACAGGGTAATAGGGATAACGACGCAAAATGCATGGAAGAGCAAATTTCTAAGCTAGGGGGTCTAGAATCATGATTGCATTGAATCCATGGTTTTAGTTTGCGCGTCGATGTCACCCTGTATACCAATACGAAATACCAGGTTTAATACAGCAGTTCGAATTTACCCTGGAAATACTTTTCAATGACACGAAGTCAGATTGCGTCAAATTCATAGTTGTTACTGGTGTAGTAACCTTTTAAAAACACTTGTGCGGGTTATATGCATCGAGTGTACATTATACCAAAAGTAATAATCAGTTTTACCAGAAAGGTGGTGTGATCTCATCAGGTTTCTTGCCAAGTTTGCTAAGGATGGCGAACAGCGGGAAGTAGACGACACTGAAGGAAACGTCCCGACATGCAGTTGCTCCGATGCCCTTATACAGCCCAGTGACCCCCTTTTCGGCAACTAGTTTCTTGGTCAGCTCCCAAGCAGACACGCTCTCGATTTTTTTTGCACCAGCTTTAAACAAAAAAAAAAATACGATGAAGGATGATGTTTTTTTTTTATTGTAAAAAAAACCAGAGTTATTATAAAAAGTTTAAAAACTTAAAAAATTGCCAAGTTATAAACGTTTTAAAATAACTGACAAGAAAGCACTATCGTAGAAGTGACTATGTAACTTCATACTAACGCCATACATCGTCCGTATCGGGCGACAAGGACGGGAAAATTCCTCTAAAAGAAAAAATCCTTTTAAAGCGAGTAGCTTCTTCATATTTCACATCGATTTTACAGTATTTTATTCCAATACCTCATTATACTATGCCTTCTTTGAAATATAAATTTTCAGAACAAAACTAACCAGCTTTAGCCTCTGCCGCTATCCGCCCAGCATCCTGCATCTGGATTTTCAAAAGCTCCATAGGCGTGGTAATGATGATTTGGCAGGCTCCGGCTAAGCCACCCGCAAGCATCTGACGTGGGATGGTTATGCTTCTACAATATATTTTAACGAATGTTAATAATTATGTTGCCTGCTTGTCGGTCTTCTATAGATTGTACTTCGGTGAGTGCGAGCAAGAACTCCACGACCTCATCCCATCTGCCCCCTTCTACCATCGGACATACCATCGTACTGCTAACTACCATCCATACCTAGTTGCCATTCCACCAATTCGCACTAAGCGCTTCCAAACATCCTTCATTATGCGCACGGCAAAAGAGTGGAACTCACTACCTGCGTCTGTGTTACCGAACAAATTCAACCCGAATATCTTCAAAGTTAGAATGAACAGGATTTTTCTGGGTAAGCTCACTCCATCGTAGACTTTGTCTCTTTCACCTCTGACCTAGACTAGAGTCAAGAGCAAACCCATCCCAAGTTAAAAATATATATGTAATAGGTTTAAAACTGATAGCTCGCTCGTCTTTATACCCCAACTATAAAAAGTTATAAACAAGACATCGATGACGATGGTCTTATGGAGAAGGGCGGGCAAGAAACTCCATGGAGACTCTTTTAAATCAAAACATTGGTTACATTATCATGTTGTAATTATACATACATTTAAAGGAACGGCGATGAAGAAAGACGCGCACGTCAAAAGCGTCCACCATCAGTGAGACATTTAGGTGAACTCAACTACAGTCCGCGAGGCCTAAGCTGAGCTTTGCATTTGAGAGAGACGTTCAGTTCCTCAGGCCGATTGGCCGATTTCCAAGAAACGGACGCGTCGCTATGTGCACTCACACAAATGCTAAGCTTAGCTTAAGCCTCGCGGACTGTAGTTGACTGGCCAGTGCACGTTCAAGTCTATAATATCTAGTATATTATAAAGCTTCTGCCCGTGACTTCGTCCGCTTGAACATACGTTTTGCCCCGACCCACCCCGTCGCGTCGCATCGCCTGCCCGCACTATTACTTCGTTTATACTGAGCGTTCTTTCTTTTTCGTTTTGTTCGGCTCCTAAGGGTCCTTGCGTGATGTTAAATAGCCTATAGCCTTTGCATTTGATAGCCCAATTCTTGAGTAAGAATCAAATGCAAAAAGATTTTTTCAAATCCCGTTAGTTCCAAATATTAGCGGGTTCAAACAAACAAACTCTTTAGCTTTATTTTTGGTGTATATACTAATAATGTGCTAAGCAACTACATCACCTTACGAAAATTACTTGAATAAATTTAATCTTAAGAGATTGAATTTATTCAAGTTATTTTTATTCAATTTACGTCACAATTACTACTGTTGACCATCGGTAAATAACATCTGATGCCACAGATTTTCTCCATTAAATACTAAATTATTAGCCGTTACGTCCTCAAGATTTGCACGTTAGAAAGAACACCATTTGTGGTTAACTAAAAAATACATACCCGTCAGGTAGAGCTAGATGCATACGGAATAAATCATTGCAGGTTAATTTAATTGCTTTCTCAGGTGTAATGAGCAGGATGTTAACACCGGAGCCGCGATACATGCCGAAGTAGCCCTCTGCTCTATAGGTCTTCTTAAAGCAATCAATCCTGCAAAATAAAAATTATATGTTATGGTATCAGGTAAACTAAAATAAATAATAATAATAAATAATGTTATGGCTATCGTCAATATTGGTGTTAAGTATGAGTATTGGTAGGTGTTCTTTCATATAGTTTCTCATCGACCAATAGGTCATAGACGAGAGTTAATATATATAAAATAATAGCTCTTTCAGGCGTTTTCGGTGCGACTAGAAACTTCTTTTTCTTGTCGCGCCTGGAATGAGACTATTTGGCCGAGGTAGATTATTCTGAAACAAAATTATACAAACTCCACACCCTCTACACACAGTTCACGTTGGACATGAGTTTGGTCTTTGACATGTTCATTCGAAGTCCAATTTCGAGGCTCGCCTTATTTAGGTAACTTAGCATTTTGCCTAAATTTGTCGGCGAAGATGAAAATGGGTCTCCTTGATCTCTTGACCTTTCTTTCAATAGGGAAGAATGGTCCTGTGGTGTTCATTTTTAAAGCTGCTGTACTATTGCGGTATATGGTCTTCAAAAGATTTACATAGGTGGTCCCTTTATTTGTATTCAAGAGTGCCTCATATAACTAATCATGGTGAATACTGTCACTCTAGCATCTTGCTGGTATATTGCTTGAACAGTTCGTTTCTGAATAACAAAAACATTTTGAATATCAGCGGCTCTGCCCCACAGCAGAATGCCGTAGGTATGATTTGGTTGATGGATGGTGGTCTGTAGAGGAGAGACTTCGTCGGAATCCTGCTTGCTCAAATGGCTGTTGGGAGTCAAGACTGAAATACGGTTTTCGATTATTTGTTCAATACTTAAGCACACAAACTTACAGTGGCGGACTTAATGCCAAAGGGAATTATACCAGTCAACTTTTATGAACGTTTTACACAAATGAGACATCAAACTAATGGGGTGAAAGCAACCAATTTCAGATTTAGCATCTTTTTGTGTAGCAGAATTATTGGAGAATGGCAGAATTGAGAAGGAAATGAACCAGTTGGTAGTATTGAGTTGAATCGATTTGTGATGATCCCTAAAGAGAACTGGCTCAAACCTGTACCTTATTACCAATGGATGGCCGCAAGGAGGTATGGCCAAGCATGGAGCTTCACGGGCGTCCCTAAAGGGTTCTTCATGAACCTGGTGTAGATTTCTTATTTCCGTGTACTGGCTACATTCTGGGGACCCTTTCAGGGAAAATGAATGTTTCGTCTGTGCAATTATGGCGTTATCTTGACGACCAGATACATATTATGAAGGATGGGACGGTTGACGTGTGTCGGGCATACCACCAACCGGGTCTGTCCATCTGACATATCATCTCTGGTTGTTCTCGTCTGGCTAACGACGAGTACTTGCACAGGCATAACCAAGTGGCCAGGAATATTCACCAGCAACATGATGTGAAATATAAACTTCTGGATTCTGTGGTACCGTATTACAAGGTTGTGCACGCCCCAGTTCTCGAAAATTACCACGTCACGTGGTACTGGGATCGGTATATCATTACTGGGATCACTATTGTCGCCAATAAGGCTGTTATAGTAGTAGATCGATTGCGCGCCGCGCAATGGATGTTACCATTCCACATGACGGGAACCTCGTGAGAAAGAGAAACAAATTAAATATCTCGACTTAGCACACGAGGTTGTTGACATGTGGAATGTGAACTCGTCAATCATTGTCCCGATTGTTGTAACGGCCAATGGCCTGATGGCCGAAAGCCTCGATCAACATATCTCGAGGCTCTCGTTTTGCTGTTGGATCAAAGGCCTGATTCAGAAAGCATACTGCTCGTATCGTGAAGAGGTTCATGTCTCTGGAGCCCTAACCACCGGTAGCTTGGACCTTACTCTCGACAACGGCGGACAACTATTTTCTATAGGTGTTTTTATAAAAATCTATTAAAATAAATGAAAATAAAAACAAAAATTGGTAGAATCAATATTTAAGATAGCTACTTTCCTTCCAGGACCCGCGCCAATTTTCCACCCTCTAGTAGATAGGTAAGATAACAGTGATACTTACATGTTATTATATTGTTTCTCGCCTTTTGGGCCAATGGTTTGATTCTGAAGTCGCGTTTTCACTAAATCCAACGGAAACACAATGGAGACCCCAACAATACCAGCAATACCGCCATTGATAATCTTTGGTATTAAACTGAAATAAAATACAAAATTATAATTACAGATTGAAACAAATACATTTTTTTTTGGGTGTATGGCTGGCTACAAACAGTACGCTCATAATTTAGCTAGGCTACCATCTTTAAACATGTGCAGATAGTTTCTCCTCCTCCATTGAAAAGGGAGGATCCTCCGAACAACCGAGTACCTATTGTGTCTGGCCCCACCAGACACAACACCCGGTTACTGCCGGTTGGTTGTTGTCGGGCTGTTATATACAGGTTGTAAAAAGACCATTACAAAGCCGACATTTACGCATTCTGTGCATTAAACAACATTGTACAACAAACAACTGTAGCAAAAATAGTTGTCGGTAAACAACTTAAATTTTTAGTGTTAGAACATCGGTGTTACGATAGCGCGCATCGTAACGCATGCAAAACATTATGCCTATAGATGCATGCAACGGTACATGGGTTGCGGGCTTAGGGAAAAAGGTGTGGTTATAAAAGTTAATGTCTTTTTTGTCAAAGTTAAAGTTAATGTAAAAAAAAAACGTTTCAAAAGTTGGAACTTAGACATAGGTAATGCGGGCTGGTGTCCGCCACTCCACGTCTATGCGCGTATTTTGCGTACGGTGGGAAAATCGATCATTCGATCCCCCCAGCTCCTCGAGGAAGGCCAGCAACGCCTTGGTGTTACTGACACTGGCCTCGCGTAGGGTACCTGGGTTACCGAAGTACTTTGACCTGTATGTGGCGACCACCGGGCAGTTTAGAAGCACATGAGCTGCTGGCTCGTCCTCCTCCATGCAGGCCCTGCACAGCAGTCTGTCTGTGACTCCTATGACAAAGAGGTGTTTATTAAATGACCCGTGGCCAGTTAAAGCTGCCGTAACTGTACGCAGCAGTTGTCTGGTTAGTCGGAGAACCTGTTTCGTGAGGAGGCCATCAATTGTAGGGAGTGCTTCCTTGGCCTGCCTGCACTCACCTTGTTCCAAGCATAGTTTGTGATGTTGGACCCTGGTGCGTTTCCTGACCAGAGTGCGTAAGTACCCGAAGGGGAGTGGCAAGATGGGTTTTAGGTCCCACTGGTGTCTCGCTCGACCGTCGCTCGTTTTTCGGCTGCATCGTTGCCTAGCGTACCGCTGTGTCCTTTGATCCATTGAATAGTTATGTTATTGAGGCTTCCCACCTGGTTAAGGCGCTGGTGGCACTCGTATATTAGCCCAGATTCAACTGTGAGGCTATTCAGCGCTTGCAGCCATGCAGTCTGAGAGTAGGGTATGCGGATCGAGTGGACCTTAACTTCCCTGGCCATGATGGCTGAAGCAGGCAGAGAAATACCCATGCATACGGCCTGGAACACTGCTATGGACCCCCAATGTTGTGGCTATGCGTATATTGAAGTCCTCCGAGTAAATGCCACTAACTATTTCGAATCCGTCTGTAAATATGCGCAGCTTTACAGGGCACAAACCCTGGCATCTTCGATCCACGTAAAGTTGGGTCTTGTATTTTTATCGAAGATAAATTGTTTGGGTACCAGATCATTAATGGCTTTCGTAATGGGGAACTCCTCGGGGAGTCGACGCAACCCGTAGCCTCCAAGCAGCCTAGTCTTTGCATGCGCTGTAGTTTGTTTGAGGCTGTAACCAGCTTGGTTCGGGGCACTGTAGTGTCCACACTTCTTATCTATAATTTCCCCGCACTGCAGAAGGTTATGCCAGCCCTGTTTAGTTTGTTTTCTAAATGACTACACCAGTTTAACTTACGGTCTAGAATGACCCCGAGGTACTTGACTTCGTTGGCCAATTGAAGTTCTGCATTGAAGTTTTGGTAGGTAAAAAGGGCCTATTGCTCGTTTTTGGGTAAACGTAACTAGTTCAGTTTTAGTGGAGTTCACTGATAGGTCAAAATCCCTGCACCAATTTTCTACGAGACGTAGCGCTTGCTCAGTGAGGTTGCAGATCGTACCAGTCACCGGGAAAGCGAAACCAGGATTGCGAGATCGTCAGCATTCCCTATTGTATAATAGCGGCTGGCTTTGAGTTTGGTGATGATAATCACCAGATGGGGGCACCCTCTACCACAGCCACACGTTTGCTTAGCCTGTTTGTAATCCAGTCCGTTAGTACCTTTTCTACTCCATGTCTGGAGAGGGAGCTGCTGATGTTGGAGAAGTTAGTTTTGTCGAAATCTCCTTCGATATCTATAAAAGTGCCCAGACAGGTACCTTTTTGATGAATCGCTTCCTCTATCTAGCTGACTACCAGATGAAGAGCGGATTCGGACGATTTACGAGCTGTATGCGTGTTGGTTAACGTGTAGCTGAATGGTTCTCAGAGGGCCGCCCTCAGCTCCCTATCACACAGCCTTTCCGTATTTAGTAGAAAGGAGGTCTGGCTGATTAGTAGGATTTGGCGTTTGTATAGTCATCCTTACCTGGCTTAGAGATGAATATTACTTTCACTTCCCTCCATTAGGAACGTATCTAAAGGCCAGGCACGCTCTCATTAAAGGCACCAGTCTTATTGCGACACAGGTGTCAACCAACCGTAGTAAAGTGGGGAGCACTCCGTCAGGACCAGCTGCCTTAAAAGGATACCTGATAGGAAGGATAGGTGTATTCTGTTGCGCCAGTCCTTTCCTTACCCTTTTAGCTTGCTGACAGGATTCTATGCTACCACAGAATTTGCGCCATCCCGTGGTACTTACATAATAATGCATTTTTTGTAGCTGGATTTGGCTGCGTAATAATTTCATCATTGGCACTAACAGTTCACTCCACGATAACTTCACCTAGGTTTCACGGTGGAATGGTTACAGAATAGCACTACTGTTCTCTCTCCGGTCGTGTCGGATTGCTGCCATCCTATCGGAATATGAGAGTGAGGGAAGAAAGAGTGCACCTGTGACTACACTTGTGCACCATATCTCTCTCTATACTAATATCTCCCGCGCCGAAGGCTAGTCTCCGTTGAGATTGGCATAGGCCATGACGGGAAGAATAAGAACTGCCTTTCGGCTTAAACGGTTTAATGTCATATCTTTGCTTTAAGCGAAGTAGGAATTCTGTGACGTCAGATGACATGCGTAAATCGTATGTCATCTAAGTGCGCCACAAATCTTTGAATTTCATATGCGATTGTAGCACCGTATAAAGCGTAGCACAGCACCGGCTACATCAACCTATCACCGAAATTAAGACCATACAATACAATATATCTAATTTCGCCTTCCCCGTCGTACTTTTCGGGCCTTTGCATCTGGCCGACCGTAATATATCCTGTATCCGCAAAGTAGCTTCGATATAAAACAACATGCTATATTTAGGAGTAGGTAGGCCAAGGCAAGGCCAAAGTAGAAATTAATTAGAGCTTATTTATTGTTTTTGTTCTATATCACATCTTGTCAGATATTTGTTATCCATTCGAAAAAAAAAAACAGCCAAGTGCGTGTTGGACAACGTACAGTGAAGGGTTCCGTAGTTCTGATGAATATATTCCCTCCTAACAAATTTAACTTTGTAGTTGAAAAAATGTTCACCCATACATCGATATACGTCACAGTCATTTCTCCAACTGCAAATGTAAGTTAGTAATCGAAAAAAAAAGTGAGTAAACTACTAATTAACTATTTTCGGACTTTTTTTACTTTACTTGTGCTGTGAAACCTTCCTTCTTGCCAATCTTCATGATTTAAGGTCAACGAGAAGTAGGTACCCTTTCACTGTTTGTCCACCGCACAACGTCAACGGGGCCATGGAAAAACAGCCAATAAGTTTTGATTTTTAGGGGAGTATCAAAATATGTTGCAAACTGGCCGTATATTTCTATTACGTTGACTTAGAAGTTTGATTTTTTGATACCTGGGAGAAGACCTACGTTTTTCACGTATAAGATATTAATTTCAACTTGATATCTACACGCGTTTCTGAGAAAAAGGTTCTTGACAGACAGACGGACACCGATGTGATCCGACATATTAGGGTTCGTTTTTTGCTTTTAAGGTAAGGAACCCTAAAAAGAACTTGTAGATCATTGAAAATTCCTGGTTTTTTTGGCGATAAAAAGATGAAGGCATTCGTATGTTTAGAATGTCCAGGTCTTAAAAGATAAATAGAACTGCCGAGTTTATCTAGCGATCACTTGAAATCAGATTATTTATCTGATAAGGCTTCTAAAATAATGCGAATTTGGGTTCACTACCTACTTAGAATAATCACAAACTGTAGGTACTTATGAAGAACATTGCATTTTCCTTTCATACCAAATTATTATTAACGAGAAAGTAATTCCGTCTGACTGTCTATTTGTCTGTTGCCTTTGCACGCCTTTACGGCTGAACGGATTTCTCTGGGATAAATGGGATACTTTTTACCCGGTACTACATTCTAGTGGGATAATTCCCACTTTCCACGGACAAATGCTATTAAACATGAATGTTTTCAAGAAATCCATAGGTACTAATAACTCTGCTGTCTTGTTACCTTTAAACCGATAGTTATTGAAAGGGGTTCGAACCTTTTTGGCATATCCGAACCGCCGCTATTTTGTTCTTTCTTTAAAAGCTTCCGCGCACTATAAATGTAGTAAATATGGGTAGGGGATACTTAAACAAAAAAAAAACTAGTAAAAAGCACCCTAAAGTGTCACGTTCCCGATATATTTGGAGGAAAAGATCTCCATAAGAGAACTATGAAAATCATCAATAATACAGTCATTAGTTCATAACAGGGACTGAATTACCCAAAAATTAAGGTACCTTTAAATTTCGGTATGACGTCATACCGTTAAATAAGGGTTACCGAAATATTTCGATACCGTTATTTTTTTCAGTAGCGGAATTTTGGGGTTGAAAATGCATACCGGTATATTTCGGTAGAAGTACTATAACCTTTATTTTTTTTTCTGTAGCAGTACCTTAACCTTTATAAATGTATCGGTAGCGGTACCTTAACCTTTATAAATGTATCGGTAGCGGTACCTAAACCTTAATAAATAGAGGTTTTCTTTGACGCACCGCCTCGCCACTCTGTCTGTTGTTCACTTGCTGATTGTTGCACATTATTTATTAATCAGTAAGTATTGGTTTTTTACTTATTTTTATCCTTATTTTCTTTGTTCTTCTTATCTGACTGTTGTGGAAAAATGTTCCCTCATTATGGTTTAGAGTATATACGTACACATATGTACATACAAGTCTGTGAAGTTTAATTAGGTTACATTATTTACATTAAGAGGCCTCTTACAAAAATGTTGATTTCCTCGTTGAAATTGTTTTTTATATTTTTTTTTTAGGGTTGTATAAATAACAATTACTTGGTAAAAATAGTGATAATAATAAAGTGATTTATTAAATAATAATATTTATTTATTTGTTTACCAATAGGAGAACGATTCCTGATGTTTAAGCAAAAACTAATGAATTGCTGATTTGAGAGCTCTAATTTGCGGATTCGGTTGGATATAATTCATCGAAACAATTTTACTCATGTTACTATTTTACTATATTATTTTATGTTATCATTTTATTAATAAAATAAAAGTTCCACAAATATCACCACACCGGCGATGTGCGCTCTCCCCCCGATCCCAACCACATCGCCGATGTCCTCGACGTGGCTTCTACATAATGTGTACAAGAGCTCTCTTCTGATCACCGTCCAGTAGTCATGAAACTGGTTCCCCGCATAGGTCTCCCCAACTCCACTTAACCCCCAAAGTGGTAGCAGACTGGAAGAAAGTAAGGAAAGCACTTCCCACTTGGACTCAATTCCCGATCATTTTGACTCTATCGCTGACAAGACGGCGGCGATCGACTCATTCACTGAACACGTACAATCAGTCTTGAACGATTGTTCAAGGGATATTCCAGCGACGAAGGACCTTCGCTGGAAGTTGCCGCACGATATACGTGAACTGTTGAATGAGAAGAATGTGGCCGTCCGTGCCTACAGCAACTTCCCCTGCAACGCGAAGAAAGCCCATATGGCATATGGGCTTTGTTAGTAACGCATATGGCATATGCGTTACTTACAGCGTACTGTAAGGACACGCATAGAGGAGCTGCGTACCGCCGGCTGGAACAATATGCTGGGCGAACTAGAGCCTACACAACTGGCCTTCTAGGAACTCCAGAGGGTACTTAGATCCGTGCCCCCCCTGATCCGCCCTGACAAGACCATCGCTTTCGATGATGTCGACAAGGCGGAATGCCTAGCCGACAGTCTTGAAGCCCAATGCTCGCCTAGCTCTCAACCAGTAGATCAAGCTCACCTTTCTGAGGTCGACGCTGAAGTCGAACATAGAGAAACCCTCCCTCCCGTCGAAGACCCTGAGTATCCTCTGCCCCCCGTTACGCCAGACAAATTGCACAATCTCATCAAGGGTATTGAGGCTCACAAAGCCCACGGTTCAGATGGAATCACCAATAGGGTATTCCAACTTTTCCCTGCCCACCTGGATAATGCTAATGATCACCATCTTCAATGATAATTAATTAATTAATTCTTTTTACCAATTGTGGTATAGTATTTTTATTATTGGTGCACACATATAGAAATATAATTAATGTATACAAAATATTGTAAAACATTTTAAAAGAGTAACGGTGGAGTTTCTTGCCACTTCTTCTCCATACGAAACTACTTTTTGGAAGTGGCGCCTAGAATCAGTTCTATTTTCAATGTAAATTTTGACTTTCAAAAGTGCCTTTTTATGGGCCTATTTGAAATAAATGCTTTGACTTTGACTTTGGTTGGTGGCGCAAGCATGGAAAGAAACTACCGTCATCGGTATCCCCAAGCTCGGCAAACCCAAGCCGGAGCCCACGAGTTACCGCCACATCAGTCTGCTCAATGTCCTAGGCAAAATCTATGAGAGGCTTATTTATAAGCGTCTCAGAGACTATGCGGAGACAAAAGACCTTATCCCTAACGAGCAGTTTGGGTTTCGAACTCAACACTCTTGCGTTCAACAGGTCCACCGTATCGTCGAACACATAAACGTTGGTTTCCAACGAGGTTTGATGACGGATGCTGTTTTATTCGACATAGCGAAAGCGTTCGACATAGTCTGGCACAACGGCTTATTATATCAGCTGTACCAACTTGATCGTCTCGTGCTCATCTTACGGGACTTTTTGTTGAACCGCACCTTCCGTTATCGCATCGAAGAAGCGCTATCCTCCCCCCACTCCATTCGCGCAGGAGTCTCTCAGAGCTCTGTGATTTCTCCCCTCGCTTTCACACTATTCATCAGCGATATGCCCAAGAGTAATGCTGCACAGTTGGCTCTGTTCGCAGACGACACGGCCATTTACTTATTATGTCGCATTATATATTTATGTCGCATTCTCGAAATTCAAGTCAATGAGCTTGGCGATTGGTGGAGCAACTGGAGAATCGAAGTCAATCCCGACAAGAGTCAAGCGGTTCTCTTCTCAAAGCCGCGCCATAGGCCTTGTTCCCCTCGGCCGATCACCATGTTCGGTAAGCCGATCCCTTGGGAAAAGCGATCCAAGGTGTGGTGCTCGATGAACATCTCTCCTTTTCAAAGCACATTAGGGCGGCTCGTTCTCGCGCCGCCTTCGCTCTTGATAGACTCCACTTCGTCCGGAATGCACGTAGTATATTGTCGCTCAAGGGCAAATTGCGTATTTACACAGCGTGCATTCGCCCGATCATGAACTATGCCAGTGCAGTCTTTGCACACGCAAAGCCCCACCTCTTCAATAGAATGCAGACTCTACAGAATAAATTCCTCCGGACAACAGGCTCCCCCTGGTAGGTTCGCAACGAAATCCTACACGTTGACCTCAATTCCCACTTTCCGTCAATTTATGAAAAGCAACTCAAAGCGATTCTTCGATACCACCACGAAACGCCGCAACCCTCTGGATGTCCAGGCCGCTCGTTATACCCCCTCCACAATTAGCCAAGTCCGCCGTCCAAGGCATGTCCTCACCGACCCCGATGACCACATAACTCTCATCCAGGAGAGCAGTAGGGCTACCAGTACAGTGCACAGAAAACAAAAACCGACATTCTGACCTCGCCACCGAGATCCCTCGCCAAGACCCCGACGTAACTGTTCCCTCCAGCCTGTCCCATCTTGCTGTCCTCCCTCCAGCGACGCCCTAAGCCGAGGTCCATACCCCACAAGGGGTGCCCTTAGCGAGCTGTCGCTTAGTGATGTAAGTTTTTCACCCCTGACTGGAGGCTTTGAGTTCGCTTAAGGCAGCCACAGGATAGTCCGATTAAGTAGTCACGACCTCTCAAGATTAACTACGAGATGCCATTCACAAAAAGTACCACACGAATGCTTGTCGAGGGCGGACCTATGCCACTTATTTCGCGCTCTTTGTCGTGTCGATACTATCGTAGTGTACATTGCTAGCCGTGTCAACGCTGCTATCGTGTGCGTGTTAGAACATCGTCAACTACAACCGCTGTGTTTGATCGTTGCAAGGTTTTTATGAAAAATGTATACTATCTGAAGTTATTGACTCGAAATAAGCTAAACCCAGGATGGCAGTTGCGAAAATTTTCTCCTACATTAGTGTCGTTGTCGTAGTTTTCGAGGGTGCTTAAGCCTATTAGTGAGGACACTGGAAGGATCATGAAAACGACATCCACGATGAAATTTTTTTTTTTATAGCTGCCATCTTGGATTTTCATTTTGTTCTCACTATCGGCTTAAGCACCCTTGAAACTCATGCAAATGGCACCCATGATGAAAATATAGAAAATTTGTACAGTCGCCACCTTAGATTTTAATTTTGTTCTCACTATCGGCTGTAGCACCCTCGGAAACCATGAAAACGACACACATCATAAAGAATTTTAAAGTTTACGCAGCCACCATCTCAGATTTTGTATTGACCCCAATTTTGTTATACGTGACCTCGAAAACCATGAAAAATACCCACGTCGAAAAACGAAAATTTACTTATAAATAAAAACTTTTGAAATAAGCATCAATGCGAATCTCTATGTCATAGTGTGCGTGCGTACATAAATAAAAATGTAAATAAATAGTTAAAAAAGTGCAATAAAAAAACAACGAATTTCGCTATCGCTATATCGCAATATTCTAACAAATAAATGCATTCTATTCTGTTGACGCCAAATTGGACTGTTTACTTCCAGCCTGTCTATAGGTTGAATATAACTGGCAAAAAGTGGGTCAGCCCAACCCTTCAAAAGAACACAGCCGTAATGGTGTGAAGAAATCTCATTTCCGCAACGATTTGGCGCAACAGCGGGCTTTCACGCAAGTGTCCTTTCGCGCAAAAATAAATAATTATAATTTTTATAATTATAACCTAATAACTAACACTTCATTATCAAGTTTATACAATACGTACCTAATCTGTGTCTAACTTTAAAAAATACATACTAGAAAAATATTTATAAATAAAATATTAGTAGTATCCACAGTTTAACATGATTGAGTTATGAAAAATATTAAAACAAACTTTTTTAAACCACATTTCAGCTATTATCTAAAATGCCTACGAAACTTATACCGCGATGGATCAAAATCGTTTATTAGCCACACTCGCAACATCATGGTGCGAACTAGTGAGAAGACGTAAAATAAGGTAACGCTCACGTAACGTGCCGCGCACTCGGTGCGTAAAAAATACCTGAGTTAGCGTAGCGCCGAAATGTAACAGGGCTCTTAAATGCAAGTAAAATCTGAAAGCTCAGATGTCTCTATTACAGATGACAAAGAATTAGACTTAGTATCCCAGTCTGATAATTATAATTATGAAATAGACCCCGAATGCACAATTCCAGAACTAGATTCCCCTAGTTCACCGGATTTATTCGAGACCAAAAATAATATCAAAAAGTATGTAAATTTTTGTAAAATCCTACCAAAAACGCAAAAACCTAACACCACGTGGGTATGCTAAATTGTACATTGTTATGTGTATTTGTCATATCTCATCCCTAGCATAGGTACTTACCTACCTACGCCGCCGCTGGGTTGTTTGGAAAAAAATATCAAGTACGAGTACGATACTTACTGGTTAACTTTCTATAATTTATTATTATATTATAGAAAGTTAACCAGTGAAATAATTTAACGTGGAGCGAAATAAAGAGATTTATAAGTAGCAACCAAATGTACAAAATACACAAGTTCTAACGTGTTCGACCCCCTCGCGCCCCCGCGCCGCGCGCCGTCTCGCATGTTTTTCGGTACCGAAATCGTGTAACGGTTAAATAACGGTTTAGCCTAACCTTTATTTATAAAGGTATCGGTATAGCTCAACCTTTATTTTAAACCGGTACCGGTATATTTTTGAGGTACCTTAACCTTTAACCCTAACAGTTTTCAGTCCCTGGTTCATAATGTGTGTACCGCCCGTTCTGAAATACCTACTTATAACATACTTATCGTAACATAACATAATCAGCCTATAATTTTACCACTGCTGGGACACAGAGACAGGTCTCCTCTTGCCCAGCTATTCACCACGCGAGCCCAGTGCGGGTTGGTGGATGTCACATGTCTTCGAATTTTTGATTCTAGGGCATGCCGGATTCCTCAAAATGTTTTCCTTCACCGTTTTGAGAGCAGTGATGGTGAAATAATTTACACAAATTAAAGCGCTTGTCTGGGTCTGAACCTACGACCTACAACTCGTAAGACGCGGCCGTTAACACTGGGCCACAACTGCTCTTACTTATAACATGCAAAGTCATAAATATTTCACATATTTCAGCTGAGAGAGAGAATGTAACTTACATTCTCTCTCTCAGCTCTGCAGCACCTATTTCATTTGTGTAGGATAGACACCTAATTGGAGACGATTTTCCGCAGTAAATATCTTAAGTATTTTAAAACCAGTTAAGTCAGAAGTGATTGTATTAGAAGCTGTTTTTGAAAACTGATGGACCACAGCAAAACAAACTCTATATCAAGCCACAATAGACCTTTTTCTCAAAAGATGTGCTCTTATTACAATTTAAATAAATCAAATTTGCATAATTTTAATGTATTAATTATGGCTGCTCATAGCAGATATTGAGAATGCTTTGTATGATTGTGATCAGTGTTGCATACCTACATTCATGCCTCAAAATAATTCGAAAATGGAAGCTGTGTGAAAATCTTCTGATTTTTGCAATAGACCAGCACTCTTATTGCGTAACACACTATTAATCACACATACAATCAGAATCATTTTGAAGTATATTGCTAATCCATTGCTTCATATGTTTGAAAAAATTGTCTGCTCAACAACATATTTAAGTAACACAATTAATGTTGTTGAACTGTCAAAATGAAAGCGATTACTACTGATAGTGTGTTACACCATAATTACCCTGCAGTAGCATAAAAAAAAGGCTAAATTCTCAATTCAGAAACCGGATGTATTGGTTTTATCACAATAAAACAGTACTTACACTTGAGGCGTTATTCCAGCTTGTTGGGGCGGTTGTGGCTTCGACATTTTCAATTGTATAGAGCTGTAAAAAAAAATGTTTTTTTACATGAAGGAGTATGTCTGATAGCACAAATACTATCTATGCATACATAAAATCACGCCTTCTTCCCATGGGGGTACACAGAAACCTCAGAACGCCACCTGCTACGATCTTTGCATCCTCCTTGACGGTTGCGAGTACTATGCACCTGACCTTTGTGAAGATTATGACCAATATAATTATATCCTCCTAGGGCGTCCCCTCCTGGCTTCCACTCACATCTGCCTTCTAAATTTTTACCTTTTGTTAGTCCCTTTCATTCATTGTCTCAACATGACCAAAACATTTCAGTATACCTTTTTCAATTTAAGTCCTACAGGTTCTTTTAAACCGCACCATTGCCTTATCACATCATTCCTCAGCCAATCATTCATAGTCACAAATACTATCTACTGCACACCAAATAAAGGAAAACAAATTAGTGACAATTGCCAGTGGTTTGCTTGAAAACTTCTTTCAGATGGTCATCAATCATCAGTAATTTGAACAGTATATTTTTTAAACATACCGTTTCAGTTGCAAAAAGTATCTGATTTCTGTCCCTAGGTGATAAATGTAGACTTCTACAGCTAAATCTAGTGCTATATTGAATCTAATAATAATGCTGACTGAGGCTGAAGTGAGGTGGAGATTAGAGGAGTCTTGTATAAATTTAATAGTAAACTTGTAAGTATAAAACATAACTGGCGAAATATGTGTTTGATATAGGAACACCACCGCCTGCCTAACCTTTTGTTGACATAAGGCATAAGTATATTTTGTAAACTAAGTGTACTTAATTTTTATCAAAATGACTGAACATACCTCTAAGTAAGGCCTAAGCTTATGTATTATCAGATCAGCAAGTACCTACCTAGGTATTATGAATTATTGGGTTGGCCTCAAGTCTATTACTGAGCGAACTTAGGTGTTCTTGTCAGTGTGCATTTCCCATAAATATCACTCACAAAAAACTGTAGCAGTGTTCGGCAGGAAAAAATCAATAACTTGATACACACAATACAGTCTGATATCTGCTAGGAACTACATAAAAAATGTGTACAATGTACCACTTCAGAAAGAAAATTAGGTACATTCATATTGTTTAAAAATTCTGTTCTTTTTTTTATTCTTTCCATCGGCATTTTACGTAATCGCAACAAATAAAATGTTACTTACCTAATATACTTGGTTGATCTATAGGAAAAAGCCCTATTTAAAGAGTCAAATTATAAACATTAAAATAAAATAATTAATTTTGGAAATAATTTAAAGTCGTGTTTGCCTGAAATTCGCTGTGATAATTTGACGTTTGTCTGCGAGCGAAGCAGGCGACTAGCGAACGCCCAGACTAGTTAAGTTATAGATTCACAAGAAGTTGTGTCAGCACTGAGCACTGTGTCAGACTGTCAGTGTGTCGTGTGACTCAAACTCTCAAAGAGAAGAGTAGTGTTTGAAGTTTGAATTTTGAGTGAATGTTGCCAGTCATAAACTTTGTTTGATCTTGTTTTGTATTGTTATCATTATACATTTCTTCTGAAGCAGTTGTGTAATATCCAATTGATATTACCTGACTGCTTCGGGAGAAAGGTTCAGTTTTTAGGTCAAAAATAGGTCGGCCCTCTGGTCACGTGAAGAGTCGACCAACCGCATGGCGACTTATATCTAGAAAAACTACTTGGGCCCTCGAATCGCATGGTCGTTGTGTTTCAATCCCAAACGGCTCGACTATATAAGTTCCAATAAGATTCTAGTATTTGCGCCATTTGAGGTTTTACGCACCTGCAGTAGCATCCCCAGCATAGCCCGCCGTGCTAGGATAATGGCGCATGGGTGTCGACACATGTTGCATCCCACACCAAAAGCTGACTTGTCTTCCAAGGCATTATGGTGATTTCATCTGGTCTCTTCCCACCGTCGCGTGCCAAGCCATTGGGTTCTTAAACAGCTGGCATCTCGACGGGCGGTGACGAGAGCACGACGGATGATGTCATCGATGCTGGCATGCCGTGTGATCCGGCCTTCGCTCCTTTTGCAGGATAGGCCATGGTGTCCAAGGTGTCAGTGGTCACCTTCACCGCATTAGCAGCGATCCAGAGCCACGCAAGAAGCGCCAAGGGGCCTAGGCGCAGACAAGTAGTGCGCTGGAAAGTGGTGTCACCTTGAAGTCGGCCACTCACGTGAGCGAGTGGGATTCGGGCCACTCGGCTTCAGTCTTCATCTTCCTAGAGACTTCTGCAGGTTGGTACGGAAAAATCTTATTCAGCGAGCACGCTCAGCAGGATTGGTGGGCGTATTAATAATATGATTCCGTACCAACCTACAGAAGACCTACAACCACGACAAACCTACAGAGCGGCTCATCTCACTGTCTGTAGAAAAATAACAAGAAAATCAACTTGAGATTATGGTCGATAACAAATTAGTTAGTAAGGCAGCTGACGTAGCTGAGGCATTTAATGAGTTTTTTGCCAACATACCTATAACTACGACTTGCTCCTTAAATTCGTCCCCGTTTAAAGCTTTTTTTTTTTTTTTTTTTTTTTTTTTGGGTGGGAAATCATCAAATGACTTCTCCTGCTCTGGGTGGAGCGGGAGGGCGTGTCAGACTTTTACTGACTAAAACCCACCCGTGTTCCTTCAGTTGCCTGTGCCAGGGCCACGGTTTTCTCTGTGGAATAACCCGCGACCCTGAGGCGTCGGCCCTATCGGACCCCGTCATTTTGTGCTGACATCTCTTTGAGGCGCGCGTGGAACACAACGCGCCGTCGACCCGGGCCTGGTCCTTACCGGACGGCGAGCTACCCATGGCTCGCCGTCCGCAAGCCCGCGCCTACGGTGGCCGGGAATCTGCTTGCGATTCCCGACGCCCAGGGCGTCTCCTGCGGCGGCTAGGGGCGTGAGGGCGCAAGGCTCTCTCCCTCACGCGCTCCGCCTCCTCCTTTGCGAGCATTACTGCTTCGCAGAAGGAGGTGACGGCTTTCCATTCCCTCTCGCTCCGTACCATGGCCTGGACCAGGGCCGGACGCGAGAGATCGCCGCCGCCAATCGCCTCCGCGAGGACACTGCGGTGCTCCGCCCAAGCTGGGCATACCTCCACCGTATGCTCCACCGTGTCCTCCGGGCGATCCACACAATGGTGACACCCGGGCGTTTCCTCCCGCCTTATGCGAAACAGGAACCTCCCGAAACAACCGTGTCCGGTGAGGACCTGTGTCAGGCGGAAGGTGAGGACGCCGTGGCGCCTCTCCAACCACTCCTCAAAGAGGGGACTTACCGCCGCTATTGTGGCGTGCCCAGCACTGGGTTGCGACAATCGCACCCTCCATGTCGCCATGAGATCCCGCCGGAGCTCTGTCCGCTGTACCGTGATTTCTCGCGGCAGCGGTGTTACACCCCGGCGTTTTGCCTCCTCGCGCCACTCCCATACGTGCGCGAGGGCTTTTGCCTCCAGATCCCATGGCGGCAATCCGGCAAGAAGGCTCGCCGCCTCGCATGAGACCGTGCGGTATCCCCGGACCAGCCGGATGGCCATGACCCTTTGGGACGCGTTCAACCTGCGGGCCGGTCGGCGCCTCAAAGAACGCGCCCACACCGGTGCTCCGTAAAGGGCCATGGACCGCACGACTCCCGCGTAGAGCCTCCGGCAGGAGGCGTTTGGACCCCCTAGATTGGGCAGGAGCCGCCTCAAGGCAGCCCCAGCCCGCTCCAGTCTGGGAGCCAAACGTCGGAAATGCTCCACGAAGTTCCACCGGCTGTCGAGGACGAGTCCCAGGTACTTCATCGTCGACTCGACGCCGATGTGAACCCCTCCCGCCGTTATCTGGGAACCCGACAGTGGCGCGTTCCGAGGACCATGAAAACACATGGCCTCGGACTTGTGCAGGGCCACTTCGAGTCCCAACTGCCGGATCCTCTCGACGATTGTCGCAACCCCGAGTGTCGCTTGTTCGGCCGCCTCCTGGTGCGACCTCCCCTGTGCCAGGACCAGCGTGTCGTCAGCGTAGCACACCACGCTGACGCCATTCGGGAGGTCGGCGCGCAGCACCCAGTCGTAACCGATATCCCACAGAAGCGGCCCCAGGACCGATCCCTGTGGGACACCGCACGACATCTCTCGGCGGTTCCACTCTCCCCGGTGACCGGGGTAGATGACGGCCCTGTCCGTCAAATAGGCCTCGACCACGCGACAGAGGTAGGTCGGCATCCGGTGATACCGCAATGCCTCCCTGATGCAACTCCAGGGCAGGGTGTTGAAGGCATTGGCGATGTCTAGAGACACCGCCAAGACGACCCCACCCCGGGCAACAGCATCCCCCGTCGTGAGGGCTCGCACGCGCATGATGGCGTCCACCGTAGAGCGCCCCCTGCGGAAACCAAACTGGCTCTCCGCCAAATCCGGCCCCACCCGCACCAGCCGCCCGACAAGGCGGTTTGCAATAACTCTTTCAAAGAGCTTGCCCACCTCGTCGAGCAGAACGATGGGGCGGTAAGCGGACGGAGAGTCCACAGGGCGCCCCGGCTTCTTAATGAGGACCAGTTTCCCCGTCTTCCAGCGAAGTGGGAACTGGCCCTCCTCCATGCATGCGCTTAGGAGCCCCATAAGTCGAGGCCCGAGAGCCTCCATGGCCAGAACCCAGGCTCTTCCAGGTAAGCCGTCGGGTCCTGGGGCGGTATTTTTGGCACTAAGCCTATGTACCGCCACTCTCAGCTCTACCCCGGTCACCTCCGAAGCATCGTCGTCGTCGTCGGCAGTGTGGTCCGCATCCGGCACCGCATTAGGCGGAGTCATGGGCGGGGGAGTATGCTCCCCCCGCGAAGGGAACAAAGTGCTCACCACCTCCTCCATGAGCTGGGGCCGGAGACTCTGCGTCAGGGGGGGAGCCCATGGGCGGAGTTTATCCCGCACCATTTTGTAGGGGCGTCCCCACGGGTCCCTGTTCAGAGTCTCCAGCGACTCCTCGCGGGCCAGAGCCCTGGCCCGCAGGATCTCCGCTTGGAGGGCGGTCTTCGCCGCTCTGTACCCCTCGTACAGCTCCGCCTGAATGGCTTCCGTATTCGGAGGGCGAATACGTAGCCTGCGGTGCCTGGTGTACAGGTGTCGCGCAGCCACGCACGCCTTGCGCAAAGCCGTCAGCTGCGGCGACCACCAGCACACCTGGCGCCAAGCACGTCCGGGCTGGACCCGGGGCATTGCCACGTCACATATTTCGGACATGGCCTCCCGGAACCACTCCGCCTCGTCGTTGATGTCAGCAGGCCTGTCCGGTGGTGACACCCAGGCCTGCACGATCGAGGCTTCCAGGAGGAGCTCCCGGTCCAGCTGCTTCAGCGCCCACCGCGGACCACTCGGGGCCTGTCGGACCGGCGCGCTCGAGGTCTGGGCGGAGACGTCGAACCGGATGTACCGGTGGTCGGAATAGGTCTCCACCCCCTCCATGACGCGCCAGTCAATGACGTGCGGCGACAGAGCGGGGCTGGCGAACGAAATGTCCACCACTGATTCACCCCGCATACGCACACACGTTGGGACAGAACCCCGGTTTAGGACGACCAGGCCTGTCTCCAGAGCCCAGTCCTCCACCATCCTGCCCCGCGTGTCCGTGAGCCGGGAACCCCAAGCCAAGTTCTTGGCATTGAAGTCCCCGAGGACGAGCACGGGGAGGGAACGAAACCCGACGACGACGACTCTCAACTCCGCTAGGGAGTTGTGGAACTCGGCGAGAGTCCGGTTCGGAGAGAAGTACACCCCTACCACGACTATCTCCCCGAACCGTGCTGCCACGCAACCCCGTCCCCTCTTGACGGCCTCGAGGGACAGGGTACCGGCGGCGGCCGACGAAATTAGGGCCACTGAGCCGCTCAGGTCCTCCACCCAGTCATCCCTGGGCGGGACAAAGTACGGCTCAGCGACCACGGCGATGTTAATCGACCACTGCGCCATGCTCTGGAGCAACAGATCCTGAGCAGAGGCGCAATGGTTGATGTTCGCCTGGAGGAGGCGTAATGGGGCCATTACTGACACTCCATATCAGCCCCCTCCCGAGCCTCCTGTGGAGGTCCTGCCACTATGGTTGCGGCGGCGACGACGGTGGAGGCGGCAACGGCGACGGCAGTATCGGCGGATGCAGCCTTGACGGCGGTAGCAGTGGGCTTACCCCTGCCCCTGCCCCTGGCTTTGGCAGGTGGAGCGCAGACCTTACTCCCAACCCGGTGATCGGCCGGCTTGCCAGCTGCCGCACATATAAAGCAGTGCGGCGCGGCATTGCACGAGCCGGCCTTGTGACCGGGCTGACCACAGCGGAAGCAGTGACCGCTGCGGTCCACCTCCGAGGCGCATTGCACTCCCACGTGGTTGCCCACTTGGCAGCGGAAGCACCTCAGAGGTCTGGGTTCCAGCAGTTTGACCTGCGCGGAGACCCAGCCCACCAGGAGCCTTCGGCCCTCCCCGGTAATTTTTAGGGCCGCCGTCACGGGGCAGCTCACCGTTATAGCTCGCATCCCCGTGAAGTCAGGACGAATGGTGCCTGCCCTAACTTGCTCGGCAGAGCACCCACCAGTCCTAACGACGGCAGCCACCACCTCTTCTTCCGTCACGGAGTCGTCCAGGCCCAGAATGCGCATGTCAGCGCACTTCGTTGGCCTGGACACTCGGGCCTCGTCCGCATTCAGGCACTCCTTTAGCTTTTCAGCCAAAGCGTCCGCGGTCGGGCCGCTGGCCGCACCGGGAACCTCCAGCATCCGGGCCCCAGTCGCAGTGACCCTTAGCCGGAGGCCATTGGTGACACCGAGCTCCCCGAGGTTTACCGCCGCCTTCGCCTTGGCGAGCACCTCGCGGTAGGTCGTGCCCTTCTTCTCCGCTTCCGGCTGTAGAGTGATCACTACAGCTGCGGACTTTGGGGCACGGAGCCTAGCCGCGACGCTTCGCTCTTTGCGCCGCTGCCGCCTCTGCCTTCTTCTGGCCGCCCTTGCTGCCTTACCCGCCTTCCCCTTCTCCCCGACTATTTGCCATTCGGCGTCGGTCGGAGGAGATTTAGAAGGCGGTTTGGAGGGCGGGGGCGGTCGTCTTGCCGTCAGGGCTTGGGCCCTTGGCGTCTGCGCAGACGCTGATTTCGCCAGGGGCGGGCCCGTGGGCTCCGCCACGGCCCCACTTTGGGTCTGCCCCAAGGACCCTAGTTTGGCCGCGGTGGCTGCATAAGAGGCAGCCTTTCGCTGGCCCGAAACCGGCTGGCTCGCCGCTAGAGGGGGGCGCAGGACAATGGCCTCCAGAGCAGAAAACCGACTCCGAAAGGAAGCCAGCTCCTGCCGCACCAGGGTCAGAACCCGGTCCTCTGCAGACACGGGCTGGCCCTGCTCCTGCTGCGCCCTTACTGGTGGCACCTCCCTGGAGCCCGCTCCTCGGCTCTTAGCGAGATCTGCTCGAAGCTCCTCGTTCTCCTTTCGGAGAAGCTCCATGGCGGCAGTTAGGCGGGCAACCTCCGCCCGCATCTCGGACATGCCGTCCGGTGGAGGCCCGAAATGGATGGACTCCGCTGCCTGCATAATGGAGGCCGTGGCTGCGGATATGGCCTTGTCTTTAGAGGATTGAACCCTCTTCAAGGCCACACCCTTGATCGCAGCAACCACGACCTCCGCAAATCTGGCCGATCCCTCCGATTTGGAGCCGCCAGCGGCATCCGGCTCACCACCTGACGACTCCGAAAGACCACTGCCACTGGCAATTTCAGGGCGGCGCCCCTTCGTGGTTAGCCTTCCGGCTCGCTGGGCTTGCTCGGCTGGGCTGACTCTGCTCGGCTCCTTGTCCTCCTTGGTGTTGAGCCCTCCGCCCCTTCCTCGGACACCACCCCGCCGACTGATTTTCCGGGCCGAGGTCATTCCGCCATCCGAGAGTGACCCCTGGCCATCCCCCGGATTGGGCCGCTTCCGGAAGAAGCGTTTGTTCTTCGCAGCAGCCCCCATTACTACGCGCTCCGGGCTCTTAAATGAGCCCTCCGCGCCAGATGCAGCGTCAGACTCTGACCGCTCATCTATACCCTCCACTTCGCGAGTTTTTTCCCGCGAGTGAGAATGCGAACCTCCTTGGCTCGTCAGACATACGTTGCCCCCCCCAGAATACGATTGGGGGCTTGACGTTCCCGAAGGGAACGTGGCGGATTCTCCGGCTGCTGAGCAGCCGGTACCGCCCTGGGGTAGTTTTTCTTCGTTTGTCTTCATTTTTCATTTTGTTCCTTTGAAGGGTGTGGTCCCTATTTCCCCTGATAACCCTCCCCAGCGCTAGTGACCGGATTCCCTCCGGCCATTCATCCCCTCGGCACGCTCGACCTTGGGATTGAGGTAATTTTTTAAAGAGGTTGTCTTCCTCTCCCCTCCCCACTCGACGCCCACAAAACTCACCCTCTGCAAACAGAGGGGGTGTGGACGGAGATGGCCACCAGACCTGTCCCGAAGACGGACTGGCCGCCCCAACCCTAGCCCGGTTCCCTTCATCGACCATAATAAATGATCGATGATTGGAACCATGACCCTTCCCCGTTTGTTGAAGATTGGCCGCCAACCCCAACTGTCCACCAAAAGCAGGTGGACAGTTGGAGCTGACGTTGCCCAGGGTGCGCCGCGTGGAGGCTCTTCAACATGCGACCCCCCCCGTGTAAAGCTGAGAACCTTTTGAATAGTAGTGTGCCAAAATGTACTCGCTTATTTAGCTTCGAACATGTAACGCCTAGTGATGTAATTAACGTCTTTAACACTCTTAAGTCTAAAAACACTGGTGATTACTGGGGCATTTCCATTAAACTTTTAAGTAATATAATAGACATCGTAGCCCCCTATCTAGCTATTACTTTTAATAAATGTGTTGATCTAGGGACTTTTCCTGACCTCATGAAGAGTAGTAAAGTCATACCATTATTTAAATCTGGTAATAAAAATATCATTAGCAATTTTAGGCCTATTTCTATCTTACCAGCATTTAGCAAAATATTTGAAAAGTTAATACTTAATCAGTTGCTAAGACATTTTAACTTAAATAGCCTACTTCATAATGAACAGTATGGCTTTACAAAAGGACGTTCGACCACAGATGCGGGTGTTGCTCTGCTGAAACACATATTTAATGCTTGGGAGAAATCGCAGAATGCTATTGGAGTTTTCTGTGATCTCTCTAAACCCTTTGATTGCGTGCGCCATGACACGCTTTTGCATAAACTACGTCATTACGGTGTCCAAAACGAAGCTCTCAATGTAATAAATTCTTATTTACATAATAGGTTCCAATGTGTTGATGTCGATGGTGTGAAATCTTCCGAGCTACCAGTTCAGTTAGGTGTACCTCAAGGCTCAATACTGGGTCCATTCTTGTTCTTAGTATATATCAATGACTTACCATTCTATTTAAATGATATCTGTGACGTTGTACTGTTTGCAGATGATACCTCTCTTATTTTCAAAGTAGACAGGAATAGACAAGATTTTGACGACGTAAACAGTGCACTCTCAATGGTTACGGATTGGTTTACGTCAAATAACCTAGTTCTGAATGCCAAGAAAACGAAATGTGTGAAATTCGTCTTACCGAATGTTAGAAACCTAGGACCCAACATCGTCTTAGATAAAGAGCTGCTTGAAACTGTAGACTCGGCGGTTTTTCTGGGCATAACAGTAGATGCCAAACTTCAGTGGGGCCCACACATATCAAGCCTAGCAGGGAGGCTCAGTTCAGCCGCCTACGCCGTCAGGAAAGTAAGACAATACACTGACGTTGATACAGCTCGGTTAGTCTATTTTAGTTATTTCCACAGCGTTATGTCCTACGGTATTCTGCTGTGGGGCAAAGCCGCTGATATTCAAAATATATTCGTCCTTCAAAAACGAGCTGTCCGAGCAATTTATCAGCTAGGAGCCAGAGTTTCTCTTAGAGATTTTTTTAAAGATATTGGTATTCTCACGGTGGCATCTCAATTCATCTTCGCCAACATCTTATATATTAGGCAAAATATACACTTATACACTAAAAACAGTGATTTTCACAATGTTAACACTAGAAATAAGAACAAACTACGTGCTCCCTTTCACCGGCTTCATAAGGTCCATAACTCATTTGTTGGGCTTGGTATAACCTTTTATAACAAGCTGCCCTCTTCTTTGCTAGATTTGCCTTTTAATGCGTTTAAGGCTCAAGTAAAATCCAACCTTTGTTCTAAAGCATATTATTCCATTAACGACTACATAAACGATAAGAACTGTTGGTCTCTGTGATTAACTCAAGACAATGTTCGTGTTCTTTCTCCAGAATCAGCTTACCTACTGAAAGGGTATATGAGTTCATATATTTGTTTTTATTATTATTTTATTTGACGGTATAAGTCAATTATTTTGTTATCTTCATTTATTATTGACATGATCTACTCATTACAATGTTTTTTTAATGAGCTGTATTGCAATATGTGGTTAGCTAGCGACCTCGACAATTGATAATATTATTCTTGCCTGAGCAACCGGCAGCAAGTTCGTCATGCTCCCTTAGACGTCACTGCTTGCGGTAGCGTCGGGGGTCGGGTTTCCTCCTTCCCTCAAATATGGCGAGGGGGGTAATGGCTGACCTTTGCGTTGTGCTCGTGAACGGGTGCTGCTTGTGGTGACTGGTCGTCTTGCTGTCTATGGTTTTGTTATTGTTACAGTTATTGTTATGTTAATTTATTTTACTTTGATGGTCCTAGTTTATCATTTATTTATTTTATTTGTTTGTATAATAAATCCAGTATTGCTTATGTAAGCTACCATGCCCTTTAGGCCTGGAGGCTTTTATTTATGTTTTAAGTTATATTTACATTCATTTCTTTGTATTTTTTTTTTTTGATTTGGCGTGGCTAGCTGACGTATGGCAATTAAGTTAATGTTTTGTTAATTTGCTTACAATTGTTTAGAATCCAGTTCTTCTAACAGAACAGACAGCTGTGCTGCTGGGGAGTTTGTTGCGCCACTTCTTCTCCCCAGCTAAAGCACTAGGAAGTGGTGACGGGCGAGCGTTTTGGGGGACTGTCTTATGTAATTTTGACGTTCGAAAAGTGCTGATTCTCAGCCTAATTTGAATAAATGACTTTTGATTTTGATTTGATTTTGAATAGTTCATAGACCGATCTGTACCCTAATTGCGTAATACACAATCAATCGGAATCTGAATCGTTTTGAAACAGATTGCTAATCCATTGCTTCATAAGTTCTATAAAAATTCTGCTCAACAATGTACAAAACGCAATGAATGTTGTTGAACTGTCAAAATCAAACAGATTAATCGTAATCGTTTACGAAAATGTGTTACGCAATTAGGGTGCTGGTTCCTGTACCAGCATTGCTATACAACGTGGCAATGATGGACGTGGCCTTTTGGGGCCCAGTTGACAGCGATGTGGTGTAACTCGATAGACAGTAATCATCGTAAGGCGAAGACCAACAAAAGTTACAAATTATATGTGTTTGTGGCGGCATCTACACCGCCACATGCGAACTAACGCATTAATCCTGCATCGCGCAATCAGAGTACCGCGCAGATAGCATATATACAACTTCCCGACAACAATCATCGGGCAGTTGCCCACCAGATACGACATCCATCTGGTCGGAGGATCCTCCCTTTTCCAAGAGTATGAGTGAACTTTACACCCTGTTCCTCATATCTCTAAAACTGGTGACCCCGACGTGATGAACATCACCTCTTCACTGGTGACCCCGAGTATGAACGTCAGCGCAGCCTTCGTGCAACTACTTCAGCGTGACGTCATCATCATCACTCCCGCAAGTCACACAGCCAGCCAGCAACCACGGCTTGAACAGTTGTCCTGACCATCAGCATGCAGCGCAAGCGCATACCTGGTCATCACCTTCAGCCTCATCAGCAACCTTGGCACAGCACACTGCACATTCGGCCGGTCCACAAGCAGAGTGCTTAATCCCTCTCCTGGTCGTCATCAGCAGTCAGCCACCCCGACTCACTGTTTGAAGACAGTTCCTTGGTTGGTTTGTCTTTTTCGTTATGTGTCGTTTTTGATTGTTGTCTTTTTGTAAATCAAAAAGTCACATCAATAGTATTTTTTTTCCAATGCTATGGTTTCCTGTAAAAGCGGTGACCGCCGCATGCGGCCGTAATGTCCAAATACATAGCTTGTTTGACACCTTTGTCAAATACTGATGAAAATAACAGATTTTCATGATGTCCGTTGTGAATGTGACGGAAACGGTTTTCTAGAAAACCGTAGCTTTACTGGTAGCACAGATTTTAAAAGTCAAAGTTTTTCTGGTGGTACATTGATTTTTGTGTGGAATTGCCAACCGTAATTTATCCAGAAAGATGTTTAATCTGAGACTGAAAGGATGATGGGCAGAAACGTCCACACCATCCTACAGATTTGAAATAAGTGTCATTTGAATCTAGTAGGTTAGATCATTTTTTATTTTACTATGGCCCTGTGGTCCTACAAATACGTGGGATTTAGGATTTATAATAAGTGGAATCAAGCAAGCACTCCAGCACCCCGGCTAAAGGTAACAGCAGAACACCGTGTGGTTTTAGTCAGTAAGAGTCTGACCGACGCCTCCACCTACCCCAGGGTGGAAGACATTCATGAGATATACCACACGTAAAAAAAGAAGGTTTTATAATAAATAGTTTTCTTTATATTTTTTTATTTTTTTGCGATACTGCTTGTTTTATTTTTGTTTTTTCGATTCAGTTGCGCTATGTCCGTTCACATATTTATTATAATTATATTTTAATAGACCGGGATATGGCTGGCAGACATGCTATTGCTTGTTGGTACTGCACTTGCTTTACTGGAAATCGCACTGTAGGAAGTTGTGCGCACATTATTTCCATTGTATGGTTTATGGGGTTAGGGCGTCATATTGACTTTAATGCACCAGCACTAATGCTTGATAATATTTTCATATACCTATGACAAAATGTAATTGTTAGTACAGTCGAGAGCACGTCAAGCTTAACTCTTTGGACTAGACTGTTTTGTATGGCACGCAGTATAAATCAGAGCTTTAACTCTAGCTGTACTAATGAGTTAATAGGTATATTAATTCACTTAAACACTGTTATTATACTCAATGATTTTCAGATTGAGAATCAAGTATTTTTTGTATAGAATCGTCATTTGTTTACGTGATATTTTTGAAATAAATACATTTTTGCCAAAAGATATATTTTTTCTTTAAAAATAAACCCCAAACTTTTTGCAACTAATATGGGTACTTAAGGCTTTTTTGGGTCTCAATGAACAAATTGACAAATATCCCATGACTGTTGTAGGGTGGGGATGGGGTTCATACAAAATCCCCCGTGGTCCTTTTCAGTTTAAGAACTGACATTTCATCTCTATCTTATATTTTACCTTTGACAGCAGCAAGTGCAAACCACCCAATTGCAACAATAAAATGACTAAATGACAACGATCATATAAAGTTCATTGTGAATTTGACAGTGATGCAAACTAAGAGATAAAAAAACTGTGAACTAAGTACTGTAACTGTAAATAAGTAAAAGGATCAGTATGTCTTAGAAAGCAGTATGCAATAGGCACAGAGTAGTTTTTTTTTATGGCAGTATGTACTATAAAGTAGGTACTAAACGACGTCGTATTTTCTGTTATAGAAATGGGTGTCGTGACACTGAACCGCTAAAGGCATAAGGGAGCTGGCAGTATCATTTTATGCAGGGCTTGATCGGTGAAGAAGTGAAATGTCGCTGCCGTCGAAGTTATGAAGCCGCGTTCAAATTAAAACCGCAGCGGCATGTCGAGTCGCTGCGGTCAATAAGTTATTGAGTTAAGACGACGTTGCCGCTTGTGGTCTATTTTGGAAGAGCACCCTAAGTACCTACTTAGTTTACCCGCCCACCTGTCATAGCAGTGCAGCAGTGGCTGACCACCTGGCGGATTATGGACCGGTTTCCACAAAAGCGTAGAGGAGCGGAGACGAGAGGAGATGTGGTTTGAATAACCAATCAGATTTAGTTAGTCCACATCTCCTCTCCGCTACCGGGCCGGGCCTACTGTACCCAATATCAGCTGATACCCACGCGTAGGCATAACGTAGGTTTCTTTAGTCATATGTTTGTGCGGCTTCTTTGACACGAAACAGTAGGGGAACTTTGTCGAGCGATCAGTGTTCCCTTTGTTTTGATTATTTTTAATTGTTTAAATTAATTATTTTCATTTGGGTAAAAATAATAATCTCGTATCCATTAAAAGATTACGTATTTGTGTACGCAGTACGATACCAAATAATACCCTTCAGGATCGGACAGGGTTTTTGTTACATGCTGTATGTGACGCGAGTAACGCGGGTGGTGGTTATTAACCGACTGTCTGTCTTCGATTTCTGTCCATGATTTCAGCAGACGTGTGACGTCATAGGCACTTGAGTTAATAGGGTTGTGCATGTGTGGGTTAGATACCGCTACAATAGTTTTAACCGTATCTTTATATTTAAAAATATTTAATCCTAAATGTTTATAATAAATTGCACCTAGCACTGTTTGTCTCTGCATGATCCAAAGCTTGACTGGTAGAAAATGCCTATGGCATTAAGTCTGCCTCTGTGCATTCGTGTGCGTGAAGTATAAATAAATAAATAAAAATTACATATATGTAGGGAACCGCTGATTTTTGTTTCGCAATTAAAGGTTTGTTCCCATAGTAAAAGTTGTTTGTAATGATGAGTACAATGACCCCTTAATTCAATTCGTTTATTTCAACCAACAATTTGGTCATAATTAATATGTAGTATATTATAAAATTAAAATAAGGGAAAAGAAAATAAGACAAAACACAACACACCTAATTCATTAACTTTCAAATTAAATCGGCAAAGTCAAACTAAAATTAGAAATAAGTTTAAAAATAATAACTCTTTAAAAATTAAATAATAATACTGTTAAATAATCAACATTTCAAATTCTTATAATTCTTAAAAGGATGCCCATGAATTCAATTTGACCCTACCACGTAAGAAATTCTACACGGAAGACGAGGCGGTATGGTCGAAAGATTATAGCCTGCCCTTTGGGCGAATACAAAAATAAAAATTAAATCAATTTGACCCTTTAATCGATTAATCACAGTTCCTTTTACCACTTGCTCTCATAGTTTCAGATTTCGTCTTGATGGGCCATCTTAAAATTCATTCTACACTCGCAGTCAAATAATACAGGTCGATGACGAAAATCCCCGAAACTTACAAATTAATTATGGTACATGTATGAAACAAACTTTATTACAGATAATTTTTATTAATATCGGATGAAATAAAACCATAGATGAACCTACCTACAACGTAATGAAAAAACCTCGAATTAGGAAGTTAATTCAATTCGCGGTTGTTTTATTTTGGGTGTTTTCTCACTACCTATTGTTTTACATCTGTAAAGCGTTTGCTGTCGTCTTTCGCAATCATTTAATGGACTACTAAAATGCCGCTAAAACCAGAAGAATGTACAGTATCGTCATTATGTTAGAAGAAGTACCTACAGTTTAAAATGTACCTAATATGTGCAGACGTCAACGAAGTATAGCAAGAACAATAGGCGTGTCACTTTCTACAGTGCAGCGAGTCGTCCAACGTTTCCGAAAAACTGGGCATGAGAAGACCCGCACCCTAATTGCGAAACGCACGATCAATCATGATCTAAATAATTTTGAAACAGATTGCTAATCCATTGCTTCATATGTTCGAAAAATTTGTCTGCTCAACAACGTAAATAACGCAATGAATGTTGTTAAACTGTCAAAATGAAACGGATGAAACGCAGCTCAAATTGTAAATGAGTATTTTCAGGACGCTGGCATCAATCGCATGGACTGGACGCGAGACCCCTTTTTTTTTTTTTTTTTGGGTGGGAAATCATCAAATAACTTCTCCCGCTCTGGGTGGAGCGGGAGGGCGTGTCAGACTTTTACTGACTAAAACCCACCCGTGTTCCTTCAGTTGCCTGTGCCAGGGCCACGGTTTTCTCTGTAGAATAACCCGCGACCCTGAGGCGTCGGCCCTATCGGACCCCGTCACTTTGTGCTGACATCTCTTTGAGGCGCGCGTGGAACACAACGCGCCGTCGACCTGGGCCTGGTCCTTACCGGCGGCGAGCTACCCATTGCTCGCCGTCTGCAAGCCCGCGCCTACGGTGGCCGGGAATCTGCAGGCGACTCCCGACGCCCAGGGCGTCTCCTGCGGCGGCTAGTGGGGGCGTGAGGGCGCAAGGCTCTCTCCCTCACCCGCTCCGCCTCCTCCTTCGCGACCATTACTGATTCGCAGAAGGAGGTGACGGCTTTCCATTCTCTCTCGCTCCGTACCATGGCCTGGACCAGGGCCGGACGCGAGAGATCGCCGCCGCCAATCGCCTCCCTGAGGACACTGCGGTGCTCCGCCCAAGCTGGGCATACCTCCACCGTATGCTCCACCGTGTCCTCCGGGCGATCCACACAAAAAACACAAGAAACAGGAACCTCCCGAAACAACCGTGTCCGGTGAGGACCTGTGTCAGGCGGAAGGTGAGGACGCCGTGGCGCCTCTCCAACCAGTCCTCAAAGAGGGGACTTACCGCCGCTATTGTGGCGTGCCCAGCACTGGGTTGCGACAATCGCGACGCGAGACCCCTGGAACTGAATCCAATTGAACAAGCTTGTAACAAGCTTGGGAAGTGTGTAAGAAATCAAAACCACGCCCCGGCTACACTTCGAGACAAACATGCGTTAGTGGAAGAATGGACCAATATCCCGCAACATCGCATAAGAAACTTAATAAACAGCAAGCCCAATCGCCTGGCAGCTGTGAGAAAAGCCTGTGGAGGTAATACAAAGTATTAATTTTGTTTTAAAAGTCCGTTTATGTGTTGTATGTGAGGTAACAACCATTATTTTTTCAACTTATTTTTTTTTGTTGTTGTTTGTTTTTATGTAATTTTTAATATCGTTTCCAACATGTTGTTCTATCAACTGGTAAATTACCTACAGCATACAGTTTAATTCATTCTCTATTATTTTATGAATAACTGACTGACCCCGCAAACGTTGTTTTAGTTCTTTTTTTTTTTTTTAATAATTGTTGGCCGATTGTCAGACCCACCCGATATGCACACAAAAATTTATGCAAATCGGTCCAGACGTTTCGGAGGAGTTTGGTAACAAACATTGCGATTGCGACACGAGAATTTTATTATTGATGCGTATTCCTTGTCCGCGAGTGTATGTAGATTAACAAATAATAGGTACAATCGGGCTGGACGTAACATATTATATAACTCGGTATGATCAGATTTAATTATTTACCATCGATGAGCCAAAAAATGCTCGCTGTTTAAGAGATCAGCCAAGGATATAGGTAAGTTTCTAAGTATATGATTCATAAACTTATTCTGGAATAGGTACCTTCGTGGCGTGTGACTGTTGACCTTCGGCTATGCCTGTCCCGACCACACGCAGGAAGCTAGCGATTTTCTTTCCCAGCTGACGTCCTGCCTACGCTAGGTAGGTATAGGCAGAACGACGTGGTTGAAAGGGTCTATAATAACGGCTGCACCAGGACCACGTTAGTCTACCCTCTATAAGTATCTAGAGATATTGTAGATTACTGCATGGTGTACTTCAGGTAATGCAACTTGACAGAAAGGGACAAAACAGTTCAATAGCTAAAATAGGTTTATGAAGCGAATGGTTTAATTATGAATAAGACGTCTTTTCCGTACATGCCTGTGACTCCATCGATAATTTGCCGTTTTTCTCGGATGTGGTAGGTGAAATTAGTGCCCTTGAAGAGCGGTGACGTCGAAACAATATGTTTGTTAGGTGATTTAATGCCCATCCCAAGGAACTGCTTTATGATGAGCTTGTTGTTGATGATGCTGTTATATGTTGATGAGTTTGGATAGGTCGTGGGTATGTGCAGATGTGAAGTGATGAAGCGCCGCCGCCGGCTCGGGTAGTTACACAATTGTGGACCATTATCACGGCAGTAGGAGGTGGCTAGATCACTATGCGTGGTCTCCCTGTCAGCTTGGAAAACCATTGTAAAGGTAGGTATATGAGAGGACGCATATTTGTCTGACCATCTATTGGGCTATAGGTATATCGAATCTGATCTAGAATGCCTAGGAATGCAGTTGTCTGAGAGATGAATCGCAAATCAGTGAATATCATAACTTTCGAGTCAACTGACTGTATCTATGGAACATGTAACCAAATTGCCCAAAAATTAATAATAGTCTCAGTGTATGACCGAATTGTGCATGTCTTTAAAAGGCGGCTATCCTAACCTAACAACAAGGGTAAAAATGATGCTAAATGTCGGAAAAAGGTTTTGGGTGGCTGGAACAGACACGTAAGGGAACCTCACAGGGATGCCAGTGGGATTTTCACAATCGATCACCGGCTGGCAAATGTGCGAGTCTCGTAAAAATTTAAAGGCAGACCTAAAGTGGTGTCGAAAAAATCAAGAGCAATTGAAAATTGACGAGATAGCAAAGTGCCGAGCCACTAAAACTTTTCCCAGATTTGGAAAGCTACCAGAAAATTTGATGTACGGCCTGGTCTCTCGGCGAGTGTACTTAAGCGATCCGAGCGAAATCGCGAATATGTTTTGCAACCATTTTAGAGTTCTTCCGCCGATCGGTCCTTCTACTGCGATGGTTAGCGCTGCGCCCTGCAGCCAAGGAGAGGAGCCTCTGTTGCGTTTCCCAGCAAATCAAGTTAGCGCTCTGATGACCAATGGCAAATCCAATGGCATGACGGGCTCTGCGTCGAGCACCTGAAATATGCTGTAGTGCACCTCCCAAGGGTCCTGTCTCTGTTGTTTATTATATGCATCAATCATGCGTACCTTCCAGCTGAACCTATCTAGTCTGTGAGCTGACCTAATGAAAACCACAGTGTTGCCCATAGTTCAGAACAGGACCGGTGACATCTCGGATAAGGATAACTACCGCCCGATCTCCGTCGCAACCGTGATAACAAAGGTGCTGGACGGTTTTTTTAATCATTATTCTTGCAAAAGTATCTAAAACTACACGATGCGCAGTTTGGGTTTAGGCCCGGACTATCTACTGAGAGCGCAATCTTAAGTCTCAAGCACACGGTCCAGTACTACACTGATCATTTTCTGGATCTCTCCAAGGCCTTTGACCTCGTATCTTTCGAGCTGCTTAGGAGGAAGCTAGGGGATAGTGGTATACCGGTGGAGATGTTGAACATCATTTAAATATTGGTACACTAACCAGATGAACTGTGTCAAATGGTCAGGCATTCTTTCCGATTCGTACTGGCTGGTGGAGTGTGGCGTGAAGCAGGGGGGGTTATTATCTCCAAAGCTCTTCAGCCTGTATGTAAATGATCTCATAGTGAAACTCAGCAGCATGCGTGTCGGATGCCGGGTGGGTGGTATTAGTTAATAATATCAGCTACGCGGATGACTTGGTGCTGCTCAGTCCCACTGCAGGGGCGCTCGGAGAAATGCTAAAAGTTTATGAAGCCTATGCTCAGTCACACGGTACATGGTCTTTTTGGCCGCCGGTAAGTGTCTTGAATTTGTTCCACCCACTAATTTGAATGGTGTTAACTTAGATAGGGTGTCGCAGTTTAAGTACTTTTGACATTACCGTACCGACGACCTTAAGGATGATGTTGACATAGAGAGGGAGCGCAAGGCTCTGTCAGTCCGTGGCAACATGCTGGCCCGTAACTCACGCTTTTTAAAGCGTATGTCAGAGTCTGTACACCGGTGGTCTATGGGTTAGTTATACCAAAAAATCCATGGACACTGCTCGTCCAATACAATAACATTTTTAGGACGATGTTGGGACTTCCTCGTTTCTGCAATGCCGTCGTTCATGCCGTCATTCGGTCAATTATGTGGGACACTCAGAAAGTTTTGCGTTTTTTTGTTTTTTTTTATTAAAATCTTTTCATAGTACTAACCACTAGCCTCTATACAAAGTTTCATGCGTCTGAAAAAGTTTTCGAAACACTTTTAACAGTCCTCCGTAGACGTTTACAGCCTGATCGAACGCTAACAGCGCATCTTCCGGCGACGAAAATTGTATCCCTTTGAGCAGAATTTTTATTTTCCGGAATAAAAAGAAGTCACACGTAGCTGTAAGGAGGGTGACCCAGGAGTTTGACCGGCGTGCTGTCCAGGAAGTCCCTCGTTTTGAGCGCAGTGGGCGAAGGCGAGTTGTCGTGGCGGAGCAGTAGCCCGCGGAACCCTGTGTTTGGTCGCTTGTTGCTCACAATAGAGAAAACTTCTGCAAAGCATTTGGCTTCTTTGGTTCCGTAAAGGAATTGACACCAAGTAGCCAGTCAAATTGAAAAAGCGTCTAGATCGCTTCACTTTGATGCGTTGATTCGTTTTGAAACACCCAAATCGTCGACTGGTGCTTCGTTTCTTGATCGTATTGATAAATCCAAGACTCATCAACTGTAATGATGTAGTAAACACGCCGAGACGAGCCTGCTTCAAATTTGTTTATCATATCACGGCACCATTCCACCCGGGCCTGCTTCTGAGCATCGATAAGGTTGTGCGGCACCTAGCGTGAAACTATCCTCCTCATGCGAAGATGCACGTGTAGAATATCGTGAAAGCTTCCCGATCCAACCTGCAGTATGTGCTGAATCTCTTGATACGTAACTCGCCTATTGTCTTGGATTAAACTTTTTCACTGCTAGCTCGTTTTCTTCCGTAACAGCCGTCAAAGGGCGACCACTTCTTTCTTCATCCCCCAAAGTTAGTCGACCGCGCTTGAATTCGTTTTACCAACGATACAGGGTTGCCTTAGAAAGGCCTTCGTCTATGAATGCCATTTGAAGTCTATTGTACGATTCGTTCGTTTTCAGGCGACACTTGAAACCGTAAAGAATCATAGCGCGAAAGTGTTCCCGGCGCAGATCCATTTATATATGTGACATGATAATTTAAATTAGCTCGCTAACAATGTGGAGGGTACTTTTTTAATTGGAACATACCTATTTTGACTTCCAAATAATCATATTTTCAAAATAGACTATAACTGGCCAGTCTCTCTTAGAAAAAAAACGCAATAGTTTCTGAGTGGCCTGGTATGATTTGGATCGTGCGGGGAAGTCGCAACAGCATCCTGAAAACTATAGCTGAATCTTGATGGGCCGCCCTGTGCTGAGACACCCCATTTGTGTATAGAATTGGATGATGATCAGTGTTGCCCTTGTATTTAAGTACCTACTAACAATAGTTTCTACGTTTTTGTTAATCTTTGGATCTAGTGGTACAATAATAATAATAATACCAGTCTATTATTGCCCCACTGCAGGGCAAAGGCCTCTACTCATACAGAGAAGACATGAGCGTTGATCACCACGCTTGCCCAAGACGGGTTGGCGATTTCAGACTTATAAAGTCCAGGTTTCCTCACGATGTTTTCCTTCACCGATATCAGTAATGTCCAAGATTAACTCAGAAAGTACGTATGAATTGAAAAAGTCACATTGGTACTTGCTAGGATTTGAACCCACAACCTCGTGCATGAGAGGCGAGGCCTTAACCACTGAGCCGTCACGGCATAAAAGAATAAATTTGAATCTTACCTTGTTACTGTACACCTACGGAGATCAAACACAGACAGACCTCATGCTCAGCGAGCTTCCGAGCACTAGACCAACAAGACAGGACAGTTATTGCGTAATGAAACTCAGAGTAAATTAGATCAACAAATCCCATTTAAACACATAAATTGCTTACCGAATATACCGCCATAAGGTCCTACAGAAAGTGAAAGAATATCGATTAAGTGATAGGTTCTGTTCACATTAGACGGGTAGGTATCTATCGTTCAATATCCCTTTCTATAAGGTACAGTTCGTACAGTCTTTTCCGGATTCGACAATATAAAATGATCCATGTCCATCAGTTGTGTATCATAGTATCTCGTGAAGACGTGAAGTGAACAACAATTAATAGTAAAAATGGGTTTTATTACTTTGGTAAGTTTAAAATACTGAAAAAAAGGCTCTGCTTCTAGAAGTTTAACTATTGTCTGGATAAAAGTTTTGAATGACCTTCCGCTGTTACAAGACGCTTAATTTTTTTATTCCCAGAAACTGATTAACAGATGATTGGCTGCCTCGTTGGTCTAGTGGTTGCAATCGCTACTGCTGAGCATGAGGTCCTGGGTTCGATTCCCAGGTCGGGCAACGTGTTATTGGGTTTTTCTATCATGTAGCAGCCCGAAATCTGGATTTGTGCCCAGTAGATGGCAATAGGCTCGCCCCCTATTAAATGGAACTTAAACATAACTGGCGAAATGTGGGTGTACTATAGGTACACCTCTGCCCAACCCTTCGGGGAAAAAAGGCGTGATGCTATGTATGTTATGATTAACAGATTTACAATCGATTTTTGTCTCTTATTCTTTAGTATTGGCTTTATGATACGGACAAATAACTTAAGCATCTAGTTCATAGCTTAGAGCAGACTCTAAGCATAGCCATAGACTGTTTATCTCAAGTATGCCGGCGAGATTTTTGAGATGGAGATTTTATCATTAAAGCTACGTGAAAACGGTCTTAGGAGAATATCCATAACTTTTTGAGAAATTTAGATTGGCATTCACAGATTTTGAAAAGAAATTACTACCGTCAGCAAGAAAATGGCAAAAAAATTCAAAAAACTTTTTTACAACATTCGATCCTTTTTCTTATGAGGATCAAAAAAGTCTATCAGACCAACTGAGGAAAAGTTTTCCCATACATTTCGAAATTAGACTCCCGACTTACTTTTTTGTAAGAAACAAGATTTAATGGCATAAAAAAAAAAAAAATTGCCTACTCTTACTGTCCCTTCTCAAAAATTCTCCCTTTATCCCTAATTATTAACGCTCTGAGACCCATATCGTGCCCAATTGCCTCCAGTCCCATCTTAGTATTTCTACAAGAGCCCGCACCCTACCTATCATAGTCTCTTAGGGCATGTTCATACATCGTCATCGTTTACAGGTGTTGACGATCTGTCTGGTCGCGGCTGTGGCAGCCGGCAGTCAAGATAAGCGGAGCGTCATCAGTGTAGAGCCGGCTGCGTGGCCTGGAATGGCCTGGGTGCAAGGCGGACAAGGTAAAGCATTTAGAATAAAGGCTCGTATACACAGGCGCGACCCAACAGCGCGACACAAAGGCATCACGTGCCGCGCGACAAGCGGTGCCTTTGTGTCGCGGTGTCGCGTCGCGCCTGTTTGCGGGAGCCTTAAATAGTTAATACACATAAATTACCAAAATCGTGTACGTTCCGTAAATTCGTATCAGGATATCCCTTTCGAAATGGTTTGCTCTATTATGCCTCTACTCGACTATAACGATTCGTCTTTTTCTGTCCTAAGGTTGAATCTTTGTAACCGTAATTAATATGTAGCCAATAGCATTTTTCACAGTATGCTTGTGTACTTGTTACTATGCCCTATAACCTGGAAAAAAAAAATACAAATTAAATGAAATCACCCGCTTACATGCATTTTCCAGGAACATGGTCGTCAGACACAAGCTCAGACGTGGCTGGTGCAGTGGCGGCTGCAAAGGCAGCTGCGATGGCAGTCATGGCGGCCCAGCATGACGTTGCCGCGGCAAAGCATGCTGCCCTCGAACAACAAAGTGTTGCCAGCGCCAAGGAAGCCGCGGCCGCGCGTGCAGCTCATAAGAGGTTCGTTATGACTATAACAGAAGTCCTAGTGGCTCGGCAAATCCATAATAACATACATTTTGTCAGACCAGCACCCTAATTGCGTAACACACAATTAATCTCAATCCATTGCTTCATATGTTCGAAAAATTTGTTTGCTCAACAACGTATTAACGCAATGAATGTTGTTGAACTGTCAAAATGAAAGCGATTAGTACTGATAGTGTATTATGCAATTACCCCGCTGAACTTAGTCAGTCAGCTGTCATGGTGGCAAGCAGTCGTCGCGTCGCGAGCAACTAATTTTATTCTTGCCGTGATCTAACTATAGAAGGAGAGAACAGTCGTTCATCGGATTGCACTGTACAGATTGTATTTCTTTCATCACATTATTACACTGTATTTCTTTACCTAAAAGTGTAGTACCCCAGTCAGTTGTTCAGCAAATGACGGATTTGATTCCAGTGAAGAGGCAGCAAGGAACGCCCGTGCGCATGCACTAGAGGCCGCGCAGGCTGCAGTACAGTCGCAAGCGCAGCTGGCAGGGGCCAAGGCCCGCGCCGCTGCAGCACAGAAGATCGCCGCGGCCCGAGAGGCGGCCGCTGCTAAGGCCATACAACGCGCCGCGAGCAACCAGGCGGCTAGGCTCCAGAGCGCTGGTTAGTCAATAAATCAAATCAGCCTATCACAGGCCACTGCTGGATGTAGGCTTTTAGCAATTTGCTACTGCAGCACTGCACCCGGTTGTCTGAACATCCTTGCTGGAGGAGCCAACGATACCAATAAGTAAATGGTGCCAGAGAAGACATCAAGCTAAATAGTAAAAATTAAACTTACCGTATTTGTATTTCGATCTTTTCGGTGTTCAGAGGATCGTTGAAATCTAATGTGAAAAATTGTATTTCACGTCTAATTTCTCACGACCACACTTTTCTATTTCAGACTTAGAAGCTTTAAAGCTGTCCGTGATACAAAGCTCTGGCGCGGCAGGGGCTGCCGGGGCTGCTCAGCACGCTGCCACGGCCGCCGCAGCCGCACTGCGCCCGCAGACACCGGAGTGGCCTGCCAAGCCCTGGGCCCCATCGGCGTGGGTACCTGCCGCCTGGGGTTGGGCATAAGCTTAAACACCACAAAAATAGGCAACTGCAAAGGAAAATCTGTACAAAGAAACTAGTTATTTTAGATTTGACTGTATTTATAACTGGATAATAGACCCGTCTATAATTTTAAGATTTTGTAGCTTCTGCTTGGACTAAAATATTGTGTAAGTTTCTAGATATTAGTTGGGTACAAGAATAAAAGTTATTGAGTTTCAAATTTCCCTTTTTTTTCTTGCGAAAGCGAATTTAGATGATCGTAAAATGTATTTAAAATACAGTTTTGTTTTTTGTTTTATCGTGTCTGAGAAGTTTCACTAGCTAATTTAACCTTGTAGATATACTAGAACAGCTATAGAAGAAACTTCTCTTTATTACGCTTTTCACTATGGGTATTTCCAAAAGTTTTAGAGAACCCAAGGCTTATATTTGCACTTTCAATAGGTAACCAAGGCAGGTATACCTGTCAGGCTAGTCAGGTTCCAATAATAATGTATAAGTTTAACGCCGTTTGCATACTAATTTTAACTAGGTATTGTCTGTACTAGTAATTTAGAATCTATCATTCTAAATTACTAGTATTATTTGTATTTATTCCATGTATTGATTTGGCATTTTACCTACGCCTGCGCGGGGCGCTTCGTGGCAACTGAGATAAAGCTTCACAGATCGTGCTTTTGCAGCATCCGTTCCTCCAGAATCAAATTATTTTGGAACTTGGTGAAATAAACTCTTACCGCAAATGAGCCGAATTAAAGCCAAAAGAAGAGGACAATAAGGTAAGATTAAATAACCAGTATGTTAGCGTCCTTAGGACGTGTTAATTCGGTTTGGGTGTACGAAAAGTGTGTCTGAAATATTCATACTCAATCTAAAGTTGAGCTGTTACGTAATTACCTACTACATTCGTTTATTAAGACATAGAAGCGGTTAGCTTTGTTCATAAATCGTAGGTAATTATTAAGTGTGTTATGATTTCTAAATGAGTTCAACTTGACTCAGATTATTAATTTAAAGTACCTACCTAGGTCACAGTGAGACAGCTTTCAGTTCGTATTTGACAAAAAATATTTTATTAAGTAGGTAAGTACATATGTACCTACAAAAAATATTGTACAAAACAAAAAAAATTGCTGTATACAAGGTACCTACATATTCGCGTCGGCGCGCATTGAAGCGCAATTTGCAGAATATAACAAAAGTGTTACTTTTTTTTCCAATCAAAAATCCATTCGGCAATCTCTCCACATGATGCGTATTATTCGATTGCCTAGCACAGCCAGCATCATTTGACGAATGCGTAACCCGACCCCTCTTCCCCTCTTCTTTGTTCTTATTCAAGTTCTTTGTCAGAACACTAACCTCGCCCAAGTCAAGTCATCATCTCATTGAAATATAAAAAAAACACTAAAAAACAGCATCATTCGCCCATTCGGTCGGCTGAGGCAGGCTTCGGCTACACCTCGCGCATGCGTTCTGTGGCCCGCTAGCTGAGCAATGAACATCGGGAGAATTCATTAGATTGCATGCTTGTGTTTCTGTCCACTCTAATGCGTTCCGAGGTAGCCCGCGAAATTCAAATTATCTTACTTTTTTTGTAATTTGCATGGTGTCAGGTTGTATGTTGATTAAAATATGATTCACGACAGTAACTAATGTGTATACAGAATCATCAATAAAACTTTATTTAAATTATCATCAGAACGTTCGGCCAATCGAGGTAGGGAGCTGGCTGCTACTCCAGTATTTTGTGACGATTTGGTGACTCACAAAGATGCCAGCCAAATAATTTGTACAAGTACAGTTCGAAAGTTGGAAGCATTTATGTATGGCCGAACGTCCTGATATCAGAACGTTCGGCCAACCTGAATCTCCATAAGTGAGGACCTTAGATACAATGTTACTGAATAAAGATTTAGTGACGATTTGGTGACAAACAACCACTTCTTTACTTTAACTCGTAATGCCATCGGTTAAAAGTAAAATGAACTTTAGCTCCCGGAATATCAGGACGTTCGGCCAACCTCACTCCATAACTGAGAAACCGTTAAAGAATAATGATTTAGTGACGGCACTGAAACGATTTTTATTGCTTTAGTATTTTTTTGTGACGACACCATTCAATTGTAAATTGATAACTAAACTATACTTTATGTAATCCGCGCAGCCAATACCAACCTGACGTTTAGATACAGGTTAACCAGAAAAGGTATGCGATTCGGTAATCTTCTTGTTTCTGAATTAACACCGCGCTACAGAGTAGGTAACACCCTACGCCCTAGCTAGAGGCAAAGCTTCTAAGTTTTGTACGGTTTGTCGTAGTGCACCTATCTTATTGCGCGTTTGTAGCGGTATGCAGTTTTCTCTGTCGGATTATCGACTCCGGTCGCAGAAAGTCGATCTGGCATTCTTAAAGATTTGAACAGTTTTTTGAAACTGCATAGAATCGCATCATCTATAATTTCGTAATCATCGTAAAACAAAATAGGCAAATACTTGCATGGTTGTAATCGTTGTAATAGCTCTATTTATACGAGTATCACATATTTGCGCGTTCGTATTTCCGACGAAAGACGATGGTTCCCGAAGCGCATTATTTTGTTGGGAAATCTGTGCAAGCAATTGACTATGTTCCATTTTTTTGATAGATACCAGGATGTGGTGGTACCACCTCCTCGTCGCGGTGCTGTGCTGCACCGGTCAGCTGGTGGCGGCCGACATAGACCGGCGGCGCTTCTCCAACCCCACCTACTACAACGTTGGTGGGGTGCTCTCCAGCAATGAGTCTATCGCGTTCTACAAGGATACTATATCGGTAAGTTGATTAATGAATCCTCTTCTTTTCGAGTCGATGGATTTGCCACGTTAATCGCGACATCATCAGTGGCTATTTTAAGGTTCTCAAAGGTGCATGCATGATATGAACACTTTGGACAATCCAACAAATAGGGCATGGTTTGGTCAGGAGTACAGCACTCGCACTGGGTATCAGGGGGCCCTATAATCCCCCATTTTGCTAGATTAGTAAATTAGGAACCTGAATGTTTCTATCAAAATACAGTGTTGGAAGTTATGAAAGAAATTGGTGATAAAACGGACTGCTTGGAATGTCTGGCATTAACTTTGATTGCACAAAAATCACCTCCTTGAATTGGTTAGAACCTTAAGATCCCAATTTACAGAGGACGTAGGTATAAGTACCTACCAACATTGAAGTACCTACAATCCTTAATGCAGATCTGTATTACCATACGGCATACCACAATGCATAATTCATGCTCTCTGCAGTCATCAAAGTACACCATATTAATTAATATACCTACAGAGTGTATAAATAAACCAACTCGGGCTCATTACAAACGTTTTAATTCAACGCAGTTAAATGCAATTCTCATTTCCTTTGATATGCATACGCAACAATTATCCAGCATGAGCCAGTTTTGATCAATAACTGAGTAACTAACACTAACACGATTACATGGTTAAATAACTTGTTTTACAGAATCTAAACTTCAAAGATCAATACGTGCCTCGAGGAGTCACATACCACGATTATTCCATGCTCATGGATCCGAACCCTATAAAAACGGCGCTAAATGTCTGCAAAGACCTGATTGCACATAGAGTGAGTATAAAAGTCAATAAAAAATAAGCATTTATCGATACAAGAATCGATACTAATGATACAACATTTTCTAGGTGTACGCGATCGTGGTATCTCATCCATTGACTGGCGACCTCTCCCCAGCAGCCGTGTCTTACACCAGCGGCTTCTACCACATTCCAGTCATCGGCATATCCTCAAGAGACTCGGCTTTTTCCGATAAGAATATTCACGTGTCTTTCCTTCGCACAGTTCCACCATATTCCCACCAGGCTGATGTCTGGGTTGACGTGTTGAAACACTTCAATTACATGAAGGTCATATTCATTCATAGTTCAGATACTGATGGTAGGGCTATTCTGGGACGGTAAGTTGTCAATGCCATTACGTTACAATTCGACCAACTTATCTGTGCAACGGCCGTTATTCGAACTAACATTTTGAATGGGATACACGATCGGTTTAGTTTATCTTTTTGATTTTCGTTTACTACCATCGCCACCAATAATTGCACAGATAAGTTGTTCGTACTATACGTAGTACCTAATAGACATACATTAAAAGGCTGTATTTTGCGAATAGATATTTTAACCTCTTGCGGGAATTAATAGGAGATAATAAAATAATCATTTTAAGGTTATTTTTATGTACAGATTATTTATGATAAAAATACAGTGGGTTTTCTTGTTTGTGTGTGTCACCATCAGTTAGAGAGTTAGGTATATAAAATACCTACATTCATATTTATTATAGACATTTAGCACATGAAAGGGCGGGTCACTACTTAGTAATAATAAGTATCATGTTTGTAGGAGAGCAGTTGTGGCCTAGTGGTAACGGCTGCGACTTACGGGTTGTTGTTGTAGGTTCGAACCCAGGCAGGGGTTTTACTTTTGTAAATTTATTTCATCACCACTGCTCTCAAAAAGGTGAAGGAAAACATCGTGAGGAAACCGACTTGTCCTAGAACCAAAAATTCGAACACATGTGACATCCACCAACCCGCACTAGGTCCGCGTTGTGGATTACGGCCCACTCCCTCTCATCGAGTTGACTGTGTTCCAGCAGTGGGAATATAATAGGCTGAATATGCTTATGTTTGTAGGTTCCAGACGACTTCTCAAAGCGTGGATGAAGATGTAGACCGAAAAGTGGTCGTGGAGCAGGTGATAGAATTCGAACCAGGGCTTGATTCCTTCAGCGATCGGCTCATGGATGTCAAAGGCGCTCAGGCGAGGGTGTTTCTTATGTATGCCGGGTATGTCCATTTTGTACCTTATTCATATACACCGTGCCCCCCTTCACACAATCGTATACCCCTTTGTAGCTATTCCCAAATCCCAATCAGATAACCACACATTCCTCCAACACTCACCTCGGCAGACGTCCTCGTCGTCAAAATCAAAATCAAAATCAAAATATTTTATTTCACATATACCTACATGGGCATTTATGAAACGTCAGATTCTAGGTGCACGATTCCAATTGGTCGTTTCCTATGGAGAAGAGCCGGCAAGAAACTCCATGGTTACTCTTTTACACAGATTACGTGCTTCGTACACTCGTAGAGTCACAACTCTACGAGTGTACGTAGCACGTAATCTGTGACAAGTTTGCGAAATTGTTGAGTAGATACTTAGTCATGATGTTTTCCCCAGTAAAACAGATGCTGAGATAATATTCCGCGACGCAACGTTCCTGAACATGACGACCGTCGGATACGTATGGATGGTTACAGAGCAGGCGCTGGATGCTGCCAACGCACCCGAGGGTTTACTGGGACTACGACTTGTTAACGCTACCAACGAACATGCGCACATTCAGGATTCTATGTAAGTTGGATACGCTTTATTTAAAACGACAACTTTATGTCTCCACAAAAGTTGCGAACTAATACATAAGAATTTACGGCGTCGTGTAATAAAATATTTCTATATTTATTGGCCCGTCGCTGGTATGTTTATAACTGGCGACACGGAGGCTCCTATACAAAACGAATATTACGATAGACGACTCATTGTTCAGTGCTCGTACCTGTTACATATTATAGCAGTCCATGGCTGGCTGGGCTATTATCCAGGAATAGATAAACCTGATTGCGATTACTGATAAAAGCCTACATATACCAATTCTATTGTCAGTTACGTCCTGGCATCAGCTATTCGTGACATGAACACATCAGAGGAGATCCACGCCCCTCCATCAGACTGCGACAACTCAGGGTCTATCTGGACCACGGGCCGTCTTCTGTTCGACTACATCAGGAAGCAGCGCTTGGAGAGCGGTGCCACTGGCCATGTGGCCTTCGACGACCATGGGGATCGGGTGCATGCGGAATACGACATGGTGAATGTGAGGGCCCAAGGGGAACACGTCGCTGTAGGCAAATACTTTTACTCTAAGGTAAGACGAAGGTTTTTCAGAACTAGCTACTTCAATTGCCTCTTTAAAAACCAAGCAAGCAAGATTCTTACTTTTATGCCTAAATATGGTGGGGCCCTCAGAAAGTTTCTCTAAGTAAATATTTTATTATTAAATCTTTTCAAAGTACTCTCCACTAGCCTCTATACAAAGTTTAATGCGTCTGAAACAGTTTTCGAAACACTTTCCAGTCAACCGTAGACACCTCGTTTACATTGCAGCCTGCTCCAACGCTGACAGCGCATCTTCTGGCGACGAAGATTGTATCCCTTTGAGCATATCTATTATTTTTGGGAATAAAAAGAAGTCACACGGTGCTAGGTCAGAGCTGTAAGGATGGTGAACCAGGAGTTTGACCGGCTTGCTGTCCAGGAAGTTGACCTGTGCGTTTTAAGCGCGGTGTGCGAAGGCGCCTTGTCGTGGTGGAGCAGTAGCCCGCGGAGCCATATGTTTGGTCGCTTGTTGCTCACAACAGATAAAACTTCTGCCAAGCGTTTGGTAGTATACCATTCAGCTTTGATGCGTCTTTGGTTCCGTAAAGGAATTGTTACCAAGTAGCCTGTTAAATTAAAAAAGCTCGACATCAAAATCTTCCCCCCGCTTCTAGATCGCTTCACTTTGGTAGGCGTTGATTCGTTTTGAAACCCCCAAACCGTAGACTGGCGCTTCGTTTCTGGATCATATTGATAAATCCAAGACTCATCAACTGTACTGTAATGATGTCGTAAACACGCCGAGACGAGCCTGCTTCAAATTTGTTTATCATATCACGGCAGCTTTCCACCCGTGCCTGCATCGGTGAAGTTGTGCGGCATCCAGCGTGAAACTATCCTGCTCACGCGAAGATGCACGTGTAGAATTCCGTGAAGGCTTCCCGATCCAACCTGCAGTATGTGCTGAATCTGTTGATACGTAACAATGAGGAGGGTATTTTTTAAATTGGAACGTACCTATTTTCACTTACAAATAATCATATTTTTAAGTGAAAATAGACTTATACATATTTTATAACCTTTTTAAAACCTGTATTTTTACTTTTTCTAGAAACAGTATAGGTACTATGTCTAGAAACAGTATAGGTACTTAGATATTTATAGATAAGTCGTAGACATCCTCGAATGATAAGTCGTAGACATTCTCTAAACTCAACAATGTGCCCCCCATTGGGCACATTGTTGAGTTTAGAGAAAATAGGTTGCGAACTTTCACGTCCTGAGAAATAAACTTGAGCGAAAACCTAGATCCGCGCCTGCTACGATTATTGGTTTCTTTCACCACCCGTGACTTTTGTCAGTTATGTCAGAAATAAATAACTGTTTAAAACAGTACCTTCATACAAATTGAAAAAGTCACATTGGTGCCTATTTGCCCAATTAGGTACTTAAGTACCAAGTTTTTCAATTCAGCACACTTGCTCCAAATAGTAGGAGCCTTTGATCGTCACGATTTTTTTATTTTACAGGAAACTCAGAAGATGCGTTTGGAATTAAACGAGCAAGAGATAATATGGATGGGCCGCAGTACTTCAAAACCGGAAGGGTTCATGATACCGACGCATCTCAAGGTGATATTTATCAACAGTATAATAGGACAGAGGCATCATAGCTATTTGTACCTAAGATAGAAAGAGATGAATATGTTTTTATAACTTCAGGTGTTGACGATTGAGGAGAAGCCTTTCGTTTACACTCGTCGTATTGATGATGGCAGTGACTGTACTCCTGATGAGATCCCTTGTCCTCATTACAATGCCAGTGAGGATTCAGGTACAAATCAATACCCTTATCATAATATTAGTTAATTTTTACATGCAGCACCCTAATTGCGTAACACATTTTCGTAAACGATTACGACTACTCTGTTTGATTTTGACAGTTCAACAACATTCATTGCGTTATTTAAATTGTTGAGCATATTTTTTTCGTACTTATGAAGCAATGGATTAGCAATCTGTTTCAAAACGATTCAGATTACGATTGAATGTGTATTACGCAATTAGGGTACAGGTTGCAAATGCTTTTTTCAAAGTGAGATCCCTGCATTTTTATCAAATCTCTACCAAATTGTAGGTAGGAGTTTAAATCTTTGTCTTTAACCGGGTTATTTAATTTACTATATTTCAGACGAACTTTACTGCTGCAAGGGCTTCTGCATGGATCTCCTAAAACATCTATCAAAAGCGATCAACTTTACCTATTCTCTGGCTCTGTCACCAGATGGGCAATTCGGAAACTATATTATACGCAACTTCTCCCAACCGGGAGCCAAGAAGGAATGGACCGGGCTTATAGGTGAGTTAGTACAGTCTGTGTTTAGTACTGAGATGCGCTACTGTTACTGAGGGATGAGGTACTGCGCAGCGAGTACTGCTGCGCAGTACCTCACCCCTTCCCCCCGCTCGCCTCATGTTCCAAGCCGCCATTAAATTTGAATCGTAATACCTGGGTGGGTATTACGATTCAAACTTAATGGCGGCAGTAACGGGTGTAAATAGACACTTATCGAAGCCGAGTCACTTATACCTACTCCTCGTCATTGCATTTAATTGTCCTGGACCATACCTGAGAACCCTCTGGTTATCAAAGTTCTCAACTTATTCTTGCTTTTTTTCACGAACACAAGTTTTAGATGTTATTTATTATAACTGAACTTTAAATACCCTCACAACTCCTGTATCTTGGCATGCACCTCTACGCACAATGTTTTGCCTGCGTTACATTGCGCATAATATAAATAAAAGTCGTTTCCCAGCAAAAAAAAAAAGTTTGATCAGTGTAACTTAGTTTGATGCACACAATACGTAGATAACGGATATGTGATGGGTCTACTGCCTGCATACTAGCTCAGGGGACAACTACTTTAACAGTCTCCCCAAAGATGGACACGGTGCACACTCCCAGGTCTTATCCCATAGAGCCGCCCGGCCCTTTGGGATAAGGCCTTTTCAAGGTATTCCCCATGAGAACAAAAAAGGTACCTACTTCGTGTACCCTACACATAGGTACACGAAGAACGCTGTTATCAATTAAATTAAATTGTGGCGCAAGTTATGTCCTTTCTATCCTGCCCTCTGTGCCCCAATAGCAAAATGCAGCAACAGCGATCTCTGCGCTGCCACCGACGCGACGATGCCGTGGAAGTGGCGAAGTTTTGGGCCAACAAAATGTTTAACACTGTCGCGCCATGGACAGACAGAATAAATAAATTAAAACGTTGGTTTTTTCAGGCGAATTGGTGTATGAACGTGCAGACATGATAGTGGCTCCTTTGACAATTAATCCTGAACGGGCAGAGTTTATAGAATTTAGTAAGCCTTTCAAATATCAAGGTATTACCATCTTAGAGAAAAAGGTATGTACCTATAGAAGTTAACATGCTGTTTGGCAATTCCTGAAAGTCTCTTACTTATTTGACATTATTTTGAGAGGGGCGTACTATTTTAATTATTGTTTGAATTTATCACTAACTTAGGCTTGGATTATTAATTTCCAGACTATGTCAATAAAACTCTCTTTACAAGACCTCTTAAAAATAAAAAAATATGGCATCAATCACATTTTTTTCGACGAGTAGGCAATGGCCAGTTGTTAGCTTATTTACATTAAACCGTTTAAAAAGAGGTTGATAAGTAACCTACAAAAAAACAGTATTTAAGTTGAGGATGTACTACATATCTGTGTTATCTTTTTATTCATGGACTGGCCCCAACATACACCTACTAAATATAGGAACTTACATAGCTGTCGTGTAAAACTGTAACAAGGCGGTCTCTTTCAACTTTCAGCCGTCACGTTCTTCAACGTTGGTATCGTTCTTGCAACCGTTTTCCAACACGCTCTGGATCTTGGTGATGGTATCGGTCCACGTGGTGGCTCTTGTGCTGTACCTACTCGATCGATTCTCTCCGTTCGGACGGTTCAAACTGGCAAATATTGATGGAACTGAAGAAGATGCTTTGAATCTATCGAGTGCTATATGGTTTGCTTGGGGCGTGCTGCTGAACAGCGGTATTGGTGAAGGTGAAGTCAACTATTACACTATTATTATTTACTTGGTTCTAATAACAAATAATAAGAAAATCACATGAGATTTGACTGTAGACTAAATTGACCAGTACCCTAAATTGCGTAATACATAATCAATCGGAATCTGAATCGTTTTGAAACAGATTGCTAATCCATTGCTTCATAAGTTCGATAAAACATTCTGCTCAACAATGTAAATATCGTGTATAATGTAAAATATAATGTAAAATAGGCTGCAGCAGCCTAATTGCGTAATACATTTTCGTAAACAATTACGACTAATCTGTTCGATTTTGACAGTTCAGCAACATTCATTGCGTTATTTACATTGATAAGCAGAATTTTTTATCGAACTTATGAAGCAATGGATTAGCAATCTGTTTCAAAACGATTCAGATTCCGATTGATTGTGTACTACGCAATTAGGGTGCAGGTTTACAAAAACCTGGAGGTATAAGTAATTCTGGATAACTCGCAGAGTCGCAGTACATGCTTACCGATGGGCGATACCCAAAGACTTGCGATACCGTACTTACACCTTATTTGTTGGTATGATTGTTCGTCTTGTTTCAGGCACTCCTCGTAGTTTCTCGGCTCGTGTGCTCGGTATGGTGTGGGCAGGATTCGCAATGATCATCGTTGCCTCCTACACAGCCAACCTGGCTGCCTTCCTCGTGCTCGAACGCCCTAAGACCAAGCTCACCGGAATCAACGATGCCAGGGTACGTACATTATTCCTTAGTAGTTAAGTATCAATATCAATTATTAGTTTAGTTTGATGCAGTGAGGTTTCGGGATTTTTGAAACACGTCAAGAGGTGACGCAACCATAAATGCGTTACCAGGGGGCTAAATTCTTGACTATAATCACTTATCTTAGAAGTACCTATCCATCAATCAGACCACATACCAAGATTAATTGATCATAGCAATATTTCCCTAGGACTGTTCGATGGTGCAGTTTGAGGGGGAGGTACAACTTCACTGATTAATATTTTCGGGCTAACGTAGAAGCATAGACTAGCTTAGACAGTAGCTAATGCTTTATTTTTTATTATCTTTAGCTTCGCAATACCATGGAGAATCTGACGTGTGCCACGGTTAAAGGATCAGCTGTTGATATGTATTTTAGACGACAAGTTGAATTGTCGAATATGTACCGAACGATGGAAGCGAATAATTATGACAATGCTGAGCAAGCCATCGAAGATGTTAAGCACGGGTAGGTTCATCCTATACTTTGTTTCTGTAGTTGCAGAATTACGTAGACATAGACATTATAGAATATCTGTGTAACTTTTTTTTTAGCTGTTCAATTTAGACCATGGAGACAAAAATTCAAAATTGAACAAGTGGACATTGAAGTAGGTTTTTTCACTCCTTTGTTCAATTGCCTGTTTTCTTATTCTGGTCCATGGTTGCAGTAAACTAATGGCATTCATTTGGGACTCATCTCGCTTGGAATTCGAAGCCGCTCAGGATTGTGAGCTAGTGACCGCTGGAGAACTGTTCGGTCGTTCGGGTTATGGCGTTGGATTACAGAAGGGATCTCCATGGGCAGACCTTGTCACACTGGCTATATTGGATTTTCACGAAAGTATGTATCTATCTTTAATAGAACAGTCTGCAGGCGAACTGTTTACTGAAAGATGAAAATAATATATTCAATGAATCTTTCAGGTGGTATAATGGAATCTCTGGACAACCTATGGATCCTCCGAAACAACATGCTAAACTGCGAAGAGAACGAAAAGACACCGAACACTTTAGGCTTGAAAAATATGGCAGGGGTGTTCATACTTGTGTTAGCGGGTATAATAGGCGGCATAGTACTGATAGTGATCGAGGTGGTGTACAAACGACACCAGATCAAGAAGCAGAAGAGGATGGAGATCGCACGTCACGCCGCTGACCGGTGGCGCGGAGCTGTCGAGGTAAACAGAGTAAAGGCAGAAGCCGTGGATGTGGACCACTGCGATAACGACAAACAGCAGTTAGAAAGTAAAATATAGAGCCGTGGCCCTGTCCCACTGACGACTGATACGCGCTTGTATGTAGCTCAGGGATTGCGAACCATTGCTACTCAAATATTTTTAGTCAATCCCAATTTTAATACTCAATAGTGAATAAAGTAACATATCTTTTTAAGAAAATTCGTAGAATACTCACTTAGTGTTAACCTGCTTATTGAGGTTCGCCATCCCCGATGTAGACATCAAAATATTGTTAACGACCAATATTTATTCAGAATAAACACTTTTCATGTTCATGTACATTGTTAATTTTGATCACAATAAGTCCCCGCTGCTTTGTGGAGCTTGTACACCAACTCGCTGGACACGGTAATAGTCTATTGCTGTTGTAAGTAGATGTCATTGTGTTATTCATGTTTTATTCGTGACTGTACAGCACAGATTAGTAAACAAATGGAGAGATACAAAGCATAGATTAACACCACCCCAGAATTTATCATTGATTTCAACTGCATGTTTTTTTTTTCAAATTTATCTGCATTGCCGGTGACAATTTTAGTACGCGTTCATTTGTTTCGCATTATCACTCCACTTGTTTACTCCTCCGTGGTTTACAGGGACAGTCGGGTAAACATTGAAACTTTTCAGAAGCGCAAGAGTCTTCGAGCCGCCATCATGCCGTCTCAGCGCAGGGCCAAGTCCAACGGAGTGAAGGAAGCTGGCACTATCAGCCTGGCCGTGGACAGACTTGGCGCACGTCGCCGGGATGAGGCGCGTGTGCCAAGATACCTGCCGGCCTACACGCCTGATGTCTCACATCTTGTCGTGTAAAGCGAATTACAATTATTTTTAAACCTCTTTAACGCTATCGTCGCGTCGGCTAAAAACGTTGCCGAAATAAAATAATAAAATAACGGCAATCCGTTATTGGTTGCACTTGTGTGTTTTTTACCGTAAAAAAAAATATGGATCACTTCTTTACAAAACAAAGCTAATAAACCTTTAGGTATATCTTAAAATGGTACCTCTTAAAATTCTGTGGCTTGGCACGCGACGCCGGAGCTGTGGCGTTTAAAGGGTGTGTTTATAAACGGCGAATGAATTATGTAGTCAGTCAGCTTGCTGGATAAGTACGGAATGAAACAAATTCTCAGTTGCTATTGTTATTTGCATACTATGAACTTAAAAGAAGTCTCGCGTGAACAGCGTCATCTATGTAATGTTGAATTGCCGTAGTTAACACCAGACTAAACCGCTGGACTGTATCATTCAAAATCGCACAATGTAAACGAGACCATGTTGGTGTTGTGTCGTCCTAAAGTAGTTAGAATTTGAATCGTTGCTGTGACTTAGCTTACGATATCGAGAAGAATTTACTAAGCTCAACTTAGGTAATTAGTAGTACCTCTTAAAATTCTGTGGCTTGGCACGCGACGCCGGAGCCGTGGCGTTTAAAGGGTGTGTTTATAAACGGCGAATGAATTATGTAGTCAGTCAGCTTGCTGGATAAGTACGGAATGAAACAAATTCTCAGTTGCTATTGTTATTTGCATACTATGAACTTAAAAGAAGTCTCGCGTGAACAGCGTCATCTATGTAATGTTGAATTGCCGTAGTTAACACCAGACTAAACCGCTGGACTGTATCATTCAAAATCGCACAATGTAAACGAGACCATGTTGGTGTTGTGTGTTGTGTCGTCCTAAAGTAGTTAGAATTTGAATCGTTGCTGTGACTTAGCTTACGATATCGAGAAGAATTTACTAAGCTCAACTTAGGTAATTAGTAATTAATCAATCTATCGTCTGTGGTAGCACCTTCAACGAGGAACTCTTTACACTATGCCTTCAAGACAAAAGGCATTTAGACTGAGCTCTGCCCTACAGAACTTAGTGCATGGACGACATGAAAGCCAAACTGTATGGAGCACTATTTTTGATTGCATAGTCTTTAAATTCTTCAACGTGCTGTAAACTACAGGGTATGGTCTCTAAACTAACTTCTAAACTCCATTATAGTTGTGATTAATTGTAAGGTTTGCAAAAAAGTTGTTTTTCTTGTGATTTTGTCAAGTCTTTGTTCCTGACGAGGGGAAGAATCTTGACGCCCCATTTATTTAAATTACTTGATAGAACTAAATGTGGTACTAAATGAATGTCTAAGAATACTCGTTATGTATAAGACTAGCTAGTTATTACCATTGTAGGGGTTCAAATAAATAAATAAAACCTAACAGCCATTCAAATGGCGCTTACTCCGAATCATTAGATTTTTTATGCCATTATTATTGTCCCATTACCTTATATTACTTGTTTACTATTGAATATGAATAATGATATTGTAGTGTAATTTATTGAATCATCTACATGTGCCATGAAATAAATACTGATTACTTCATGTGGTTAATTGATTGATTTTTCTATAAATATTTAGGTATGTATTATTTTAAAATGAAACGACAATTTTCAACACATCTATATATTTACATAAGGATTTTAACAGTGCTGTATGGGAATAATATATAGTAGGAAACAAGAGCTATGGTGCTCTGTATAGCCACTGTCAAAAGCGAGCCAGAATGTTTGATTGCCAGGATAAACACAAGTAGGAATGTGTTGCTTGCTGCAAGGTTCAAGTGCCACACCACACTGCGCGCAGTCAAATCTTTACGTCGATTTGAGTGAACATAGCATGGGATGCTGCCGTCACACGACAACCTTACAGCCCACAAGGATTCCTTACTGATAACATGAACGGTACACACGAACAATATTTATCCAAAACATTTAGTAACAACGATCAAAATACATAGAAGGAAGATTATTCAAATACAATTACATATATTTTTCACATAGAAATAACGCCCATCTACCACTGCGTGTTCTTGTGCTATAGTAATACTGCAGGACAGTTGCTGCTAAGTCCAATTTCAACAGTATCAACTTTAGAAAATGGTTTTTTGCATGACCTAATAAATGGTAACATCTTAATTAAACCGTCTCCAAATCCTATAAACTACTTCCTCTAAAATACATATAACATTATGTTATATGAATGAATTGTTATAATCAAATATTTTATGCTCAGTAAATATGTGGTGACATTATATAAGCAGGCGAAACTAATGCACAGTAAAGATTACAAGTTATCTGTCGGTACAATTCCCAGAAATCAGAAACTCCCATGATCACACATTGTGACTTGTACATTTTCTGGCGACTTAACGGGAATTCATCAGATTATGTTCTAAACCGCGATAAAATTGTACGCATTATTACGATATAATTAATTAGGCAAAGGAAAACACTTATTATAATATTATTTAGTTCTACAAATTATGAACTTTAAATCAATTGTTAGTAGTAACAACTTTGAATATGAGTCACCGCTAAGGGATTAGTCAGTGAATCTACGGTTAGGGTTGCGGCCGAAGAGGGCGGTACGGATCTCCGGCAACAGCTGCTGAGCTATTAGCTCAAGGCGAGACTCCAGGGTGTTGCAGATCTGAACAAACACACGTTACTTTGACACTACCTCATTACGACAAACATGCCAAAACAATAATCAGCCTATAATGTTCCCACTGCTGGGACACAGGCCTCGTCTCGGTGAGACTGAGTGGGCCGTAATCCACCACGCGGGCCCAGTGTGGGTTGGTAGATGTCACATGTCTTCGAATTTTTGGTTCTTTCTCACGATGATTTCCTTCGCCGTTTTGACAAACATGTACGACACATATATTCTCTCATTACTTCTCTTAAACTGTTCATTTGTTTTTAATTTAATGAACAGCTGTTTACGCCACGAAGACAACATAATAAATTATTTCGTTACATTCATATTATGTCCTCTGTTTCACGGACGCCCGAGATTTTATTTTTGTAAAATATGCAAGTGTAAAGATAAAAAGTTTTCATACCTTGATGCGTCCCTTGAAAGCGACAAGCTCAATCCCGCCGCAGGTGTCAGGTGACAGCCAGTTGTCAGGGTCGATCTTCAGGGTGGTGTCCTTCTTGATCTTAGCCTTGTAATCACCCTGGGCTTTGCCAAGAATAGACTCGACCAGGGCCTTGTCAGCCTGACGTACGCGGAGTGTTACTGTGGCCTCCATCAGCTGAAATATGAGGTTTAATTGGTTCCAATATGTCTAAAATGTTTTCCTTCAAGTGAAAATTTTCCACACTATTATTTGTGAAACTGTTTTATGCAGTTACTGCAGCTCGATGGTCAATGGTCGTATGCACGAATGATATGAAATTAGATAATATTCACTGCGGATGCTCTAGTAAAGAGTGGTTCAAACCTGGAAGAGGGCCTGCACGGTGAGGGTGGTCAACAGTTCAGCATACATCTTCGGGTCCTTGGGTATGTCAGCCAAGCGCTTGCGGGCCTCGTCCAAGAGGTTGCGTACGTGATCTTCACGTACTTTGAGCACCCTCAGACGGGCTTGGTTCAGCATGTTCGAAGATTGGCTGTCAAACAAGAGTTGGAATGTACTCTATTGATCGTAAGTTAATATCAAGCTCTTGAGTTTTGTTGTGTATACTGTTACTGTTGACTGAATAATCAGTAGTATTAAGCCATAAAATGTTAAGAGTATCAATGTCTGAGACCTAGTATCATCAAAATGTTCCTATTGTCTTAGTAGTTAGTATTTATTTAAGTTTCAAAGATTACACTGATACGGGCTAAGCTTGTAAGTTTAAAAAAGACAAGAGTTAAACAAAGCAATGTTGAGTAGGACAATAAATGTAAAACAAAGTTAGTCTTTTGTTTGCTGCCAAGAGTACAAGATATTCTACTTAAGAGGTACAAGAAAGGAGGTTAAAGTTTTTCGTCTATATCAGTGGGTATGTAGGTAGTGCCAGTCACTACGCCATTGTAAATACGTCACAGAGTGACCTATTTTGTTACGATCTATAACGTATGACGTATTTGCCTTTGGGGTCAATGAAATTTCCTCAAAGCGACTAAAATCGCCTTTAGTTTAAGTTTTATACAGAACAAACTTTTTTTTACAAAATTAAAACAACTTCAAAACAAAAACCGGTTTTGTTTTTTCGTTTCTTGCCACCGACTTCCGAAATTAAAGTTATTTTTTCCATTTGTAGTACCTATTTCTTTTTTGAAGTCAGTAGTTTTTTTTTGCCAAAAGTTTATTTTCCAGTTTTTAGTTGTTGTGTTTAGTGGTGTTACCTCTCACAAATTGGTATACCTTCACTTGCTAAGTAAATAACAGTGACAGGAAGTTATTATAACATCTTCAATCTAGACAAAGTGGAAAAATGCGTGTTAAGGCTCGTACACATTGTCGCGTCGCGCCAGTTTGTGGGAGCCTTTCTTTAAGCTAATTGACAAAAACTACCCATGCAAAGTTAAGATAAATTTTATGGGATAAATTCTAACATGATTTATCCTGTCAAATCAGGAATGAATAAAAAACTTATTCTCTCATTATAAGCCTTATCAACTAAGATAACTTGTGTGTAATCATTGTTATCACTTTATTCTGTCCAGAACTACAAGTAGGACTTATTGTGAAGAAAATTGTGAGTTACATAAATCACATTTTATAATTAAAGAAATAGTATTCTCCTGTTGAATGAATTTGTTTGAATCTATAGGAAACAGTGTTGGGTATCATTGGAAAAACTGTAACATGATCACTACAATTGCTTAAGGTATGGTCATGTGACAATCTTATTTTACTACAAAAACAAAGTAAATCATGAAAAGATTTCAGATGAAAAGAATCATGAAGAGATGTGATAGAGAATTAATTGATTTGTGACGAAGACATGAATGAACACACCATTCAGAAACCTACAATTAACTAGTCACATGACCCACACAAGATTTAATAATAAAACTAGCTTGTGCCTGCAGCATCACCAGGAAAATAATCCCACAGAAATGTGCTAAGGGAATAAAACCTAGCCTTTGTCCTTTCCCAGGATGACACCTATCTCCTTGAGACCGGCCGTGAGGTCTTTTCCCACCTACCTTGCCCATTACCACCAACTTTTCAAGGTTATCTGGTTCCCGACAGGCAATGTGACCAAAGTAACCAAGAATCCTTTGGTAACAGATTGTGGATAGTCTATCTCTTATTCGAATAAGAGATAGACTAGACCTAACAGATGTTATATTGATCTTAAAGATGTGCTATTTGTCAAATGAAAGTCTTCATATAAGTAATACTTCTGGATTAGTTTCAATACTGACAGAAACTACCATTCAAGGACATGTTCAATTACATAGAACCTTATTTGGTTCTAAGTAATTTAACAAATTAAGTTTATAACATGTAATCAAGGAAAAGAGTTGTAGCATAAGGAGTTCAATGGTACGGAGCATGAAAAGGAGAGTATGAAATATCTGGAAAAGAAAAGATGCATGGTAATGTGCAGTTTCATTAATGACTGCAAGGGTAAGATCACACTTATCAGAATGATATAACACACTATCACATCAAAGCTATGAAGAGTTCTAGCTGATATCAGAGTTAAGCAAGTGTTTTACACTTGGATTGGTGTGTAATACTTTTACAAAGTTGAACCTACATCTTTTTCTGGAGTTCAACCTGCTTCTCCTTCTTCTCGTAGTACTCCATGATCTTAAGCCGCTGCTGCTGTACCAGACGGCCTTTTTCGATGTTGAACTCCTCCTCGGCCTTCGCATCGATTTCCTCAGCCTTTTCATTGGCCTCTTGCTCGATGAAGGCCATCATGTGCTTGATCTAATAACAAATTATGCCATTTATCATTCAAACAAAGCAGTTTTTAAGAGTAAAACGGATTTCAAGTCCATTTTGACTTCACAGCAATTTGGGACAGAGTCGGCAAAGTGCCTCATTTTGGATCAATTATTCTAACAAATCCATGTCGACAGATTTACGGTGCTGCTTAATTTCATTTACATACCTGCTTTTGGACATCTGCATCGCTAAGCGCCATGGCTGTAGGTTAATATTTAGCACCACTAACTCGAAAAACAACCGATAAAGAGCCAGAAAACTAAAAACTGGCCCAAAGAAGTAAGTCGACGCCTATCAGACGTGCCTCTTCATTGAACAATCATATGATCCCGGTGTTACCAAGTAATATAGAATTTTTATTCCTTACCATAGACAGTTTAGGCAAGTAGTCTTGCTTATTTGATTCTGATAAGAACCTATAAAAATGCTCAAGTGAATAAATAAAATACTTTCTTCTCAAGGCTTTGTAACATAGAATACATTTTAAGGCTGTTCTTTAATATTGCGATCAATAAACAAAAATAAATCAATTCGGCCATAAGCAATGTCCAGGCGGAAAACCAGGTGTTGTGGCCCAAGTCCGCCATTATTGCGATCTTCAGAGTATTAATATATTTTTAGAGGTCTTTATGTAGGTACGAACGTAAATGAGGCAGGAGAGTGTAACGATCGTAGCAGGTGGATTCCGGTAGTTTCTGCCTATCCCACATGGGAAGAAAGCGTGAGTTTATGTATGTGAAACCGAGTGACACATTACACTTCAACGCACAGCTGAAACTACTGGGACTATGAATGAACGTGAAATTTTGCACTATGCTCCTATTTTATTAAAGGTGAGCAAAGGTAAGGGGTTTCTGAATAATCTTATTCCATTTAAACTTAGAACTTGGTACGAATATTTGGTGTCAATAAAAAAGGGTGCAAGTTTTAAAGCGGAGTTTATGTATAGGGTTGTTAAAGTTTATATGGAAGAATCTAACGCGATTTATCATAAGAAAGAATTACATGTTATTAAGTTTTTCGAAAATCGACCCCTAATGGGAAATTAAGTTTTTATTGGGAGGATTTTACTGGCTTGATTAACATAACTATTTAACGGAACGATTTTCCTAACTTTCACCCCTGAGGTTAGAAAAGAAGCAAACCTGACCAGAAGAAAACCTGATTCTTTTGATCTATAATATTGAAACTTGGACGGAATACATAGCTGAATAAATAAGATAATTATCATCATTACCATTTCATAAACAATACATAGAATATTATTACAATACAATTACATTATAATACATTTTCGAAAACTACCTTTAAATACCTTAAATTTGTAGGGGCAGATACGGATGCAAGTGCTAATCAAAGTGCTAGTCTTTGGTAATTATTTTATTCATTTGAAAATACTTTGACTCGTAAAATATATTTAAAGGTTTGCATAGTATTTTAGGGTTCCGTATCAAAAGGGTGCCACTGGAACCCAATTACTAAGCCTCCGCTGTATCTTTCCGTCTGTCAGCGGGCTGTATCTCATAAACCGTAATAGGTGGACAGTACAAAAACGTGTTTTTTTTCTTGTGGTAGGGATCCCTTCGCGTGCAAGTAAGACTCGCCAGTTTGTCTACTAACTACTAATAACTCTTTTGACTTCTTTCGCAGAAGTACGATTGAATAAATCTAAAACTTTCGTGAAGTAACCCATTTGGCGAATCATAGACTAAAATAGTAACTAAATTTCTTCATAAAGATTTAAATTTTAATTTACGTGTGGTAATAAAATTGAGTGTTGGCCACAAGAGTCAAATTAAAAACTGTTTAAATAAATTGTGTTTGATTTTTTAGACTACAGTTATGTCGACATTTATTAATAAAGATATAATTAAAAACAAAAATTCGAAATTTGTCTTGATTTCCCCTTTTCAACGTAGCACGAGCAGCTAATAAATAATTTACTAGACCGAAAATTGTTACAGTTTTCCGTCCGCTTTCAACAATATGGCCGCCAGTTGTTTAGGGTAATGTGGCGTTCGACAAAACTGAGTGAAATTGTTAAAATATTTCTAAGTGACGTAAAGATGTATAAAGTTTTCAGCGTTTTATAGCAGTGTTTCATGCATAGACGGTCTTGAGCATCTTTTTAGTTCGTTTTGAAAAATTTGAATGCATAAAAAATCGTCGTCTAAATTGGACAGTCAACAAACTTTTGTTTATTTCATTGGAGTGAATTTATTTGTTTCTGCAGAGAATACTCGATTATGAACCATTTATACTGGTATTGAAATAGTGGAACAAGGACTGACGTCGACACATTAGGTAAAAATTTGTATTTTTTGATGAATTGGAATTGATGAAACGGAGTGTACTAAAAACAGGGGTCGCCATTGTTTGACAGGGGACGAATAACCAAACCATCTTTATTACTGATAAAATGTACAATACCTACATCATTTGTTGTTATTAGCCAACGTTATCTCGTATTCCTATCTCAGCATTGAACACTTAAATGCGTATGTATGAAATTCACATGGTCTCGTTTCATAAACACCAACGTTTGAACTGATAGTCAACACAAAGTTTTACCGTAAGGTATTGTATTTTTTATTGAAAACCCCTGATGTATTCATAATAAAATAACATTGGTCGTTGCTATAACCAACTGTAACAGGGTCCGTTTATGTGGCTTTAGCTTGAATGAGTCAGTTCATGAGTTGTTTTGACCTACCCTATTACCTATACCTTGTCCTGTGAAATCTGTTGAGCAAATGGCATAAAATTTAATTAAATATTTTCCATTTAGGGTTTACTTAGCTCAAGTAAATGCCTACCATAGCTGAATACAATACACTCGACACTCATGTCCAGCCAAGATATTGGAAAGTGGGTTTTGAAAATATATCAAGTTGGAAGACTTTTGAAACAGACTTGTTTTAGTTCTTTGTATGAAATGTTAGTATTCATGTGAATGTAATAATAACTCTTGTATTATTCTGACTTTCTAATTATGAGAAATTCATCATCATCACCTCTCAACCATAGAGTGATCATCATTGCAATAACAGTCCACTAAAGTACAGACATTGATATTACAAACACAATCTTCATTTTCATAGTTAATGCAACAGTTCCAAGAGACTGCCTGTCTCAAGGAAAACTATTGCTTTAAGATGTAATGGGTAATAACAGCACTTTGTAAACAATAGTTAGTTTTTATTACAATTATTATGTTATTTTAAGATTGCTTTATTTTATAAATATATAGATAAGTTGTCACACAGTAATTACTACACTATACAGCTTCATAAACACATTAGATCTTGATATTCTAGTAAGATCTCCATTATATTGTAAGTTAATTGCTGAGTTGGTCACTGGCTAAAACATGTAAGTGGTGTAATAAAGAATAATCAGTATAGCATAAACTGTATTGCTCAAATTGTGATAAATGTGGTGCTAAGGTTTCATATTTGAAACTAAGGGTTGTTTATATTGCAGGTTATGGCAAACTTGAATTTTCAACAAGCACCTAGAAGCCTAGCAAGCGGCGGTGTGGGCGGTCGCGTGAGTTCGGGCCTGGTGGGCGGCGTGTCGGGCCATGTGACGCCCACGTTTGGTGGCGCATTGTCGCCCGGCCGGAACTCCACCGCCATGCCTGGGGGCGCTCCGCCCTCTATGGCATCGAGATCGACACTATTCGGCCAGCGGGCGTTTGCCGACCGCAGGGTACCAATACCAAACGCGCTATCGCAGCCTAACTCAAATTCCATGGTGAGAAACAAAATTTTCATTTGTATAGTCATAATTTATAAATGTGGGTTGAGGAAAATAAATTAATTACTGCTCACCTACTTCTTACTTCCAGTAAATAGTTGGAAAAGAATCTCTTCAATCTCTGTGAGAGTAGTTAGAATAATTTATAATTAAATTGTTTGTTAAAATTATTTGTGAATAATTTTAAAATAATTAGATTTGTGAAATCCCAAATTATTATTAAAAAACAACAAAATAGTATTTGCATATACATATTTGGGATTTCACATTCTTTTAAAATTCCTCAAAAAAATATATGAAAAAAAACCTTATTCTTACATCAATTTAGGTTTTCAAATAAACCTAGCAAGATTTGTGTCAATATTTGTATTCAAATAGTTGCTTATGAGTTTCAGCTCTTTATTTGTTTTTTCTTTTCGTGTGAACTAAGAAGTAGCATAAATCTGTTTTTTAAGACGTAAAGTAGTGCTTTCTGCAAGTCTTTTTCGGTGGGGTTTGATGATCAACATTCAACTTAGGTTTCAAGTTTGAGTGATATGTGTGTGATTGTTTTCTTCAGTCGAGTATGGGCAACCTGTCTCGGTTCAACACCAGCAGCAACTACCACTCAGTGTTTGGTGAGGGCGGCGACACATCGACGCCTCCGCTGCTGGACCTCAGCGAGTTCCCGTCGCTCACGGCGCGGGGGGCCGGTGACCAGGCCCCCACCGCCGCGCCGCCGCCACCCGGCTCTAAACCTTACGGTTAGTTGCTTTACCCAGACCAAAACCTATTATCAAAAATGTTAAAATTTTTCTTAAAAGGGGATTTGAAAATATGGACATGGACTCTCTCGTGGTTAGTCAGACATAATTATGTGTTATCCCTTTTCTTTGGTTTAAAAGTATGGAAAAGTAACCACTTTTATTGTGCTTCAATTGTTGGAATAGATGAAAGTTTAAAGCCGAATTTGCATTACGAAACTAGTTGCCCAAACTTAGTTATTTATTGATAGTTTCATGTGTATTTACACAGATAGAGTGAGTGAAAGTAGCAACAGGATCAAAGTGCTGATGCTCCTTACATTATTATTCACATCCTTACATCCTTACATCTCATATAGTTGTTTCTATACAACTATACTTGATGTATTGTTTGTCAAAATAATGTCTTTTTACCAAATGCTGTAAGTATTACATTATATTACTAAATGCATATATGGTACTTATCACAAAAAAAACTATTTTTAAATGATTAATTATTTTATTTATGTAAGTAGGTTTGTACAAACACTTTAACACATCAATCATATTTTAAAAACTAGATGATATCGGAGTTTCCTATCTGAATACTCTGAGAAGAAAGGCCGAACCAAACTCAGAGGTGGCAGTCTCTTTTAAAGTCCAGACATAATCTTATCAGATAATGTGAAGACCATGTAGATTCGTAAATCTACATAGTCTTCACATGAAATGGTCTTTTGAGAAAAGAACCACACAGATTGAGTGGACCTGTCCAGTGCACACATTTGTTTACAATGATTTAATGAACATTACGAAAGAAAGGACATTTGGTTAGGCCGCATAAATTACTCAAACTGCAAGACCATAATTAAAACTAAAAAAAATATACAAAATAAAACACTTTGACTTCACATTCACATTTAGTTTTTTTGTCTGTCTGTTTGATTCGTTTAATCTCCGAAACGGCTGGACAGATTTTGACGGGACTGTCACTGGCAGATAGCGGTAAGCTGATGTTATATGGAGGAACTTAGGTTTTTATTTTAAAAAAAGAAAGATAATCAAAAGTATTAATGTCACGAGAAAACTCAGTCACGGGCAGCAGCTGCTAGTCTTTGTAGATATGACTAGTGTAGAAGGTTGAATGAAAGGCGACTAACAAAAGGTAATAACACAAGGCAGATGTGAGTGGACTAGAAGGATTTATACTGACCTTATTGCTGATGTTCTTCAAAATGGTCAGGTGCGTAGTACTCGCAACCGGCGTGCGTGTATGACCAGATGTATGAACGCAAACTAAGCAAAACAAATATGAAAGGAACGTAGCAGATTGCGTTCTGTAGTTTCTGCCCACCTTTGAAAGGCGTATAATTAGATGTTGATAACTTGTGGCAGTGGGTATGGTGAAGCAGCCTACATCGGAGCAGTCGGAGTTCATGATGTCGTCGGAGGACTTCCCGGCGCTTCCCGGCACGTCGAGCGCGGGCGGCGCGGCGCCCCTGCCGCCTCCCGGCCCGCTGCCGCCGCCGCCCGACTTCAGCAATCACACCAACGACAAGCCCCGGAAAGGCATTCAGACCTCACCCGATGGTAAATATCATCAACACATTTCATTATAACAAGCCTGTTTAACTTCTAAATGAGATTTTTTGTCCACTAAAATATAATCTCTTCTTCCAATAAAATATAATCTTTTTCTTTTTGGGATCTGATTTCTAATATAAAAATCAAAATAATGTTGGTTTAAATAACACAGAAATGCAATTTTTGAACGTGTAATGTCCTGCAAATGAACAAAATATTGTGCTGCATTTCTAATTAATAACACAAACTGTGTTTATCCATTATGTGTTTATAATTAATGCATGCCATGTTTTAACGGTCTATACCTGTGGAATTATGATTTAGATAGTTAACTAAACTGAATTTGCACCTGACATGTAATCTTTTTGTCCCTAAAGTTATCAGTCAAGGAGCACATACGGAATTCTACGGTGTGTATACTAAATAAGTGCTGGAAATATATTAAAATGCATGCTTTTTTTGGTAGAGCAGTTTTAATATATAGTCCAGATAATATTCCATTAAAAATATTATTTTTGTTCAGACAGTGTTTTAATAATGTGTAATGTTTTAGGTAAAGTAACGAATATACCAGAGACGATGATACCGAACCAGTTTGGTATTGTGGGACTATTGACGTTTATTCGCGCGGCGGAATCGGATCCCAGTTTAGTGTCGCTGGCGTTAGGGCAGGATCTCACTGCGCTCGGACTGAACCTAAATTCACCAGACAACCTTTATCTCACTTTTGCTGGCCCTTGGGCGGATACGCCGTGCAGGTAACTAAACGATTAATTATACAAAAATATAGTCTAATAGTTACCATCTAATGATTGGCATTGACACTTCCCAGGAACAAAACCAATTTAGATTCTGGAAAACCTTGAGTGGACAAACTGACGAATTTATAATTTGTTTCAGACCACAGGATATGGACTATCATGTGCCTCCCGAATATCTAATCAATGGTTCAATTAGAGAAAAGTTGGCGCCTCTACGACTGAGTCGATATAAGGAAGACCTCTTATTTTATTTGTTCTACTGTTTCGTGGGTGACGTGCTGCAAATAGCAGCAGCAGCTGAACTGTGAGTCAATCTTGTTGTTTTTACATAGTTGTATGTTACAATGTTTCACTTGGCGTTGGCTATCAGCCATAGCCACAAGTTTATTATCATGGATATACGTCGTACAAAACTCCAAAGTAGTAGTGTAACAAAATGTCCATTATAAGTTTGTTTGAAAAAATTTGATAAAAATGGGTTCCTCAAAAACATCAGATAACTCTTATTCATCAAGTTGATAGGTATACAAATAATGAAACAAAACATACACACCTGTCAACGTTCTGACTTCTTGTTCAACAATGCTCTGACGATCGACAGGTGGAGGGATGCCCATCGTCTGGCCTGCCCTATGCTCCTTACCGGTGACGGGTAGCAGCGTCGCCGGCACAAGAGAAGTAGCTCGCCACTCGACAAGCTTCACAAATTGTATAAATATGGGTTTCAAGTTTGAAGGGCATATTCCTTCTAAATTATCGAATAACTAACGATCTAATTCGAAACTAAAGGTGTGGTTAGGCTAAAGCCCAATTTTGGGTATATATTAGGTGATGCAATGCAAAGCAATGTTCAGTCATAACAACTGCATTGACACTAGTAAAATGCTTAAGCATACTGAATTATTTAACATCCGCCAAAGGTTTACTGCTGCCAAATGGTACTTTAGATCTCCACCATAATGTACCCAAGCTAGGAAGCTAAGTAATTTATTTTTACACAGCATATAATTTTAAACGTTTGTTGCAGCTATAATCGAGAATGGCGGTACCACATGGAAGAAAAGGTGTGGATCTCTCAAGCGCCCGGCATGCCTATGGTGGAGAAGACCTCGACGTACGAGCGCGGAACCTATTACTTCTTTGACGCGCACAACTGGCGTAAGGTACTATTGGCGTTTATTTAGATTTATACTATATGCATGTGGCATGAGAATTTTTATTTAAGAAACGCATGAATGCACTTTGCATGTCCAGTAGAAAGCTTTTCAGAAAGGCAAGAAATTCACATGTTTACCTTCTACTAGCTTTTCAAAGTCAAAGCATTCATTTCAAATAGGCATATAAAAGGCACTTTGAATGTCAACATTTACATAAAAAATTGAATTTATTCTAGGCGTCCCTTCCAAAAGGTAGTTTCGTTAACTATTTCAAATCCATTCAGCCGTTTTTGCGTGATTGAGTTAACAAACATCCAAACTTTAATACTTATAATATTACTTGTTTCTGCCTGCGGTTTCGCTCTCGTGGATGTGTGGAAATTATACCACTGGGTTAAATAGTATCCTATCATCGAAATCCATTCAGCCGTTAAAGCGTGAAAAGGCAACAGACATACCGATATTAAATGCAATTATTGTTGTTCTAATAATCTTACGTAAAAATAATAATACCTAAATTCATTTTAATGTAGTCATCATTAATTTAAAATACTCTAGCGGTGCCATTAACATTGATTATTTTGTAACTTCAAATTGTAATAACTTATGTGGTTGAATTGATTTAAATAAAATGAATACTAAAACAAATAATACATCAAGATACGGGTCCAGACTATAATCTCTTAAAAAGAGTACATAAAAATGCAATAATTATGTGAATTTTAAAGTCATCCCCAATTAATACCCCCTTGGGAGATGATTTTACAATAATGCTGAAGCAATTTTTATTTTTAACCAAAAGCATACATTTAAATTGTCATACCAATAACTTAAGAAATGCTAAGATTCCCATATAAACTTTCATGCCCTTTAACACCACTTTTTATTATTATTTAAATTGACAAAAAGTAGCCTCTGTTTTTCCCCAGGATGCCATCTATCTCCTTGCCAAATTTTATTGACATTTGTTCAGTGGGTTAGGGATGAAGTAACATAAACAGTACAGACAGACTTCGATTTACTTTCGAATATAGAATATTAGTGTGGATATAATCGACACAAATATTAGCACAATATACTAAAATAACACCCACATTTTCGTTATTCTGCGCTATTCCTTCATTGGCGTAGCGTAATCGTAAGGCTATACGTTCACTCGCAAAAATATTGCGATATTTTTGCGAGTGAACGTATAGCCTTACGATTACGCTACGCCAATGAAGGAATTCTCTTACTTTTGCCATTTTATACCCGTCTAAACTTTATACGAAAGGTACGATTCTAATAATTTAAAGAGGAATTTACATGAACGTAAACTAAATAGTTTCATATTCAAGGTCGATCCTTGAATATGAAACTATCTAGTTGGATAATGATTAACATGATACGAATGTCAACCGGGTGGCAGAGGGACATCGACACACAGCCTGTTACCATGGATTCAGTACACGAATCTGCACCCCCTTTTTTTGTTTAAGGTCCGTGATATACGACCTTAAACGACTTCTCACGCTCTGGGCGGAGCGAGACTTTTACTGACTAAAACCCACCCGTGTTCCTTCAGTTGCCTTCAGTTGCCTGTGCCAGGGGCCACGGTATCTCTTTCGAATAACCCACGACCCTGGCAGGCATCGGCCCCACTGGACCCCGTCAATAGGGATGATGACTGATATTAAAAATGTTCATAAAAATAATTTAATTTCAAAGTAAGCATAGTAAAAATGGGATAATCGAAATAATCTGTTAAATCGGTGTAAATATGAAAAAGATACAGGCTTTTAAAGTTTTTGGAGGGGATTATTCCCGTCCTTGTCGCACTTTACGGACAATGTACGGCGCTAGAATTAAGTTACATAGTCGTGACGTCACTTCTACGATAGTGCTGCCCTTGTCTAACACAAATCTTAAAACGTTTATAACTTGGCAATTTTTTAAGCTTTTTCACTATTTGTAATTTTGTTTGCACTATTTGGAAACAAACAATTTATTGATATAAAAATAAAAAAAATTGTCATCATCCCTATTAGTGCTGACATCTTTTTGAGGCGCGCGTGGAACACGGACGGACGGCGAGCTACCCATTGCTCGCCGTCCGCAAGCCCTTGCCTACGGTGGCCGGGAATACGAATAACATCATCTTTTGATTCTACCCATAGGAATTTTCTAGTAATTTGATTTATTTATTTGAACAAAAACGGTCATAGTGAATTAACTTTCTTACTTAGACATAACATATAGCCTCGCGGACTTTTTTCGTGGGTATTGATGAGTACTTTAAACATGTAGAACATTATTTTATGTACCATAAATTGTTTTCGCACCGCATGCCAAATAATTATTTTTACAGCAAATTCTTGATACTTTGGGTTACACGCGTGTCGGACCACATGTTTGAACGTAAACGAGGCAAAAGGAGTATGTAAGGATCGTAGCAGGCGGCGTTCTGTGGTTTCTGCCTACCCCCATGGGAACAAGGCGTGAGTTTGTGTGTTGGAATACATTATTGCAATAAAAAAAATACGTCCATGTTATTGTTGAGATTTAGAAGTTTTTTTTAAATTGGTGAAGTTTTTTCTTTTTCTTTTGGCTTCGCACGGTTTGTGCATTCAGCCAATGTCACGTTTAGTTTACTACCGAAGAAAATACACAAAACTAATATTAAATTATTTATAAAAGAGAAAAGAACACTAAAACTACGACTACTGATCCTATTTTACAGATTTTTTCAATTTAAACAATTTTTCTCAAAAAGGATGCGTCCGCCAAGTTCGAAGTTTCCCACGCCTATTTTTGGGTTTATACATTACAAACTAAACACAAAAAAAAAAGCAATATTTTCACTTTTTTGTTGTAGATATTTAGAGCATTGCGAATTTTTAATGTTACGAACCCGTTATTGGGCTGTCTTTTGTAACTTTTGTCATCCAAAAAGTTGGTTCTCATTGAGTAAATTGTTTTTGTAGTGTAAAACATGATTTTGTTTTTTTGTAGGTGGCGAAGGAATTCCACTTGGACTACAGCAAGTTGGAGGGGCGGCCGCAACTGCCACCGCATGTGCTCACGTAGCGTCCCCGCCGCGTCCTCTCTCATACACCTATTGTAGTTTTGTTATATAAAAAGTACAAGTTTAAAAAAAGATAAATACTCTTTTATTTTATGTAACACCCCATTGATCATAGGGCCCTTAGCAACAATGAGTATGCGTACCGGTCATTGTTTAGTAAAAAATACTATGAAACGACATTAGTATTTTTTACTAAACAATGACTGGTTCACATTATTCCGATAGCGTTCTAGTCCAGCGATCGAAATCAACGTTAGAATGCTACTGGAATAATGTGAACCGGCACTAATGTACCATTCCAGTGATTGGATCGGATGATGGGCAGTCTACTTTTTCATTCCAGCACGCCCATTTCAGCGCCATTGATGTAGTGTTCGACAGCCAACCCAGTGCTGGATTAAACATTGCACAGTCAACACGCATGGTTGTTTTTTTTTCTTACTCGAGTAATAACGTAGACAATATATCTAGCATTGGGCTAGATTGACTCCGTGGATTACTGGACTGGAATAAAGCGAACCGGATACAACTTGAGACAAAGCTGTGCAATCAATTTGCATTATCATGCATAATCAGCCTATTGCATTCCCACTGCAGGGACACAGGCCTCTGTGAGAGGGAGTGGGCTGTAATCCACCATGCGGGCCCATTGCGGGTAGGTAGATGTCACATGTCTGGTTTGTTGTTGGGTGGTGTCTGGGTTCGAGCCTACGACCTACAACTTGTAAGTAGAGGCCGTTACCACTGGCATCAATTTATTTGAAACAAATTACAACTTTTCATAAACCATACAATGGCCTATAATACAGAAAAATATTACTTGCACAAACCCATGAGACTTCTAGATTAGGAAGATGGACAATTATAAAAGTGTGGGATTTAGGATGGTATTGTTCTAGAATGCAGATGGTGGTCCTTATTATATATTTTTTTTGCGCGGGTTGGAAAATCCTCGGATGTCCCCCGCCCCGGGGAGGGGGGGGGGGGCGGTCTCTTACCGACTAAGAACTGAACTGAAGAAGAGGGCGTTGTCCGCCCTCCTCCGACGGTGCGTCTGCTGCGGGCCGGTTCGAGAGTCGAGATCTCTCTCTCCCTTTCCGCAGCCTCCTTCTGCGAGATGACCGTCACGCAGAAGGAAACCACCGCGTCCCAGGACTCGACGCTGCCGACCATCGAACTCACTACGGTCGGCAGCGACAGGTCACTGACTACTTCTGAAATGAGGGCACGGCGAGGCTCCTCCCAAGCGGCATACTCTGCCAGCGTGTGCCACGCCGTGTCCTCCCGCCAGTCGACGCAGTGGTGACACCGGGCGTTCGGCTCCCTGTTTATGCGACACAGGTACTTCCCGAAGCAACCATGCCCCGAGAGCACCTGCGTCGCCCGAAACGTCAGGGAGCCGTGCCTTCTCTCGAGCCAGCGGTCGAGCACTGGCCGGATCGCCTCGATGGTGCTGAGGCCGGCAGTAGGGCGTGACAGCCTCACCCGCCATTCCGCCACCAGGACCTCGCGGAGCTGCAACCGACGCTGCTCAATATCTTGCTGCATCGGTCGCTCGCCCCGCTCCCGCTCTGCCTCGCGCAACCGGTACAGTGACGCGAGCACCTTCGCCTCCAGGTCCCAGGGCAGGGATCCGGGCAGCGCACAACCCGCCTCGAAGGAGATCGTGCGATACCCCCGAATGACTCTGACGGCCATCGCCCGCTGCGGCTTGCGCAGGACAGCTATGCTGCCGGTCGTCAGGTCAGACGCCCAGATCGGCGCTCCGTATAGCGCCATGGATCGCACGATCCCCATATAGAGCACCCTACAGGCGGCGCTCGGGCCCCCCCGATTGGGAAGCAGCGTTGCCAGCGCCCCGGCCGCGCACAACAACTTGGGCGCCAGCCGCCGGAAGTGGGGTCCGAAGTCCCACCGGCTGTCGAGCACCAATCCCAGATATTTCATGGTGGGCTCGACAGCGATCCGGACCCCCCCGACCACAATGTGTGATCCGGCCGGCGGCGCCCGCCGGGGGCCATGAATCACAATGGCCTCCGACTTGTTGAGGGCCACCTCCAGGCCGAGGCGCCGTATGTGGCTCACCGTCAGTGAGACCGCCGCCGTCGCGAGCAACGCTGCCTCCCAGCGTGTCGTCCGCGTAACACGTCAGGTCTGCGCCCGGCGGGAGCTCGCCCCTCAGCACCCAGTCGTACCCGATGTTCCACAGAAGCGGTCCCACGACCGATCCCTGTGGAACACCGCACGACACCTGGCGCTGGTTTCCGCCATCGCGTCCCATGTAGGTGACGCGTCGGTGCGGATTTCGCCCGCCCGCACGTCGTCGGGCGGGCATCCAACGACACGGGCGATGACCTCCACAACCTCAGCCGGGGTCGTCGAATCATCCAGGCCGTTGACTCGCAGCTCAGCGGTCTTCATTGGCCTGGAAACCTGGACGTCCTCCAGGTTGAGGACCTCCCTCAGTTTGGTGGCCAGGATGCCCGCCTTTTCCCCGCTAGAGGCACCCGACACCTCAAGCAGCCGCGCCCCCGTAATCGCCGGCCTCATTTTGAAGCCGGACGGTGTGCCAAGGTCGGGAAACGCGACATTGGCTTTCGCCTGCGTCAGGACCGCCTTGTATGTAACGCCCCTTTCGACGGCTCCGGGTTGCAGCGTAATCACTCCAGCCGCGGAGCGTGGGGCTCTGACCTTAGGCGGTTCTTGGGCCTTCTTTGGTGCCGGTGCCGGTGCTCCAGCGGGTGGCGGTGGCGTTGTCTTCTTCCCGCGACGGCGGCCCTTCTTTACGATCGTCGCCCATATCTCTTACGGAGACGAGAGCGAGGCCGCCGGTGGCGCTGTCGCCTGGGAAGTGGGCACGGACGTACCCTCCGCGGGCTTTTGAGTCCCCTTCCCGGACCCACTCGATACAACCGCCGCGGTCATTGGCACCTGCTTTGTGGGCCCCTCCTTCCTCCGCTTGTCCGCAGCGAGCGGTGGGCGGAGATTCACCGCTGGGAGGAGTTTCTCCTCAATGGCCTCCATGCGGGCACCCACCATCTGTCCACACTGCATCAAGCAGATGCGCGCGATCTTCTCAATCTCCGCATCCGCAAGTGCAGGTGTCGATGACGGGACCGGTGACGGCGCCGACGACAGAGCCGCGACGGAAGAGGAGCTGTTGGCAGCGGGTACTGCCCTCTGAGCGGTGAACTGCTGTTTAAGGTCCTCCAACTCGGATCGGAGACGGCTATTCTCCTCCCATAGCTGTCTCCTCCGTACAAATGCGATTAAGGAGGACCTCAACCGCCTCCTTAACCCCCTGCGCCGCCTCCTTTAAAGCACGCGAGAATGTGCTCTTCAGGTTGCCCGATTTGGTGGCCACCTTCAGGACGACATCCACGCCGTCTAAAACCTGGTGATTGAGCGCCACCCCCGTCACGCTTTCCCCGGCTGCCATCCGAGCAGAGCGCCGCTCTCGGGCCTGTCGGGCCAACTCGCTGACCTCGTCAGCCACGACAGTTTTTCGCAGGGCCCTCTTCGCAGCACTTGCCTCCGCTCTGTTGGTTCCCAACAGAGACGTAGTGGAGTCTCCGCTTTTGTCCTCCACCACGGGCTCGGAGTCGGGCTCCAAAGGAACTGGCGTGTCGGGGCGCTTGAGAAAGCGACCCTGAGCGTCGCGCGACATCGAAGTTGTCGTTCTACTTTTCGCGTGACCTCGCCCTTTTCTGCCCGTTGGCCCCGTGGGGGCCGATAGGTTCTCCTCACTCAAAGATAGGCCTGCCATCCAAAATTTGGACGGAGGTCCAACCATCTCTTCTTCGGCCGCCTGGGTCTTGCGCTTTGAGCTTACGCTCGAAACGCTCACCGCACTCATTCTGTCAGATGCATTGTCACAATCTGACACCGCACCCACACCCAACTGCTCGACCAACACGATCGGCAATTTGTCCACTTGTTGGTCTATTTGTTCGTCTCCTGAGGGACAGGAGCCTCCTCGGCTCTTGTTGCCATCGGCAAGTGGAAGACAGTTGTTGCCACCCCCCAGAATACGAGGGGCATGACGCATCCGAAACCGGATGCGTGGCGGATTCTCCGACTGCTAAGCAGTCGGTACCGCCCTGGGGTAAGGTATTATCAACCGACTTATTTTCCATTATTGGTTTTTTTCCTTTGAAGGGTGCGATCCAGGGGGATCAAAGGAACCGCACCCCAGCGCTAGGGACCGGATGCCCTCCGGCCATACACCCCCTCGGCACGCTCGGCCTTGGGGTTATTTTTTTAAGAGGTTTTCTTCCTCTCCTCCCACAAGACCACGCCCACACAACTCACCCTCTGAAAGCAGAGGGGGGGGGGGGGTACGACCTACTCCAACGACGGACTAGCCGTCCCTTCCCTAGCCCGGTTCCCTTCCACGACCATCGAAGGTGATCTGGGAATGGAAGTGCCTTTCCCCGTTTGTTAAGATTTGCCGCCAGCGCCAATTGTCCACCAGAACCGGTGGGTGATTGGAGCTGACGTTGACCAGGATGCGCCACGAGGAGGCTCTTCAACTGCACCCCTCGGTCGCGGGCCTTGACCCAAGCTTGGTAGGCAGACTCTTTGCGGGCCTCAGCTTGGGCGCATTTTGCATTATACCAAGGTAAATAACTCCAGAATGATTTGTTATTTATGACGCTATTATAACCGGAACGCACGCAACTTCTGAACAACCTCTGACAATACATTAGTTAATTCATGTCTTTAAATAGATGATGACTAGAGTTTTCTGTAAACATTAATTAAGCCATGGTCACCCTATCGAAACATTCAAATTACTTTTTTTTTCCTATCATAAACCTTCAATACTACGTGAAGGTTTATGATAGGAAAAAAGTATTTTGCATAATATTGGTAGTTCTACGTATGTGTTGTTTATAAAAATATCTCTCTAATAATTACTTTCTTCGATAGATAATCACGACTTAATTCTACGCGATACCGTACACAGCTCCTGAAGTATAAACCTAGGATTGTTTTGTGCATTTTACTAATTTTGACAAATTCAAATCTAAGTTTTATAAAAAACTCAAGACCTCTGCGATGCTTTTGTAGCGAGATGTCGGCGATAACGTGTTTTTCACCGTTTCAATGGTGCGGCCGTGGGATCTTACAGCTCCTAAAATATAAACCTAGTTTTTTTTTTCTATATTTTTACAAATTCAATCTGTTTTTTACCTAAATTTCAGGTCTCTGAAATGCTTAGTTTTAAAGATCTCTGTGGCCACGCGGTTCTCCGCGCCGCAATAGTGCGGCCACGTTCAAACCCTTATAATTTTCAATCATCACTTTGACAAATCAAAGGTTTTGGGAATCAACTTTTACAAAATCTTGAGTTTTTTTTTTATATCGCCGTGGCCGCGTCATCGAAACGCGTTTTACTTAGTGTAAGCAAAAATAACAATGGAGGGCAACTATTGATCTCGATTACACAAATAGTTATGGGCATGTAAGTAATGAATAAAACATTTCTAGAGCCATATATCATATTATATTGTAAAATCTCGTATGGGGTAAACTTGCTGTTAGTAAAATATTGTAATTGTGTGATAAAACATTATTTTAACAGCACGGAGTTTTACAATGATTGCATTAACAAGTGTATTACTGACAGCACAACAAAACATTTTATTCTTTTAGATATCCAACACAACAGGTATTATGCATTCCCAGTAGAACTCACTAATAATTTGAAGATACAAAATTATTACTATATAACATAAACTTAATCTAACTTATGTCCTTATGTCATAATGGAAAATGCCAAAATTCTGGTTCTCTAGCATTTCATGGATCTTCAGGAGACAAATGCCAATACTAGCAAGCTTTGATTGTGTCTCAGTCAAGATCATCAGTGCTTGCTGAGGGGCTGGGGGCATCACCAGCAGGCTGTGAGGAGCCCGCAGCATTTTCCTTCATGGTAGGTTCATCATCACTGTTCTTGCCAGGAACCCATAATCCTGCGTCCACACATCTCTTCATGAAGTAGATGGCTTCTTGTTCAGGCATTTTAGCAATTGTTGCTTGGAGTAATGGCACATCTTGGGCATCAAAGCATTTCTTCAATTCCTGTTATGATGACAATGCAAAAACTGTTAGTCAAAGTAATCAACTTATTTGTAAATAATAGTGGAACATCATGTACGTCATACTAAACCCATGAAACAAGTTTAATCTACAGTACTTTCAATCATGTAAACCCTAGCTACTCACATCAGGTAGCTCCTCATACACCTCAACAGGGTCCAGTCCACCGGGTCCCAGCCTGGCCTTCCGTTCCTCTTCCTCTTGCTCTCTGATAGCCTCATTAATTTTCTCTGCAGCTCGCTTCTTGATCCTTGCCTTAAACTGCTCCAATTCATCATCAAATGAGTCTTTGTATGTCTTCTCTGCAATTTGAATCCTGGAAAACAGAAATATTTATAATGTAGGATCTTCAAGTGTTTATTAAACAGCAATGAAATTCATTAAGTGATTTACTTAGAGAAGAAAGAGCTGACACAAGCCCTAGGGTCCACATCCAGTTGTTTTGACAGCTCCAATATGTACTGCATGCAGATAGTTTGGTGAGCTACATGAGCCATCAAATCATGTTTCTGAAAATAACCAAAAATAGACAAAAATAAATATAGTGCATATCATGAAACTCTACAAATGCATCATATTACACAATAATAATAATAAATAACACAAATTACAAGTAGATTGACAGCATTACAGTGAACAAATGCAGCACACTACTGACCTCTTCCATTTCCAAGTTGATGCACCAGATGACAAGGTAGTTGGCTGTTTCGTCACACACCAGTTGACTGTGCTCCTGTAAAAACGATCGTGAGTCCTCATAACGCCGCAGCATACCAAACTGCTTCAGAATCTTTTCATTTTCTTTGATGAACTTCTTCATCTTGGCTTCTTTCTCCTCCTCAGTCAAGTTCTCATCCTTGGCTCTGATAGGCTTGGTGTTGATGACGGTTTTGGTGAAGCCCGGCTCACTGATCGTGTCCACGTTCCACGGGGTTTGTCGTTCTTTCTTCTTAAGATCATCTTCCTTTTGTTTTAATTGTTTCTCTTCTTTTTCTAGATCACTCAATGCTTTCTTTAAAGATTCAAGCTCGGGACTATCGGGGCTCGCTTCACTAATTTTTTTCCTAGTTTCGTTTATCAATCTAAAGTTTTCGGTCTTTTTTTGGACGTGGTCATCTCTCTCTTTACGCCGCTCCTCCATGCGCTCAACACGCGCTTGGTGCCGCCAGCGAAATAGCGAAGGAGTGTCGATATTAGGGTGGGTCTCGTCTTCATCATCGGATATCTAGAATGGGTTGTCAATCCAGGTTAACGTAGGGGTTTATACAACGGTGAAGCTAATTTTGAATGGTATGCATTATGTACTTACTTCTATGTCCTTCCACTTGCTGTAGTCGACCATTTTGAGTTAATATCAAGGATTCCAATTACGATTTGATGTTTTAACTTTCTATTGTCTTTGCAGGAATACGAATAACTTCGAGAAACAGTAAAAAATCCGGAAAATTCTCAATACATAACGCTCGCAACAGATTAAAAACAGAAACGTCACGTCATACATGTCATAGACAAAATGGTTTTCTTCGTTTTCATAGAGAGTAGAGTTCAGTTCCAGTTAGATGGAAGGATCATAAAAACTCAAAGCCAAAGTTTTATTTGTAAAACATAAGTGGGTGTAAAAACAGATGTTGTAAATAAAATATGTAATGGTACACTATGTTTTGCCGTTGACGGCGTACAAAATACAAATATAAATGATGAAGTAGTATCTAAAATTACAATGATCTTGATGATGTTTCTTTCCACGCGATATTACATAAATCTAGACCACAAGGTTTAAAATATCCTACCATCCTGGTAGGATAGTATTATAATGATGCAGATGATGCTCTGTGTAGGAAATATTTAAAAAGGCTTCACAAAGATACTGCTCGTCGCGCGACAGGCGGTGTCTTTGTGTCGCGCTGTCGCGCCGCGCCAGTGTTTGAGCCTCAAATTGGCCTACTCCGAACACATCTCACACATCTTTATGTTTTATCTGGTTTTTGTAAGGGGTTTTCAGCAACACAGAGTACAAATGAATTTCTGTGACCCAAACACGGTCGTATATCGTAAAAAAACTAACTTGGAATATGGGGTTCAGTTTTGGGGGAAAACAAGAAAATTTTAAACGGTAACGTGTGCCATATCAAATGAAAGAACTTGTTGTGAGGGTCTGAAACATATTTTTGTATTATTTTAAAATAAACAGTCTTGAAATAATTAAGAAATTATATGATGATTGACCAAAAACAGAAATTAGTGCATTACTTACAGATTACATTAAAACCTATACGATATCTGTAGTCATAAAAAACATGGTAAATCTTTCAATGTTGTGCGTACTAGTCGTAGTTGGAATGAATGAGAGAACACGTTTTTCATCCTCTCCATACGACTCAACTCGAAGTTAACCGGTTTTTTCAGGAATGATCTATAAAGTCGAGGTTATCAGGAGTGCAGTCAGTTTCAGACTACGATGCAGTAAGCATGCATGGAGTGTAAGGCCTAGTAAAGTTTTTTTATTAAAGAAATTTGGGCAAGTAAAACATGATTACGTAAAACCAAAAACGAAAATGTAGGTACTTACAATTTAATAAAACCGAAGACAAGAAGATATTAAGTAGTTTCTACTACGTCATAAAAGCTGTATTAAAATTATGGATTGATTCAGAGCAATAGGTAATGAAGCAACTCTATGTAACTGTTCAGACTTTTAATAAACCAAAACGAAGCTTTTTTTCCGAGAAGTTAAGAGGGAAGCGCAAAAGTAGCCTGAAAGACTTTTTTATGAACCAGTCAATGGGATTATATTAACAAAGGGTTGTATTCATTAATTTAGTGATTATAGTTCTTTAAACATACTTGTTACGATCGCGAATCAGATTTAAGTCATCATACAACCTGACACTGGCCTGCGACTTGCAAAAACGTAAGAAAATTTAAATCCTGCTGGCTACCCTGGCTTAACTTTAACTTTTTACGAGGGGAAAGCCTTATAATAAAAAGTTAGGTTAATTCTAACTATTTAATTTTAATGCTTCCTCTTCTTTTTCGCAAGCGTGGTAAGAATTGTTGTCATGAACGTAGTAGTGGTGGTCATGGCTTCGGTTGTTGCACTGGTGATGTTGAAAGGCGCTTCCTCCTCTTGGCTCTGGGAGTCGTCGGGAATACTAATTTGGAATTGTAGCAGTACTACTAGGTATGTCACCATGGTTGCCAACAACTGTAACAGAAAGATTTATTTCGAAACTTGTCTGATGAGACCTACACAGAAAAAAATTATCATGTTACCTATCGCCGAAAGTTTGAAAGAAGTTCAGCCGAGTTAATTTGAACACACTGCACCAACCATAACCCGGTCTATTTATGAGGCTTCCCCGTTTCCCAGTTTTATAAATATATTAGTTTCTATATATTTTTCACACGTGTCTAATCAGCATCTTCAATATCGAAAATATAAAAAAAAACAACAGCGTTACGTACTGATTTGAAAAGAGTCCTATTGACATTAAAGAATCCTCCGAGGCTAATTTGTGACGGGTTCATCTCGGTGGCTCGCAGGAACATGTTCACTTCAGTTTGAGCGTCCGTGTTCATCCAGGACAGTTCCACCATCAGCAGCTTCTTTTGAAAATTTGTTCGCACCTGTGCGGAGACAAAATGTAGAAAAACTTGTGTACTAAACGTTAAAAAAACAAGAATGTTTAACATGCCGCGTATAAGCAACGTTAAAACCGCGTTAACCAACGCTATATGCGACGGCATCCTTAATTTCGTAGTTATATGGTAGGCAATATAGGTAGATAACTATGCAGTTACTTACATTTTGAGAAGCGTAATGAGCTTCATCGCAAATAAAGAACAGCAGAAAGATACTGCATAACGCTGTCAATGCAAGACCAATGTCCTTGATGCCGAATCCCTCGGAGATCTGACTGAGCAGCCCGTAAATAGAGAGGGTGATGATCAGGAAGAGGTATAGGTTGACGAAGGTAAACGTGTAGCAGTTGGCATTGCCCGTGTCTCGAGAGAGCTTGCTCAAACGTAACCAAAGGGCACGGTACTCAGCGACTTTGCCTGCCGGGCCGATGTGGCGGAGAGCCTGAAGGAAATTGAACATTAGACAGATGGTCACATAGTCACAAACAGGGCAAAAAGTCCTGGAATTTGTGAATTTATTACTATTGTACCCAAGGACCGATGTCAACATCCTAAAGATTTGAAGCACCAATTAACCCAGAGAGACAGTCAAATAGGTAATCTGACCATTTTATTTTCTCCAATTTTTACTTCGCGTTAGTTCGAGATCGCATTGGTCTGTATCGTGGTACTAAAATTAGAGAAATAGTCGCTTATTTGAGCGAATTAATTTCTTAACTTACGTTTTGAAAATCCTCAGCCAAGATATTAGCACAAATGCTCAGCGTCTCGCAGAGCAGATACCAGTAGCCGCCGAGCATGTAGGTTAGTGTCTCCAGGAACACATAGGGCACCAGCTGCAAGGGCTTGAAGTGGACCATGGTGATGTGCGTCACGATGACCGTCGTAAACGATAGGATCGGTATGATGATAGCTATGGCTAAAGCTTTCTTGTATAGATTCACTGGAAGCGTACGACCTGATAGCTTCTTGTAGACCATCTGGATTGGTGTAAATGATTAGATATGTTAGCAAACACTAGAATGCGCCAAATTTTCTAGTTAGGTACATAGTAACATGTACCTATCTAGAAAATAAACCACTTATGTCATTACAAAGCAAGGAAGACTAATATTATAAAAAAAAACTTACCTCAAACTCTACCCATCCGTTGAGAACATTCGCAATTTTTCTAGTTTCGTACCATAAGATTGGGACTGCGATCATCGGGAATAAATACACCGTAAATAGATATTCAATAACAGCTTCCTCGAATTTGCCTTCTGCTGTTCGTAAGATCTGGACTTTGTGCAGCGACAGATACAGCACGTAGCTGACCAGAGAACAGAACACGAGCATGGAGTACAGCATCGAAGATGACGCTATCTGGTACTGATTGAGGCACGATGTCGGTCTCGTTATCGGCAGAACTCCCATTATTCTCAGTATGGTAAACACTGGCTTGATGTTCTCATAGATTATATCATTAGAGATTATTGGTTCTACGAAGTTCATTCTCTTTGGAGCTACGGCATTTGAAGAAATCGGTTTCAACGGCGACCGAGCAGGTGAAACATCCAAAAAAATTATCTTGTTTTTCGGCCTTTCATTCATCTGAACAGGAAACCCATTCGGTATGGGTACAGTCACAGGAAATAAACTGTTACTGGTGTAGTGCGACATCTTTGTGGCGTATCTTTTCAGTATAAGACCGTCGTCTGAATGTTGTTGTTCTAAACTGGCTGAATATTTTTTTTTCTTGCAGGAGGAAGCCTAACGAGGCTAAGGCGGGGACACATCATCATATTTCAAAACCGACAAGTTGATTGTGGTAGCGTGGGCACTGCGGCGACCTTGCATTAAATTTTCAGTGGTTGCGTCACCTTGAGCGAGACCTTCATAAGGTTACACTCCGTTTGGCCACGTCATCTATTACCTCATGCAGGTACGAGTGTATATAATATGCATAATGCATAATCAGAGTATTATTTTCCCACTGCTGGGACACAGGCCTCCTCTCTGTCGCCCAGGTGTCACCATTGTGTGGATTGCCCGGATGACACGGTGGAGCATACGGTGGAGGTCTGCCCAGCTTGGGCGGAGCACCGCAGTGTCCTCGCGGAGGCGATCGGCGGCGGCAATCTCTCGCGTCCGGCCCTGGTTCAGGCCATGGTACGGAGCGAGAGGGAATGGAAAGCCGTCACCTCCTTCTGCGAAGCATTGCTCGCGAAGGAGGAGGCGGAGCGCGTGAGGGAGAGAGCCTTGCGCCCTCACGCCCCTAGTCGCCGCAGGAGACGCCCTGGGCGTCGGGAGTCGCCTGCAGGTTCCCGGCCACCGTAGGCGCGGGCTTGCAGACGGCGAGCAATGGGTAGCTCGCCGTCCGGTAGGGACCAGGCCTGGGTCGACGGCGCGTCGTGTTCCACAAACGCCTCAAAGAGATGTCAGCACAAAATGACGGGGTCCGACAGGGCCGACACCTCAGGGTCGCGGGTAGTTCGAAAGAGTAACCGTGGCCCTGGCACAGGCAACTGAAGGAACACGGGTGGGTCAGTAAAAGTCTGACACGCCCTCCCGCTCCACCCAGAGCGGGAGAAGTCATTTTATGATGTCCCACCAAAAAAAAAAACGGCCTCCTCTCTGTGAGAGGGAGTGCGCCGTAATCCACCACGCGGGCCCAGTGCGGGTCGGTAGATGTCACAGGTCTTCGAATGTTTGGTTCTAAGACATGCCGGTTTCAACACGATGTTTTCCTTCACCGGTTTGATAGCAGTGGTGATGAAATAATTTACACAAAGTAAAGCGCCTGTCTGGGTTCGAACCAACGATCTACAACTCGTAAGTCACTGCCGTTACCACTGGGCCACCACAGCTCACATTGTAGATAGTAATAAATAATTTTATAACACATTGGCTCGTAAAGGGTCTCTTATTTCACCAATTTCAATATCGTAATGTATCTCATTACGTATTTGTGCGTTATTGTAATGTAAAACGCACGGTTTATCAAGATGCTCCGTCTGGAACGAACGGTACTTTTTTAAATCTTAGCAAAGAGTTTTGATTTCAGAAAAGTGGTCAACATTTTATGAATAAAATTAACTTCGGGAGATAAAATAATTTATGATAAACAAACATTTAATTCTTTAAGTTAATTAATTTTGACAATAAATTACAAACATTTATCAGTAACAAAAACACAAAAATATTCATTTACTTCATTAGTAACTACTGGCTGTTTTTGTGCCTTTGCCTTAAAAAAAGCGCTGATGTGCGCGCATCGCTAATTTGTGAACAAGTAAAATTATTCCGCGGGCTTTTTCTTTTCGCTGTATTGTTTTTATTTGAAAATGTCGTCAAGTAATGATGAATGTATTCATTCGACACCGCCAGAAGTCTCTGAGGCAGCGAAAAAGGCTACTCTAAGCCTCTTGCCCGAAAAATCGATCGATATGCACTTACAAGCGTATCAAAATTTCATCCTATGGAAAACAAGCAAAGTAGCAAATTCATTTTCAGAAAGTTTATTTTTAGCCTATAAGTAAACTTTCTCAAAAATATAAGTCAAGCTCATTGTGGTGCTACTATTCCTTGCTAAAAAGCACTGTGAAAACAAAACATCGTATTGATATCAAGTCATACTCCAACTTGCTGGCATTTCTAAAAATACGCTCAAGTGGCCATGTGAGTAAAAAGTCGAGTCTTTTTGGCTGACAATGTCAAGAAGTTCCTAAAAGAAGCTCCGGATTGCCGATATTTGGCAACAAAGTTCCGTACCTCGAAAGGAAAAAATAGAACCCTTATTTTGTTGTCCGTCCGTCTGTCTGTCTGTCTGTCAAGACCCTTTTTCTCAGGAACGCGTGGAAGTATCAAGCTGGAATTTATATCAAATACTCAGGTCTACTGTCCCTTGGAGCTGTGAAAAAATCAAATCTTCTAAGCCAACACAATCAAAAGATACAGCCGTTTATGCCGCAAATTTTCGACGATCGCAAGGGAATCAAAACCTCCTGTGAGTGAACTTAGAATCTTGAAATTTGGTACGAAATAACATCTTATACGCACAGATAAAGGAAAAATTGCGAAATCTGTAAATTTTTAGTTACATCATCTAATAAAAATATTTTTAATAATTTTAAACTTACTACCCCTGTCTTCATGAACGCGTGTGAACTATCACTTATGTACAGTGGCGACCAAAAGTCCATAGGCATTCTCACAAAGCAATAGCTTGACGTTAAGTTTGACTTACGACCTTCTATTTCCAAGAGACACGCATAATCATTGTCGTCAACAAGTGATTGTGGTTCATAATTTCAACTTATTTGCATGAGTCAAGATGGCCTAGCGGTTAAGCGCGTGCAGATAGATCCGCGAACGTGAGTTCAAATGCACGCATGAATCTTTAGGCTTTTTGTAAGTTTTTGCTCGATTGAAAGTATTGCGACAAATATAATATTCTTTAACTTGGTCGCTTTGTCCACATATCGTAAAGTAAAAAAGGTAAATCTTAGAAAACTGAACAAGGAATTTAGATTTTTGTGAGGTAGACTTGAGTTTTACGAATGTTTAACTTGATCGGAATGAACGTTGTCGATTGATTGTAGTTGTTGGTTACGTGTGGTTTAATAGATAACAGTATTGTATTTATTCTCAAAATGCAGGCAAATATTAATATTGAGACGAGGGCGACTATTATTGCGCTGCATAAAAGTGGTCTTAATAGAACACAAATATCTGATAAAACCGGACTGAATGTGAGTATTATATTTATGAACTGCCACTTAAACTTTTATTTGAAATGTATACCTAAGATTATTTGGTGACGTAAAGATTAATTATATTTATTCTTTTTTTAATCTATCACGAGGCCTGAAAGATAAATAATTAGTGATTTTTATTGGATAAATAAATGCGGTGTTTTAATACTATATTGTTATACTAAATAAAGATTATTATAGTATATAAAAATGGAGTCACTTTTAGTATTTTGTTATAGCTGCTTAATATATTATTTTTTTGTTTTAGAGGAATACGTAAAAGACCTAGAAACAGCAATAGTCAAGGATCCGAAGCGATTTTGGACTTATGTCAAGGACAAGCGAGGTGGCACCAGTTCTTATCCCTTAACAATGACTGACGGCATGCCATTGTCTTCGGATGGCATCAATATCTCAGAAATGTTCGCTGCTCACTTCTCTTCCATGTACAGTCAACAAGATATAACTGATAATTTTTCTTCCTCAGAATACATGCAGGACATGCTGGCTTATAGTTTACCTTTGACAGCCCCACGATTGAAAGTGATGCCTTGCTCAATAAATTGAAATCACTGGATCGTCGAAAAGGCGCTGGGCCCGACGGAATCCCTCCTTATTTTGTCTCCATGTGTGCTTCGTCTCTGGTAGCTCCCTTATTACAAATATTTAATCAATCACTTGCGTCCGGCATATTTCCAAGTATTTGGAAGGTAGCAAAACTGGTACCAATTTATAAATGCAGTGATCGTAATTATATAAGTAGTTACAGGCCAAGTTTTTGAATCCATGATTTGTCCCTACCTACAGGCTCACTTGAAACTTTACCTTAGTAATTCCCAGCATGGCTTTGTGAGTTCCAGATCTACATGCACAAACCTAGTGACTTTCATGGAGACCCTAACAAGTGCCATTGACTCTGGGAAACAAGTGGACGTGATATATACTGATTTTAGCAGGGCCTTTGATCGCGTTCCCCACAATATACTTCTGCAAAAATTAGCTGCTTACGGCATCACTGGTTCCCTTCTTAATTGGTTTAAATCCTATCTCGATGGTCGTTCCTTTTTTGTTGCCCTCAATGGCTACCAGTCGAGCTCGTACAGGGTTACATCTGGCGTCCCACAGGGATCACATGTTGGCCCAGTTTTGTTAAACTTGTTTAGTAACGATCTCTCCCATGAGTTGAGATTTTCTGAGTGTTACATGTATGCTGACGATTTAAAATTTTGCAGAATTATTGAAACAGACCTTGATGTTCAGTTGCTACAGGGAGATATTGACATGTTAGTAAAGTGGTGCGATGATAATGATATGAGCTTAAATATCAGTCCTACCACGTGAAATTTACCAGGAAAACTAAATTAACACGATCTGCATATTACATTAGTGGCAACTTAATTCAGGAAGTGGAGCAGATAAGAGACTTGGGGGTCTTGTTCGATAGGCAGTTGACATTTGTACCCACATCGAAAATGTAGTTAAAAAAGCCTCTAGAATGCTTGGGTTTGTCATAAGAAATGTTACCTGTTTCCGCCGCCATAAGACAAAAATTCTGCCATATAATTGTTTGGTCCGTAGCTCATTGGAATATTGCAGCACTGTATGGAGACCTCACTATGCCACCCACACACTAATATTGGAGAGGGTTCAAAAACGATTCCTGTGGCATTTAGCATACTCTTCCGGGATAGCTAAAAGGAAGCGTTCTTATAAGGATAGACTATTGCATTTCAAGATGATATCCCTGCAGAAGAGAAGAGATTTACTAGATTCGTTATTTTTATATAAAATTTTGAGATGTAAAATTGACTGTTCCCAATTGTTGAGCCGGATCAAAATCCGTGTACCCACGAAAAGCCCACGAGCTCCTATAACCCCCTTATGTCCTCCCCTGCGCAGAACTGTCCTTGTTGCTAATTCTCCAATACCCCGCCTAAGTAAATTACTAAATAGCTGCAGTGACCTTGTTGATGTGCACTCTGACTCACTTGTTAGGTTCCGAATTAATTATGTACAAACATTTGTAAAATCATTGTAGTGTAAATTTCGAATTTAATTTTGGTATGGTTTTTTATTTTAATGCTGTGTTGATTTTGATGTTAATATTAATGTTAATAATGATTTTAATTTTAATTTTGATTGTGATTTTACCTTTGATTTGAATTGTATTTCATTTTGATTTATATATTTGGCTGCATTTTGATTTTGATTTAATCTTAATTTTTATTTGATTTTAGTTAGTGATTTTAATTAGGATTTCTATTTTGATATTGGTTTTAAATTTTGGAATTTGGTTGAAAACATAATTATGTTCAGTGAGTATAAGAACTCATCTAATTTTAAGTAGGTACCTAGGCGCCCAATTTCAATCAAAAATAAGTAATGCATGTTGTGCTTACCTGTAAGAAATTGGTACACTAGTATATAAGTCTATTGGATGTATCTCATTTTGGCTCACCAACAATTGAATACACCGAAAAGGTGTATTCAATTGTTGGTGAGCCAAATAAATAAAATAAAAATAAATAAAAATACTGTAATTCTCTGGATTAAAAGACATGAGGAAGAGCCTTGCTAGTAGACAGCGAAGTGGAAGGCCATCACTTATTAGCGAGGCGAAGCGACGACATATGGTGGGCGAGTATGAAACAAATGGTTTCACACCAACTGGACACTTTGCGGAATTATTCGACGCCTCATTGCAAACTGTTCGCCGTGCCCTCCATGCTGAAGGCTTGCATCACAGAAAACCAGCTCAGAAGGCATTGAAAATAATGGGGGTTATACAAAATACCTAGATGTTTTGTTTTAATTATTAGACGGTGTAACTAAATTATTAGCCAAATTAACATACCCGTAATTATCTAATGATCATAAATTGAGGTTTAGTTTCAAACTTCTTTTCGTCAAGCAAATGAACACTTAGGCTATAACCCCAATATTATAATTCATTGTGACGTTACATAAAAAGCATAAAGTCTTAATCATTATATTAGTTTTCAATAAACTCTGCTGAATACCTATAATAAGTGGGTATCAACAATTATATTTGTGTTATTAGAATAATCTTTCCTTGTTATGTTATTATTATGAATTGAATAATTGGGTATGCAAAAAAAAAACTTATGAACGGTTACAAGAAAACATATTTTATCTAGGTAGGAATGTGACGTCACAATTGTCATAAAAGTTTGTTAATTTTATAAATATATAAATCGAATAAATATTTATTTTATCATATGCAGCACGGTTTTTTTTTTAATTCCACTTTCCAACACCGAAGAGATAAATAAAAAATCACATAAATAGTTAAATAATAATACACTATGTAATATTTAACTTCTTATAAAAAATAAATAATAAACATGAAACAAGCATAAATAAACATAAATACCCAACAAATTGTTTCATAAAATTCAAAATAAAATATAATTGATGGTTTCAAAGAAACATAAACAGCCACACATTGATACGAACTCAGATCTCATTGAACGTGAATTAATTATTAGGCCAAACGGCTAACAGCACATGTTAAAATTACGCGAATTTTCGCAATGCCATAAACTGGCCAGATCACGCGCATGATGCGTGTCCAACAAAAGCGACGCAATTTTTTTTTTTGTGCAGTGCGATACGAGTACATGACGATACATCAGTGAGTGCCGTGCAAAACTGCGATCTTTGTGGTGTGTGGCGTTAGACACATACAGTCGTACCGCGAGTTCACAGCAATATGACTCTTAACGTGCCCATGCACTTTTGACTGCTTACTGTACCTACAGGTTTGTACGGAACCCTCGGTGCGCGAGTGCAACTCGCACTAGGCCGGTAAAAAAAAAAGTTGCGGTAGGTTATTGTTTTGTTTTTGATTACTTTCTCTTTTATTTAAGTAATAAAATTGTAATCCTAGTATTTACTATATATAACTTCCTACTTTAAATAACGCGGTGTGTTTTTGGTTTTTGTGCTCACACCATACTAACTGATATGAGTCTATACGCTAGGATTTGTAATTGGCTTTCTGGTGATTACGGTCTACTTTTTTGTCTGTTTTTAGCTGTTAGTCCTCCATGTACTATAAATAAATATGTATAAAAATATATTTATTTGACATAAAAAGTGCACAAACACAGGGTGACACTTAACTTACACGTATGTATAGTGCTTGGCGGCACGTGGACACGAGCACGTTAGTTTCACTTCAAACAGTTGAACTTGACCATTACATTCGACCTTGTATGTACGGGTTTCATGCACGGAGTATATTGTTTCATGGCAATACCGTACTAACCGGGATACTGGTATTTCGTCGTTTTTTTTCTTTAGAATTGATGTGAAAACATAGCTTTCTTTCCCTTACGTCATGTGTCTTAATTTTTTTTTTTATCGATTTAGGACCACTTTTATTCTACTAGTGGTAAAAAAAGTCGGCAGTTGTCATGGGACTTCAGATTGGAACGAATTAAGATCGTTTCGCTGCATAACAACAGCCATAATATAGTATGATATCAAGTGTCAAAAGTTTTAGGTGGGTTTGGTTTTTTAAGAATGTTATTGAAGTTAAATATATAAAACCAACAAAGGTGCATGGGCCCTCCATGCATTTTTCTAACGAAAAAGGCTCCGTTAAAGAACTTCGTTCCAAAAAAGTATAATTTCCCTTTTAAAGTATTAATCAACAAGTATTTATTCTCGCGAAATGATGTTACGTTAAGTTGCGTTATTTATTCTGAGATCACAGTTTATTAAAGTATCAGAAAACTGCCTACACTACTAGTAGGTACAAACAAAGCGAGTTTGTGCTGGATAAATTTGAAATTTCAAAGTTAATAAGTTAACTCTTTTCCCTACTTTTATAGGTATACAAGTATATATTATTTTAAGACTGTTTTAATAAGCAAATATTTTATAAGCTAACAATCTTGTTAGCTTATTGTTATTATATTTAGTATTCTATTGTTTATTGTATTGTATTGATGCAATTTTATTAAGTTTAATTTTTTTTAAATAGCATGAATCCTTTTTTATGTTTCTTATTTTAATTATTAAGTACGTATATTTAGAGCATGCACTTGATAATGGGTAAGTTGCGGTTAACTGTAATTGAGTGTGCATAAACGGAGGATAACGTATCTTTTTCTAAAAGTTTTATTATTGTAATAGATAATTATTGTAATGTACTTATATGTCGCGTTGGTAATCCTCAAATAAAAAATAAAATATTACAATAAATGAACGAAACGAGGCAAAAGGAGTATGTATGGATCGTGGCAGGTAGGTTCTGTAGTTTCTGCCTATCCTGTGTATCCCATGTATGTATGCATTATCTTAAATAAAAGATAATTATCTAGATCACCTAGTGATTAAACATTGATGAAAAACTGTGAAACAACATTAATTAAATAATTAAAAGCGATAAGTAATACTTAGCGCTAAAAGCCATCGAAGTCTGAAGGAAAATAAAATGGAAAATGCTAGCTTGTTTTACATAAAGGTCGATTATGTGTTTTTGGTTTTTAACCAACCCGCACTGGGCCTGCGTGGTGGATTACGGCCCACACCGTCTCACAGAGAGGAGGCCTGTGTCCCAACAGTGGGAACATAATAGGCTGATTATGATGAGGTGTTTTTAATCACAGCTCAAAATGCTGAGACATCGGTTTTATGAATTTCAATCTCGGTATAAAAATCAGTAAAAAATTACCGGTTTCCCGGTTTTTCGGTAGGTAATACTGAATACCGGTACATCCATGCTCTACTTGTAACTTAATCTTATGGGTTTCGTAGGTACATTTTGAATAGCAGTGTAAAAATCCGCGATGAAATTGTGCAATTAGATAGACATATTTTGAGAAGCACCGACTCGTGCTCTTTTGACGTTTTCAGCTTTTATCATGCATACTTATAAATTGTACATAAATAAAGTTAAAACAAAATGAATTTTAACAAGCTGGATAAACCAGTGGTAAAATCTTGTAAGAATTTAGTAGAACTGAAAATAAAAAAGAGTAACAGTAATAAAGAGTAAACTGCCAGTAATAAAATACACGAAGAATTTATACCGACGTTGCAGCAATTTCCTTAAGATGTTAATTACATTATTAATCAACCTTGGAAAATGAAGGGAGATTTTCCCATCAGTGTATCCGGGCCAATTTACCTAAGCCTCGATTAACCCGGCCGCGATGCAGCTAAATTTGATTGTGAGCGGCTTAAGAACGCCCTGAGGCCAACCTTTCTTCATGATTGCTCTCTAAGGAGCGAACCTATATCTCGTGGATGCTCTACAAACAGACCTCTACGTTTATTGGTGGGTTTATCTTGGATTACATGATATAAGGCGAGACTCAGAAATTACGACTATCCCTGCAGTAGGGATATATTTTATCCGAATTTTGATCATTTATGTTATTTGGTTTCCTACGAGTGTTTTGTTAGATTACCTACAGTTGTAACAAGCGTGATTACTTAAGTGCCGCGCCGTATTTAGACATGCGTGCTATATATTGACATTTTCACAAACATCCCTTTAATATTTTTCTGTCAGATAAATTGCTCAATAAACCTCAGGCACTGGAAGGTAGTGGTTAATATTAATAGAGTTTTTACGTACGTCACGAGATTTTTGCACTGCGTACGTAAAAGTACCGTAAATTTTTTGGTCGGAATATAGAACGGAGGCTGGCATATTGAAATCTCAGCAAATCTCGAGCTTCGAGTGGTCCCCGTCAGTCACAATCACTCTCAGGTTTGATCCTCATTCCTCCCGTTCATTGAAAATATTTCCTTCGTGTGATTTATATCGACTGATATTTGCTGACTATTTAGGTATTATATGAAAAACAATGACTGGCCTCCCCTTTGTTACATTACAAATTGGGAAAGTAGTTTTGTTTGGGTTCCTGGTTAACTATTTTTTCTTTAAAAAGCTTCATCATCATCATCGGCCAATTTCCGTCCACTGCTGAACGAAAGCCTCCCCTAAAGAGCGCCAACCATCCCGGTCCTGGGCAGTCCGCACAGATCCGCTGGAAAAAGCTTTGGGTTGTGTTCACCGTTTGAGTTTTTGTTTTATGAAATTGTGAATTAAAAGTCTGTTTTTGTTTGTCGGTTACTTTATTCCTTGAAAAAATATTGACATGATTTGTTTGTATAAATAGCCTTCAGTCTCACAGTTCGTTGGTCGTTATTTTGTTTAAGATAAAATTGGTAAAATTGGTTTTTATTTTGTTTAAGTTACAAAACGTGTTTGTAACATGTAAAACAAGCTAGTATTTTCAGAACAATTAAATACCTAATATCTATGAAAAAAATCCGCCTTTTACAGGAACCTTTAGTAGTTTTCAGATTGTTTTCTATAATTTTCCAGAAAGTACTCATGCCACAGATTACCTTATTAATCGTGCTCCAGCCACGTAGTAACAAAATTAATGAATAGCTGGATTATTCCGTCACCATGTTATTTAAAAGTTTGCCAGCGACGTCAGCTTCCCAAGTCTTTGTTATCAGAAGTTATGGGTAAAGTGTTGTAGCGCAAACTCTATGTATAACAACCTTCATGAATGACGTGAAGATATTGAACCATACTACTTTGTCATCCGGTTGCTTGTTTATTGAGGAATATGCTGAAAAATACCTGTTATTATATATATATATAGATACATGCGAAATCATAAATTATTTAAAAACGGATTTTTGTGAAGGGATAAACGTAACTCACAATTTGGGTTTAAATTTTCATTAGGTAAAGTTGGATAAATAGTTATTTTTTGAGGTACTATATTGTTATTTTTTGAGAAACCGTGATAATGGAAGTGAAAATCAAACAAAAATACAAACCAACTTTTAATTTGTCATTTCGTGAAAGTATTAAAGTATTTTTTTTTAATAGTTTTGTTTATCTTGCCATCCAGCCAGCAAACAGATTGATGAGTGTGTTGTTTTTTTTAATGCAACACGTGCGCTTGTTATTTGTATTGTGCCTACACAGCCTCAGTTAAAATGTGCCAGTTTCCAGTGAACACTTGGTAGCGTTTTCTATATTTGAATATGTAGTAAATAATCGTAGAGAAAATATATGTGTCGTTACGAACGTATACTTTTAGGATTCCCAATTTTTGTCATGGAACGAAAACCTTTAAGGTGACAGTTTTTTTCTTCTTTTTAAGGAAAAAAAGTGGCCTTTGTAATTTTTCTAGTAGGTACCTTGTTTGGTACTTTACAATAAAGAAGCTTTATATGTACATCATAATTATTATGCTTTCATTATTTTTTAATATATGTTTGGCTGCGTGAATTTTGAAAGATCTATTCAACATGGCACTGCTGAATGGATAGGTATATAATTTTCAGTTATTTGTAACTTATTCTTGTAAGTGGAACAGGTACTATCAAGAACAAGTTAATAACACTCCTAAAAGCTATACTTACTCATTAAGTCTTGCTGGATTTACAACGACTAACTTATCTAAGTACAAGTTTCACACTGCGAGTTCCGAAGATTAGGTTGGTACAATGGGAGGCGTTATAAGTAGGTACTCGTAGGATCCTCAAGTCAAGTACCGGTGTAAGACATGAGGTTCCGAGACCACGTAGAGTTAATTCCGACTATAAGTAGTGAACGGTCCCCAGTGTGGGAATGTAATCATGTGCCAGATGAGCCAGGCAATTAAGGTAGGGCTTATATCTGACTAGTTTATTGTTGGGATCATGTCATTCACATAATCCAAAAAATAAACAAGACATAAGCGGATTTTTTTTTTTTAAATTAAAGGTGATAAATGGTAAACGTGTGACGAAACGAGCTAGACTGGTTTATTCTAGAGTAGGTAATGCTAACTGTATAGAAGAATACGACCTCTACTGATTGAGTTTCATACCTGACAGGTCCACCAAATATATATATTTATTCTGTCTAAATGTATGTACATATTTTTATTAATTTTCGAGTTATCTATCCCTTTTTTGCACCTGCCATGTTTTATTTCTGCATGACCCTAACGTTGACTGGCAGAAAATGCCTCAGGCTTTGAGTCCGCCCTTGTACAGTATTTTTTTTACTTGTGCAAAAGTAAAGATTTAATATTAGTACATTATGATATTAGTGCGGTGAGTTGAAAATTACAGCCGAGGCGATGTTGCTAACCCGAGCCGTAGGCGAGGGCTACAAGAAAGCAGAGGCTGTAATTATCAAAGTGCACGTATGTCATACGACGTTATATAAAATATTTGCGAGGAAATAAATAAAACTCGGACTTTCTTAAACGAAAAAATCTTTAATAACTTGTTAAAGCAGTTAGAAAAAATGGTAAAATTTATTATAACGTTGCCAGTTTTTATGTTGTCAAGTTATTTTTATTAGTTACAATTTCAATGTTGTCAAGTTATTATTATTAGTTACAATTTCACCACTCTCTCTCTCACTGTCTTGAGTGTTAGTAGGAGAAACGAGACCACAGAGTTCTGCAGTCGGTGGCGGCGTCGGAGCCGACGTCGGAGGCGGCTGCGGCGGCGGCGACGATGGTGGAATGTACGCGTCTGTGCTCGTAGATGGTCGAGAGTCAACACTTGGCTCCAAATTTATATTCCTTGTGATGCGGGAGGTAATTTGTTCTTTATTTCTCATCGAGGTATCTATGTAACCCTCGGCTACACTGTTCGACCGCCAACCTCCGTGGCGTTTTAGTGTCAATAAGTTCGCCCCTGAATCGGCGAGCAATGTAGCCGATGACCTTCTGAAACTGAGCCCTGTATTCATGTGGATCATCCAAATTTAAGAAAGTGGCAATTTGTTTCGGCATTGCTGCTATCTTATTTATGCCAATGGGTTGGCTAGTGCATTTTCCATTTTTGTAAAAATCTGTTAGACATCGCTTTTGTTGAACGAAGCGCTTCGTATTTCTTCACTATGTCGTGAAAAAGCTCCTGTATTGTGAACGATCTTGGAATTTGATTTTTTGTGTTTTTGACCTGGACAAGAAGAACCCGCCCATGGTTCTCGACATCATTAGTTGTGATGTTTGCCAACTCTTGAAGTCTGCATGCACCATTTATGCCGAATATTAATATAACCTGAAAATTGTTAAAAACACCGTAAAAACACCTATATTGTAAAGAAATAAAAGAAAAGTGAAAGAAGTTAATAACAATAATTTAGTTTCAACTGACCTTTGTTGTCAAATATCGACAATCCGGAGCTTCTTTTAGGAACTTCTTGACATTGTCAGCCAAAAATACTTTCGACCTTTTACTCACATAGCCACTTGAGCGTCTTTTTAGAAATGCCAGCAAGTTGGAGTATGACTTGATATCAATACGATGTTTTGTTTTCACAGTGCTTTATAGCATGGAATAGTAGCACCACAATGAGCTCGACTTAATTTTTGAGAAAGTTTAAAAGAGAGAAAGTTACAGGCTAAATACTTTCTGAAAATGAATTTGCATCTTTGCTTGATTTCCACAGGAAGAAATTTTGATACGCTTGTAAGTATCTATAGGTCGATGTTTCGGGCAAGAGGCTTAGAGTAGCCATTTCCTGCCTCAGAGATTTCTGGCGGTGTCAAATTAATAAATTCATCATAACTCAACATTTTCAAATAAAAACAAAACAACGAAAAGAAAAAGCGCGCGGAATAATTTTTAATTGTTCATAAATTAGCGGTGCACGCGCATCAGCGCTGTTTATTAAGGCAAAGGCACAAAAACAGCCAGTATTACTAATAAAGTAAATTAATATTTTCGTGTTTTTATTACAGAAATTAATGAATTAAATGTTTATTTACTATATTTTATCGCCCAAAGTTAATTTTATTCATAAATGTTGACAACTTTTCTGACATTAAAACTCTTTGCTAAGATTTAAAAAGTACCGTTCGTTTTAGACGAGAGCATTTTGATAAACCGTGCGTTTCACATTATTATTGTCATGTAAAACGCACGGTTTTTTCAAGTACTTAAATACATTACGATAAAGAAACTGGTGAAATAAGAGACCCTTTACGAGAAAATGTGTTATAAATAAATAAAACACAACCAGAAACAAAATAATGTTTCTGCAGCATGAACATTACCAAACAATAATATATTTATTTTCGTAAACAAGCTATTACCTACTTACTAAAATGAGTAAAGTATCTTCCTAGTCGTATCTAACACAGATGAAGCGTTGATCTTAGCTAAAAGCCAGTCAAGGTTCATTAAGGATAAGGAGGAACCTTTTTACCTTTCGTGACGGGACGAACACGTCGAACCCCCCCCCCCCCCCCTCCTCCTAAGATGTTATTTTTTTCCAATGGACCCGTCCGCCTTAATCCACACTGTTGGGTTAATTTATATCAGGATCTTCTGAGACGTCTTGGTAGTAAAAAAGATTAACTAGCTCAAAGTGAATGGCATTCCACATTAGAAAAAGAAATGTTCTGTGGCTGGTGTTGCTATGTCTATAAAACGAATTGCCAAATTACGAGAAAGATTTACAGCAGTAGAGAACTGTATGTATATTTTTCCTTTTCGAAGGCTCTGTATTAGAATTTTAAATAAAAAAGGCTGACAATAATACCTTTTATTCTGCCAGCCGTCTGATGGCATCGTGATCAAAGTCATGTAAGACTTTTGATGAAATTATTACAGTGTTGAATTAGTATGATTAAATTAATGGTGACTAAAGTGTACCAAGTCTGGAAACTGCAGAATTACTGCTCTGTTCCCTTGGAAAAACCCAGGAACAATTTAGCTGTATTTAAAAGTAAGTTTTATTTAAGTTGATTTTAGAGTTTTAATCGACATTTCAGGACCCAAAATCCTCCGTTTCCCCCAGACAAACGGAGGATTTCACCACAGAGAAGAAGTTCCTAAAACATCTTCAAATAATAAACACGGAGGTTTATTCCAGAAAAACTGTGAATGGTACAAACCGTCTTTATCGCATCTGTCCCATGAGATAAATTTCCCATTCGTGGGGGAAGCGCACGGGGTTTTTGCTCGCTACTGTAACTCGGTGAGGGACGGCTAGTATTATCACGGGCCCTTCGAGGTTTATCGCAGAGCCGCAGATATGAATTAACTATAGCATTGGTATAGATGTGATGGCGTGCGTCGTGGATAGATAAGATATAGTGGTATTCAGATAAATTGTTATTGAAGTAAGTTAAATGTTATTGGGAAACTGCTTATAATGTTATTGGTTTGGCAGCAGGTTTATGAGTGAGAATACGTAATTCTTCTGTTTAGTCTGATATTGGTGCCGATTCTCTTGTTACAAATGCCTCTAAACTAGACAAAAAATCACTAAAAGTGATTTTTTGTCAGGTCAAACGACGATTTCCCATTCTGAAATTGACTAAAATGACACAATTTAACTATATTTTGGTTTGACAGCACTAAGATGGCACTGAGTTATTAGTTTAGTGAAAATGGCATTTTTGGTATTCTGAATTTGACGTTTTTCACCTAAAATTTTGATTGTCTAACTAAATCTAAACATGAATCTGACTATTTTTAATCGCGTTTAAAATGTGTGTGGAATAAAATTGGTTTTGAACAAAAATTCACACCAACACATCGACTTCAAACTTGCAAAACCAGCACTGTACCTTTTTTTTCTTTTGCTTATATCTCGAAAACGGTGTGTCCTATCGCAAAGCTAATGAAAATTTCGACCCCCTTTAGAAAATCCATACCCCGAAAACTGAACATGTAGGTAATATTTTTTTATATATTTTAAAACTTCCACATAAAACACGTCGGGGCTGCCCCCCATCCACACCGTCGTTGCGAAGTCAAAAAAAAAAACCAAATACCACGTGGACTCGCGATTGTCAAATTCTATTTTAGTTGTGTAATAATATTTTTTAATTTAGGGCTTTTTTGTTGCAGAATAGCTTTAAGATTCTCATATTCAAAAGTAAGGAAATTTTGTGTAAGTTTAGTTCGGTGTACAAGAGAATCGGCACCAATTTTTAGTTTAAATATACATTGACATTTGATAATTATACATATACACAATGACACGAATATTTGTGAAGTACAAAATTATTATTACCTATTTTATTTGTTGTGAATGTAAGGATTATGTATTTTTTTCTCTTTCTCAGTTTTTAACAGTGATCTAGCAGTTTTAGAACTATAAGCTGCCTACCCAAATGTCCTTTCTGTGGTACTGTTCGTCGAATCGTTGAGCTCCTTAAGTTCTGAGTTGAGCTGCATGATAACTGACAAATGCGTGCATTGCACTGGACAGGTCCACTCAATCTGAACTTATCTATTTGTTTTAATATGACTGAAGTGTAAAAGTTTTTGTACAAACCTACTTCAGAAACAAAATCATTTGTCTATTTTTTTTAATATGTTGTGGATTTAGCGCAAAACAAAATATTGGCTTAGCAGACTTAACACCATATTTTCTATCGGAAAAGGAATGTGAATGTTAGAAACACAATAGTGCGACCATATCAAGGCCTAGCCAAGGTCCAGCATACCGAATGATATTGTCAAGGCGGAACACGGGGAGTTATTGAAACAAAATGAATGTCAATATCAATTGCCTACGTACAATAATTTATAACCGCCGCAAGGTCTTACCCACAGTTTCACTGGGATACCTACTAGAAGCCATACTATTAGAATCTTTTCTGCAGACGGATCCGATCAGCCATTTAATAAGTGATTGAGGTAACAAACATCTTCACAATTTTTACAGAAAATAGGTCATTGTATGAAAGTAGTAAGGCCTAAAAATAGTCAAGTGCAATGTTTAAAAAAAGAGGAAAAAAGTTTGAAAAAATTGCAAAAATGAAAAAGAAAAACATAAGGTCTGAATGATGACATTGTTTAGAGCATATTGTACTTCTATCTACACGAGCACCCTGTGGATCTCATATACGCGCAGACAATATTACTAATATTATAAAGCGTTCAGAGTGCTGAGAGGCTGCTCCGATTCTGATGAAGCGCATCAGGAATGTTCGCCGAGTCGCATGTAGACTGTTTCTATTCTATTATGCGAAACCCATGCGTATCCCTCATGGTGCGCAGCTCTAACGGCATCCTTAGAGCATTCTCAGCATTCACGTAATCATTGCTATTGCTGTACGGTGCACGTGCTTATAATATGTCTGTTCGTAAGTGAAGTCTTTTTAATTGTACTATGATCCGTTGTTGGTCACAATAAAGGTTTTTATTTATTTTATTATGTATTTACTAGATAGGTTCCTTGTTTTATATTAAACAAATTAATACAGAGTTAGTTAAGCGAGTCGTTTACCTATCCTATATAATATATCAGGGATGTCTCCGGGCGTGTCAGATGCGGAACTAACAATATCCGCCGCCGCCGCCGGTCCGCTCCCGTGATTAATAAACATCAAATATACACATAGGCACTAGATATGTTTTTACATAACGCTACTGTACATACTGTTTTGTAGGTGGTTCTAGAAACCATAACTCCATAAGGTACCTACACCAAAATGGATCACAGCGACCGTTACATATATTAAGCACTAGATGACCCGGTGAACTTCGTACCACCTACAATTTATTTGATTATAACTTTAGCTTCTAATTCCAATCCATTGATATAATATTGCCTGCATCGTGTAGGGTTTGAATTTCGTTAGGTTATTAAATAAAACTTGCATGTAATACAAATCCGCTGACATTTCTCCAATTGTTACTGATCTGTCCGCACCGTAATCGATTTCCGGATCATAATGGAATGCCGCCCGTTCCAGCTTCACAGGAGCACTGCGTCGGCGCAATCGCTCATGTTCATTGTGTCGTGCTCGCTGTTGTTGTATTTGATGTGCACGAACTCGTTGCATTCAAAGTCTATCCACTCGTCGTTCATTTTCAGTCCCTCTTGAACGCGATTCGGACATACTAATACATATATTAACATTATCTGTCGCTCGCTGGTCATCAGTGCGGTTTGCGCGTGAGGTAGCTCGTCGCACATTTGATTGACTTCGACGACCTATGTCAGCTTGTCTTCTCCTCGGCATTTTGGTACTTCTCAATCCACCTCCATAAGGTCTTAAATCTATTTTTTTGTTTTACGGAACAACTAAAAACGATTTAACAACCACACGAAAATAATGACATTTGTGACAGATCAGCACGTCAGTTAGAAAATAGTTCTGACATGAATGCCATTTATAAAGAAAAACATGTGAGGTCTGCAACGAACGCCATTCCCGTACAAAATTACAATTTATTATTTTTCAAAACAAAAAACATTCAAATCTGTTGAGCCGTTTTTGAGTTTTAGCGAGACTAACGCACAGCAATTCATTTTTATATATTTCATTTTAATAATTTTATAGATTTACAGCGCCTGCTGTGTTATGCCTGTGTGTCTTAATCATATTTCGTACAAAAGCAATATTTCAAAAATCGAATGCCTAGCAGCGCTCAAGTGTTCCGCTTCCGAAGAGCAAACTTGAACGAAATGGGCGTGTTTATAATTTCTAACATGAAGACAGTATCGTGGTCGTCCATGGTATCACGAAAACACAGGAAAGTTTAATTAATGGAAATATTACATGAAGCCGCTTAAAAATTCCGTAGGAATACCAGGCCACTCAGGAGGTATTGCGAAAAAAAGTTTTTACGTAAAGTTTTATGTACGTGTTTTTTTGGCCAGTTACAGTCGATTTTGAAAATATGATTATTTGTAAGTAAGAATAGATGTACGTTCCAATTTCAATAAAAACATTTTCCTACATTTTCACAAGACAACCTTCACTTTCGAGTCGATGCAAAGCCAAGTGTGCACAGCAGCGCTTCTTTACAATATGTATAATTTGCTAAATCGTCGAGACCTGGCAAAAAACTGTATATTACTGCTCGAACTTGCATGAAACCCAGGATCCCAAAACACTTATACAGGCATTTTTTACAATCTAGTTAAAAATGCCTGTATAAGCATGATACGTTGGTATATTATATCCTGCGGTAATACCGTAATAACTAAGTATAAGTTCCTACATATCATTAGTAAAACAATACTGCTTGGGAAGACAGTGGTTCGCATCTCTCTGGGACAAAGGACAATTTTATGAAGTCATTCGGTACTTTACTGAAAAATTACGTCGACTCGAAAGTTTCAACTGCTCCGGCTAATATTTAACAGACAGGATTTTATTTTGTGTACTTTTAAATCACTACTTGTAGCTTGAAGCGTTATGTAAAACTGCAAATCATTTATGCATGCAGGAGCATGAATAAGCCGAAAGCTAAGTGCTTACTGTCGTGCATATTTGCGTGATTAGGTCACTTCCCATAAAATACAAAAAATTGAAAGGGGAGAATAAGTCATAGGTATTATACTCCATTTGCTATGAAATAAACATTGAATAATTCATGGTCAACAGTCAACATTTATATCACGAACAAAAACTCATTGCTCTACTTTACTTTAAAATTTATGTTTAATTCAAAAAACGTAGAAAACTATTTTGAAATATCATCCACTTCAGTTTAATCAATAAATAGCTGACCCGGCGAATTTCGTACCGCCGCAGACTAATATCTTCGTAATTCGTGATTTGTTCCCATGTTTTAATAGTTATTCTGCTATTTTGGCGCGGAGACAAATCCAACAAATCAAAGAAAATCCAGCCGTTCTTGAGATAGAAATGGTTCGAACTGTCATTGTTTTTTTTTTTTAAACAGTATCACTTGAAAATTAAAAGTCATACGTAAAAACGAATGCGTAGAAAATAAAAATGGTAAGTACATTATATGATGCTTATTACATTTTTCAACACGCAACAACCTGTAAATTTTTTGAAAACTTTGGTAAACAGTTATAATACATTTTCATTAAATTTTATTGTAAATATTATGATTTAATATGGTTACGTACATAACACATAACATCACGCCTTGTTTCCGCGAAGGGTTGGGCAGAGGTGTACCTATAGTACACCCACATTTCGCCAGTTATAAATAATAATAATATGTACGAGAAAGAGAAACAAATTAAATATCTCGACTTAGCACACGAGGTTGTTGACATGTGGAATGTGAGCTCGGCTGTCATTGTGCCGATTGTCGTATCGGCCAATGGCCTGATGGCAAAAAGCCTCGACCAACATCTCTCGAGGCTTTCGTTAGGCGGTTGGATCAAGGGCCTGATTCAGAAGGCAGTACCCCTCGATACGGCTCGCATTGTGAGGAGGTTCCTGTCTCTGGAGCCCTAACCACCGATAGCTTGGACCCTGCTCCCGCTACAGGCGGACCACTATTTTTTTATGTATTTTTTAGTTGTTTTATAAAAATATTTAAAAATGTAGCAAAATAGGGATTAAAATAAACAAAAGACATAATAATGCGTAATATTGTTATTAAACTTAAAAGGCCAAAAATTACAAAGGCTACAAAATCTCATTTATTTTTAAACGTCAAAGCCTGTTCTTTTTTACCAAGACATTTTCATCAACGCCGGGAGGGGACACCCTAGGAGGACATATAGCGACCTTAATGGTGATTTTCTTCAGAAAGGTCAGGTGCGTAGCACTCGCAACCGGCGCGCGTGTATGACCAGATGTATGAACGTAAACGAGGCAAAACGAGTATGTAAGGATCGTAACAGGTGGCGTTCTGTGGTTTCTGCCTACCCCCATGGGATGAAGGCGTGAGTGTAGTATGAAATAAAAATAGAGGCATAGTACCCGTTTACAATGAGTAATTGATAAGGAAACCCTAAAGCAGTCGTAATGAGGGCTCTCAATGAAGAGTAGATAAGAAATGGCGAACAATGAAACGCTAATGAGGGTCGCCGGGGCGGCCGGATGTCAATTAGATTATTGCTAATTGATTTACGTATCTCGCGAACCGTGCATCCTACGCAAAAATGGACCGCAGAAACGTGCTCAGCGCATGCCAAAACCTAATTTTTCTCAGGATTGAGGACCGCTTAGTAGTCGGTTCAAACCGCTTGAAAATAGTGAGCTGGAACCGGTAAAACCTATCTACTGAAGTGCACTAAAAAAACGAACATTCGCCAATCAATTCGACCCAATACCGAATCGTTTGTGGTATCTGTCCCAGACTAGTGGAAGGCAAATACGTCAATCCTACAACAATCGTACGCTAGAGGGGCCCTTCTAGTCAGGAATTAAACCAATTAGAGCTCAGCCGGTCTAGCCGGCACACTGCCAGATCTAACGAGCCGATTGATGTCCGACAACTTGGACATGAGTAATACTACGTGTCCAAAAAAAGAACAGGCTTTGACGTTTAAAAATAAATCAGATTTTGTAGTTTTTTGTAATTTTTGGCCTTTTAAGATTAATAACAATATTACATTACATTTACATATTATTATTATTTATAACTGGCGAAATGTGGGTGTACCCCTCTAACCCAACCCTTCGGGGCACCAAGGCGTGATGTTTTGATGTTATGTGTTATGTATGTAACATATTAAATCATAATATTTACAAAGATTAAAATTTCATGAAAATGTATTAAAACGGTTTACCAATGTTTTCAAAAAAATTACAGGTTGTTGCGTATTGAAAAATGTAATAAGCATCATATAATGTTCTTACCATTCATTTTTATTTTCTACTCATTTGTTTTTACGTATGACTTTTAATTTTCAAGTGATACTGTTTATAAAAAAAAAACAATGACAGTTCGAACCATTTCTATCTCAAGAACGGCTGGTTTATGTTTGATTTGTAGGATTTGTCTCCGCCCCAAAACAAAAGCATAACTATTAAAACTTGGGAAAAAATAATGAATTACGAAGATATTATTCTGCGGTGTTACGAAATTCGCCGGGTCAGCTATTTATTGATTAAACTGAAGTTGATGATATTTCAAAATAATTTTCTACGTTTTTTGAATTGAACATAAATTTTAAAGTAGAGTAGAGCAATGAGTTTTTGTTCGTGATATAAATGTTGACTGGAACCTGAGCTGGAACCGGTACAACCTATCTACTCACTTAGTTATGGCTGACGAAATGGGATTGTTCTTTACCCTTTTGAGAAATACAGGCGACGGTTATGCCATCTATCCAATAATAGAGGTACTATCGTTATTAAATTTTTGTCAAATACTTCCCTTGATTTTGAAAGCATTACACATACCTACTACAATCATTAATTATTCTTCACACACTCACTCGGGGTCAAAACCCCGACTGTAATCATACAGTTGAAGTGTAAAGAATCGTAATTTATCATGCTTAAGCGTGTTATTTAAATTAGGGCCAGACAATTTGAAAAGTCTCTAAATTATATTCAATACTTACTTAGTAGCAGGCTCAAAACTTGCCAGTTCGAACTTGGAAATTAAGCACTCTTTTGAACTAAATGTCAACTTAATCTCATAAAGGTGACAATACGAATAATTATCCTTAATTAAAATTGTAAAGTGAATTTTAACTTTTTATACAGTTAGATTTCGTGTAAGAGCGCCGACGACCTATTAAGAAGTTTCAAGTAGGTAAAGTTTGGCGCCTAATTGGCGGGACTTGTCTTCGAATTCCCGTTCAAGTGTTTTAGGTTTGTATAGTTATGGGGATATCGCTAAAACCTTTTAAGTATTCACCTCAGACTCCCTAGAGAGCATTGACATTGTCGTAGCGCTTTCGTAGAGGAGCGTAGCTGCGTAGACGGTGCTCCGAGCTAAGAAAGATTTCAACAATATAAAACAATGTATCTTATCTAAATCAGCCAGTAATGTTCCCACTGCTCGGACACAAGCCTCCTCTCTGTGTGAGGGAGTGGGCTGTTATCCAGCTCGCTGTCCAGTGCGGGTTGGTAGATAAAAGTCAAAGTAAAAGCATTTATTTCAAATAGGCACTATAAGGCATTTTTGAACGTCAACATTACATTTAAATAGAATTGATTCTAGGCGCCCCTTCCAAAAGGTAGTTTCGTATGGAGAAGAAGGGGCAAGAAACTCTACCGTTACTCTTTTAAAATGTTTAACAATATTTTGTGTACATTAATTATATTTTTATATGTGAAGACGATGCACCCAGAATAAAAATGCTATACCACAAATAGGTAAAAATAATTTAAAATAAGCATAGACAGATAAATTAATCACGCCAGGTACATGGTGCTCACATATTTACAAACGAGGAGGAGGCTTGTGTCGAGCAGTGGGAACATTACTGGCTGATTTAGATAAGATACATTGTTTTATATTGTTGAAATCTTTCTTAGCTCGGAGCACCGTCTACGCAGCTACGCTCCTCTACGAAAGCGCTACGACAATGTCAATGCTCTCTAGGGAGTCTGAGGTGAATACTTAAAAAGGTTTTAGCGATATCCCCATAACTATACAAACCTAAAACACTTGAACGGGAATTCGAAGACAAGTCCCGCCAATTAGGCGCCAAACTTTACCTACTTGAAACTTCTTAATAGGTCGTCGGCGCTCTTACACGAAATCTAACTGTATAAAAAGTTAAAATTCACTTTACAATTTTAGTTAAGGATAATTATTCGTATTGTCACCTTTATGAGATTAAGTTGACATTTAGTTCAAAAGAGTGCTTAATTTTCAAGTTCCAACTGGCAAGTTTTGAGCCTGCTACTAAGTAAGTATTGAATATAATTTAGAGACTTTTCAAATTGTCTGGCCCTAATTTAAATAACACGCTTAAAGCATGATAAATTACGATTCTTTACACTTCAACTGTATGATCACAGTCGGAATTTTGACCCCGAGTGAGTGTGTGAAGAATAATTAATGATTGTAGTAGGTATGTGTAATGCTTTCAAAATCAAGGGAAGTATTTGACAAAAATTTAATAACGATAGTACCTCTATTATTGGATAGATGGCATAACCGTCGCCTGTATTTCTCAAAAGGGTGAGGAGAGTAGATAGGTTGTACCGGTTCCAGCTCAGGTTCCAGTCAACATTTATATCACGAACAAAAACTCATTGCTCTACTCTACTTTAAAATTTATGTTTAATTCAAAAAACGTAGAAAACTATTTTGAAATATCATCAACTTCAGTTTAATCAATAAATAGCTGACCCGGCGAATTTCGTAACACCGCAGAATAATATCTTCGTAATTCATTATTTGTTCCCAAGTTTTAATAGTTATGCTTCTGTTTTGTAAAAATAATTTAAAATAAGCATAGACAGATAAATTAATCACGCCAGGTACATGGTGCTCACATATTTACAAACATTGCGAAAGTATTTGATTTTCCTAAAATATTAACTAAGAATAAGTCAGTGTCACATGTCTTCGACTTTTTGGTTCTAGGACATGCCGGTTTCCTGACGTGGTTTTCCTTCATCGTTTTGAGAGCAGTGGTGATGAAATGATTTACACAAGGTTAAACGCCCGTCTGGGTTCGAACCACTAGGCCACTACTGCACTAGGACTGAAACGATTAAAAGGGAAGTCCGGAAAAGAATCGGAGTAACCGACATAGCTTGCAGAGAGAGCAAGCTGAAGTGACAGTGGACTGGTCATGTTTGTAGAAGGGACTCGTCTGCTCCACCAGCCATCGGGGCTGGTGGAGCAGACGTGTCCTGGAGAAGAGACCTGGAGAAGAAACGATTAAAAGGGAAGTCCGGAAAAGAATCGGAGTAACCGACATAGCTTGCAGAGAGAGCAAGCTGAAGTGACAGTGGACTGGTCATGTTTGTAGAAGGGACTCGTCTGCTCCACCAGCCATCGGGGCTGGTGGAGCAGACGTGTCCTGGAGAAGAGACCTGGAGAAGAAACGATTAAAAGGGAAGTCCGGAAAAGAATCGGAGTAACCGACATAGCTTGCAGAGAGAGCAAGCTGAAGTGACAGTGGACTGGTCATGTTTGTAGAAGGGACTCGTCTGCTCCACCAGCCATCGGGGCTGGTGGAGCAGACGTGTCCTGGAGAAGAAACGATTAAAAGGGAAGTCCGGAAAAGAATCGGAGTAACCGACATAGCTTGCAGAGAGAGCAAGCTGAAGTGACAGTGGACTGGTCATGTTTGTAGAAGGGACTCGTCTGCTCCACCAGCCATCGGGGCTGGTGGAGCAGACGTGTCCTGGAGAAGAGACCTGGAGAAAAAACGATTAAAAGGGAAGTCCGGAAAAGAATCGGAGTAACCGACATAGCTTGCAGAGAGAGCAAGCTGAAGTGACAGTGGACTGGTCATGTTTGTAGAAGGGACTCGTCTGCTCCACCAGCCATCGGGGCTGGTGGAGCAGACGTTTCCTGGAGAAGAGACCTCGTATTAGCAAGCGTGATGCAGGATGCCCCCCAGGCTATCTAGCTGGAGGTGCATCCCACATCACTCTGGACAGACGACCTTAAAAAGGCAGGCTGAATGCGGAAGGCGGAGCATAGGTTGATTTGGAATGCGGCAGGCTGAGTTGAGTGATGTTATTAAAAGGGATGTGCGGAAAGCAGCAACACAGTCCACACTTTTCATCAGGGTTGTAAAATTAAAACCTTCAATGGCATTACAACCAGGAATAAGTTAACGGAACAAGCCAACTCCTTTGTTGATTTATGAGTTTGTCAAAGCATTGATTGAACTCGCCGAGAGTCTATTGTATTTATTATTCTGTTGATTGTTGTTCTTCTGTTTCTATTGTATTGTCGTCATATACTGTAGACGTTTGTCTCTACGTACTGATAAAGTTCATTCGTTTGGAAAATTGAGCTCAGTGTCGCCTGAGTGGCTTTCAGTGCTCACACTCATCATTATCAATTTGGTTTAGTCTTATAAATATCTTTGCATGTGTTTATCCATAACCCGTATAGAACCTTGTCTATATCGATGATGTTCAGCCATCGATATTCAGAAAGGTCAGGTGTGTAGCACTTAGCAGGCGGGCATGCATGTAAATATGCATTATAGAGTGGGGTCGGAGTAGTGTAAAGGTGAACATGATTTTACGGAAAGGACGGGCAGTCGATCGAATCTATACAAATTAAAGAAAGTCGGGTTAGTTAGACCATTGATAACTCAAGAACGACTTGACCGATTTTAATGATCTATGATTTGTTTGATTTGTCTCCGCCTCGAATAGCAGATTAACTATTAGAACATGGGAAATTCACGAAAATAATAATAATTTAGATTATATTCTGAGGCGATGCGAAGTTCGCCGCGTCAGTTAGTGTAACATACAAATCGGAGTATCCTGTTATATTTTATGCTTCTATCTAAAACAGTGGAAGGTTCATTGATGGCGCGGACGTGTCTAACGACAGATCATTTTTATTCGTACTATACGATCACATAATGTCATTTAAAATAAACCGGCCAAGTGCGAGTCAGACTCGCGCACCGAGGGTTCCGTACAAACCTGTAGGTATATTAGTAAAAGTTCACACGCGTTCATGAGGAAAGGGGTAGTAAGTTTAAAATTATTTTTATTATTTGATGTAACTACAAATTTACGGTTTAAGAAATTTTTCCTTTTATCTGTGCTATAAGACGTTGCTTCGTACCAAATTTCACGATTCTAAGTTCACGGGAACTACCCTGTAGGTTTTGATAAACTTGCGAGTGTCGAAAATTTGCGGCATTAATGGCATAAACGGCTGTATCTTTTGATTGCGTTGGCTTAGAAGTTTGATTTTTTTCACAGCTCCAAGGGAGAATAGACCTGAGTATTTGGTGTAAATTCCAGCTTGATACCTCCACGCGTTCCTGAGAAAAAGGGTCTTGACAGACAGACGGACGGACGGACAACAAAGTGATCCTATAAGGGTTCCGTTTTTCCTTTCGAGGTACGGAACCCTAAAAACAGTATAACAAATAGAAAAATCTAAAGAATCCTGGCAGCGATAATCCAACAGGTTATAAAAACACGTAAACCATCTGAATTAAAGTGGCGAAACTTTTAATGTATCCTCGGAAAGTTCCAGCCAGTAACAAGGACGTATAGAGGGATTTCAGAACGGGTGTATTGTAATAAAAACAAATAAGGGAGTACTCCGTAGTGAGCCACTTACGGCAAAAAGACTGGCTCGACGTGGGCCGAATCGGTTTACTTTTCTATCTGTGCGGGGCGGGCCTCGTCCTGCAAACAATTTAAGTACACTGGTCGGTGCGAATTGTACATTTGCACGTTTAGGATAACGTGTTAAACATACATACGTATAATTTTTACATAAAGGGCTGTGTTAAGGGTTTGTATGAAATTTCAAATTAGAATCTTCAAAATGCTTTCATATAATATTTAATGTAAAACTTTTTACGTAGGTACAAACATACCTGTACCTTAATGCGTAATACTCAATCAAACGGAATCTGAATAGTTTTGGAACAGATTGCTAATCCTAAGATGCTTTATGTACCTAATAAGTGTATGCTGGTCTATTGTTTTCAGTTCACAATAATATGTTTTTTAGTGTACTTAGTACTTAAACAAGTCGAGAGTTCGTCTTCATTGTCAGAGAACATCCTCAGAAGTGTCACCGCTGATCTTGATATTCCATTGTAAGAGAAAAATACTCTGAAAATTTCATTTGTGGAGTCGAGGACTTATGAATATTCATAGGTAAGACAACGCCACGGTTTACACTACAGCGCAGACTGCATTAGTCTGCTTGCCGCCTTACTGTGCACAAAATGTTCACTCAACCTGATTTATATGCACTTTTGACTGCATGTTTTGATATAAACCCGTTCCACGTGAACTTTAATCTAATTTATTAAACCTAGGCGTATATTTTATGTTGCATATTTTTAAAAAAGGAATAAGGCTATTTAGTTATTTAATTAAATGTCATTAATCCCGATTCTAATTAATGAAAAAGTAAAAAGCGATTCATTATGAAAGTTTTTGCTTAAAGGCTTCTCCGTAATAAAATTGGCCGTGGAAAGTTATAGTTATTCAAATAAAGACATAACATCACGCCTTGTTTCCCCGAAGGGTTGGGCAGAGGTGTACCTATAGTACACCCACATTTCGCTAGTTATGTTTAGGTCCCATGTAATAGGGGGCGAGCCTATTACCATCAACAAATCCAGACTCCGGGCTGCTATTAAGAAATTCTAGGTAGAAAAACCCAATGACACGTTGCCCGACCTGGTAATCGAACCCAGGACCTCATGCTCAGCAGTAACAATTGCGACCACTAGACCAACGAGGCAGTAATTCAAATGTTGTGAAAAAAATGAATTAAAACTAAAACAACAGAAATATAGGTGTGAAAGCTCTCCGCCTAGAGAGGACTATTTTACTCCGATTTATTTATAAAAAATGGTTTTCATTCATTTCCGTTGCTCGGTAGTACGTATTATTCTGAATGTAGATGTTGTGAAAATCCATTCGAACTACAGGCAAATCCCCTAAGGCTTAAAGTACACTGTCTACTGCTCGAGACACTTTCAGTAGGAACTTCTTTACATTTTTTCCATTTCCTTCGTGACTCGTAATGAAAATAACTAGTGTTTATTTTAGATAATAGTTGAAGGTGTGTCTCGTTCTCCGTTGAACAGTCAAAACTGACAAAAAGATGTTGATAAATAAGAATATGTCAAACACAAAGTTGCAAAAAGGTCTTTAGCTAAGTAGTTTAGAATTATTTTGAAACCCAAATGGCTTGTTGAAACGTAACGTTCATGTTAATTACGTTAATAGCGACCTGGATTAAGTAATAATTTGGCAAAGTAAATCATTACATATTTCAGGTTGTTGAGATACCTGTCATTCAAGAGTTAGGTATTTGTTGTATAAACGTTGCTAAATACAATTATCGTTATGCAACATATGACCTTGACCTTCACTTCTCGAGTTTATGCTTCAACAAATTCACTGTCAGTGTGTGCAGACCAAACCCAACGGGTTGATTAATATTCCCGGCGCGGTTGTGCACTCGTTCTTACACGGCCTTCATCGTCCCCCACCCCGGATGATGTCGTGGGACTATTTCCGTCCCATAGGGTCTATGCCAGGAATGAGTGAAGGATGTATAGGACTTTTAAGCTGACCTTGGAAGCTGAATGCTGTTAAATGAATAGCGCTTCATGTTTGAGTGACTTCCGTTTCCAATATTTCGCAAATATATCAGCACCATTAAATATGTCGTAGAAACTTTTTAAATACAAAAGAAGTAGTACTCTACTTGGTAAATTGGTAGCTACCTAACCTATTTTTAGTTAGCGATGTTTTGTTTTGCAAAAAGTTTTATTTTGTGAGACAGTTTTTCCGTTTCTAGGCATGCAGTTGTAGCTGTTTAAGAATGCAGAGATTAAATTGTCTCGAGAGGCGAATCTTTAAGTGATTAAATCCACATGATGACAGTAACAGTATGTTCTTTGGCTAATCTGTGGTAGAAGTGCAGCGCTGATTTTTCTTTCGATGCTGCAAAATAGTATTCGATATTGGCGACAGTTTAATTAATGTAATGGTGCAAATACGATGGATGGTCTTCTTTCTTCTTATGTGCAAATAAGTGCAAAATAGAATATTTACAAGATGATACTGACAGTCAGCGACAAAAGACGATTATCCAACGACTCAGTTTTATATATTTTTTATTTTTATAAATAAACATAACATAACATCACGCCTGTAATCTCAGAAGGGTTGGGCAGAGGTGTACCTATAGTAAACCCAAATTTCGCCAGTTATGTCCCATTTAACAGAGGGCAGCCAATTGCCATCAACCGGGCACAAATCCAGACTCCGGGCTGATACTGAGAAATTCTAGATAGAAAAGCCCTATAACACTTTGCCTGACCTGGTAATCAAATCCAGACCCTCATGCTCAGCAGTAGCTCTTGTGACCACTAGACCATTGAGGGAGTCAGTTTTATTTTTATTGAGTTAAATATTTCCTTAAAATCTAAACAGAAGTTAAATTTATATAGCTATTATATGAAATGCTTAAATACTGGCAATGTTATTCAAATTAAGTTTTATGTCAATTTAAATGATAAAATAGTAGCAGTGTTAATTGACTCGCTGACCTAACTTATTCCTAAAATCGGTCATAGTAAAATTGATCACGGTTCTAAGTGCTTGCATGTTTTGGAGCTGCTCAATGACTGACGGACTAGCTAATCATGAATTGATCACGCGTTGAATCCGCGTGTTTTTGACGGTAACAAATTTGAACTCGCTCACGACCTCGCCTCTTGATCTGTGAACAAATTTCACAAGTCACACAGGTCCTTGAAAACTTAACAGTAAACAGTCTGACGAAGACGAAGACTAATAGTCTTCGTCACTCAGTGACTGTCTGAATTACAATTAATATTAAATTTAAGTGTAGGACTGCTCAGCATGAGGTCTTGGGTTCTATAACAAGGCTGGGCATAGTGTAATGGGCTTTACCATCAGATTTTTTTCAGTAACAGCCCGTACGATGTGCCCCCATGTGTTGACGGCAATAGGCGCGCCTCCTATTACATGGGCCTGTAATTTAAGAGTTGAGTTAAGAAAATAAAGTGATATCAGTTTTTCCAAATCTATTAATAAATGTTTTGGATGGTCATCATTTGTTTTCTCTGTTTTTCTCTAATTCTAGGTTCTCAAATGAGTGAAAAATAAATAGAAAGATACCCGGACCGAGGTGCAGGCGGAGGAAAATTCTCTTCCAGACATTTTCTCATCACTCTTAAACGGAATGTTTAACAATTCTTAAATATTTACTTTGTCATAATGGAAGCTTAATGTTAAGCGGGAATACTTATTCCATCCTTTACCTGAAATTCAGAGAGGTTTCGCAATACTAACCACATAAATGAGTGGACATTATTTAGCGTTTCTTGGTATCTACTTAACTCAAAGCATTTATCTAAACTAATATTATAAAGAGAAGATATTTAGTCTTTTGATTGTTTATATGTCACGCTTTCACGCTAAAACGGCTGAACAGATTCTAATGAAATTTGGCGCATGGCTAGATCATGGTCTGGATAAGGACAAAGTATACTTTTATCCTCACGGGATTCATGCGGGTGAAACCGCGTGGCGCATTTGCATTGTCAAGGGGTCGGTCAGTCAGAAAGATGAAACTAGTTGCCCATTTCAAAGCGTATAAGAATTTGAATGTTTAAATAATGGATTCTAAAAATAATCAATTTATAATTAATTTAGTAAACTCGACACACAGACCGGAAATAAGAAGGAAGCCGACAAGTTGACATTAGGAGGATCACATATTATAAAAATACTTTGACTGGTAATCTTAGTATAGCCAATTTCTTTCTACACATATGTCAAAATCTTTGATGCCATACATATATATGTTATCTTCAGCTGGCAAGACTGTTCATTTTGTGGCACTCCAATGTCTTCTAGCAAATGTTTTAAATGCAAGGCTTCCTTCGTCGCTTCTGTCATTGCCATGTATTCGGCTTCAGCTGTTGACAATGCGACAACTCTCTGCTTCTTTGTCTCGTAACTAATAAGACCACCACCATACTTAAAAATATAACCGGTATATGATCGGCGATCAATAGTGCATGCCGCCCAGTCTGCGTCGGCCATACCCGTAAGAGCCGTTGACGTTCCTGTTTTCTTATATCGTAAACATATGTTCTTCGTTCCTTTTAGGTAACGTATAACTCTTTTTGCCGCTTGCCAGTGACTTTGGTCATAACAGTGGTTGAACTGGCTTAAGTAACTTACTGCAAACATTATGTCTGGTCTTGTTGCGACAGCTAGGTACATTAATGAACCAATGAGTTTTTGATAAGGAAAGTTATCCCTCTCGTCTTCATTCTCATATTTCTCTAACTTAAGAGCTGGCTCCATTGGTGTAGACACGGGTTTACATTCTCCCATGTTAAATCTTTCTACCAAATTATCAACATAAGTTTCTTGGGACAGCGTCATCTCTCCCCCTACATGGGTGAATCGTATACCCAAACAGTGGTGAAGAGAACCCATATCTCTTAAGTCAAATGCTTTTTCCAATTTGGATTTGACTTCCTTCAATATTTTCTCTGATTTGTATGCCAGAATTAAATCGTCGACATATACGTTGGCAAACAGTTTTTCGTCTCCTTGTTCAAATATGTACAAACAAGGATCCGCTGTAGCATTTCTAAAACCAATTTCTAATAATTTTCTGTGTAATTTTAAATACCATTGCCTTCCTGCCTGTTTCAATCCGTATATAGCTTTATTAAGTTGACATATTCCATTATTTTTATATTTATTTATTTCTATTAGCATTTCTCTTGCTTTTCTCATCAACTCTTTGTCTTTTCCGTGTGATAAAATAATTTTTAAATATTTATCGAGATTTTTTGGCTTCTTCATATAAATTTGTTCTTCTATATCACCATTTAAAAATGCTGTACAGACATCCAGCTGACTTAGTTTCATATTATTTTCTATCGCATATGCAATCAATAGTCTCATTGTACTCATTTTTGCTACTGGTGCAAATGTTTCACTATAGTCAATTCCTTCTCTCTGGTTGAACCCACGAGCTACTAGTCGCGCCTTTCGTCTGTCAATTTCTCCCAGTGCATTGTACTTATATTTCAGAATCATTTTATTATCTATCAAATTTTTACTTTCATTCTTGTGTACAACTTTCCAAGTATTGTTTTTTAGGTGAGATTCAATTTCGCTTAATATTGCATCTTCCCATTCATCACTATTCTCATCTATTTCACAGAGGAATGATTGTTCAGCATCCATTTCATAATCCTTCTGCCAAACTGGTGGTTTTCTCTGTCTCTTTTCATTATGTGAAGTAGTCGCTTCAATTTCATTATCTGTATAAATTTCTTGCCTGTTTTCATTGTCTATTTCATGTGTTTCTGTAGTTGCATCAACAAATACATCATTAACGTCCAATTCTTTATCTAGTTCATTAATTTCATGTCCATTCGAGTCTTCATTTTCTTCTTCTGGAAAAAGTACAACTTCAATTTCATTTCTATCAACTACAACTCTTTTTTGTTCTTCTTTTGCCTCATTTTCGTAGAACATTTTTTCCAGTACTTTGACATCTCTACTTATAATCACTTTGTCTGATTTTGGATTAAAGATACGGTACGCTTTGTGATTTTCCGAGTACCCTACAAATATACCAGCAGTCGATCTCGCTTCAAATTTTCCGTTTCTTTTTCCCTTTTTTAGAACAAACGCCTTGGTTCCGAAAATGTGGAAATGCCTTACAGATGGAACTCTATTAACCCATTTTTCAAATGGAGTCTCATTATTAATACTGCTGCAAGGACTACGGTTTGCTAAGTAGTTAGCTGTATTAATAGCTTCGGCCCAAAAAACTACTTTCATATTAGCGTCAATTAACATACATCTAGCTTTATCTAGTAATGTTCTATATTTTCTCTCTGCCAGGCCATTTTGTTCGGGTGTATATGGTGCAGATAGCCTTCTTTTGATACCATTGTCTCTTAGGTATTTGTCAAATTCATGGCTTATGTATTCCGTCCCATTGTCACTTTGTAAACAAACTATCTTTTGTTTGGTAAACCTTTCTGCCTCATTTTTGAATTCTTTAAATTTTGATAGGGCTTCATCCTTAGTTTTTATTGTATATACTCGTGTATATCTTGAATAGTCATCAGTAAATGTAATGAAGTATTTGGAACCCGCTTTAGATAAGAATAAGAATAAGAATAAGAACACATACATCTGTATGCACAATTTGTAATTTTTCATTTGTTCTTTCTTCATTTTTGGGTGTATTAAATGGTAATTTTGTGGCTTTGCCTTTAGCACATACTTCACAGTCTTTTACTGTGTCATTTTTATTAAATTCCAATCCTTCCATATTCTTTTTATCTAGAGCTATTCGCATTTGCCCCTCATTGAGATGAGCTAGTTTTCTATGCCATTGCTGCATTTTATTTGCTTTGCAGAATCTAGCTTTTTCTTGTATGTCTTCATTAACATAATATAAACCGTCTTCATTTCTTTCTGCTCTTAACAGTATTTGATTGTTATACATTACAGTTGCATTTTTTTGTTTGAATAAAACTGTTGCACCTTTGTCTGTTATTTTTCCAACTGACATTAGGTTAGTAGTTAGTGATGGTACGAATAAAGCTTCGGTCAGTTGCAAATCAGGTCTTTCCTTGATATTGAGTTTCGCTATACCACGACCTTCAATTTGTGCTGTACAGTTCTCTGATGCTAACTTTAAAGATTTGCTCTCATCCTTATCAAGATTTCGAAATCTTTCTAATTCATGTGTCATATGTGACGTGCAACCATTGTCAAGACACCACTTGTTTAGTTTTTCCTTACAAGCATTTGTATTTAGACACGTTTCTTCAGAACAATATAGATTTGAAAAACTTTTATTACATCCCTTTGGGGCTGACTGTACGACTTTTGACCAGCATTCATTGGCTTTATGTCCTTTCTTTTTACATTTAAAACATTCAACAACTACATTTTTGTTTCTTCTGCGCTGTCTACTAAATAGCGCTTCTTGTTCAGAATTTTGTTCACTTGTACTAGCCATATATCTTCTTGCTTCAGCTTCTTCAATAATTTTTATCTTTAAGTTTTCAGGACTTGGTAGATCATCCCTAGATTCGATCGCAATCCGAAAATTTTCAAAAGATTGAGACAAACTATAGAGCATCATAATGCTTAGGAGATCTTTATTGATTTCTATGTCCATATCTGCAAGCTTATCGACAATGTCCATAAACTTGTTCAAGTGATCTACTACATTGTCCTCTTCTTTCATTTTTCTTAAGATTAATTCTTTCAAAAGACTTGCCTTTCGTGCAGGACCTTTGCTGTAGTAAATAGCCTCAAGTGTGTCCCAGACATCTTTGCTACTTTGACAGTTCTTCACTTGTTTCAGTTCGCTCGGTGAGATGATCAAAAATAATTCTGCTAGTGCCAAGACATCTTTTTCTAAATATTTATTTAGTTCGTCACCTTCACTAGTAGGTCTTTTTTTTTTTGTGAGACATAATTCCATAGGCCCCTTTTTAATAGAAGGGCTTTTGCGTGTATTCGCCATGTGTCATAATTTTCCCTTTTTAGTGGTTCAATATTTATGTTACTCATTTTTACTCACGATTATACTGGGCCCATAACCTATTATACATAGAAGAAACTGGTATTAAATAATTAAGCATTTATATATAGGATACGAATATTTTATTTTCCTTGACGTCTCTATAGACTGACAATCTACAAGTGATAGAAGAACACTTCTTTTTTAAACTTATCATAGACACAATATTATCTATAACACTCGACCCATTCATGTACAATAAAATTGAAATAATCATTTCATCTTCCAATCTTCGCCTTCCTGTTGGATTGCAGCAGTCCGTTGCTAATTCGCAATTAAATGCACAGACTCATGTTATCGTTACAAAACAGCAATACACAGATTCGGTTTTCCAGCAAAGGTCAGCATGGCTGGCAAGGTACGGTGTCCAATGTTCGAGGGACAGAACAGTCAAAAGGCAATCAATTTTGGAGTCCAGTATTCGAGCAAAGGTCTTATAAAAAAGAATTCCCGAGAAATACAAATATCATTGCAACCATGACACTTGACTGACGAATGATTTTGACATTTGCCGTTCACTAGTGTAATCCGTGGTGCAATCGATTATTTCGTTTTTTTTTTCGAAAGATGATTTTTAATGGTGCTTACGTTAAAAATCTAGCAGTTTCCAGATTTATTATTCTGATGATTTTAGTATCTAAAAACAATTATACTTAAACAATGGAGATTTATTTAACTTATTTGTAAAAGTATCGATTTCCACTAAATCGATCATATTCCTTAGGTTCGCTCTATTGATATAATGCTAGCGTTTATGAAGTTAGTGACGTATAATGAAATAAGTGCTGTCACAGTTTACAAAGGTTGTTTAAAAACATAAAATAGAAATCTACATATTTTCTATACTTGGCCATTGTAAATGAGGCTGAGATTTAAACGGGTTAATTAAGCAAAATAAACGATTTTTTGGTACATATCTCATTCGTGTAACGGTTGGGCCCAGAAACGGGTTTCTCCTTTGCGGCATTAATGGCATAAACGGCTGTATCTTTTGATTGCGTTGGCTTAGAAGTTTGATTTCACAGCTCCAGGGGACAATAGACCTGAGTATTTGGTGTAAACTCCAGCTTGATACCTCCACGCGTTTCTGAGAAAAAGAGTCTTGACAGACAGACAGACGGACGGACGGACAACAAAGTGATCCTATAAGGGTTCCGTTTTCCTTTCGAGGTACGGAACCCTAAAAACAGTATAACAAATAGAAAAATCAAAAGAATCCTGGCAGCGAGAATCCAACAGGTTATAAAAACACGTAAACCACCTGAATTAAAGTGGTGAAACTTTTAATGTATCCTCGGAAAGTTCCAGCCAGTAACAAGGACGTATAGAGGGATTTGAGAACGGGTGTATTGTAATAAAAACAAATAAGGGAGTACTCCGTAGTGAGCCACTTACGGCAAAAAGACTGGATCGACGTGGGCCGAATCGGTTTACTTTTCAATCTGTGCGGGGCGGGCCGCGTCCTGCAAACAATTTAAGTCCACTGGTCGGTGCGAATTGTACATTTGCACGTTTAGGATAACGTGTTAAACATACATACGTATAATTTTTACATATAGGGCTGTGTTAAGGGTTTGTATGAAATTTCAAATTAGAATCTTCAAAATGCTTTCATATAATATTTAATGTAAAACTTTTTACGTAGGTACAAACATGCCTGTACCCTAATGCGTAATACACAATCAAACGGAATCTGAATAGTTTTGGAACAGATTGCTAATCCTAAGATGCTTTATGTACCTAATAAGTGTATGCTGGTCTATTGTTTTCAGTTCACAATAATATGTTTTTTAGTGTACTTAGTACTTAAACAAGTCGAGAGTTCGTCTTCATTGTCAGAGAACATCCTCAGAAGTGTCACCGCTGATCTTGATATTCCATTGTAAGAGAAAAATACTCTGAAAATTTCATTTGTGGAGTCGAGGACTTATGAATATTCATAGGTAAGACAACGCCACGGTTTTCACTACAGCGCAGACTGCATTCGTCTGCTTACCGCCTTACTGTGCACAAAATGTTCACTCAACCTGATTTATATGCACTTTTGACTACATTTTTTGATATAAATTCGTTCCACGCGAACTTTAATCTAGTTTATTAAACCTAGGCGTATATTTTATGTTGCATAATTCAAAAAAGGAGTAAGGCTAGAAAAAATGTCACACGAAAGCGTCTCTGCGTTATTTAAATGTCATTAATCCCGATTCTAATTAATGAAAAAGTAAAAAGCGATTCATTATGAAAGTTTTTGCTTAAAGGCTTCTCCGTAATCAAATTGGCCGTGGAAAGTTATAGTTATTCAAATTAAGACATAACATCACGCCTTGTTTCCCCGAAGGGTTGGGCAGAGGTGTACCTATAGTACACCCACATTCCGCTAGTTATGTTTAGGTCCCATGTAATAGGGGGCGAGCCTATTACCATCAACAAATCCAGACTCCGGACTGCTATTAAGAAATTCTAGGTAGAAAAACCCAATGACACGTTGCCCGACCTGGTAATCGAACCCAGGACCTCATGCTCAGCAGTAACAATTGCGACCACTAGACCAACGAGGCAGTAATTCAAATGTTGTGAAAAAAAAGAATTAAAACTAAAACAACAGAAATATAGGTGTGAAAGCTCTCCGCCTAGAGAGGACTATTTTACTCCGATTTATTTATAAAAAATGGTTTTCATTCATTTCCGTTGCTCGGTAGTACGTATTATTCTGAATGTAGATGTTGTGAAAATCCATTCGAACTACAGGCAAATCCCCTAAGGCTTAAAGTACACTGTCTACTGCTCGAGACACTTCCAGTAGGAACTTCTTTACATTTTTTCCATTTCCTTCGTGACTCGTAATGAAAATAACTGTTGTTTATTTTAGATAATAGTTGAAGGTGTGTCTCGTTCTTCGTTGAACAGTCAAAACTGACAATTTTTTTTGATAAATAATAATATGTCAAACCCAAAGTTGCAAAAAGGTCTGTAGCCAAGTAGTTCAGAATTATTTTGAAACCCAAATGGCTTGTTGAAACGTAAGGTTCATGTTAATTATGTTAATAGCGACCTGGATTAAGTAATCATTTGGCAAAGTAAATTATTACTTATATCAGGTTGTTGAGATACCTATCATTCAAGAGTTAGGTATTTGTCGTATAAACGGTGCTAAATACAATCATCGTTATGCAACATATGACCTTGACCTTCACTTCTCGAGTTTATGCTTCATTAAATTCACTGTCAGTGTGTGCAGACCAAACCCAACGGGTTGATTAATATTCCCGGCGCGGTTGTGCACTCGTTCTTACACGGCCTTCATCGTCCCCCACCCCGGATGATGTCGTGGGACTATTTCCGTCCCATAGGGTTTATGCCAGGAATGTGTGAAGGATGTATAGGACTTTTAAGCTGACCTTGAAAGCTGAATGCTGTTAAATGAATAGCGCTTCATGTTTGAGTGACTTCCGTTTCCAATATTTCGCAAATATATCAGCACCATTAAATATGTCGTAGAAACTTTTTAAATACAATAGAAGTAGTACTCTACTTGGTAAATTGGTAGCTACCTAACCTATTTTTAGTTAGCGATGTTTTGTTTTGCAAAAAGTTTTATTTTGTGAGACAGTTTTTCCGTTTCTAGGCATGCAGTTGTAGCTGTTTAAGAATGCAGAGATTAAATTGTCTCGAGAGGCGAATCTTTAAGTGATTAAATCCACATGATGACAGTAACAGTATGTTCTTTGGCTAATCTTTGGTAGAAGTGCAGCGCTGATTTTTCTTTCGATGCTGCAAAATAGTATTCGATATTGGCGACAATTTAATTAATGTAATTGTGCAAATACGATGGATGGTCTTCTTTCTTCTTATGTGCAAATAAGTGCAAAATAGAATATTTACAAGATGATACTGACAGTCAGCGACAAAAGACGATTATCCAACGACTCAGTTTTATATATTTTTTATTTTTATAAATAAACATAACATAACATCACGCCTGTAATCTCAGAAGAGGGCAGAGGTGTACCTATAGTAAACCCAAATTTCGCCAGTTATGTCCCATTTAACAGAGGGCAGCCAATTGCCATCAACCGGGCACAAATCCAGACTCCGGGCTGATACTGAGAAATTCTAGATAGAAAAGCCCTATAACACTTTGCCTGACCTGGTAATCAAATCCAGACCCTCATGCTCAGCAGTAGCTCTTGTGACCACTAGACCATTGAGTTTTATTTTTATTGAGTTAAATATTTCCTTAAAATCTAAACAGAAGTTAAATTTATATAGCTATTATATGAAATGCTTAAATACTGGCAATGTTATTCAAATTAAGTTTTATGTCAATTTAAATGATAATATAGTAGCAGTGTTAATTGACTCGCTGACCTAACTTATTCCTAAAATCGGTCATAGTAAAATTGATCACGGTTCTAAGTGCGTGCATGTTTTGGAGCTGCTCAATGACTGACGGACTAGCTAATCATGAATTGATCACGCGTTGAATCCGCGTGTTTTTGACGGTAACAAATTTGAACTCGCTCACGACCTCGCCTCGTGATCTGTGAACAAATTTCACAAGTCACACAGGTCCTTGAAAACTTAACAGTAAACAGTCTGACGAAGACGAAGACTAATAGTCTTCGTCACTCAGTGACTGTCTGAATTACAATTAATATTAAATTTAAGTGTAGGACTGCTCAGCATGAGGTCTTGGGTTCTATAACAAGGCTGGGCATAGTGTAATGGGCTTTATCATCAGATTTTTTTCAGTAGCAGCCCGTACGATGTGCCCCCATGTGTTGACGGCAATAGGCGCGCCTCCTATTACATGGGCCTGTAATTTAAGAGTTGAGTTAAGAAAATAAAGTGATATCAGTTTTTCCAAATCTATTATTAAATGTTTTGGATGGTCATCATTTGTTTTCTCTGTTTTTCTCTAATTCTAGGTTCTCAAATGAGTGAAAAATAAATAGAAAGATACCCGTACCGAGGTGCAGGCGGAGGAAAATTCTCTTCCAGACATTTTCTCATCACTCTTAAACGGAATGTTTAACAATTCTTAAATATTTACTTTGCCATAATGGAAGCTTAATGTTAAGCGGGAATACTTATTTCATCCTTTACCTGAAATTTAGAGAGGTTTCGCAATACTAACCACATAAATGAGTGGACATTATTTAGCGTTTCTTGGTGTCTACTCAACTCAAAGCCTTTATCTATACTAATATTATAAAGAGAAGATATTTAGTCTTTTGATTGTTTATATGTCACGCTTTCACGCTAAAACGGCTGAACAGATTCTAATGAAATTTGGCGCATGGCTAGATCATGGTCTGGATAAGGACAAAGTATACTTTTATCCTCACGGGATTCATGCGGGTGAAACCGCGTGGCGCATTTGCATTGTCAAGGGGTCGGTCAGTCAGAAAGATGAAACTAGTTGCCCATTTCAAAGCGTATTAGGTAACTATGGAGAAGAACGGGCAAGAAACTCCATAGACACTCTTTTTGTGAGAATTTGAATGTTTAAATAATGGATTCTAATAATAATCAATTTATAATTAATTTAGTAAACTCGACACACAGACCGGAAATAAGAAGGAAGCCGACAAGTTGACATTAGGAGGATCACATATTATAAAAATACTTTGACTGGTAATCTTAGTATAGCCAATTTCTTTCTACACATATGTCTAAATCTTTGTACCATACATATATATATGTTATCTTCAGCTGGCAAGACTGTTTTTTTTTTTTTTTTAAAGCTGTTTGTTTTTCACTCCATGATAGGTTTTATGTTACCTTTTCAAAAAATTACTTCCATTTTTCTTTATACTAATTTACTAACTGATAGCAAGTTAGTACTCAGATCAGGTACTAATACAGCTTCTATTTTAATCATTTTACTATTGTGGGAAGCTACGAAAATTCCCTTTCGTGTAGCTGTTAGGGTCTGTCGATTTGCTATTTTTATGTTTAACTTTTGTGGTACATTTCATTACAATTTTACATTACAAATGATGTTTAATCTTTTTCATTAGATTACTGGGACTTTCTTACCTCGTGGGACAGTTATTTTTAACGGATGAATTCTAGAGATAGGACTGACTTAACAGTAGTGCTATTCAGTAACCATCTAACCGTGAGAACTTAGGTGAAGTAAGTGTGGAGTGAGCTGTCAGAGCCACTGTTGCACGGGTTTGTCCAAGACGGGATGACACTGACAGCTTACTCCACGGAAGTCTTCACGGTGAGATTTTTACACAATCGACATGTAGTTTCGATTGCAGTAATAACATGGTTGCACTCCTCTCCAATTCCGGTAGGAGGTAACAGACTGTATCGCATTCTGCTATCTGTTCAACCAAGACTGAAGTTCACGAATGAGTTTTTCGAATTTAACAAAACATATTCCTCTAAGCTGCAATCTTGCTTCAAAGTCAGTAATTTTCTTCGAAGAGTGATTTTTGATATTCCGCTTATCCTTTGAAATATGCTTTTAAAGAGTTCAGCATTTCTTTAGCTGTCGAACAATCTCTAACAAGATTTAAATGCCTATTAGTTAAGCATTGTACTATTAAACTTCTCCTTCGCATCCAAGTTCTTTCTATTTTTTCTATCTTTATTGAGAAGCGCGGGGCGTGACAGGGTCATCTGACGTCTCCCAGGCTTTTCAACCTCTACGTGAATGGCCTGATAGTAGCACTCAGCAGCATGCGTGTCGGATGCAGAGTTGATGGGGTTAGAGTTAACAACATCAGCTATGCAGATGACATGGTGCTGCTGGGTCCGTCGGCGGGAGCAATCAGAGAGATGCTTAAAACGTGTGAGACCTACGCTGCCGCACATGGGTTAAAATATAATGTAAATAAGTGTGAGTACATTTATTTAGGTCTTTCAGGTCAGCGACAAACGAGGGGGGAAGGACCCGAGTTGCTTATAAACGGGTCACTAATTAAAAGGGTGTCATCTTTTAAATACCTAGGGCATTGTCTTGATGCTGACCTCAGGGACGATGTGGACGTTGAGAGGGAGCACAGGACTCTAGCGGTCCGGAACAATATGTTTTCCCGTAGATTTGCGCGGTGTACATACCAAGTAAAAGTAACACTTTTCAAGGCTTATTGCCAAAGTTTGTACACAGGCAGTCTATGAGTCGATTATACTAAGAGATTGCTTGATGCCCTGCGAGTCCAATATAACAATGCTTTCAGGATGTTGATGAGGCTGCCTCGTTACTGTAGCGTGTCGGAAATGTTTGCGCAAGCCCGAACCGACGGCTTCTATGCAATTATACGCAAAAGAACTGCGTCGCTACTGAGGATAGTGAGGGGAAGTCAAAACAGCATTCTGAAAACTGTAGCCGAGAGTCTCGGATCTCCGATTATACAACAGTTTGTGCGGAGATTGATTTTTACTAACACTAGACAATAAGTTTTTTTTTTGTATGATACTAACACTAAATGGATATTTGTGTCCGAAATAAAGTTATTCTTTTCTATTCTATTCTATTCTATATCCTTTAGGCATCTTTCTTCTAGTAAACATTGCACTTTAAAGAGCCAATTTCCGAATGATTCGGCTTTTGACTGTGGAAAATTTACCAGCTTTGCCGACGTGGTCTCCATGATGTGCTTGAAGACGCGCTCGGTGAACTAAATAGGCAAACTATTTCCCTAACTAAACAAATAAGGCGTCAGTGGCCCAATACTGTAAGAAATTGAGTGTTTAAATGAAGGATTCGTCTAATAATTATCAATTTATTTGCTATAGCTTAGCCTAGTAAACTCGACACAACAGAGACGGCCGGAAGTAGGCAGAAAGATCACAGATTATAAAAATACTTCAACACTTCTAAACTAAAATTACTTAAGCCTCGTATTACGTAAATTTGGTGTCGCATAAATACAATTATTTAACATCATTTTTGTTTTACATCTGTACATAACTTCACCCGAATCTTTTGATTTATAAAGGTTCCTACTTAAGGTTAATTAGTTAAATTAGGGCCGGAGGGTTGACTTTTTACCCTCATAGTGGCTAAGAGGAGATTATGTTATAAAAGCGAAACAACAAACAACTTTGTTTTTAAAATAAGTCCTTTAAGTAATCCCAATCAAGGTTACCGCAAATTGCGAATTCAAATAGAGTTTGAATAGGAATAGTCGAATGGTTTTTTAAGCTTCTTAGTTCAGCCCTTTGACGATTAATTCCTGTAATTGGTTTATTTGAAATCAATGTTTAGAGTTTAAGTTTTTTTTTAAGTCGTAGAATTGAAGGAAGAATTTCACCATTGAAACTGAACGCGATCTAAACCGGCTTCACCTATCAATGTTATCTCTGTAGTGGAATATAAACACTGGCAGCTCTCACTCGCGTTTTAGATGTGCTGATCGTGTTTAGTTCCAATGATGAAATTTGCCCTAAGTTACATATGTTTTCTAAATGACGCAACCAACCTACATAGGTATACGGTAGTTTGGTTTCATCGATTTACATGCTATACTTTGAAAGAGGAAAAAAATGCAGAATGGAATGGATAGCCATTTCATGTTCATCTACTCCATATAGATAGCATAAGCTATTAGCTTAGATTAAAGAGCTAGGAAATAGGAACTCCTACAACCAACATGATTTAAGGTTTGAAGTTTCACATGTTTATAGGAAGCACACCAAAGCTACGGAGCAACGCAATCGTGCGACGCGATTCGTGATTTCCGAGAAAGCTGATCCTATACTTCCGGATTCAAAACGGTAATTTCCCGTACCTTAAAGACATTATTAAAATGAAGGGGATCATTTAAATGTAAAGTATACTCATGAAATCTTCTACTTACCTTATCGTCCTTTTCAGGACACTAGGTAATAGGTAATACGGGCTGGTGTCCACAACTCCACGTCAATGCGCGTATTTTGCGTACGGTGGGAAAATCGATCATTCGATCCACCCCAGCTCCTCGAGGAAGGGTAGCAACGCCTTGGTGTTACTGACAGCCTCGCGTTGGGTACCTGGGTTATCGAAGGACTTTGCCCTGTATGTGGTGACCACCGGGCAGTTTAGAAGCACATGAGCTGCTGTCTCGTCCTCCTCCATGCAGGCCCTGCACAGCGGACTGTCTGTGACTCCTATGACAAATAGGTGATTATAAATGACCCGTGGCCAGTTAAAGCTGCCGTAACTGTACGCAGCTGTTGTTTGGTTAGTCGGAGAACCTGTTTCGTGAGGAGGCCATGAATTATAGGGAGTGCTTCCTTAGCCTGCCTGGACTCACCTTGTTCCAAGCATAGTTTGTGATGTTGGTCTCTGGTGCGTTTCCTTACCAGAGTGCGTAAGTACCCGAAGGGGAGTGGCAAGATAGGTTCAGGTCCCACTTTCAGGACGCCAGTAGAAAGTTATAAGGCTGTGGCAGGCTTTCTTTACGAATTTTGCTATTATTCTTCACACCAAGGTATAAAACAGAGTGTCTATTAGTTTCGTTTATTGTTTACATCTAAAACAAGTTTAGTTGCAGCTTTATACAAAACGTGACAAAAATGTGAAACAGATGAACAATAGTTGGTCGACTCTTAGCGTGACATCTCGTAGTTGACCTTGAGAGGTCGTAACTACTTAACCGTACTATCCTGTGGCCGCCTTTAGTGAGCTGAAAGCCTCCAGCCAGGGGCTAATCAGCGTTGTATGGCATTTATACACAATATATTTCGGACAAGTATCACAACTTGTATATGGGTGAATATGTAGTTAGTTTACATTTATGACCTACTATAAACCAACCATAGCTTTTACATAATCCTTCCAGAAAGAACCTAGTCATCTAAACTAGAAAATATAATCTCACAATGTGCTTCTAGTATTATGAATGCATTACTTTAAGAAGCAGCTCGTACGAAACAATTGTACTCGAAGCACGGAACATAGAAGAGATTTTCTTGGGTCATGCTCTGCTATGTATAGGTAAGTAGATAGGTAACCAAGTTCGACATTCCTATCTAACAAGGAGGGTCGTGTATACTCAACTACAATATCTAGTGGCTTTTCTCTTGAACTTTTCCGCTTGATTTTGCAAAATTCGTAGAACGAAAGACATTCTTTCGAACAAAATTCTAGAGCAAAAGTTTAAATGTGTCCTGAAACCTCCTGAAACGTGTACTAAAGAAGGAAGGTGATGTTCACAATCTGGAAAAAGTTTTGATATTTTTGTGGTGCAGCAATACTATGAACATTGTTCAACGTTAGTCGTTCGACTTTACATAGTTTGATAAAAAAAACTAATATTTTTGAATAATTATGTATAGTTTCCCAGCTCTTAACTAAAACATTTAGTATGTAATACTTAATGAATAATGACAAAATTGTATCCTAACTTAACTAATACAAACTAAAATATATCGTCAAAAAATCCTCGACTGGTAATGTACTTAAGAGACTGACGGCATTGCCACGTTGTATGGCAATGCTTAGCCAAGGTGAAAGCCAACCCTTGGGTCGCGGTAAGCGTCTACAGCCGTTATGTTAGGCATATTGTAATTTTATTAGTTAATTAGATGTTAGTTGCTATTTACGTACTTAATTATTATTTTAATTTTGAATAAAACTAACCCAAGCTTAATTATTGTTTAGTATTAACATACATTTATTCTCTTTTTTTTTAACACAGAAAATACATTTTCTATTATTGTGGGTGCCAGAGGGCCGGAGTAACATATGTTCATGTTATTACAGTAAGTAGGTACGTGTCGCAAGAATTCATAAGTGTCTGTTATAAGAATTCACGAAGACGAAGACGACGCCAAATCTAATTACCCAACTGCAAGAATAAAGATGGCCACTGAGAATAATTTCTTGATTGTCTTTTTTTATAGAGCTCTCTCTTTAAATACATAAATTAGAAAAACAAGAAATTGTTCTATCTCGCTTAGAAAACCAATGGTACTTACAACACTACCTACATAATATAAAATGAAAAGATAACCCCGACTTTAACTCGAAACATTAATAAGATCCTATCATTCTCATAATTGAATGAAAAGCCGGAACTAAGCAGAAAGTACGGCAAAACTTTTTGATTGCAATCGTAAAATTTTATTGCTGTTTTTTGCAAAACTTCGTGAAAATTTGAATTTTTCGCGTGCCTATCAAAACTCCAACTCACTGAAACGTCGGTTTCAAACTATTAGCCAGGTACCTAATTCTCGAGTATTTCACTTTAATTGTTTGATGGTTCGAAAAGCCTGCAATCACTAAAGTTGCTAGCAAGGCTGTATGATTGATAAGTTTGTACCTAGGTAATAAACTCTACTCTATCTACTCTATTAATCAACTATTTGATAGTGTATCAGGTTCATTTAATCCAATAAATTAATAAAAACGATCTTGCTATATCTGTACCCTAATTGCGTAATACACAATCAATCGGAATCTGAATCGTTTTGAAACAGATTGCTAAACCATTGCTTCATAAGTTCGATAAAAAATTCTGCTCAACAATGTAATTGACGCAATGATTGTTGTTGAACTATCAAAATCAAACAGATTAGTCGTAATCGTTTACGAAAATTTGTTACGCAATTAGGCTGCAGGTTCGCTCCAAGTTTTGCCGCTGACCGTCCGCAAGATTAACAAATATCGAGAAAACTGAATAATATTAAGGTACCGAATGAGTAATCCTAAATAAGAATGCTTGGAAACATGCTGGTCCTGCTCCATAGGACAATCTAGAGGCTAGACAAAATCATACTATTTGCTTATTGTATTGTATAATTTGTTATTTTTACTTTACTCACACACTGACTTATTCCTAGTTAATATTTTAGGAAAATCATATATTTTTACAATTGTTTGTAAATATGTGAGCACAATGTACCTATCACGTGATTATTTTATATGCCTTTGCTTTATTTTTAATTCTTTTTACCAATTGTGGTATAGTATTTTTATTCTTGGTGCATCGTCTTCACATATAGAAATATAATTAATGTATACAAAATATTGTAAAACATTTTAAAAGAGTAACGGTGGAGTTTCTTGCCACTTCTTCTCCATACGAAACTACTTTTTGGAAGTGGCGCCTAGAATCAGTTCTATTTTTAATGTAAATTTTGACGTTTAAAAGTGCCTTTTTATGGGCCTATTTGAAATAAATGCTTTGACTTTGACTTTAATAATCCTAACGACCGACAGGGCGACTCAGCGGTGCGGTGAGCGGTTGGAGGAAACTTAGAGCGAACGCTTAGTACCTATCCTGGCTGTCCTGGCTGTCCTGGCTACTTGCGTAACACACTTAAAATGTCAATTTATCGCATTTTCTTTCACTTTGACAGTTCAGCAACGTTCATTGCGTTATGTACGTTGTTAAGCAGACGAAATTATTTAACCTAAGAAGCAATTGATTAGAAATATCCTTCAAAACGTACTTTTGAATTGGATTGTGATTAAAACTGTGTTTCGTCATTAAGGTGCTGTATTTTAACCACAGGTATTTAGAATAACTTAGAATATGTCAATCAGTAGACATGTTTTATTCACATTTTCAGCTACATACTAGAAACCGAATTTTCCCTACTAAATTCGAGATTATTCAAATCAATACAGTACGTAGGGAATACGGCTCATTGGACGGGGGCTCAACTCTCAATACAAATGAGCTCAATAAAGAAAGCCAAAGGTTCTCGAAGTGATGTAGCTACTCGTACGAATTGGATAAATTACTTCAATTCTTTCTTTTATAAACTCACAGATATGAACGGCTTCATTCGATTCCGATTTAGTATTTAAGAGGCTCTTCGTTTTAAATAAATCTGTTAAGTCTAGATAAACACCTATATTTAACATTAGTTAAAAAAGTACCTACACTCTCAAACGTTAGGAAAATAGCAGCACCCATTTTATTCAATTGTTCATCTGTCAGAAACATTCTAAACAATAATAAACTAAATTAACTAACAAACTATTAAAATAGAACAACATAAAGTGACTAAAACTATAACTAATAAACTATTAACAAACTAAAATATGGTGTCGAAAAATTCCTTCGCATCGCTGACGATTGGTAATGTAATGTACCCAAGAGACTGGCGGCATTGCTACATTGTATGGCAATGCTTAGCCTCTGGCCAAGAAAAAAAACAGCCTTTGGGACACTGGAAGTGTCAACCAGGAACCAGGCGTCTGGAGATTTCGTTGGACAAACCATGATCACTGGGACCCCAAGGCCTGAGAGTTTTAACCCCAAACGGCTCGAAAATATAATTAGCGATAAGGTTATTATACTTCCGCCGTTTTCCGTGGCCGCAGCAGCAGCGTCAGCATATTGACATGATTCAAACCCATACCACTGTACATGTTGTGTAATACAATTGTGATTTAATAATGCTATTGTCACTTCCATTGTCCCATAACTTAGCGGCTACTAATCAAGTCATAAATCGAGCACATTGGAAACTAGTTTACACAATGCGAACATGATTGTAAGCACGTATAACCAAAGTCGGCACTTATCGGTGATGAAACATATCAAGAGTCATCTAATATCGTTGATATAAAAATGCTGCCTTTTACTTATTATAAGCCGCGTGCCCGATGGGGTTCCACATCGCCAAAAATGAGGAACTTTCATACAAATCATCCTTCTTTAGTGCGACGTTGTAAAATGGGCAGTTTGACTCAACTGATATTATGGTTCTTAAGAAGGCTGTATTTAGAAAAGATATTGTGACTATTTTAAGTGATCAGAACCCTTTTATTATGTAATATTTACTTTTATTAGATTGTTCTTATTAACAACTGAGTAGTAGATCTGATTAGTAATCTGTGGATAACGTTGAGAGTAATGTGTTTGTTACTTATGTTAACTTCTAACCCATATTTACCTAATTAATACACTGCTGCTTGTTGCCCATAAGTAAATAAATAAATAAACAAATATAAAAAGCCATCATCACTTAACCGTCAACTATTACATTCTGCACATCAAACTAAAACATTGTGCTTATTGGCGCATGCAACGTACAGGGGTCGAAAAAAAAACGTCAGTAAAAGTAGGAATAATTTTGATCTTCATTATCACTGTAACCAGAAGGTTCCCAGGTATGGTCCAGTACATAAAATTATTACAATGATGGGGAGTACAAGCGACTCTCGGCTTAGTTATGCGTCTTTTAACACCCGTGATGGTACATTTAATGCTTCCAGACCTAGCGGTCTAGGCTGTGTGTTGTCAGACAGTTAATTTAAGAATTTCATAAAGTAGACATGATCACAGCGATACCATAAGTAGTCTTTTGTTTTTATTGTACAGATCAAAACACGTCGGGGCAGAACGCCCTATTCTCTTTGCAATAAAACGCTAATGCTTATTATATTATACATTTTCATAACTGTTGAATGTGAAAGCGACTTTATAGAACTGTGTCTGGAACTCTAACTTGTAGCTTCTCAATGGCGGGGCAGTAGGCGGTGACATCCACAACTGAGCTAATTCACATCCTACAATGCATCGCGATCGTGGAATTAGTATGTACTGTACAAAATCGCCTTAACACAGTACAACGATATGAGATAATTGTGGCGCGTGGCCAAAATCGGAACTAACGTCGCCGTCATGTTTTGCCAATCCAATGTAAGTGACACAATATCACATGTTTACAAACAACGATTCCCAGGTCGGGCAACGTGTTATTGTGTTTTTCTATCTGGAAATTGTCAGTAGCAGCCCGAAGTCTGGATTTGTGCCCGGTAGATGGCAATAGGCTCGCCCCCTATTACATGGGACTTAAACATAACTGGCGAAATGTGGGTGTATACTATAGGTACACCTCTGCCCAACCCTTCGGGGAAACAAGGCGTGATGTTATGATGTTATGTTGTCGGCGCCAAAATTAAGCACTCTACCTTTAATCTGTCTACAGATCTTGATATATTATACATATAGTCTGGTGGATGGCGTACTTGGTCTCTGGTGTATGCAGGCGCCAGATTTCCTTTTTCGAAATATAACCGAAAAGGTTTTACTCATCAAACGATGGAAGCGGCGCGGCGTTACTAACGATAGGGGTCGAACATAATGCCATTTACCGGGCAAAGTTCCATTAACCAAGGTGTGAATCAAAACCGAACCTATCCTCGTGTCTTTTATTTAATTAGGTAGTGTGTATGGTTTTGTCGACTGAGCTACTCTAAATAGTGTATTAGCTTAATCCATTTTTAACAACCAATAGTATAAAACTTGAAAGCCATTAGGATAAATGGTTTCCGTTAGGATATAGGTAAATTCTACAAAGTTTCCTCTCTCCTAATATTTTTGCTGTGCCCGACAGGGTCCACCATGATCGTATATAATTTTAAGTTACCACCTAAGTAAACATGTGGAATGCAAATAAATGATTGAGTATTGAGTATAATTTGTTCTTAATCGACGAAAAAAAGGAGGCGGTTCTCAAGTCAACGCGTATTTTTTTATGTATGAACACGCATAACTTATTACATAGTAGTCCGATTTTAAAACAAAAAGTTTGATTTTAAAGGGAATATTTCGAAGTTGGTCACGTTTAAAATTAAAAAACAAAATCCACCCCTAAGTATAGTAAAATAGGGGTTCATTGATTTACCACCTACAGATTTCTTTCTTGTGAACCGATTGTGTTGAAACTTGGCACACGTATGTAGTTCCGATGACGCTTCAATAAAATAATGAGTTGATCTAATGATGAAAAAGAGAGAGCTCCTCAATAGTTTACAGCAGCAACATCGTGTTTGGGCTTGTTTCATGCATCTTGAAGAGAACTTTATACCTAGCCAGGGAGTGACTGTCTTCGGAGGTCTGATAATGGAGATTGAAGACCATTGAGTGAAGTTCCAATTATTCGCTGAGAGATCATGCCCAAAAAAAAATTAAAGTTTAGATATTAACAAAGGTGCGGCGCGCCTTGATGGAATGCCATCAATATTGAGTACATACACAGCTTGCGCCGCGGAGTTTTGAAATGTGTCAACTTCTGCTCAGATACAGGAAGTCTCTAACTTCTGGCATATTCCCTTGAAAATGGAAAATAGCAAGGGTGGTGCCTATATACGTACATATTATTGGACAACGATTACAACATAATAAAGTCACTACTCTGCCCGCATTTCTAAATCGATTAGAAGCTATTCATTAGCGATTATCAGCACGGACTTGTTGGATCACGATCAATAAGTACTAAACTGGTTCCATTTACTGAACTTTTAATTGGGACTGTTGATGCTGGTCATCAATCTGACTTCATTTATACTGACTTCAGCAAGGCCTTTAATAAAGTTTCTCGCAAAACTTTTCATAATAGTAGCGCGCTTGTGCTATCAGTGGCAGTTTGCTTGAATGGGTGATTTCATATTTAGCAGATGGATCTTTCTTTGCAAAACAATGGAAAGAGATACTTTTCAAGTAAAACCTTTACATCTAAAACGACTTTTGCCAATTGTAAGTCACTTCGGAGTTGATGACTTTTAAAGGTGACAACTTGGGCACCGAAGTTATGAAATTGTTGGGACGTAATAGCTATAAGATGTATATCTTAAATATATATGGAAAGCTAGCTGGAGCTGGAGAGCTTTTCAAGTAGAACATTTGCTAACAAACACATTTGACAACTGTTAATCAGTTCGGAGTTAATGACCTAAATAGGTGACAACTTGGGCCCAAAGTTAAGGAGTATTCTTGGCACCTAATAGCCATAAAGAAGAGAAACATTTGTTACTAAAATGAATTTGAATTAGACGGCAATCCGACAAGACTTGAAGATCACACTAATTGTGTTGCAAACTGCGTTGCAAATCATTCCGGCATTTATCTTCTTCTACGGAATTGGAAAAACTTCCATGATTATAGTGGCTTTATTGATTGATAATTATGTTGCTGGCCTCTAATGGGTTGGAGCATATGTGGCCTGGGATGCAGGTTACACATAAATCAATTACCTACACTTTTTTCAAACGCTGCATTCAATGTTGTATTATGTGAGAAATATACGTGAGAAAATAAGAAGTAATTTTTACCTCTGTTGCCGAAATGTAGTTGTACAATACACGTCTTCCTACCTTTTAAGGGAATTTAAGCGTAATTATGTTTTTTTGTTCAAGTTACTGTTAATTAATTTGTAAAATTGTAACGAGAATTAAATGTTTATGTTAACGTCATATTTAGGACGATTTAACGCCGAATAAACTAATCATTTAGACAAATCGTAGTAACATACGTTCTTCTAAACGAGATCTTTTCATTGAAATATATCTTAGCGGTATTGGGAGTTTTGGCAGGTTTAACATTATCCGAACGACTCTAAGAAACAATGTTCTTAAAACGGAATACGAGTATAAAAAGCCACTTTTTTAATGCTGACAGGCTTAAAAGATGACGTTTGCAATGCAGAGAAATAATTAAAGTCAATTAGTTGACGAAATACCTGAATTTCTATAATGCATAATTACTCATATTTAGAGCTCTGTAGCTCCTTACGTATTAACAACCAAGAGAAGTCGTCCTAATACGAAGTATTTTCCTTGAAGAGATCTTTCCATTGGTTTATATGATATATTATAGCTTCAGGGCAGAGTCGCCTGATCTCCTTTGACATGTACCCAAGCTTTGAATTCACATATATTTTATTTTGGTCATGTGATGATACATTTTTGTCATACATTTTTTTGATGCATTACATTATTTGAGTTTTAATTGCGTTATTTTAAAGATATTACTAGTGTAAACAGCTGTTAGTAAACGTAAAGAAAATTCAAATCAGTTCGTATTTGGAAAGGAAACTGATCAAAAAATTTAACTGAAAAGCAAAAACTAAAACCTTTTAGTATTACTAAGCTACAACCTTTTAGTATTACAATCTTGAGTCGACTTATTATATAAGTTGACGCCTTTGTTAGTTAGGCGCCAACTCAAACTTAGTAATTTTCATTAATTTAGGAGCTTAGTAGTTAGACTAAAAGGTTTATTTTTTGCTGTTCAGTTTATTTTTCGTTGATTTAATTTTTTGTTAAAAGTGTTTTTTGATAGCACAATAGTAACAAGATTATCCGGGCGTAAGATTGCTCTAAGATCTCGTTATTGTGTGACTCCATTATGGAGTAATTTTCTCGTGCGTTTAGTTGCGCTTGCCATAAAATGGCTGTTCCACGTGTTTCTGCAGTGCCAGCTGCTTCAGCGTTAAAGCTATAGCTAGCTGGCTTATTATTTTTTCAGTTAAAAACTTCAGATAAGTAGTACCTATTATAGAAAGGTACTCATAGATGTCACCGACTCACTTTTTTTTTTCTTTTGGCTTCGCACGGTTTTGACTCACTTTTTTATTTTGCTTTATGTGGGTCGGTCGCGTAAATACAAAGGCGGCTGCAATACAGAGAGTAGCTGTTCTGTAACGCAGCAGCGTTCGTGTGAATAAAGTACTAGAAACATGACTATACCACAGACATTTCAAAACTGTGTGCAATGTGATCGGCTCCGAAAGACATTGTTTTATCAAAAACTACTGCAATACTGCTTATGGGTAGGTACTCGTTCTGTCTACACTGTAGGAAGGCGATACTCACTTTTATACCTTCAGTCATTGTCGCTCGTCTCTGTGTGTCGCTTATAAAATGGTGATTCTTGTATTCTCACTGCAAGTCGAACGTAAATCTAGAGTCAACGCAGAAAAATGTTGCCATTATGCATCGCACGAAGTAACCCATTCAACGTACCGATGCTCCTTTTTTGACTCAATCGTTAATACACATTTGACCATCTTTAAAAATACTTTTTAAGTCAAGAACAAGTTTTGAGCAGCATTATAGATAAGAATTTTACATTTATAGAAAAATACATTGTTGATTTCGTAACTCAATTTGTATTGCCCGCGACTTCGTCCGCGTGTACTTCTTGTTCCCCTAGCCATCTCGTCGCATCGCATGTGTGGTGGTGTGATAATATATTTTTGTAGCTTAAATTTGGGTGTATGCTGAATTTAATAAAGGATCTTTTGTCACTAGAAATAAATGATATATTATAGTACCACCAACATGATGCAGTGCTACAAAAACTTTTCAAGCAATAAACATTTCAAATTTTTTTATCTTATTTTTATCATTGTAAAACTTACATAACTATCTTGTTCATTATAACAATCACTAGTTTACGTCATGCGTCATATGTTGCGCGCTGTCAGCGAACCTAAGGATCGCTGGATCATTTCAACTCCCGCCCAAAGTCTACATGAATTTCGACAGATGTTTGTGAGGCACTTTGACCACAAAGATATTTGAATTCGTGTTGTGACGAGTCTCCTAAAGCGACTCCTAGGGCGGATTAGTTTTCGCAAGGATTTCCTAACAATCTTTTGAGTCTTCTGACTGACCGGACTGACTGAAGACTGTCCGGTTGGTTACAGCACCAATCGGACAGTCCTACTGTTCAATCTGCGCACTGTCCGGTTGGTTACAGCACCAATCGGACAGTCCTACTGTTCAATCTGCGCTGGGAATATTTTCGCGCTAATATATTTTACGATTTCAAGTGTCGCCTGAAACGTTAGACTTCAAACGGCATTCATGCATGAAGGCCCTTCTAAGATAACCGTGTATCGTTGGTATAACGAATTCAGGCGCGGTCGACTATGTTTAGGGGATGAAGAAAGATGTGATCGCCCTTTGACGGCTGTTACGGAAGAAAACTAGTGAAAAATGTAATCCAAGGTAATAGACGAGTTACGTATCAAGAGATTCAGCACATACTGCAGGTTGGGTCGGGTAGCCTTCACGAAATTCTACACGTGCATCTTCACATGAGGAGGATAGTTTCACGCTGGGTGCCGCACAACCTCACCGAGGCCCAGAAGCAGGCCCGGATGAAATGGTGTCGTGATATGATAAACAAAGAAGCAGGCTCGTCTCGGCGTGTTTACGACATCATTACAGGTGATGAGTCTTGCATTTATCAATATGATCCAAAAAAGAAGCGTCAGTCGACGGTTTGGTTGTTTCAAAACGAGTCGACGCCTACCAAAGTTTTTAATCCTTCGACTCATCGCTAGGTCACGGGCAAACTAATTTGAAATCATAAATAATAATTTCTCCCGCAATCAGTCTGTAAAGCCGCCGCATTCGTGCGACGTTGCCATTCCCAACGCGATCATAGTACAGACACTAGTCACATAACGATCTGGAAGGCAATTCTCGCGCATCTCACATTCGTTATTCACTCGTACTTTTCCCTCCTAAAAATCGAGTCGAGCTATTCTCGCCATGTCGATTCGATTATTTCTCGCGGGAACGCTCCGCGACATGTCTTAATTTACATGCGACATGCAAAGAGGGGCCGGGACCAGGAAGGCAATTATCACTTTTACACTCGTTGGTGCCGCATGCGTTATTGTCGTTAGTCTCTTTGTGTCGCTTATAAAATGGTGATTCTTGTATTGCCATTATGCGTCGCACGCAGTAATGCACTTTTGACCATCTCTAAAAATGCTTTTTTAAGTTTAAAAACATGTTATGAGCAGCATTATACGTGGGACACTCAGAAAGTTTTGCGTTAATAAAAGTTAATGTTCTATAGCTAATTTTTATTTATTAAATCTTATCAAAGTACTCTCCACTAGCCTCTAAACAAAGTTTCATGCGTCTGAACCGGTTTTCGAAACACTTTTTCCAGTCCGCCGTAGACACTTCGTTTACAGCCTGCTCGAACTCTGACATCGCTTCTTCCGGCGACGAAAATTGTATCCCTATAAGGTGATTTTTTATTTTCGGGAATAAAAAGAAGCCATAAACGGCAAAATTTTGGCTGAATAAAGATTAGTAAAAATCAAAACTTCCTTGTTTAATGCTGATTTATTTATTAACATTCAAAACGTATTATTAAAAAAAAAAACATTACTGAAGCCTTCAACTTCTATTCGAACCCATAAAATGATAAAATGTAGCCATCTGTTAATTATTTTGTTTAAAGCTCTTTGAAATGATGGCGTTTCACTCAATTTGACCTTTTTTTTTATGGGTGGGAAATCATCAAATGACTTCTCCTGCTCTGGGTGGAGCGGGAGGGCGTGTCAGACTTTTACTGACTAAAACCCACCCGTGTTCCTTCAGTTGCCTGTGCCAGGGCCACGGTTTTCTCTGTGGAATAACCCGCGACCCTGAGGCGACTCAATTTGACCTGTCATCACACTAACCACTTTATCGTTAAATATAGTTTAAATCAAACACTTTTCTTTTAAATCTGTTACTTTACATAGAAAAGTTTACATAAAATAAAAGAAATCTATTAGCATGTTTTTCTGAACCCGGCACGAAACGTTTTAAGAGTAGGTCGACTCCTAGATGGTGTTGTAAAACTACAGTCTCTGGCAATTAGCGAGTCGCTGATGCTGCCATCTGTTGAAAGTTTGGACGAATTAAAATAGCCAGCTCAATAGCCAGACTTGGGGAAGTTCCAGTTTGTTGTATTATCTGTTTACGCGATTTATCAACCTGATCGACCTTTAAATCCGACTCGGATGATAGAGTAGCTTGAGGAACCATCGTAAGAAAATCTAGTTAATCTAGTTAAATATTTCATCTTTAATTAACTATCTCTTTTGTAATATTTATATTTCTAAGCCTAGACCGAACGCTAAAAGAGTTAACAAAAATAAACGAATTAAAACGATTTTTTCCGAGAATATCGAACACCAACATTGTTACTTATATAAGATGTGAACCGTCCGAAAATAGGACACCAATGAAAGTTATGGAGCACTGCAGCTACCTGGTGAACACGGACGGAAATTACGTCATCATAGTGTTGTCAAGAAGGAGATAGTTGCATTCACATAAAAAGATGTGACACGTAAACGGAAGATGCCACAATCAAATAATGTTTATATGACCCCGAATGAGTCTCCTGAAACCACAAGCGTTTTGTTTGAAGGTAAAACACAGCTATTTTTTGACGCGCTGGTATACACTCTGTTAGATTCTCAACGCTCGGCTCAAAACAGAGAGTTGAAAATTCAGTGTGAAATAAAATCCCGCTGCGTTATTTTTACATCCGTGCGTACGTGGGCTTACAGTGTTCCTCTTTTGTTGTTGAATGTAGTACTGTAGATACATATTCCCATCTATTTTGCTATAATAACCAGGTTAGGTACATTGGGATAATAAAAGCGGAAAATCAGCAAAATGAAGGTTCGCTTATTCATTGTCGCTTTGCATTTATTTAAATCTTTTAGCGCTTGACCCTTCTGTCTAACCTAACACGTTGGGTTTAATTAATATTTCAACTCTTTTAGCATAATTTTATATAAATAGTAATTTTACTACTAAATAATAATTAACATCTTGTTAATTTCTTTGGTTTTTAGCGTTTTGTACGTCCGTGCCACAATAAAAGAACTGTAATGCTATTCTGTAACCATCTCACCGTGAAAACTTAGGTGAAGTGAGCGTGGAGCGAGCTGTCAGTGTCTCTCAAATATATTAGTTGCATAATTTAAAAATAAACTGTTTTAAATTTATTTAAGAAAGTATATCATTGTCTCCGGAATATACAGAAATTTGTTCTTTACTTACAGATCACAGGAAAACCTACAAGAATAAAATAACATGGTAAATTTTTCAATGTTGTGCGTGCTAACTAAAATTTGGAGTTGGTACCTATGTATGTGGTGAACATGATTTTAAACAACAAGTTTGTTTTTAGGATCTGTGCCGGTATCGGTAGTACAGTCCGCGAGGCCTAAGCTGGGCTTTGCATTTGTGTGAGTGCACATAGATAGTGTAGGCGTGACGTCGGCCTACAGCGCGATCGGTTTAACGGGGGGTTATCCGAATTTGCCGTTTTAGAATCAAATTGAAATTGGTAAAATTTGTGTAGTTTAAAACACGATAAATTGTAATTTGCTCGATAAAAAAAAAAACGAAACAGGGTTGATTTCAAAACCAGTTTTAGACTCAATTTCTAAATACACCAGTAAATAATATGAAAATTGCATGTATCCTATGGTGCGTATTTAGGAGGGAATTTAACGGTTGGATTTATGAGTTTTATCGTATTTTTTTATAAACAAAAAATGCTAAATCGGGCTATATAAAATATAATAATAATATTGTTTATTGCATAAAACTGCAATTTTATGTCTAAAAAAGACTGTAAAATATTACTCATGCAACCAGAATCCTGTTTTACTTCTCTTTAACCTGTCAAGACAAGTCATGATCAAAACTGTGTGACGCGAATGTACCTAGTGAGCTGATGAGCGTTTTTAAATGCACACATCAAGTTAATTGTGTAAAATGGGCAAATGAACTGTTGGATGATGGAATGTGGCATGGTGGGTTAAGCTCCCCTATCCTGTTTAATTTATACATAAATGTGCTGATTGTCGAGCTCAGCAGTTTGCATGCTGGCTGCTACATTGATGGGGTAGCATTTAGTAACATTAGGTACGCTGATCACATGGCGCTGCTGAGCCCGTCTATGGCGGGGCTTAGAAAATTATTAAAAGTTTGTGAGTGTTACGCGGAGGATCACGGTTAGAGATTTATCACGGACAAAAGTCAGTCGCTTATCTTTAAGACGCCCAATAAGGGCGCAGAGAGCAACCCAACTGTCACATTAAAGGTGGTGAACTTGAACCGTGTTCGTCAGTTCAAATATCTAGGGCATATTGTAGCGGAGGATTTGAGGGACAATCTTATCTTGATGTAGACCGGGAGCGAAGAGCATTAGCAGTGATAAGTAATGTGTTGATCCGAAGATTCTCACGCTGCTGGGGTGCGGTTAAAATAACACTTTTTAAGGCACATTGTCAAGTTGTTTATTCTTGTAGTCTTTGGATTAGCTTCACTCAAAAAGCTTTTAATGCTCTTCGCGTTCAGTACAACAATGCATTCAGGGTGCTGTTGGCGCTGCCTGTTGTGCCTCAGGTGTTGGCTGCGATCAGACGCAAGCGTGCAGCATCCCTGTTGCGCAGAGTGCGTGCCAGTTCCAACAGCCTTCTGGTTGTCATTGCTAGCAAACTGGATTGCCCTATCGTTAACTTTTTAAGCCTATAATTTGCGACAGCTCAAAAAAATATCTCTTAAATAGGTTATAGTTTTAATTCATAAACTTGTTTTCGAAAATATGATTATTTTTTATGAGGGCATCTTACAATAGTGTAATGCACATTACAAACTATTGTCGATAAAATAATAGTCAAGTGCGAGTCGTATATAGTTTTTGTCGTCGTTTATGTCGAAGTTTTGATAAAACACATTTTTCAAAGATGTTTTAATCAGATTCATCCATATTACTTTATACCCGACACATTACATATTATTCATGGAGGGTCCATTGAATAATATGTAATGTGTCGAGTTGTCAGTTGTATACTAGAATAATACAACTTTCACTGGCAACAACAATAAAAATAAGAAAAAAAATGGTCTTCCAAACAAAAATGCTAAATTAACACAAACCAATGTATCCATACATGATAAAAGTCGTAAGGATACTCGAATAACGGATATACCAACACAGGATTTTTTCTCGAATCCGTGATTTTATCATATTGGCTCTGTGTGAACAACTTTCAGTTTTGAATATAAAAAGTCACAGTCACTACTGTGTGCGATAAAATTTCATATCTCACACAGTAAAATAGCAACGTCTGAACGTAGCCTGTTTAGACGGTAACCGTATATAAATCAGTGCCCATATTCGGAAGCAAGTTCGTCGATGACGAATCGTATTTTTGTTGCTTTGGTACTTTTAAAATAATGTAAATATATATCTACTTGCGTTTATGCCACTTTTGTTTGGTAAACAGTCCGATGGGACGGTAATCTGACATGACCAGGGAACGGTTAAAAAATATACTAAATTAATTTTGATGTCCTAAAATAATAGAATCGGTGATTCTTTCTCTCTGTTTCATGATAAATAATGAATAATTTAGTTTTTTTTTTATTGGATGTGTACTACCATCAGACATACAGCTTGTGTATTACTGAACCGCTGGGTTTAGAAGCATGAAATTTTGCCCAAGAGTTCCTTTTACGTTTTTCGGACTAAGCGGGATTTGAGTAAACAAAGCGGTATTATTTCATTGAAAACGGCATTTAATAAAAACAAGTGGGTAGGTATATACTTCACAAATAATCAGTTGTGTTAATAATTTTATTTTTTACTACGTATCCTTTTGTTTGAGGTTCAAAATATATTAACATTGACGATAGATAGTCATAGGAAAATGTATTTTAATAAAAATTAATCAATCACCACTTTCATCACACCCAAGAAGAATGCCAATCTGAACAAGGTTCAAATTGGGTAAATGATTATAATTAGCTATGTATTGCGGAGTCGAATGAGTATAACGCTTATTGTACCTAGACTGTGTAAAATAAAGTTTAGAATTTCTCATGATGGACTAATTAATGTTGTAGTGAAACACTTAAAAACAAGTACTCACTCGAAGATCGCGAGCTCTCGCGCTGCAAGAAATATAACCAGCTTATTAGCCAGGCACTAGGTATTTCCTCTTCTGTAGTGCTATTCTGTAACCATCTCACCGTGAAAACTTAGGTAAAGTGAGCATGGTGTGAGCTGTCAGTGCCACTCATGCAAGACGGGATGACACTGTCAGCTCACTCCACGCATTTCTTCACGGTGAGATTTTCCCAGAATCTGAAGAAAGTTGATATTGATATCGCCGACATTATATATAAAACGTCGGCCGCAGAGATTAGTTCCCTAAATCATCATCGGCTGTTAAACATTCGTTAAGCTACAGTAGTAAGAATTGTTTTCAACAGTTTTTGCCACGCCGCCGTTCCAAGATAGCTAAGATTCTTAGCTCCACCGCGCCGCATCGTCGATAAATCACCGACAAATAGGGATTAAGCCTACATTTAGCTGCTTAGTGCTGTGGTTTAAAGCGTCAATGGCAATGGTCATCGATATTCAACAATATCATCGGGCCTATAAGCCGTGTGGTGGGTATTACTGCCGACATGTGGGTCAGGGGCTGGTGCCGCTATCTGACAATTTGAATACGCCTTTAGGTACATAGGACATTTTAAGTGTACTAATTTTAGTTCACTACGCCGTGGGTACCTTAAAATGTAAACCTAAAGAAAAAAAAACAAACCTCAGAAAAACTAATTCGGTTGATCAACTGCAAGTATTTTATAATGTGGCCTTTACTGTGGCATGGCTTTTCCGCTAAATGGTCGGCGGCGCATCGTAAATAAGTACATCGCGCTGCATTTGGGGGAGGCGGTGGTAACGTTTCAAAGGCCTACAGACCCGGAAAATCCAGACTTAAACCGGTGTATACAATCGGCCTGTGGCCGCGCACGATCTCATTGGTGCGATTGGTATTCACTCACACAAATGCAAAGCTCAGGTAAGGCCTCGCGGAATTAACCCCCGCCAAAACGAGCAACAAAAAAAAGTACTACCTGCCTTTTCTCGAAGTATTTCGCCGTATTACCATAACCTCATAGCTTCGGCCTGGACAATGCCAGAGAGCTCAAATTTTCAGCATAACATGTAGTTAGTAGACATATAAAGCACAGTAAGTTTCATTCGTCTAGCTTTTATACTTTGGATTTTATTAATACCTCAAATACGTCGATTCATTGACTGACAGACTCATTCAATACAAAATTTCTAGGGCACTTCTCCGAAGTACTAGACAGCTGAAATTTTGGTATGCAGGCTAGGTGTTACACATAAACAACAAAAAAAAAACTTTCATCCTCCGCTTTAAGGGCAGGTGTAGGTCTGTATTTCTTAAGGATAAAAGGTATACCTACTTCCATTTGATAAGAAAGCTAGATTAGCATGAACATAAACACTTTTTCGTTGGCTATGAAGAAAGTAACTGCTGGCGTGCAAAAAATCCGTTTTGTTACCTGACTAAGCTAGAAGTAAGGGTTATGTTTAATATCGTTACAATATCATCGCTAAAAACAAAAAAAGTTGAGCATTCTACAAAGATAAATGAAATTTCATAAAAAAACATTTCATGTTAAGAAGTTGTCAAGATTTATGTATCGCTTTCAATGTTTAAAAAGTGATCAGATCTTCAAGCCGTACATTTTGACAAAGATGTATAGGTTGTAGAGCTAAGCCTTAGAGGCTTGGGTTTACATTAGATCTGATAACTTTTAAACAGTGAAAGTGTTACGTAAGTCTTGGCAACCTACTTTACATTTTACGTTTGGTGGGTAACATATTCATCGTACGGAACACGCGAGTTCAGCTCGCACTTGTCCGGTTTTTAAATGATTTGTATGAGTATTTTAAAAAGGATAGTTGATCAATGAGCGTAGATCCTAAAATACAAAAAGCTTCTAAGGCAAAAAATCGATGCAGTAGTGGACATGAAATTGGCGTTTTGTTGAACTGGCCATTTTGATCTCAAATAAGGCATTGGTTAGGAATTCCAAATTCAAATATATATCTAATTTAGACTTCTGTTTTTGTATTTCAAATTTGGTGATTCATTGGTTTTTCGCACCATTTGATTTCTCTTTGACATCGTTCTGTTTACAATATGGAAAACTTAAAGAAAAAACGGTACCGTTTTTAATTCCAACGCTTTCGTTTTGGATATTTTGACCACATAACAAACACCGTGGATCGTCGAAGACCCAATTTGACAAGGAACCATTAAAATTTATCGTGGATGCGGACACGTCGCAAACCACGTCAGAGTTATGTTAGCGGCAGGCTTCATTGTAAGTGATAAAACAATTTTAATTCACTTGAAACAAATTGGAACACGGTACCGCATGAATTGAGTGAAGCCCACGAACAAACACGCTTCGAGGTGTGCGTTACATTACTCAACCGTCACAATAACGAGAAGATTTAGAATCGCATCGTTACTTGTGATGAAAATGGATCCTGTACGATAATCGGAAATGCTCATCACAATTGTTGAACCCAGGAGAACCGGCCAAATCCTGCCCCAGGCGAAAGTTGACTCAGAAAAAGCTTCTGGTAACTGTCTGGTGGACCAGCTGGTGTCAGCCACTACATTGCAGCTTCCTAAGATCTGGCTAGATGATTCCGCCAGATCTGTTTTGTCAACAATTGCAAACCATGATGGCAAAGCTAGTCGTCAAGACCGTCGCCGAACCCCACTATAATCTTCTGGAGATTATAGTGGGGTTCGGCAGACCTTGCTTTAACAGATTATCAGTTTTTCCGGAATTTCGACAATTTCTTGCAAGGAAAATAAATCAATTCCGATGAAGCAGTAGCCGTTTTTATGTCCAGACAAATCACTGTCCATTCTAAGGTTGCCTGGAAGTGATTGCAGAAAGCGTTAAGGCCGCCCATTGTATAATTTTAGGTTTTTTTTCTTTTCTTGTTATGTAATTTTGTGGTGTACAATAAAGTACAGTAGCGCTCATAAGTCCAGCAATCTCACAAAGCAATAGATTGACGCTTCGGTTTCACTTACGACCTCCTTCTATAAGTTGTTTCTATACCTACTATAGACACGAACACACACTCACTTTATCTGTAATTGATAGTAGTTCATAATTTCAACTAACATATCACATGGCATGCTAGCTTAGTCTTTACCGTGCTTGATTAGTAGCGATTACGGCAAGCCCTGAGTTCGAATCTCACCTGCGCCTGCTTGTTGATATTAAAAAAAAAATCTATTTATAGTTTTTGATATGTTATTAATAACTAACTAAAATGAACAATTTTTGTTTGTTTGAATAAAATTACTTGAAGTGGTTCGATAATCATTCGCGATACTTGTCTCGTTCATCTTGTTTACTTAGATAATAAAAGTTTGTATTTACCACAGAAAACTGAGTAAATTATTTCGATTTCTGTGAGGTAGACGCAAATCGTTACGAATATTCACCTATGCTATGCTTACGCTTATTCACCTAATTGAACGTTAATGGTAGTTGAGATGTGAGGAATAGGGAATCCTTGCTAGTCGGAGAGCTTGTTTTATTTTTTTATTCTAAACCCTTTATTGCAATAACAAAAAAAGTAGCATTTTTTTTAAATTATTATTGCATACCAAAATAAAAATTTGGCAATAAAACTGCGCTGCATCATAAGATATCATAACCTAAGTCGCCTGTTTCTCAGTCCAACGCTTAGCGCCTACTGCTACCAGCTCATATTAGATTAACTCGAATTTTAGGAATGCCATAAACCGGCCAGGTCACGAGCATGTTGCGTGTCTAACAAAAGCAACGGAAACATATAAATATAACGAGTTCACAGCAATACGACTCTTAACGTGCCTAAGCACTTTTGAACGCTTACTGTACATTTAAATTTTACTATACAGCATTTAACAAAAACCCTGTCCGATCCTGAATGGTATTATTTGGTATCGTACTACGTACACAAATACGTAATCATTGAATGGATACGAGATTATTAATTTTCACCAATGAAAATAATTAATTTAAACAATTAAAAATAATCATACCAAAGGCAACACTGATCGCTCGACAAAGTTCACCTACAGTTTCGTGTCAAAGAAGCCGCCTGAGCGAGGCGGTGCTTTGTCGCGTGCCGCCAAACGAACTTATGACAAAAGAAACCTACGTTATGCCTACGCGTAGGTATCAGCTGATATTGTATTGTAGGCATAGACGCTTAATGACCCTGATTACTGACCTGAATCTGTTTATGAAGAAACAATTATTTTTGAGTTATTACTCTTATTACTTATGTGCTTTTGGCAATGTAGGTACCGACTGTAGGTATAAGATTATAAAACATTTACTTGTTGCATACCTCGGCGATCGTGTTTCAGATGTCTACCTCCAACATTAATAAACATTCGACACCTTTTTATTAAATTTTCACGTACTCTTCGCAGCGCACTCGTGTACGATTTGAGTGAGTCTAAGCTTCCACAATCCGAGCTCTTACTTCGATTTCCGAATCACACTCACTTTTACAAACCATTTGTTTAGCGTGACCCCATAAATAAAAATCATCGTATTAAAATATTCCTGATTGGAATACCAAATTGTTCGCGAGACGATAGCGGCACGTAATACCGGCACACCCGATCGAAAGCTATCTAAACGTGAGACTGGCAACAAACAAGTAGCGTGCCAGTAGGCAACCAGTTGGCTACATCAAAGGGTCGATGACTCGTTAAAAGAGTGCCTACAGCGCGGCTAGTGCAGGGCGGTGTTCTTTGATAAATGGTAAATGAATGATAAATGATAAATGATTTTATTTCTGTAAGTAGGTTTTTAAAAACACTTTTACACGTCAAACATATTTTAAAAACTAGATGAGATCGGCGTTTCCTATCTGACTACTTTGAGAAGAAAGGCCGAAACAAACTCAGAGGTCACAGTCTCTTTTAAAGTCCAGACATAATCTTGGTCAGGTCATGTGAAGACCATGTAGATTGATGTCTGAAATGGTCTTTTGAGGAAAGAACCACACAGAATGAGTGGACCTGTCCAGTCAGTGCACGCATTTGTCAGTAATCATGCAGCTCAACACAACACTTATGGAGCTCAACGATTCGACGAACATTACCAAAGAAAGGACATTTGGGTAGGCCGCATAAATTACTCAAACTGCCAGACCATGATTAAAACTAATTTTAAAAATGAAAAATAGACTGATATATAAAAAAAAACAACAAATCCACACTGCCTTCACATTCACAATAATCAAAATATTATAATACTTTACAAAGTAAATTTTCATGTCATTGTATAGTATGTCAAAGTGTAAAAATCCGAGAATAAACTTGGTCAGATCATATGAGGACCCTGTAGATTGGTGTCTGAAATAGTCTTTTGAGGAAAGAACCACACTGATTTGAGTGGACCTGTCCAGTCAATGCACGCATTTGTCAATCATGGTGCAGCTCAACTCAGAACTAAGGAGCTCAATGATTCGACGAATAATACAAAAGAAAGGGCATTTGGGTAGGCCGCATAAAGTACTCAAACAGCCAGAACATGATTAAAACAACTGAAAAAAAAATACTATGACCCACATAGTCCTCACATTCACAAAATTAAAATAATATTATACTTTATACAGTAAATATATACATGTCATTTTGTATGTAAAAAGGAACAAAATATTTAAAAAATTGCAAAATAATATTAAACATCAAGATTGTCTGTGTAAATTTATTGAAGCAGCTCATTCCCAAGCCTTCCTGTCCTCAATATAGTCTTTGACAGTATAATAGGCTTTCTGGCATAATTTCCGCTTAATAAAAGATTTGAATTTATTAAGGCTTAGTCCTTGAATGTGGCTAGGAAGTTTATTATAAAAACGTATACATTGACATTTAAATGAGCTACCTATTTTCTTGAGCCTGGTAGTGGGAACAACAAATTTGTGTTTGTTCCTAGTATTTATATTATGGATATCACTGTATTTTTTTAACAGATTAATATTTTTATGTGCATACAAAAGATTTTCATAAATATACTGAGAAGGCACAGTCATTATATTAATCTCTTTAAATTTGTCTCTGAGGGAGTGTCTGGGACTTAGTTTATAAATTGAACGAATTGCCCTTTTTTGTTAAACAAAAATTGTCAGAATATCGGCGGCATTTCCCCACAAAAGAATACCGTACGAGATCACACTATGAAAATAACTAAAGTACACTAAACGCGCTGTCTCTAAATCAGTTAAATTACGAACTTTTCTAACGGCGTATGCTGCAGAGCTTAGTTTTTTTGACAATTTATCTATATGGGGGCCCCATTGAAGCTTGGCATCCAAAGTTATGCCTAAGAATAATGTGGTGTTTTCGGGTTTTAACTCTTCACCCTTAATAAGCACACTAGTTTCTACTTGTCTGACATGAGGTATCGTAAACTTGATGCATTTAGTTTTTTTCTCGTTTAGAAGTATGTAATTAACACTAAACCAGTTAACTACTTTAGCAAGGGCGCTATTTACATTGTCAGTAACCAGCTGCTGACGTTTGAGTTTAAATAAAAGTGAAGTGTCGTCTGCAAACAACACTATATCATGATTATCCTTTATGAGGTAAGGCAAGTCATTAATATAAATAAGAAACAAAAATGGGCCAAGAATTGAACCCTGGGGGACCCCCATTCTTACTACAGATCCAGGTGATCTTTTTCCGTTAACATCAACTCTCTGAATCCTATCACTTAAGTAAGAAGTAAGAAGATCCAGAGAGGCGTTCCGGATTCCGTAGTGGTGCAGTTTCCTAATCAATGTTTCATGAAGAACACAATCGAATGCCTTGGACAAATCGCAAAAGATTCCCAAAGCATCGCATTTGTCCTCCCATGCCTTATAAACATGTCCTAAAAGTTCAACTCCGGCATCAGTAGTCGAACGACCCCTTGTAAAACCGAACTGTTTGTTATGCAGTAACTTGTGTTTATTAAAAAATCTTTGCATTTGATCTAAAATAAGTTATTCAAAAATTTTGCTAAAGGTAGGTAGCACTGAAATAGGTCTATAATTAGTAGGGTCTGATGTGCTACCAGATTTAAACAATGGTATTATTTTACTGTTTTTCATAAGATCAGGAAATTCACCACGGTCAAATACAATTATTAAAAATAACAGCTAAAGTAGGTGCTACAATATTTATAATAGACTTAGCAACATCCACAGAGTTACCCCATAGATCTGCGGTTTTTTAAACATTTAATGTGTGAAAGGTTTTAATTATATCTCTACAAGTGACATATTGGAATTTAAATTCAGAATCACAAACTGAAACGTTTTCTTTAAGTAAAGACTCTGCAGCAGTGGGCGATGATTTTAGAGATTTAGTAGTCGAAACGGGAATCTCTGCAAATAAATTTTCAAAGGTCGCGGCGACTTGAGAATCCGATTGAATTAAATTGCCATCAATTGCAAGGCTGTAGTCGCTACTTCAGTTGCATGATCTTCCCGTTTCGCTATTAATGATATTCCATGTCATTTTAATTACATTACTGCTATTTTTAATCTTTGAACTCAAGTAACGTGACTTGGTTATGCAACAAACTTTTTTAAATAATTTCGTATAATTTCTAACATATAAATTAAATTCAGCAGTGTTTATACGTAGAAAACGTCGTTTTCTACTCATCAAAATCAAAATCAAAATATTTTATTTCACATAAACCTACATGGGCACTTATGAAACGTCAGATTCTAGGTGCACGGTTCCAATTGGTCGTTTCCTATGGAGAAGAGCCGGCAAGAAATTCCATGGTTACTCTTTTAAAAATATTTGTGTTTTACAATATTTTTAGTTACAGAGTTAATAGGTATGGGATGGGAGGACAGTGTAGGCCTGTCAAAAAGTACCTTAAGTTAAACAAATTGACAATGATATATAAATTTACAATCCACAAGGCCTACGACGTTCTCACATTTACAAAATATAGAAATAATCTAATAGAATAAAATCAAAACTAATAAAAAATTGTAGGTATTTATTGTCAAATAATGAAAATATTATGTCAGAGTTATTTATGAGTCAATATCTAATAATAAAAAATAAAAATTAAACACCATTATTTGGGAGCAGTTATTCGAAATTTACATAGTGATGCCGTTTATGAGGTACCAGGGAAGCCACATGTGCAGAGGGAATTATTGCCAAACTTTCTTGTCTTCGACGTAGTCTTTAATCTTATAGAGACTACGTTTAATCTTATACTTTATGTATACCTATGGTAGCCCAGTCACTGAAGGAAGCATTACTATTAAAAGAAAATGTCTTTGGAATGAAAGTGTTGGATCATTAAGTTCCCTTCAAAATGGTTGAGCTGAATGGTGCTGATCCATACGTCATGTTCGTGAACGGGCGCCGTCAGTGGGGACTGGTCATCTCTTGGCTGCCACGGTTTTTTTTTTTTTTTTTTTTACGGGTCTTTCTGCATCGTTCTCTCATGTTTAATTTCAACAAGACTGATGTAACAAATTTTCTGTAACCATATTATTTAAAAGAGTGTCCATGGAGTTTCTTGCCCGTTCTTCTCCATAGGTACCTACTTCGCTTTGGAATGGGCAACTAGCTTCATATTTTTGACTGACCGAGCCCTTGACAATTCAAAAGTGCCTGTAATGGGTTTATTTGAAATAAATGCTTTGAGTTTGAGTTTGAAAGTGTTATCAAATTGTGTACAATACATTTTGAAAAAAGCATTATACTGTTGATTAGAATCATCATTATTTGGTAAAAGTGGTAAATGACTTAGAAATTTAGTTTTAAATGATTCAAAAGGTTAGTAGTTTTTGGATTAACAGTGATGTCATTTTTAGTAACTTTTTTGTTAATATTTGAAATAGTGACCAACTGTCCGCAATGATCTGAGTCTATTAAATGAATAATTTCCTTGTGGGTTGGTATAACATCTGTATAAACGTTATCTAGGCATGTGGCACTAGTGGGAGTTATTCTAGTGGGCTCCGAAAATTGTTTAGCAAGATTGTATGACTGAAACAAACTTATAATTCTAGTACTTAACCCAGAATTTTCTAACAAATTAACATTGAAATCACCACAAGTGATGATAGACTTGTTTGAATTAAAGATTTTGTTCAACACTTCATCCATAACCTTTTCAAAACAATCATACAATCCTGAAGGCGGTCTGTACACACTTAATTTATTGAACTGCTCCAATTCTATACAGAATATTTCAATTTGAAATAAAAATAGGTATTTTAAACGAGGAATACGCCCTTATTGGATCGGACATGGTTGGTCGTGGTTGGTGGTTGATATACCTACTTTGATTGATTTATATAGTTTCATTTCTAAAAATTGTTTTCTTTTTCTGTACTTATAAAACAATTTTATAGTTATGGACTTATTATAAATGACATGGAACCTGCCTTGTGCACCTGCATATTTATCGGTGTTTATATGAAAGAGACGATGTATCTAAACACAATAAAAAAAAACACGCAAAAAACCTTAAAACAAGAAGCGATTTTCGTTGTGATAAGTACTTATGGGCGCATGTTATAACAACGTTATAATAATTTTTTGGAATAAAAATTTTGTCATAATTTTGCCAAAAAAAATGTATTTTCACAGAAGCTACCTGGAACATTTCTTAGCTCGAACTTTATTTATGACAGTGACAGTTGCAGTGACGGCTGAGACGGTGACATGACACTGACAGCCTCAGCTGGTAGCTGGTAGGGCAAGCAGGCAGATTCAGGGCTGCCATTTGTACGATTTAAATCGTATTTGTACGACTTTTTGCAGATTTCATACGAGTACGATCGAAGCATCGAAATCGTACGGAAAACATACGATTTTTTACATTCGATCCATTTATTTTATTCAATTAGGTCTGGCAACAAAGTGACAAACTTTTGTCTCAAAAGAGTAAGTATCTAGAGCAGTGACAGAATAATATAAATAATGAAACGAACGTGCTCAGCCTGCCCAGAGTGTTGAGGGAATTCCCTTTTATTCTAATTTCCTTAAATTAAAAACCAAACTTAGAAATAGTTTGGCCAACGAAACTGTCAATGGCACCTTGCTGGCAAAGCAAATGATAAGAGTCACCGGAAACTGCACCGATTTTAAACCGACAGATGACATGATTAAACTAATGAATACGGAAAATTTAAAAAAAAAAAGATTTTATTACTATAATTTAAATTTTCATACTATTTTCATTACATATCATTACTTATTTCGTAGTATTTTTATTGTTAATTTTGTAATAAAAGTCAATAAACCAATAAACGGATGAATAATAATGTACGATTTTTTGTTTCGAATTTTCCTTGGGTATACGACTTTTTTAATGCTGTGGTACGATTGCAGAATTTCTTCACCTGGCAGCCCTGGGCAGATTGTTTACGTTTCAGAGGCCAAAAGTTTTGTTCACCGTACTTATTTTACCCAAAGCGTTTATTATTACCTCATTATCAACATGTCTGCTATATCCGAAGAATATTTAGGTGCAATTTTACGTAAATTGGCGGCCGTGAATGACATAGAAGATTGGAGTTTTAACCAAGTAAATTTTGAAAGAATCGCTCAGAACTACTTCGGAATATTAATTCCAGTTGTTTTGTCGGGAACACGCAATGGGAAGGAAGTTAAATTTAATCTTGTTTTAAAATTGACTCCAAGCAATGAGCAGTATCGACTAAGTGGGGCAGTAACAGTAATGTTCGCCAGAGAAGTCTTTATGTACTCTGTTGTACTAAAAAAGTACCAAGAATTGCAGGAGCTTGTTCCTATAAACTCACAGTACATCATGCCTGAGTGTTATTTCGTTCAGGAAGACTATTGCAAGGAAGTCTTAGCCCTACAAAATATGTGTGGGAACGGCTACAAGCCTTACACTCATGAAATGTTCCTAGACTTGGATCATACGCTGATTTCTTTGAAGTCTCTAGCTAAACTACATGCTTTGTCATTCATTCTTAAAAATAATAATCCTAAGCTGTATGAAGAAATTTCAAGAATTTGTAAACCTTTAACCGAACATACAAACACAAGGTACATGGAAATAATGAGAGATAGATTGGATAAAGCATTGAAAAAGTTTGGAGGCACAGAATATATACCGCTTTTACAAACATTAAAACATGACTGTGCTAAGTATTTTAATGCAGCTGTTAGTTCAGATTCAGTACAAAATACATGCATTTGTCATGGAGACATATGGAAAGAAAACATTCTGTACAAATATAAGGTTTGTTTACTTAGGATCACTTTTATTTTGGGTTAACACAAGGGGAATAAAATAAGTTTTTCAAAATAAGAATATATTATTTTTGTCATCTCTGCATTCCAATTCCACATAATATCTGTACATTGAAATTGTGTATGTTTTATTTATTTTCATTGTTTTCCAGGACAACAAGCCGGTATCAGCTTGTATCATAGACTATCAAACAGCCCGAATATGTAGTCCAGCTTATGATACAATGTATCTAATCATAAGCAGCACCAACACAAAATTGAGAAACCAATATTTCCACCAACTATTGGACACATATTACCGAACATTTGTAATGGCATTGAAAGATGCTGGCTTGGATTCTGAAGGAATATATTCTAGACCAATGTTTGACAATGATCTGAAGGAGGTTTCACCGGCTTGTTTCATAACAGCTAACACTGCATTGTGGTTGTCAAATGGTTTGCAAGAGGAGGGTCATGTGAGGAGCAAGATAGTTTGGAACACTGAAGGAGAAAAGGAGATGGCTGTGAACAAATACAAGGGCATTGTTAAAGCAATGATAGATGATCTTTCTGGTTTTGGTTATCTTTCTCTAGAATAATAGAAATATTGAACTTAGTCACAAACACATATGTTAGAAAGTTGATGTCCAGTCTCCATCATTATCATCATTGGCAGCCTTGTTTCCCAAACTGCTAAGTATAGGCCTCCTCTCTTTTGCACCATGCCTCGCTGGTCAGTGCGAGACTCATCCAGGTCTTCCCTGTGATCTTCTGTAAGTTGTCCACCTACCTGATTATTGATCAGCCAACGCTCCTTCTACCGTTGACCAATTACTCTAAAAAATATTATTTCCACAAGTAAAAATAAATATCAGGTTGGGGCTAGTATCGTTTGGCAGGAGTTTGAGCGTAAAAAGGGTTAAAGATGGTAGGGGTGGGTTCCCTGATTATAACGCTACCACTCTTATTACAAGGTAATGCATATTTTTCGAGAAATTAATAAAAAATGTTTCTTACCTCAAATTAGATTAAAGTTAGCGAAACGAAACGTTAAAATCGGCCATTGGCAACCAAATCTGTACTAGTGTATTGTCTGTGGTGTAAAGTGTCGTGCAAAATCTATGAAACGGAACGTAAAAAAAAAATCGGGGCACCCCGACTCCACGTAGTCTTTTGGCTCCTACCCCTAGAGTTTTTATAAAAATCCGGAGGCGCGAAGGTGGGGTTGTTGGTTAGGTAGGTGGGCCTATCCTTTGTTGTGCCAAACGATACAAAATTTTACCGTTAATGAAATGTTTGAATACACCCGGCTGCTCGTTTTCTATAAGAACATCTGGCATTGTTCCTGCAAATCTCTAGATGAATTTTATTTATGCGATCTAATGTAAATGACATGTGTATTCATTGATATGTTATGTACATATTAATTAGCGGTGGGTAACTCCGGAGGTACTGATCCAAAGGAGCCGGTACCGAACGCGGATACGTAAACCTTATTTATTCCTCACAATCCTTACCGGCACCGCGGTACCAAATGATTCCGGAGCGCGCGTTCACTGTTCACTCTCGTTCACTCGCTCAAGTCACTCGGAAGTACTCGGAACACGTCGTATCGCTCTAACTAACCAACTGTTCAAAATGTGCCAAATGATCCAGTGAACCAAATGAATAAAATGTTCTGCGAAACCGGGGAACCAAAATGAGCGAGTGAGTGCCGGTGCCAAACGGTGCCAAAGGAATAAATAAGGTGAACCGGTACCGGACCCGGAGTCGGAATAAGTGAATCAATGGGGAAGGCAACTGTCAAAATGGCGCTGTCGTAGCTAGTTCCCAACATAGGCTAATAATACAAGGCGTGATGTGGTTTTATTTTATTTTAGCGAAAATTGACGGTTTGTTGTGTTTCTAGATACTCCGAAATTGGAGTCTACAATATCCCGAAAGCCCCTAAAATTAGAAGATTGTGGTTTAAAGCTATTCCTAGAGTTTTTTTTGAGTTCGAGTTTATGTCGAAACTATTTTGACGAAAATGATTACGAGGAAATATTCAAGGTTTAAAATTCTGACACTTTCCATGTCAAGTACTTGATTTGAAATACTGAAATCACCGAAAATAACGAAATAGTGAAATTTAATCAAACCCATGAATGAACATAACATGAAATGAGTGAACGAAATGTCAAATTTATTGTAGGCCGTAGGGACCTAGCTATGGTCACGCCATCTACAATTAGCTTTGCCCGACCTTCCCCATTCACTTGCCGGAATAAAGATTACCCACCGCTAATATCAATGAATCACAATAGAATTTTACTAATTAAATATTATATTTTGTTATATTGTTGAATATTTCTACATAAAATTATTATAATTATTGTTATCTAGTTGCTTTGTTTTTGTTTATCCTGCTCCTTGGTTGTTGTTAATGTTAATAGAATTCACAAAGCAATAGGACTTTGTCTAAAAGTATTTCTCAAGGTAGAAAAGAATCAAGTCCCACTTTTAGAAGTAAGAGTCTGTTTAACCCACGGTTTACTATTCACAGACTATGGATATCTTTAGTATATCTACCAGATAAACTAGAAACAAACAGTATCATATTAAATAAAATAAAATACAGGTGATCCTAGTTTAAGAGACAGGTAAAGTATTGTACAGTTTTTGCAACATTTGTATTGTTTCATCTGTAATTTTTGTTGGTGAATATACAATTTATTATTATTATTAAATGATATCTACCATATAAGTTAACCTTATGGATGTGAAGGACCCTCCGGCCAGGTGGGAGTACGATCTGCGAAAGACTGCAGGCAGCTTTCGCAGAATCGCAGATCGATGCGTCTGACTGCTGGATGCGTCAAGCTGAAGACAGGGCGATATGGCGCTCATTAGGGGAGGCCTATGTCCAGCAGTGGACTAATATAGGCTGATGATAATGATGATGATGATGATGGATGTGTTGGCGCTGTATTAGATTCTAAATAATAATGTAATATTTGCTACACATGTTCGGTCCGGCGCATTTGATTCGGCTTTATCTGTTGAACAACAAAGCCGACCCGAAGCAATTATACTAAACATATTCTTCACACTGAATGAGACGAAATTCAAATCTTATAAAAAACGCACATACTTATTGCAGGCAGGCATATTAGATTACATCGCTGTAAAAGATGCCTGGCTCAATGCACACCACAACTAATTAATTAACATTTGAATAACGTTGGAGCTGCTGCAGATATATTTGTATTGTATAAATTCAATCTCCTTTGTATCATTTAGATGCATAGCACAGGTGTGAGAACTTTGTAATTTGGAGCTACCATTTACCGGTAATCTAAGATATTACATCTTAGATTGACTTGAATGTGCACTGGCGGCTGATAGTATGTCATGCTCACTCAAATGTCTTGCTGACCGTAGCGTGTGAGTTGCATCATTTAGCTCCCTTCAGAATGGTTGAGCAATAACATCAAACATGCGATTTGTCATAAATATAAGACCAGCGAATTTTCAATAAATTCGGAACACATAACGAGGTAAAAATACCTGCCTGGAGGCCTTAATTTATTAGGGCAACCACAGGCAAGTCCGTTTAAGCAGACGACAACCTCATAGGTTGACCTTACACAAAAAAAAACGAGGTAAAATATCAGAGAGCACAGAACGTCAATGGTATCTACGGAGTCAGGATGATCATAAAGATAGGAACATTTATGGAAATTCATTTTATCGGTATTATTTAGACTTTTTAAGTTGTCAAAAATGATTTTGACAACTTTTATGGATTACATTTTGTAGTTAGAAAAGAAAGAAAAATTGTTAATTCTGCACAAACAAAACTCATTTACAAAAAAAGAATGACATAAAACACACGTACAAAGTCGCCAAAGCCACGTATTACATTTTTTTTCTTTCAATTTGTCCATTGTTCAATGTCAATTGTCTGGGCCAAAGACACAGGCATTGCTACTTTTGTAACAATAAGATTAAAGACGTAAAGTGTTGATCAAAGAGTAATATAAGTAATATACGATAAGAGAGCCCTCTCTCGAATCTTTTATGCATGTCAGTTTTAATTATTAAGTTAAATTATAATTTATGTAGCTCTATAGGTTTTAAATGGATGGATAATTATGTACCTACGAATGTGTTGACGAAGGTGATTTTCAAGGTAAAATAATGTGCTGGAAATTGGAATAAACAAACTAGTCTATTAGTATATTTTATTTTCTATTACAATTTTTTCACACGGCAGAAAAAAATAAAGTACAGATTTTCTGAATAGTCTAAGTATCAGGACGGAGGAGTACTCTCAACTCAACGTCTTTATTAAGGAGAAAACACTCGCAAAACCACAAAAAATACACAAAATGTTAGGAAGCAAAACAAGCGCAGACGCATCTTTCCGGCAGCTATATTACGTGTGCGTCAGTGTGCGTGTCCGCACGTGTGTTCAAGCACCAACTACAAGTAGCACAGTAAATAATTATTTTATTTAGGTGTAATTTAAAATGTTATTTATTTTATGAGTAATCCTTGAAATTTGTCTAAAAAACATTTTATCTATGTTTTATTGTGACTGTAGTGATATCTATCGGCACTTTTTTGATACTTCTGAAGTCGTTTTCCAGTTCAGCAATGTAGATGGCCCTACGTTCATTTCAATGTGCTTAATGTTCTATGTGGGGGACACATACTCTGGTGTTGATGAATGTTTTTCAAACAGGACACTCGAAAACTGCATAATGTCAATCTGTCTGATTGAAAGCTATTCTATTTAAATTGAGACTAAGCATTTAAGTATCATGAGTAAGGTGAATAAAAACGTGTAATGAAACAGAAAATACTTTTTATTTTAAGACTCAAACACAAACACTACGATTATTTTTATTATTAAAAAACCTTTTAACAACTTCTTCACTACGCATTTTAACCTACTTCAGACTGCTGCTTCACTGGTCGCAAGCTACTGCTGAGTATGAGGACCTGGGTTCGATACCCAGGTCGGGCAAAGTGTAATTGGGTTTTTCTATTTAGAATTTCTCAGTAGCAGCCCGGTGTCTGGATTTTTGCCCGGTTGATTGCAATAGGCTCGCCCCCTATTACATGGGACTTAATTATAACTGTCGAAATGTGGGTGTACTATAGGTAGACCTTTGCCTTACCCTTCTGGGATTACAGAGTCCTTCCATGGAACCAACCTGGTTTTCACACACGTTTCGCCTTCGAAAACAGTCTCAAACGTTGATGGCGTGGCGTCAACGTAGAATATTTAGTGCGATTTCCTGTCCACTCTTACCATTTTACCCCATATTTTTTCTATGGGGTTGAGATCGATAGCACATCTCTGTGATCATGAATCCATCTTTGTACCAAGCGAGCATTATGCACCAAGCTGTTGTCTTGCATGAAAGTTATGTGCTCATTTGGATTAAATACGTTGGTAGTTGGCAGAAACATCCCGGCCATCCTTACACATCCAGCCCCAAAACCCAATCGTAATACGTCCCCTCTGGCGATTAGGCACTACATTTCGCTCCAGATATCGCGTAATGTATGGTCTCCATAAACTCATTCTGCCATTGGTGCCGATTCTCTTGTACACCGAACTAAACTATCACTTAAATTCCTTACTTTTTACTATGAGAATCTTGAAGCTATTCTGCAAAACAAAAACTCTAAATTAAAAAATGATTTTGACACAAATTAAATCGAATTTGACAATAGCGAGTCCACGTGTTTTTTTTTCCTTTTTTGTTTCGCAACGTCTTTGTTAAAGCCGGAGGCAGCCTGAGGCAGCCTCGACGTGTTTTATATGGAAGATTCTACTTTTTATATAAAAATAAAAATATCTACATGTACAGTTTTGGAGGTTTCGAGATTTCAAAGGGGGTCGAAATTTTCATTATTTTTGTAATAGGACACACCTTTTTAATCGCGATTAAAAATAGTCAGATTCATGTTCAGATTTAGTTAGACAATCAAAATTTTTGGCGAAAAACTTAAAATTCAGAATAGCAAAATTGCCATTTTCACTAAACTAATAACTCAAAGCCATCTTAGTGCTGTCAAACTAAAATATTGTTATGTTGTGTCTTTAGTCAATTTCAGAATGAAAAATCGTCATTTGGCAGGATTATACCAAATTTTTGTGATTTTTTGTCGAGTTTAAAGGCATTTGTGACAAGAGAATCGGCACCATTATCCGATAAACAGAACATCTTTTCGTCCATAAAAATAACTTTATTAAAATGTGTGACCTGTCGCTGCCGGCCGTAGTGAGTGCGATGGTCGGCAGCGTCGAGTCCTGGGACGCGGTGGTTTCCTTCTGCGAAACAGTGATCTCCCAGAAGGAGGCTGTGGAAAGGGAGAGAGAGATCTCGTCCACTCTCCCGATCCGCAGCAGGCGCACCGGGCGCAGGCGTAGGGCGGACAACGGCGGACTCGGGGACGTCCGCCGCCCCCCATACATCAGGACCCGAGGTGGCGGCGCGTAGTGTTCCACGCGCGCTCCTTTTAGACGTTGCGGGGGGAGTCAAACACCTCACTCAGCGGAGGCCCGCAGAGGCGGGCCGGCGGCACCAGTCGGGGTTGCAGAAGATTCATATGTTCCCGCGACCCCGACGTAGGTGTGAGATGGATAACCGGGGTGGTTTTTTGTCAGTAAGAGTCTGACAGACCACTCCCCCCGCCCCAGGGCGGAGGACATCCATGAGGATTTTCCAGCACGAACAAAAAAAAAAGAAAAGAAAAGTTAGATTTCTTACCGACCATTACGACATCAGTCTAATATATAGTAAAGAACTTTCGCAACAACGAACGTCGCGATAGTAAAGTTTCGCAGTTACGTACATTGCGGTAATGAACTTCGCAACTATGATTTACACTCATAAAGGCTGTGAGTGAGCAGCTGCCGACGCCAGTGTCAACGTTTTTTTTCCCTTGTTTGGCAACTGAGCCGATGTCGACTATTCGATGGCAGAGCAACAAGGTGATCCGTCGAACTTTGTACTTCGTGGTAGTTCTAGTTAAAATATGTTAGTACCAGGTAAAACGGGGTGAATAGGGATGCAGGGGTGAATTGAAACGAAACTTTAAAAAGGATTTTAACATTGAAATAATATAGTTTGTTGCCAACAGGGGCAATTAATCGTTAATTATAATACAGTCAATTCATAAGAGACATTTTTGGCAACAACCATTATTATTATAATGTTAAAATCCCTTTTGAGTTTCGTTTCGATTCACCCCTGCATTCCTATTCACCCCGTTTTAGGTAGCTGAAAGGACAAGACAATTTTTATGAGTAAAAATAGAATATATGCTTAAATACCACCACAACTCTACATGTAAATTTACAAAGTTATTGCATATTACTACACACCAAACTACATTTTGATTACATTGATATTTTTTTTATTTTTTTAAACTCGGATTATTTTAGGAGAAAAGTTAGTCAAGAGGGAATGAAGGGTTATCTAGGTTAATGTCGGAGTTAAAATTCATTTCGGCTTCGTTCCTGGCCCTGATCACGGCGGAGCAATCCCTATCCCACCATGGCGGGGATGGAATTTTCCCCGTTGGCGGGTTTTTTTGGGAAGCAATCATCTGCTGTAAAGGATAATGTGTTGGAAAATGAGGAAAAGCATTCCTGAGCATTCTCAGGATTAATGAATGGGAGGGAAGATACACGAAGTCAGCAATTTTTGAGTATAGGAGTTTAGCTGGTATTTTAACAAAGGAGGGGAAGTTTGGTCGGGGATAGTCTTAGAAGAGAATTCAACCATGATGGGATAGTGATCACTCCCATAAGTCATATTCAGGCGACTTCAATTAAAAAGGCTGGCTATATTAGATGAGCAGAATGTTAGATCAACACAGCTGTTGTTCTGACCTGGCGCAGACCTACGTGTTGCATTGCCATCATTGATCACACGTAGGTTGATATCATCCAATAAATCCACTAGGCCTATACCAAAGTTATAGCAGTTTTCTGATCCCCATCTATAATGATGGCCATTAAAATCGCCCATAATAAGTAATGGACCTTAAACATTACTCAGCAAACTTTTTATTATCGTAAGATCTTCAATTTGTGGGTGAGCAATATAAAAACTAAAGAGATTTATATCCTCAGCCTTAACAGCAACAACATTATTATTGTCTATGTCGGCGTCACCGTTAGCGGTAGGTACAGCGGGTCGAGTTACGCTGTGCAAAGCGGGACGTTCAGCTCCCCACTCTTCCCACTTCTCAAGCAACTTAATGTAAGCTAGTGCGCAGCGAAGAGGGGGATCATTCTTGTGGCAGGCTCGGCCCGGTGCGCCTGCCGTAGCGCCTAGAGCTATTATCGCGATCTATTTAATTAATTAACAAGCTGTCGGAATAAAAGAGTTGGTTACTGCTATATCTCATACTTTCATTTAATATGTCGGACCTCTGCCTTCAGGTTATTTCATGGTGATTATTTTATAAGACATTGTGAGTGAAATAAAGTGATTGTGCTGTAACTAGTATCTCCATTTTCTTCGCCCGACAATCCACGCCTACTTACAAAGTGCAAGTGTAATATCGCTGATGAGGGCCTATCCCGATATCAGAATTGGGATTCGAAGGGCAAAAACCTGAAGAAAATAATGACGACAGTGAAGTGTGGGCTAACGTCTAATCTATTCAAAATATGGAGTTTTTGCTATCACGACTTCCGGCAACCACTTAACCGCAAACGTCAAATTTCACCGCAACTGCGCGACTGATACGGTTTGATCCTGATAATGACAATCGCTTCAATGGCACATGCCATCGTTAAAGCACAACAGTCCAAGAATCAAGTGATTGAAGCAAGTGGCAGTACGAACCTTTGACCGAAGTGAAGAATTCGAATCGAGCACCAGCACCGAAGAGTCGTGATACGAACCGTCTCACCTGCTACGTGTATGGACAACCACATCATCCGGTGAGCTCGTTCCTTTTCTTTTTAATAGATAATCTGGTAGTTCGTTTGTAGCTTTTAGCTTTGTCGAAAAATCCAGGGTACTATGCGGTGTGATTTAGTTTACCTTACAGGTATACCTGTGTAAAGAAAACGTTAAATATGAATCGCAGAATAACTGAGCCGTGGTGAAATTCAACACGTCAGTGTCCTTTTTGTTTCATGTTGTGCCTGTTAACTCAATTACAAAACCAGTTATTATAGGTAGGGATCTATTAGATAGTAGATCCATGTACGTACGGATATTGCAAAATTACATTCTATTTGGGGTAAGAAAGTTAACGTTACTAAAGAGTTTCATTATCATATACCACAACATCAAAACTGACCTACATGGTGAAGATAAACTCGCATTAGTTCAGTGCGAAAGGATAATTGATTCTTTATTGGTGGTATGGTGTTTATGGTTTAAGAAATTTATTTCTCGATAAGAAATTACAAAGATTTCACTTACTTGAGAACGTTTTTAAACTTAAAATATAACTTGGACACACAAACTAAGCAGCTATTGTTTGAATTTATATTAAATCATCTAAGTTGTAATACCATTTCTTTTCGTACGCAAATAACATTATTAACTAACACAAAACTTAAAACTTTTCGATCCACCCGCAAAAGAAATAATTACCGTAGATAAGGAATGCAATCCCGGTGCCACAATAAAGCAATGCAGTAGTAGGGCAAGTCTGTTTAATGGAGTAGTGTTTGATCACTTAGAAAGTGATTTAAAAAAAAAAAAATACCAAACGTTTAGTTTGCATTCTTTACTTCTACAGGTAGCTTATTACATTGTTGCACTCCCGCAAAAAAATAATTGTTCTCTCGCCATTTACTATCCACACTCGCGGTAGTAAAATGTGATCCTTCCTACTATTGCTGCGATTGTGTACCTGATGTATTTTTGTGTGAATGAACTTACTTAGAATTTTTAAGTATTCTGGTGGAATATGCAGGAAGTTGTTTAATATTCATGAGTTTCGTTTCCCTGTAAATTTTAACTGTAGGTGTAAGGTAATCATAGTGAAATAATAGTTTAATAATTTTATTTTGAGCGATGTGTAGGTCCTTTAGATTAGTTTTTGGCGGTTTGCCCCATATTTCACGTGTTTTACGTTAAGAATCTTGAATCAAATTAAAAGGGCCTATCAAATGGACAGACAAGATATTTACAAGAAAGTGATCGAAATACTAACATCAGAACGGGTTCTGACTAAAATGATTTGACTGGAACGCACTGATTGAACTTCACACTTGTGTGCTGGGCCTCAAGGGATTGCTCGGGGCTCACTCCATCCTATGCTTAGGGTTTCTGCAAAATGTTATACTGTACATTTAGACATCGCGGAGAAGCTGTGTGGAGAAATCGATGGTAGGGAGTATTCTTGTCATTGTTGACTCTTTCACTAAATGAGTCCTTCTCGAGTGCACTTCTTAGTTTGATGCAGCAGGTGCAGATGAAGCACTAAAGGAGGCTCTGTCTTTTCGGTGCGACTTCGCGGATCATTTCGGATCGGGGTGGGTATTGTATTGGCGCAGACAGAGCAATTTTATGGTGAACATGGTGTAGAGTTGCACCTTGTTTCTAACGGTTCTGGCAGGGCATGTGTTCGGGTAGAGAGAGTCATGAGGACATTGAGGTGCTTACTTGTTATAATCGAAAGTGAATCTGGTGGGACCTAACGCGGCGAGCTTCTCGAAGTGCAGCTAGGGGCGGATGGTGCAAGGTCTAGGGTAACACAAACAGAACTTGTGTTTGGGACTCGGGCGCGGTTTTTAAGTATGGCTTCATATTCTTCATATTTGAGTCTGGGTTTCGGTTAGATTTGGGTGAAATTCGTAAGATAGCATCGGAGAATATTGGGAGAGTTGCTGCGTCACAGTAGGAAAATTGAGACCGTTCTACAGTGGTGATTCCTACTTCATTGTATGTGACCCCCCTCTGGGTTCGATTGGGTTTCGCAGGGAGTACAGACTTCCCTTTGTTGTGTGTCTAATAGAGAATGCAAATATGGTCGTAAGCATTTTCGTGCAATGCCCGGGGGAAGTGAGGGCTTGGTGCATTTAGCTACCACTTTGACGGGTAGCTTGAAGGAGGCCGAGGTGGCGGCAGTCCGCGATTGACGAATGGAGTGGGCGTCATCGGGTGGTTTTAGTGATGCTTTGTCTATTTGTAATTCACGTACGTTATCCGCCAGCTCTGAAAACCTCTCGGCCTCTGAGAGTGAAGAAACGTAATTAAACGTAAAATTGGTACTAATCTGTGAGATAAAGTAAGGGTCCGACTCATGCGGGTTGACGTCCTATGGTGTGTGTTATTGGGTAGTCTAAAGAACTGGCTTATGCAGGCCGATGTTCTGGGTCATATTATAAAGAGATCGTCTAGTCAGAGAGGCTATGAGATCAATGGAGATATGTGTGGTACTAGTGAGTGATCGGAGAGACGCTGATTGGCTGCCTGGTCCATGTTATCTGGAGAGATAACTAGCTCAAGGGAGGCCTATTTAAGTTGTCCGGCTTAGCTCCTAAAGGTTGATTTTGTGGGTTATAAAACGTTGTAATGTATGTCACTGATGGACGAGCGTACAAAGTAATGTATCTACCAGTATTATTCTTTTTACAGAAAAATGGGCCCGCAGTGACTTTAAGGGGATGGAGACGCACAAGGACGTGCGAATGTCAGTCTGGCCGTGACGGCGCTTCAATACTTAAATAAGTGTCATTTAGTTTTCATAGATGTCGTTTGTTAGTTTAGATTGTTATGTGTGTGTGAACATGAATTATGTGTCTGCTGCGACACATTCAATGACATGACACTCTGACACAACACAGAACGCTTATGCACCTTGAAGTGACATTTTGCTGGCCTTATGACATGAGACTCGGTCGGCATCGCACAGGCGTGCTACGCATTCGGTGGAGTGTCTAAGTCAAGTCTATTCTTAAGATTAAAATAGTTTGTTTCTGTTATAGGCTCTAAAGTAAATGACTTTGGTGGTAGTGAAACTACCAATGAACATAGCATGTGTGGATTGTTGAGACAAGTACTTTATTACATTTGATTATATAATCTACAGGGACCATTTTAGTCCGGACTAAAAAAGAGACTAAAAAGAGACAAAAAAAAGAGACAAAAAAAAGAGACAAAAAAAAAAGAGACAAAAAAAAGAGACAAAATAAAAAAGACAAAAAAAGAGACTAAAAAGGAGACAAAAGAGAGACAAAAGAGAGACAAAAAGAGACCAAAAAAGAGCAAAAAAAAGAGAAAAAAAAAACTGTGTAAACTGGAATGATCTTGAAGGGTCATTCATGACCGGACCAAGCAGTAACAATCCTGAAGGGTTTGTTATAACCGGACCAGGAGATTATAACTCTGTAGGGTCGTAAGACCGGACCAGGAGGTTATAATTCTGAAGGGTAATTTGACCGGACCAGGCGGTTATAATTCTGAAGGGTCGCTGGACCGGGCCAGAAGATTATAACTCTGAAGGGGTAAACCGGACCAGATTGCTAAAGTTCTGAAGGCTCAATAACGAGCGGTCCCGAATTAGTAGTAAACTCTGCAGGGCTGAACCGGACCAGATTACTAGTATAAGTCCTGAAGGCTCAATATTGAGCGGTCCAGAGTTGGTTGCACAGTCAGTAGGGATGACCTGGATTTTTTTGCTCATCGAGATTGCTAGTCAGGATGAACGAACATTAATAATAACGTTATGTCTTTTTAGACAATGCTTGATGAGTCTACGCGTACGAAGACGTCCGCACGTCAGTATGGCCGTGTCGGCGTCACCGTTAGCGGTAGGTACAGCGGGTCGAGTTACGCTGTGCAAAGCGGGACGTTCAGCTCCCCACTCTCCCCACTTCTCAAGCAACTTAATGTAAGCTAGTGCGCAGCGAAGAGGGGGATCATTCTTGTGGCAGGCTCGGCCCGGTGCGCCTGCCGTAGCGCCTAGAGCTATTATCGCGATCTATTTAATTAATTAACAAGCTGTTGGAATAAAAGAGTTGGTTACTGCTGTATCTCATACTTTCATTTAATATGTCGGACCTCTGCCTTCAGGTTATTTCATGGTGATTATTTTATAAGACATTGTGAGTGAAATAAAGTGATTGTGCTGTAACTAGTATCTCCATTTTCTTCGCCCGACAATCCACGCCTACTTACAAAGTGCAAGTGTAATATCGCTGATGAGGGCCTATCCCGATATCTACATTATTATGTTATTAATGAACAAAGCACATCCTCCATATCCATCTGATCTGTCATGGCGAAGATCACTGAAGCACGGGATTCTGAAATTACTATCAGAACGAAGCCACGTCTTAGCAATACTGTAGATCGATGGTTTGAATTTATTAATAAGGAAGAGTATGTCTGGTTTCCTGGGAGTAATACTCCTCACGTTCCATTGAAGAAGTGTCATGGGATGGAACATTATAATTTAATTAACAATTCATGACAGTTTGTTGGCAACGTGGTCAGGTAAGGATTGTGCAGGATTAGCTAATACTAGTAATTAGCATATTGGCTATACTATTAAGAATATTTTCGGACTTATCAGGATTACAAGCACTTTCTCTGGGGAAAGCACAGCCATTTTGGGAAGGAGAGAAGGAGTAATCCTGAATAAGGGCTTGATGAGCCTGCTTGTCATAGCTGGGTGAAAGAGGGGCATAGGATTTGGGTTTTAGAAATACCGTTTTGTGGTATGGTTTTGGTGTTTGGGAAGCTGTACCCTAATTGCGTAATACACAATCAATCGGAATCTGTATCGTTTTGAAACAGATTGCTAACCCACCGCTGCTTAGTTTCAATAAAAAATTCTGCTCAACAATGTAAATAACGCAATGAATGTTGTTGAACTTTCAAAATCTAACAGATTGGTCGTAATCATTTACGAAAATGTGTTACGCAATTAGGCTGCTGGAATGGGGACACTTCAGCATACGATCTTGAAACGGGAGGGAAAATCTGACTTGCTTCCGCGTATGAAACAGACTTCTCAGCCTTTATGCTTGGGCTTTTATGCCCTTCTGTCAAACCAATTCAGGACAAGCCTTATCGTTTGCATAATGGTTGCCAGAACATGATATACAAATGGCACATCCAGTGGGAACTTGGCATCCATCGCCTGGGTGGTCTAGACATATTGTACGTGTGTGTCCGAAACGATAATAATTAAAACATTGAATAGTCGGGTACATAATTATATCTCTCAACCGAAAGGGCAGAATAAAAACAATAAACGCGCTTTGGAAAGATTTGCCCGTCAATTGTGAGCTAACTAAAACTACAGTACAACTAAAACTACAGTTTGGGTAGGTTTCCACTCTGTAACACCTAGGGAAATCACCTTTTGATTCATTCTCCTTGCCTTAATAATCCCCATCCAACAGGAACCTTGATATTCTCAATGACTTCATCCTCTGTCCATTCAGTTGGTACGTTTCTAACAATACCCAAATGTGTTATGTTGGATTGGGGAATTGTAGCAGTGAAGTTATTCTGGACTAATGTAGAACTTATCAAGAAACTGTGTGCATCCTGGTGAGAGACTTAAATTCAACTGAGACACGGTTTCTTCCTAGCCGTTTGACACTACATAAGAGAATGTTGCTGTAGTTGTTTGAGTCAAAAACATTCCAAATTTAATTGGGTGTAGAACTGTGCCAGGGGTCTCGCCCTCTTTTAAGGAAACGTGAACAACGTAGGGTGGATTAACCTTTATTGTGTAAGACTGTCTTCCAATTTTTTTTGTTAGACCTTTGAAGGATTCGAAGTAATATTCAGGGAAGGAGTAGCCAGTCTTTTCCTACTTGCAGATTCGGAATCCATTTTATCACTTAGCATATTGTCATCTGGGAGGGTAACTGTTAACATATATAAACTCAATCTCCTTTTTATTATATAGATGCATTGCTACCATTTACCGGGTAATGTCATAGATTGACTTGAATGTGCCTTGGCGGCTAATAGTATGTCTTGCTCACTCAATATCTCGCTGACGGTGGCGCGTGTGTCGGATCATTTAGCTCCCTTCAAAATGGCTGAGCTGAATGGTGCTGATCCATGCGTCATGTTCGTGAACGGGCGCCGTCAGTTGGGACTGGTAATCTCTTAGCTGCCACGGCTTATTTTAATAATTTTTTTTTTGGATTGTTTTTAATTATGTTTTGCTGCACTCTGGACGCTTTTAGCGTGTACGGTTTTTGTACATCGTTCTCACTTTTAGTGTCAACATTAATCGATGTAACTAATATATTTGTAACAACAATATTATTTAAAAGTGTCCATGGAGTTTCTTGCCCGTTCTTGTCCATAGTGACCCACTGCGCTTTGGAATGGACAACTAGTTTCATATTTCTGACTGACCGATTCCTTGAGAATTCAAAAGTGCCTGTAAATGGTTTAATTGAAATAAATGTTTTGAGTTTGAGTTTAACACCGGAGTGTAATCAAAGGGATTAGGGGGATAAGGAGGTTTTTTGGAATTCATGGTGGATACGGGGTAAAATCTTTAAAATATATAAAGCTACTGTTAAGACAAACCTTATACTCATAAATACAACACAAACACAGAGATTAGACACTAAAATCTACTTAATACGTAACACAAACGAAAGCAAGTGTTAAGCCTTCACCACTACCCACTAAAGTCTTCAATGGTTAAATTTAGTTTCTGTATAAATCTCACCATGAAAACTAAGGTGAAGCGAGCTGTCAAAAATGTCAATCCCCACATGTCGTTTCTGTAAAAATCCCGAGTATTTTAAGAGGATTATTGGCAGCAGTCCACTCTCCTCCTTTTGACGACCGGCTTGACGGTACATATACATATACCGTTAACAACAGTATCGGATAGAAGAACTGGCCCTGCAGCCTTTAACACGCATGCCCAGCTAGCTGGGACCTAGAGTTAAGGTGTTGGTATGCCTGAAAGCAAATTTATGAATAATTCAGGAATGTTTAAATAAAATAATGAATTGAATGAATATTTATACATTAATACTTTATTTGTTTTGGAATAACATTTTTTCAAGATTCGTTTGAGACCATCTGAGCATTTGTTCATTCAATGTGCAGATGATGTTGCTAATCAATATGGCGGCGCGGGATAGACAAACTACGCGTAAAATTTTGTCTATGCATGAGTCAGTGTGAGAACAGGTGACAGAACGAGATACTATTGACGCCATGTCGCTTAGCAAGAAAAAAGGATAAAGAATCATGTCCATCTTTATAAATATAACTGGGGATTTATGTTAGGACTGATACTCTTTATCTGTTTGTAGGTGAAGTGAGCTGTCAATAGTGTCAATCCCTACATGTCGTTTCTGTGAAAATCTCACCGTTAAAACAGGTGAAGCGAGCTGTCAATAGTGTCAATCCCTACATGTCTTTTCTGTTAAAATCCCACCGTGAAAACTTGCGTGGAGTGAGCTGTCAGTGTCATCCTGTCTTGGACAACTCCCTAGCATCAGTGGCACTGACAGCTTGGAAGTGAGCTGTTCACTTCACATAGTTTTCATGGTGAGATGGTTACAGAATAGACTAGCTGGTAGTGTGCGTAAATACGTATACTACATTACAATTAAACATACATGGCGTTGGCAGAAGTATTACCTAGTGTCATCGATGTGCTGACTGCACTGACGGTTTTTTTCATTCTCAGTGTATGTGAAGCTCAATGTGACGTATGGCAAATTGGCTGCCTGCTTAAATTGTCCCGCTTTCAAATCACAACTGTTATTATTGACAGAAGTATGCATGAAATGACTATTAATTGACATCCTAAGTAAATTTGCCTTCAAATTGACAAGGATGTCAGGTTGCTTATTAATTAATTTCCCTGATTACAGTACTCGAGTGGGATAGCTTGACAGGCCTTTTTATTATGCGCTAGACCCGCGAGACCTATTATTTATCTAATATAGGACTTTTATATACCAATACTGATCTAAAGTACCTATTTGCTTATGTACCGACCGACCTACTTATAAAGTAGGTATGAAGTTAGTTAAAGTGGTTCCCAGTTTTTGCACATCGCACAATAGCGGCAGTTCTTGCATTTTGTTGTTGGCCTGAGAGCAAACTTAGTTGACCAGCTATTTTAATTGTTGGGACTTAAGAAATCTCGTGATAAAGACGACTTTACTGGGTAAGTGCCACTGCCAGCGAAGCCAGTAAAGCTATTAAGTGGGTTTGTCTCAAAGACAGAAAGCAGTTTTTGTGCAATGTTTTCCAGTAGTTTCCTAGACTTCCGTTCTCAAACTCAAACTCAACTCAAACTCAAATCATTTATTTCAATTAAACCATTTACAGGCACTTTTGAATTGTCAAGGAGTCGGTCAGTCAGAAATATGAAGCTAGTTGCCCATTCCAAAGCGTAGTAGGTACCTATGGAGAAGAACGGGCAAGAAACTCCATGGACACTCTTTTAAATAATAATGTTTTTACATATATCTTAGTTACATCGATTAATGTTGTTCACTATAAGTGAGAACGATGTACAAAAAACCGTACACGTTAAAAGTGTCCAGAGTGCATCAAAACATAATTAAAAACAATCCAGCTAATTAATTATTAAAATAAGCCCTGGCAGCTAAGAGATGACCAGTCCCAACTGACGGCGCCCGTTCACGAACATGACGCATGGATCAGCACCATTCAGCTTAACCATTTTGAAGGGAGCTAAATGATCCGACACACGCGCCACCGTCAGCGAGACATTTGAGTGAGCATGACATACTATCAGCCGCCAAGGCACATTCAAGTCAATCTATGACATTACCCGGTAAATGGTAGCTCTATAGTACAAAGTACTCACATCTGTGCAATGCATCTATATAATAAAAAGGAGATTGAGTTTATATAATGCAAATAAATTCTTACTATCTTCAGCAGCTTCAACAGTGATTCGAATGTCAATTAATTAGTTGTGGTGTGGAGCAGGACCGGCATTGTTTTAATTTTGGCAATTCATTCGGTTTTTATTGCATGTTAATCATGAATCGAATATGAATCATTGCTCGCACATAGGTAGGTGGGATTTAGAAAGGCCTTGAATTTGAAAGTCTTGACTCTTAACAATGCAGAGGCCAATAGAATACACCTATTGCAATAAGCTTAATTTCTGTTATTACATAAGTTTAGATCCTTGGCCAAACGCAGCAGTAACTTAGATTGTTTGGTGCAGCCCAGTGACCAACTAAGACAGTGCAGATAGACGAGGAGCTCCAGCAATAAAATAAACTCACCTCCACCCTGAGTGACTGCTTGCCGGAACGTTGAGCAGACTATTTAGTTTTATTAAGTAGTCTTACCGCCGTCCGCGACAGATGGACGAACGTTATTAGTTTCTTGGACTCCCACAGCGAAAATATTATTATAATAAACTTTTATTGGACTTTATTTGGTTTCTGCGTTATTCTGGGAGGGAATACGAGAAAAGAAATGTTCGTCGGCTATGAGATTTTTTAAAATTGTATACTCTTTTATTGCGGTTGAATAACCATATTCAATGGTCGTGGACGGAAGTACCTTTAAGAACTTCACCTTATTTGCATCGTATAAGAGAAATGGGTCATTGTAGTCAGTTGGCAATAGTGGTCACGTTCATGATCATGACATTCAAACAAAAGAATGCAGACAAACGAATATCAACCATAGAGACTCATTACATGCACCTCCTTCTCCGCCCGCACTACGCGGTCAGCGCGCGGCTATCGTTTGCCAGGAAAGCCACCCACGATTTCGCGCGCTTTGCACCTAATTTTACGAGTGCACAAAACAAGCCCTGAGTAGATTATTTTAATAAGATTAAGTAGTTAAACAAAGTCAAAGCATTTATTTCAAATAGGCACTGAAAGGAACTTTTGAACGTCAACATTTACATTTAAATATAATTGATTCTAGGCGCCCCTTCCAAAAGGTAGTTTCGTATGGGGAAGAAGGGGGCAAGAAACTCCACCGTTACTCTTTTAAAAACCCAGAATAAAAAATACTATACCATAATAGGTAAAATAATATTAAATAAGCAAAGACAGATAAATCAATCACAAAGGTAAAACTTGTTCACTGTGTGACTGTATGCCTACATAATAGTTTGAAAAAAAAGGTGATTTAACAGCAAATAATGTTAGTAGGTTTTTTTAAATTGGGCAATGAGAGTCAGTGAAATGAGTGGACACCAAAAGCGGCAAAAAATTAAGTTATAGGAGGTAAAGATAGGAAGCGCAAACCTCAGAAAAAGGTGGTAAATATAAAGCCAAAAGGCCAATACTCCTAGAAAAAAACTTTCGGAGTTAGACGTTAGCCTAAATTTGATAAGTCATGACGACGAAGATGATGATGATGAAAATGACGACGATGCTGGGAATATTTGCCTAATATGTGGAGAATTTGCCGGCAAAGAGTTGTGGTACAGATGCACTTCTTGTGGATTATGGGCGCACAAAGACTACACCGGGTGGGATTCACCACGAGTGTGACAACTGTTGACTCTCATTGCCCACTTACTGACCATAATAACCCGCATATGCGGACAATGATGGTGGTCAAAACTATTTTTTAAATACTATAGTTCATATACTTTAATTCCAAATTAGTCAACCTATTTGGGATAGTTTGTTAATTACCGTACCTTAAGAGTTGACTTTATTAAAGTTCTAGTCATAAACCTGTTGCTGATTTCAACTAATGCTTATGTACCCCTTTCTCACCTAAGTGTTTATCTACCTATGTTAGGTGTTCAACTAGATATTCAGGAACTGCAAAACTCAAGAGTTATAAGTATATATGTTCAATTTGGTTTGCAGGGTGGCTGGGACATCGACATGCAACCTGTTACCATGGATTCAGTACCTACATGATTCTGAACCCGCCCCCCCCTCCTCCCTTTTAGATTTTTATAGGGTGGGAAATCATTAAATGACTTCTAGGGCTTTGGGCGGAGCTCAGGGCGTGTCAGACTTTTCCTGACTAAAACCCATCCGTGATCCTTCAGTTGCCTTTGCCAGGGGCCACGGTATCTCTTTCGAACCCGCAACCCTGGCAGGCATCGGCCCTAACGGACCCGTCAATCAAACTCAAACTCAAAGCATTTATTTCAAATAAACCAATTTCAGGCACTTTTGGATTGTCAAGGGGTCGGTCAGGCAGAAATATGAAGCTAGTTGCCCATTCCAAAGCGAAGTATGTATCTATGGAGAAGAACGGGCAAGAAACTCCATGGACACTCTTTTAAATAACATGGTTACAGTTTTTTTTTACATCAGTCTTGTTGAAATTACATGTGAGAACGATGTAGAAGGATGTGCACATTAAAGGCGTCCGTAATTAAAAAACATAAAAAACAAAAAATCGGAAACAAAAATTAAAAAAGCCGTGGCAGCCAAGAGATGACCAGTCCCCACTGACGGCGCCCGTTCACGAACATGACGTATGGATCATCACCATTAAGCTCAACCATTTTGAAGGGAACTTAATGATCCAACACACACGCCACCACCAGCGAGACATTTGAGTGAGCGTGACATACTCTCAGCCGCCAGGACACATTCAAGTCAATGAAAGACGTACCCTGTAAATGGTAGCTTTAAAGCATGTACATAGTACTCACATAATATGGCATACAGCAATTATAGAGTACAAAAAAATTGATTTTATACAATGCAAAGATTCTTGTTTTTAATCTTCAGCAGCTCCAACAGTATTTTCAAATGCTAATCAATTAGTTGATGCGTCCTTGAGGAGCAGGACCAGCGATTAGCCAAGCATTTTTATCAGCAATGTAATCCCCTAACTTATAATATGCTCGGCTGCTTAGTGTGTGTTTTATACAAGATTTAAATTTGGTTTCATTCAGTTGGAGTATGTGGGGAGGTATTTTATTATAACATTTTAAACAATACCCCATAAAGGATGAATCTACTTTAGCCAGCCTGAAACAGGCAATTAGTGATGACATCTCTATGAGGCGCGCGTGGAACACAACACGCTGTCGACCCGGGCCTGGTCCTTACCGGACGGCAAGTTGCGGCGGTTGAAAATTTTCGTCGGTTATTAAAAGAAAAAACAGGGCGTCTGATGTTACGGGTTGTCGGATGTTAAGGGAGCTGTGGTGGCCTAGTGGTAACGGCCGTGACTTACGAGTTGTAGGTCGTGAGTTCGAACCCAGGCAGGTGCTTTACTTTGTGTAAATAATTTCATCACCACTGCTCTCAAAACGGTGAAGGAAAACATCGTGAAGAAACCGGCATATCCTAGAACAAAAATTCGAAGACATGTGACATCTACCAATCCGCACAGAGCCCGCGCGGTGGATTAAGGCTCACTCCCTCTCATAGAGAGGAGGCCTGTGTCCCAGCAGTGGGAACGTTATAGGCTGATTATGCTATGCTTATGCTGATGTTACTAGACCGCCTAGGTCGAGCTCATGTGCTGAATAGTTACAGTCATGATAACATTGCGTCGATCTCCCTGCCACCCTGTATAGGTACTTACCGTACTTATGTACCTACTTAGTTACTTACCTCGACTTGTAAGTTCAAGTCCAGTTGTAAATAAGAATTAAATAGATCAATAAATTGTGTGTTAATGACAAAGGTAAAGTTACCATGCTTTCGTATCCCGTAACTTCTCAACTAAGCCCATTAAAATAATAAAAGCGCCTCAACTCAAGTGTAACGATTGCCTTCCGCTGCAGACTTAATGTTATTTTAAAGCTAATTAATTTTCATGATACTGTTGATTCGTATCTTCAAACTCCGGGAAAATACAGTTTAAGTTATTTGTATTTATAATTAGATTATCGTCCGTTAAATGTGTTGTAGTCGGGAGTTTGGGACTTTCATCAGTGTTTTTTAAGGAGCGACTGGTCAACTGACCTTTTGCAGCCAAATAAACGGGTTATTTGATAGCATAAGGAAAAACGGGCTACCAGGTTTCAGCCGCTAAAAACACTGGAGACGCCGGGTAGGACCTATGCCAAATGCCATAGGTAGCATTTATCACTTCAAATTCAGTTAGGCAAATTAAGAGCTATAATTCACCACCACTTTACATTAGTTGCAGAAAATGGCAACGTTGCATCGTTAAAAGCCAACAAAATGTTAAAAAATTCTGGCTTCCATGAGACACATTTTTAAAATACTTTTTAAGTTTTTGTAGTGTCATAAATTTTCGCGGGATCTGCGTAGCGTACAAATGACGACAAAGCGCTGGCTGGCGCCTCGCCAGGGAGCTGGAGTTATTCGCGCGTTAAGACTGCACACACGACCTCAATTGTGGGGGCCAGGTATACACTGGTTACACCACTTCTAAGCCACGGAGGCTTTAATCAGTATATGGTCGTCGCTTGAACTTCTTGTAGGTAAAACTTCTTGCGATTTGACTGCACAAAATATTTTTTTGTTCTTTTTGCTTCCCATGGTTTGTGCATTCAGCCAATGTCAATGTCACGTTTAGTTTCTTACGAAGAAAACAATGTTAACGAAACGAAAATATTAATCATCATTATAACTGGATTTAGGGATAATATCTGTAGGATCAGTATTTGTAACTGTTAAACCATAATCAATAATGAGCGAAATACCATAACAAAAAGTTACAATGTTATTTAAGGTAATGAAAGAGTTTAAGATTTATGTACAGGGAAGCTATTTGTGCAAAGTATTGAGGTAGGAAAAGGAGTAAGAAGGGACCTTGAGCACCGAACCTCTTGAGGTTACTGAGAAAGGATGAACGTTCATATAAGAAAGAGCAAACGGAAAAAAACGTGATCTAAGTCGCATACGCCTGTGCCACAAAGGCAAATGGGGTGATATGAAGTTTAGCAAGATGGCACTTAATCTATAAATCTCCTTGTATCTCTCAGCAACATTGGACTGGCTGAAAAGACGTGTTTGGATTTTAAAAATAGCGTGGTTTGACTGACATGGCATGATGGCACAGGCCAGTGTTTCCACGGTGCTCGGTGAGCTATAGTAATACCATGGAGTTATTATGTACTATGGTAAAATAATAATATGTATTGCTTTTATAGATCGAAGAACCCAGGTGTAAATTGGATATCCTTTATTATGAAGATTTGAAACCGAATTTGACGAAGATAAGTTTACCGGTTTAAGTAGTGGTTTTTTTTACGGTAAACTTAGAATTACGTTCTTCAAAAAGACTACCTGATCTATGTACCGCATTAAAAGTGTTAATTAAGAGTAAACCGTAAGTCTTATAATAGTGTAGCTGAACATATTTCGTATCCTATTCTACTGTAAACCTTTTACTCGGATTTTCACTTTTCATACACAAAAAATCTTTTATCGGGTCTTTATGTACTAAAAGAACAAACGTGCTGCCGAAAAGTGTGTCAGATTTACATGTTCATAAACTGAAAAAATAAAAGTGCTCTGGAACTAAATAATATTTAGACTGTAATTTCAGTATTTAGAGTACTGTGTGTCTTTTTTGTCTCGCGGACCAGCGTAAGGCGAATTGGTGCACACAAAAAACGCTTAACTTTAAATGTCGCGTTTAAGTTAAGCTCAGAACGTGCTGACCGCGTAAAAGCAACGTAATTATAACTCCTATGTATGAGTATTATGTTGGACATTTCGTTTAATCGAGTTGACCTAGTGGGGGGTAGTCTAGAAACGGAGAACACTTCGTCCAATGTGGGGATGTGCCACAAGTTTCAGATTAAAAAACTTTCTTGGAATTAGTTTCGGTACCTACACTTACACATACTGGCAGAGCGTATAGCCTTCCCTCTAAGTCGCAACTATTATTTTATGTAACATCTCTAATGTGGCATAAAACTTAGATGTTCGGTTTTTCTTCTGTCATTGTATCGCAACGAACTACTTATATGAAAGTACGATAGGCCTGGTAAACACATAAAGGTTTCACTATTGTCTTTAGAATACGACGTCCATGTATCATGTTATCGATTCAACTATTTAAACTAAAACTCAATGCATATATTTCAAATAAACCATTTACAGGCACTTTTGAACTGTCATAGAGTCAGTCTCTCCAAAATTTAGATCTCCATGGAGACCAACGGCCAAGAAAATCCAAGGACATTCCTTTAAATCAATATATTACTAAATCCTGGGTACATAATTATTGTTGCTTCCATTAGTGAAAACAATGAAAAGTAAGCCGTGGCAATTAAGAGATTGCCAGTCTCAAACGACGGCGCCCATTCACGAACTATTGATCGAACTCAAAACTTCGAAACCTCGGGCAGCTAAATTCAAATGCAATTTGTTTTTTTTTAGGAATAGAACTCGCTCTTGAATTTACACTTTGGCACCAGTGTTTTTGACCAAGCGACGAGTCAATTTCTGTTACCATCATCATCATCACCTTTTTAGACCTTTATAGTGGTCTGTCCGACAAAATACCAACTACAAGTAGCCTGAATATCACTGCAGACTAGAAAAACTATCATCTGTAATCCAAAACTCAATTATGGAGCCACTGCTACATTCACAGCTAGTTAGACATATTCTCAGATCAATCAGACTCTTTAATTCCAAATCCGAATAGAACGGTCACCCCTACCCATCAAAAACATGATCACATCAGGCTCAACTCAATCTTAGATCTATCGACCTTGGTAGCCATCAGCCACGAGCCACGAATCCTCCCCGAACTACAATAATACTAGGTAATTACGTAGCGAGTCGTCGTGTGCGGTTTGTATTGAGTTCCGCAGATTGTATCTGCATTTTAGATTGGCTGCCGTGCTCGGAATCGTGCCGGGAAGCTTAGCACTTCTGTACTCTGTTTTATTTTCATTATTTTTCTAATAGTTGGTCTACTGCAGACCTGTTTACAGTGCTTTTGACGTGTTTAAATTAAAGAGCAAGGAATCAAGGCGCTTTTTTTTGTAAAATTACGTAAGCTTTGTTTCGTAGATCAATTAAATGTTTTTTTTTATTTGAGTCGGGCGTTGACGAATATCTTTTGCCCTGAATTGCTAAAACTTGATCAAATAATGCAGCGGATTCTCCTTTTTTCCTTCACCCACACTAACAGAAAAGATAACATTTGTTTCTACATTAATACACTGACAAAAATACTACAACCAAAACAAAAAACGTAATTACACGAGACAGTTTGAGAAATCCAGCAAATTGTAAAACAAAGCTGCGGTGTGAGATAGCACGGGCCGAGGCGAGGTCGCAGACTGATACTTATTACTAAAATCTTTTAAGCTCCCCTGCTCGCCCTACCCAGGATATATAGCGATACATTTCGCTCTCGCTGGCACAAGATCCACGAACAAACTGAGAATTTCAATTTAAGGAAATATTATACATACATTTTACGTAGAGTTGCTACCGTAGTTGATAATGTGCCCGTTTTGGATGGTTTATCTGCGTGGTATATGGGTGGTGTTTTATGTAAAGGTAGGATATCTTACACTAGGTGTGCACTTGAACAATTTTTATTATTAACAAAGAAGTTCCAGTTAATAGTAAGTATGTACCTACCTGCCTAGGTACGAAAAAGATATAGAAAATGGTGTGTAACACTGGGAGACGCATGTTTAACGATGAAAAAAACATACCTAGCCCTATGCAAACAGGTTCATTCAGGTTTTGAAAACACATAGATCCCAGCCGATCACCCGTAGGTTGGACCGATGTGTTCTAGAAACCGACCTGATGAAATTGAACGGCTGAATTGCCGAAAAGTATTCGTCTGAACGATGGATGGCACTGTGGCGACATCTACACCGCCACATGCGAACAACGCATCACTCTGACGTCACACAAATCCTGCATCGCACAATCACAGTTTACCGCGCAGCTAGCATATATACAACTTCCCGACAACAATCATCGGGCAGTAGCCCACCAGATACGACATCCATCTGGTCGGAGGATCCTCTCTTTTCCGAAGAGTATGAGTGAACTTTACACCCTGTTCCTCATATCCCTACAGCACGATAAGGACAGTGACCGTGAATGAATTCTGTGGTACCTACATTCCAGACGGAGCAAATAGGCGTTTGTATTGTGTGGCTACTTCAGTCTCTAGTACAGATACAAATAGGTATCAGTTTCTGTGCATCTGAGGTTTGGGCCTGTCGTCACACCAACAATTCTGGAGCAGATCCTAGAACGGGGTTTTATAAATAAGTATTTTATTCGGGAGAAAATATAAGTTTGTGGCACAACTTGCAAGATTTCGATTAGTTGAATTGAAAAACCCATTTAAAATAAATCTACGGTACGAAAGTACTTTCTACTATTCTGTATTTACTATTTAAAAATGTTTCGTTTCTGCTTAAGGCTCCTTAAAACAGGGTGACCCGCGAAGCAAATCGCGTGCAACAAAAAGAAACTCGCGCGATACGCGGTGCCTTTGTGTCGCGTGCGATTCGAGACGCGCCATTCTGCACGAGCCTTCATTTTCAGAGTTCAATCATTATAATCGATTGACACAATACTATTAAAATCGAAACGTTAATTTAAACATGGCCAATTGTTTCATTTAGCGCACTGCAAGCGTCTATTAATATTATCCTAACTGATGGCAAAACGCGAAAGTGCCGGATTAAATGCGAGAGAATTACTTTAAACAGCAAGACTTAATTAATTAAATCGCTTGCCCCTTCAGCGAATGACGCATTCTAGAAAGATTCTTGTTTTAGCGTCTGACCTTTGGCTTTTGGCCTGCCATTTAAGTTTATTGCGCTTTAAAGAGGATTACAGGAACCTCCTTTGTATAAATAATAATATTATTATTATGAGAAGGTATTAAATAGCGAATTGTTGAGCGTCGGTAAAACTATAGAATAATTTACCCACAAGTCACAACTGCTTATTGCAGCTTTTGTTCTGTCGTTGGCGTTCACACAAAGTTTGTCAAATTCAAGTTCTACCAACCTTACGCTGGGCTTAGAACATCACTTTTGCTGGCTATCGCGGTCCTATGTTAAAATTAAGCATCTTCTTCTTCATCTCAGCTGCTGGTTATCCTAATTTCTTCCACCTTGTTTTACACCAAGGTTTTATTTTTAGCCATGTCTTACGGTTGTAACAAAGAAGTCAGCAATAATGTAAACAAAATCCTCTAGCCACATTGAATCTTATAGTCTATCAGCTACGGTAGCGAAAATTGTAGCGGCAGTTAAATGATAAAGGTAAGTCATTCTATTGGATTCGTGATACCCTGAATCGCTTTGAAGTAAACCGATTTACGTTGCTGAGCCGTGGTAATCTGTGGATTCCTTCGTAGAGCACGCACAATATTGAGCAGATTGAAAATAACCAGCTTACGGGAATCATACTGTGATTGGACGTGGAACGTTAAGGAATTGGATCGTTTTCGGTTAATACAATTGAATTTAAACTGGTTTTTACTGAGTGTGAGAAGATTAGATCATTCTGTTCTACTTGGTTCTATGTAGATCGATCGCTTTGGGAAAAGTTTCCACATTGGCCGGTTTCATTTCATAAACGAACGGTTGCATTTTACTGATCGTACCTTTGCCTTATATTGCTCGTTAAGCCGTATCGTAATATGAATAAGATCTCTATTCGAAGACGTGACAAGGCATCGACCAACCCGAATTGGGATGCGTGGTGGATTGCGGCACGCCCCTGCTAATGGAGAGGAGGTCTGAGTGAATCCCACAGTGAGAACATTAGCTTGACCATGTTATAAGTATGCAAAAGATCAAACGACATCTTTATCCTGGTGTACAGGGTTTCCAAAGGATATTTCACACGTACATAACTTTGTAACAAGAGCAGACGCTCCAGGAATTCAAGCAGTCCACGAGATTGAAACGCGATACATCAAACGTTCTAAAATTGCATTTTCTCGTTTACACATAAAGGATATGTAGGACAGACTAATTTCAGGGTGACTTACTAACTCATTTATCAACGTCTTTCCCAAACAGCTGAACCCACTAAAATGAAATTTTGCAAGGGATGTATCTTTAACGGCCGAGATAAAGTTTTACAATATTTTTACTGGGAGGAAATCACCTTACTCTGCAGTGCAGGTTCACAACTTTGTGTACAAATTGAATAAGAAGATTAAGAATGTAGGTACCTAAATCCGGGCTTTTAAATATTGATGAAAGGAAACAACGTAGTGGCATATGACATCTCAATTTTGTGTATTTTGTGGTTCCTTATTTCAACTACTACGGTATTTGGTTTACCAATAATTAATTACAGTGACAAACACTTAATTAATATTTTTTAAAGTAAAATAACAGTGCATTATTATAAGACAGCAACAGTTACTTAAAGGTCACCACACGCATAATGCTAAAATATAGAAACAAGCTAAAATATTCAGTAAAAAGCGCTCATATTGAAAAAAACAACATCAATAAAAAGGTACATTAAAATGAACAAAAGACAGTATTACAAAAAAAATAATATACATCCGTCTTCGAAAAAAAAAACACTACAAAGTGAAAAATAACTTTAATTTCGCCAATCAGTGTATTTGGATCTGTAGTATAGTTTTTTGCCAACGAGTTCCGAAAATTAAATTTCAAATTTTCAGAACTGAGTGACTCTAATTCGTATACCACTACATGTGATGTACACAAAGTGGGTTATAAAACGTATAAGATATCGAAGCTAACTTAAAAACTACCAAGCAAAGTTAATACAATTTATAAGGCACCACCGCGCGAGCTTTTCCTACCAAATCTTTTGTTTTTCAACGGTTCATAATTTACAAAAATATCGTTGAACAAACATATTAAAAAAAACATACAGACGAACATATTTATAACCTCTTCGTTTTTGTCGGTAAAAACAAAGTTGAAATACTGATAAAAAAAAATGGGAAAGGTAAAATTGGTTCAAATAAAAATACTTTTAATAAAATATTTCAACGCAGGGGGGTTCAGAATCATGTACTGAGTCGGAGTGAGTGATAAGGAGGGTAGGGAAGAGGTTAAGATTAATGAAAATGGTACTTAAAATGATCGCCAAAAATTAATTTTAATGAATTAAATTGATAACATTGGTTAAAATACAAGAAAAAATAGATAAATTAATAAATTATTAGGTGATAAAATTCACACTATTCATATATTTGAACGACTACTGTAATCTATTATGTATGGCAATTCTTTTAACAAAAGTGTCAAAGTAGAGATCAGTAACATCACTGTAGCCTTTTCTGCATTCTATAAATACAACAGCTCTACTACACCTCTGCCCACATAAGGTGGGCAGAGGCGTGATGGCCCAACGTGGTATTCTAGAGGGTGCACGAAATCTAAGAGGGCAATCAAACTGGGACTGTCTATTTTATGCTTAATGATGTTATGGGTAAACATTGCATCAAATCGGAGTCTACGTTTGTCGAGAGAAGTCATGTTTAAATACCTTTTAACATACAAATGTTTTTACCTACCGTACCTTTTATACCTACTAAACTAAAAAAAAAACCAGAACTGCTGTACACAATTGAATCAATACGTTTTAATAAGCAGACAGGGACTCACACAATCCTTCAGCCGCTTTACTACAGTAAACGAGTTTTCTTTCCGCGATATATAAGCACAGACTTCATTTCTCATTTTGTTCTTAAATTTTTCGTTCTTGCATGAAAAAGAGCAAAAATTTACATATTTTTTTAAACAAATTTCACACATTAGAACAAAACGTGGGTCTTTTTGTTCTTACATAATTATTTCCTACCCTAAAAATTTGTAACGCTTGCTTCACATTGGTGCCTACAGCGAGTCGTATTTAGTATTCAAGCGCTTGTCATCATATCACTTCACGGGGACGTGATGCCACATCGTTTACAGCGGGCCTCGCGCCACGCATGTTGATGAGTTTCTATTAAATAGCGTCGGCAGCAACCTTGGAGCTACGGATACTAAGATAGGGGGTGCGTTGTGTTCTGTGGGGACGTCTCGGTAGGCTGTTTGCTCACTTGGCTACTGGACTTGAACTTGACTATAGTTGTTGCATTTTAGAATGGCAATAGCGGTCATTGACCTTACATTTATGAACATTTCAGAAATGGAAAAGCCCGTTAGATCCTGATCATTTTTACTAAAGAAATACTTAGTTTATTGTTCAGGTTCCTACGAATAGATATGAGAGGAAGGGCAATGACCGCCATGCTAAATAAAATGTAACAATTGTGGACGGGTCATAGATATCGTATGTCTTCAAGATACTCGTGAGCAAGTAGCCCAGTGGTAATCCTCGCGACTAACGAGTTGTAGCTCGTTTTTTAGACGACGAAAGACGCTTTACTCTGTGTTAACCATTTCATCATCACTGCTCTCGAAACAGTGAAGGAAAACATCGTGAGGAAGCATTTCGTCATGTCCTAGAACCAAAAATTTGAAGACATGTGACATCTACCAATCCGCACTGAGCCCGCGCGGCGGATTACGGCTCGCTCCCTCTCATCGAGAGGAGGCCTGTCCCAGCAGTGGGAACATTATATGCTGATTACGTTTGTATGTTTTGTACTCAGGCCCATATTTTTATTTAGAAAAGTTCAACGGATTTAACCAGATTGTTTCATGGTTTTTCAATCATTTTCTAAAACCCCGCAATTAGAACGGCCAGGCAAACTTGGTGATAGTTATGATAAGCTTCAGAAACATATTGCAATTAAAATGATTTGTTATTTAACCTACGTTTTGGAACGGCCAACTAGCTTCAACTTTCTAACTGACCTACTCCTTGACAATTTAAAAGTGTTAAAAAGGGTGTAAATTAAAAGAAAAGCTTTAAGTAAGTTTGAGTTTAAACCCTAAAACTAAGCCAAAAACTATTTGACCATCAATATTGTTTAAATTACAAGCACAAACAGTGCCAACAATATTTAGATTTTCGTTGGCAAAGAGACTAAATAACATGTGGGTAGTTTGGTCATATAGGAACTGGCAGGTCGTATTGCGTGAACTACGCACGTTTACACCTGATTGTGAACTTCTGTATTCTTACACAGCTCTAAGCTATAAAACACAAGAAGTTGATTATTTTGTAGAGAAAAACAAACCCTGTTTGTTAATTTAAGGAATAAACATCGAGATTTTCTGTGGCTATGTATTTTTTTAATGCAAATTGGCGGTTCTCTTGAGGCAAAAACAAAATCTATATTATTTTGTAGTGTTGTTTTACAGCTTAGCAACTTCGTTAACCATAATAAGGAAATTCTTCAATGTAAATTTACGGCTTTTTGTCTACCATCGTATTCATTTGTTTTTCATTTCATTCGATTTTTCTTATCCTGTAGATATGATTCGATTTTTACGACCATTTCGTTTTATGTTGATAGAGGAAATAATACACATATAAAAACTTTGAAGATTCAGCATAATATTAGTAGGTAAGGTCAATTTCAGAACCTTGTGATCATAAAAAAACCTAAACTGGTTTGTTTTTTTTTCAAGCCAGAAGAATAAAATGCTAAACGAAGGAAGATCAACAAAGCGTTCGTAGAGTGTGCCCCAAAAAATAAGAAGCAAAAATCCTTGTCACAAAACTTCAAAAGGATATTCTAATTTTCAACTGTAAAGTTTTATAAATTGGAAAATAAACAGAAGTGAAATTCAGGCGCCATTTCTTTTCCCAAAGCGATTTACGATATCGAATTAACCAAGAAGTACTCAAAAATAATTTAAACAAAAAACACAGTGTCTACTTAAGTGCCTTGGCAACCCCCGAGTCTTTGGCACAAGGCCAGAAACAAACACAGTTTCAGGGTCAATTTCTGCGATATAAGTTGTTTATCGCCTTTCTCTTTTTTCCCTTCGAATCACACGATGTACTGTAGTGCTATTCTGTAACAATCTCACCGTGAAAACTTAGGTGAAACGAGCGTGGCGTGAGCTGTCAGTGCCACTGATGCTAGGGATTGAGTGAGACGGGATGACACTGACAGCTCACTCCACGCAATTCTTCACGGTGAGATGATTACAGAATATACATGCAGATAAGACACTCATACGACACTTAGATATGTTAAGACTCTTTTGCCCGCAGCTTCACAGGCGACGATGTCGGAATATATCCCTCGGAAAAATACTACCGGGATGAAAAGTACCTCATGTGTTAATCCAGGTTATTAACTATCTGTGCCCTTTAATCCAAATTCGTTAAGCCATATTTGCGCCAATCCGGAACATACATACAGACAAACGGACAAAAAATCTTCGTTATTATTTTATTCGATGTGCTTTACGATAATATTAACTATAAAGGAACTTTGTGATAGTGTCAGATCAATTTGATGGGATGTTTTCTGTCAAATAGTACTAAAGCTTCCCCTTGATGCGGAAGTGGAAGAAGTTTTGCTCGGTTGTGGAACTTTATATTTCCTAATAATACGCATTGGAGACGAGTTTTTTTTGATAATAACACGTTTCGTGGATAGTTTTGACCTTGGACCTTGAAAGAGGGAAAACTTGAGGATAAACACACAGATTTATTGAATGTTTATGGTGGAAATAGATTATATTAGCTGTTGCCCGCGACTTCGTCTGCTATCCAGGATACAAAGTCTATGTCTCAAGCAAATGTCCTTATCCAGGTTATGGCCTATCTGTTTGCCAAATTTCATCAACATCTGTTTAGCCGTTTTGGCGTGAAATCGTAACAAACAAACTTTCTTTCGCATTTATAATATTATATATAGTTAGGAAGTTAGAATTAATGGCTTCATTTCTATAAGTAGGTTTTTTACAAACACTTTTACACGTCAATCATATTTTAAAACCAGATGAGATTGGGGTTATTCTGAGAGGAAAGGCCGAAACAAATTCAGGGGTCACAGTCTCTTTTAAAGTACAGACATAATCTTGGTCAGATCATGTGAAGGCCATGTAGATTGGTGTCTGAAACGGACTCTTGAGGAAAGATCCATACAGATTGAGTGGACCTGTCCAGACAGTTCACGCATTTGTCATCAAAATTATGCAGCTCAACTCAGAACATAGGGAGCTCAACAATTCGACGAACGATACCAAAGAAAAGCCATTGGTGGTGTAGGACCATTATTAAAACTAAATGAAAAAAAATACAAAACACATTGTCTTCACATTCACAATAATTAAAATAATATACTTTACAAAGTAAATATTCATGTCATTGTTCTAGTAATGGCGTAACGTTGACCTAGCAATGTCAGTGATAATATATTGCTTGACCACCATATTCTATTGTTTAACCACCATCCAAATTATTGGGTAGGTACTCAAGCAGTCAGTACGTTTATCGTGTTTCTTTAAAACACGATAAACGTACTGACTGCTAGATATATATCAAAATCCTTTTCGAACACCGCGCTCCCGATTTCACGTTTCAATTGAACAAATCAAAAGGTCAATTCGTTATAGGACGGTGCACGGGACATGTGGCAGGGAAGATTTTGTTATTCTGGTCCAGCCAGCGGCCGCCTTTATGCCATGAATAGGTGATCTATGGAGGTGTATTATTTGTCTGTGAACTCTGTGGACTCTGTGGAGGCTCTGTTTGTCGTGTTGACTTTTTGTTCTTCTGTGTGGGAAGGAGAACACCGAGACAAGCGTAGAGACGTGTCTCGCATCTTTCGGAGAAGGGACGATTTCTACTTATTAGATTGATTGCTGTTACCTACCTGTCTCAATTTAGTTTGTGTATCTTATTGTCGTTGTTTTTATTGTATTTAGGCTATAAGAGGTACGAATAATCAGGTAAGAAATGAGGAGGATCTTTCATGTACAATTTGAAAGTTGTTTTGAAGACAAATTTTGGTTGTGGTTTGCTCTGGCCTTCGAAACTTCAGTCATAAATTTAGAGATAGTCGATTTTTTGTCAGCTAAAATAAACGCAAATAGTTGTTTATTTCGCAGCGATGAGTACGTCGGTTTCTTATAAAAGGATTTACGAGATGAAGCTGGAGATGCGGGTCGTGACACCTTTGTGTGGCCCGTCATACGAGATAACAAAAACGTTACCGTTTACGGTTCATATCAAACGCAGACGGGTCGTAGTTAAGATCGTTCGCCTTCATACCTTCGGTCTCGGTGAACCACGATTCCTAGCTTCGTAGCTATGGATTATAATGTGAATGTAGCCACAAAAGGACTCTCAGGGACTTTCAAAGAATAATTCCGAATTGCGGATACATATAAGGAATGTGCAAAGTTACATGTACTCTTTTCATTTCACGCGTGGCTTGGTGTCTACGCGTGGCTTGGCAGGCGTTCAGCTAAGCGTCCTTTTACGCCGAGATAGACCATCAACGGTTTATCGGCTCAATATTTTGTGGCGTCCACGTCCACATTGGACACACCATTTTGCGACGATTGAAAGCTCAGTCAACGGAGAGCGCTCAAAGGTTTTATTAATGAAGTGACTATTGTGCGAGGTGCCATACCCAAATGGTGCCAACGGAACCGTATTACTAAGGCTCCGCTGTCCATCCGTCCGTCTGTATGTCCGTCAGGGGGCTGTATCTCATGAACCGTAATAGGTAGAAAGTTGAAATTTTCACAGAGAGTGTATTTCTGTTGCCACAAACAATAAAAATAAAATAAAGTGGAAAACAAACAAGAAACGAGTTTAAGAAAAAGGTTTGTGTTCAATATGGTACATTGGTACGGAACCCTTTGTGTACGAGTCCGACTCGCATTTGTCCGGTTTTTTCAAGCATCCCCTGTTGTTTGCCATTTTACTATTTATGAGTCATATGCTTCTTGACAACTTTCTCCTTGGTTTGTTCGGGAGTCAACAAGACCTGAACAATGAACGTATTAAAAATATAATGAACCTTTTCAAGGAAGACATAGGAGATGTTATGGAAACCAGAACAATGGAACATCAATCTCCGATACTAATTACCCCTTGGACCACCAGGACCGAAAAGCCATTAGCAATCATGGCGGTATAAAAGACCTGGTCATCGGAGGAGCGGGCAGGGCCCCCCTCAGACCCAGACGATAACCGACTGGAGGAAAGTAAGCGAAAGACTGAAATCCACCACGTCGCCTCACTTAGACACCATCCCCGATCACTTAGTGTCAGTCGCCGACACGACGGCCGCAATCGACTCCTTTACAGAGCACGTACAATCCGTTTTGACGGATTGTTCACGGGAAGTTCCGGTGATGGAAGACCATCGCTGGAAATTACCTACTGACGTACGTGACCTGATAACCGAGAAGAACGCGGCCATCCGTGCCTACGAATCCTTCCCTTGTGACGCGAACAAAGCCCACATGCGCCATTTACAGCGTGCTGTAAAGAAACGCATAGGGGAGGTACGCTCAGAGGGTTGGAACAAGATGCTGAGTGAACTCGAGCCCACTCACCAAGCCTTCTGGCACCTTCAGAGGAAATTGCGCTCCTCCGAGGAGGTCTCTATGCCTCCCCTCATCCGCCCCGACAAGAGCGTCGCGTTCGACAGCACCGACAAGGCCGAATGCCTTGCTGACAGCCTAGAGTCCCAGTGTTCTCCCAGCTCTCAACCAGTAGACCAAGCTCACCTGAACAAGGTCGACGCTGAAGTCGAACGGAGAGCCTCCCTTCCACCCGTGGAAGACCCTGATGATCCTCTGCCTCCCGTCACTCCAGATGAAGTGCACGACATCGTAAAAGGGCTCCAAGCTCGTAAAGCCCCCGGTTCGGACGGTTTTACCAACAAGGTATACAAACTCCTACCTGCCCCTCTAATAATGCTCATGACCGCCATCTTCAATGGCGCCATGAGCAACAACATCTTCCCACAAGCGTGGAAAGAAGCAACAGTCATCGGTATCCCAAAGCCAGGCAAGCCAAAGTCTGAGCCCTCCAGCTACCGTCCCATTAGCTTACTCAACGTTCTCGGCAAAATCTACGAGAGGCTTATTTATAAGCGTCTCAAAGACTACGCCGAAGCAAAGAGCCTCATTCCCAACGAGCAGTTTGGTTTCCGTCCACAACACTCGAGTACCCACCAGGTCCACCGTATCGTAGAGCACTTGTGCGCCGGTATGCAACGTAACGCGACGACGGGTGTGCTATTCTTCGACATAGCGAAAGCCTTCGACAAAGTCTGGCACAACGGCTTGTTATACAAGCTTTACCAACTAGGAGTGCCAGATCGTCTCGTACTCATCTTACGAGACTTTTTGTCGAATCGCACCTTCCGCTATCGCATCGAGGGTGCACTCTCGTCCCCTCACCCTATTCGCGCCGGTGTCCCTCAGGGTTCCGTCATATCTCCTCTAGTTTTCACGCTGTTCACCAGCGATATCCCACAGAGTAAAAAGGCTCAGTTGGCTCTCTTCGCCGACGACACTGCCGTTTACTATACCGGTCATTGTCCCAATGCTATAGCTCGTACTCTCCAAACCTCCGCAAACGTCTTAGGCGCTTGGTTCCGGAAATGGAGAATCGAGGTCAACCCCGATAAGAGTCAGGCGGTTCTCTTCTCGAGACGTCGTCGAGTCCCACCCCCCCTTCCCAGCCCGATGTACGGCAAGCCAATCCCTTGGGAGAAGCAAGCCAAATACCTAGGCGTGATCCTTGATCAAAACTTAACGTTCAAAGAGCACATTAAGGCTGTTCGCGCGCGCGCCGCTTTCGCTCTTGGTAGACTCCACTTTATTCTGACAGCCCGTTGCAAACTGTCACTTAAATGCAAGCTGCGCATCTACACCGCAGTCATCCGTCCCATCATGACCTATGCCTGCGTTGTATTCGCGCACGCTCACCCACGTCATCTCCATAAGATGCAGACCCTCCAGAACCGTTTCCTCAGAAAGGTCACGGGTGCCCCCTTCTATGTCCGTAATATAAATCTCCACATCGATCTTAAAATGCCTACCATAAACCAGTTCATGAAACGCTTATCGAAGCGTTTCTTTGACTGTGGCATAAAACACCCCAACCCCTTGATCTCAGCGGCCGCCCGCTACACTCCTTCCCGTATTAGTAGTATTCGCCGACCAAGGCATACCTTAATCGCCCCCGACGACGCCACTACCCTCCTCCAGGAGAGTAGTAAGGCAACCAGCACGCTTCATAAGCCCAAAACCCGATCGCCGTCCTACCGTCCTCGCCGCCGAGGCCCGCCGCGACGCCCAAATCTACGCCCCTCCCGACCCTTGCTCGAGACAGCCCGCGCCGCTGAGCCTGTAGCTTTAAATTCGTCCCTAAATAATATCATTCCTGATCCAGCTAGTCATTTGCTGCCCTCTTCCAGCGACGCCCTAAGCCGAGGTTCGTACCCCACAGGGGGTGCCCTTAGCGTGTAGTCGCTTAGTTTTTAGTTAGTATTTAAGTTTAAGTCCTGGCTGGAGGCCTTAATTTATTAGGGAATCCACAGGCAAGTCCGTCTAAGCAGACGACAACCTCATAGGTTGACCTGCGAGATGCCATTTATAAAAAAAAAAAAAAAAAGGAGCGGGCAGTGTCTACTGAGCAGTCGTCGTGTTAACTCTAAGTCTTAAGTTATAAATTGTGAGATCTAATAACAATATTGTGAATTTTGTAAAAGTAAATCAATAAAATAAAATATTTTTTTTAAAACTAAATCCGATTGAGCTATTTTGACTGGCGCCCAACGTGGAGCCCAGATAAAAAGTGATTGTGTTATAAAGTTCAGGAACGTTTGAGGCAAAAACCTCCAAGTTCGCTAAAACACTTCGCGTGACTTTCAAGTCTTAAAACTGGGTATCCTACCAAATAAATAAGTCAAGATAAAGTGAAGAAATGCTGGTTCTCCGTGTTGTCATCAGCTGCTTTCTGTAAGCACCGAGTAGCATTATCCTATCCAAAATTCCTCTAATTAGATCTCCGATTTTTGTAAATAAATCTAAGACTAGAGTAAGTAGAGACACCGACCCACTTCCTAAAAATAATATGGAGGGTAAACAAGGCTACGTACCACTAAGTGTATCTAGTTCATCACAAGTTCCATTGTCACAGCCACTGATATCACCAGTGCAGTTCACAATTGATCCAAATAAGTTAATTAATTTTGTCCCCACATATAATGGTGACCCATTTACTATTTATAATTATTTAAATAATGCAAAACAATGGCTACAAGCTGTAGGAGGAAACACACCTCAAAATATTATGTTATTATTAACCAAATTAGAAGGCAGGGCCATAGTAATCGTCTCTATGATTAACCATGCTTTTAATTGGGATAACATAGAAGCCACCCTGAAGGTAGAGTGTGCAGATAATAGGGAACTTAATACTTTATTAGTATAATTATCTAATGTGAAGAAAAAAACTACATATAAAGATTTAATATTTGAATTTAAACAAAAAATATTTTTTATTAAATGTAAGTTAACTGATAAGCACGGAATAGCCCGACAAGATCTTATAGATGAGATCATGGAGCCATATATTAGCACTGCACAAAATACTTTACAACATACTGCACAATTTCAACAATATAGAAATAGTTTTCCACAACAATCTCAACCACAACAGCGTCCTATACAAAAGTCCGAAGACGTAACAATGAGGACAGCTGCCCAATTAAAACCAAACCAAATCAATTTAGGAAAAGGTTTTGTAGCAAAGGAGTTATACCATCACTCCGACAATTTGGAAGAATCAATATCCAATGACAATAATTATAATTCTCAAACTACCAATCCTGAAGAAAATTACTATGTAGACGAATATTATTATATTCCTGAGGAAAACTGTTCCTACGTTCCCGAAGAAAGTCAGGATTTTCACGAGGGATTAGATATAAACAAAACATTATAGAATTTAATCATGTAAAATCATATTTACCGTATTTTGAAACAGAAAACCCTAAACTAAAAATATTAATAGATACAGGAAGTCAACGTTCGTTTATAACACCAATGGCACAAAAGTTATACTTTCCTGAATGTAAAAAGTTAGAGAGATTCACAGTTAGAACTTCACATGGAGTAACAACTCACAATGGCGTAATAGAAACTCCATACTGGTGTAGATATTTCGGAAAAGATAACGGAACGATGAAATTTTATATTTACCAAGTTAGTGATAAGTATGACGTTTTAATGGGTACTGAAATGATTGAACAAATTAATGCGAAAATAGATTTAAAAGAAAGGAAATTAAGTATGCCGGAACGAGAATTACTTATTTTTCATATGACGGATGATAATAATTTAAATATCAAAGAACTTTGTGATACATATGGTTAAAGAATCTTTATTTAACTCAAAAGAAATTTACTACAAATTTCACATAATGAGAAATATTTTAACTATTAATAATGATGACATTCGTGAGCAGAGCTACTATAACACGCACATATAGTTTAAGAAGACAACAAAAATTTACGAAACATAACAAGACATTGAAGGTAGCAGAAAGATTCATGCGAAACAAAAATCAAAATTCAAAATTTTGTGGGTAAGTTAAAATATAAACCAGGGCCGGATTTAAACTTCCTCAATAATAAAACATTTTAACTGAGTTTTGAAATTTCGTAAACTGTTAGCGGTTTTTATTTCTCGTGGTAATTTGTTAAACATCCGTGCCCCTTCGTATGTAATACTTTTCTTTCCGTAATTCGTACGTATTCTCGCGAGACAGATATCATTTGCGCTACGGAGAGGTCTTAACCCTTCTTCGGCGTTCGTTTTAAAAATTAGTTCCGAATGTAGCTTTTTATCTTTAATTTTTTTTATTAAGATGCATGTATTATAGTAATAAATTTGTTTTATATTCATTAATTTTGTTTCGGAGTCAATTTTATCTGTTGGTGTGAGAAAGTCATAATGAAATAAGATTTTTATCAGTTTATTTTGTATTCTTTGGATGCAGCTTAGGTTAGTTTTGGCTGCGCTACCCCATATTTCTATTAAATAATCTAGATGCGATCTGACGAGGGAGTGATAGATATTTAGTCTAACCTGTCGTGGCAAACATCGAACAACACCGTAAAGACGCCCTGATAACGACGATAACGTAGATCTTATTTTGTATATATGCGACTTCCATGTTAATCCACTGTCCAAAACTAACCCTAGGTATTTCTCTTCGATCGATTCCTTCAATTGAATACTATTAATGTAAAGCTTAGGGCAGTTTTGTAACTGTTTGTTTTTTGCCTTGAATATAATATAGCTCGTCTTTAATATATTGATTGTGAGTAAATTATATTGGAACCAGTCGTGTAATTTGTCTAAATCCTTTTGTGCATGGTCCATCATTTCGTTTATTGAGGAACCGTAATAAAAAATACAAGTGCCATCCGCATATAGACTAATTTCGCCATTTAAAGATACCTGACATATGTCATTAACATAAATTAAAAATAGCAGGGGCCCAATAATTGAGCCTTGTGGTATACCGCATGTAATAGGTTGGGCAGTACTTTGATATTTGCCTATTTTTACGACTTGAAAGCGATTCGTTAGATATGATTCCAAAATTTTGAGCGCATTGTCGGTGATTCCAATATGTTCCAACTTTTTTAGAAGGAGAGGATGACTCACAGTATCGCAGGCTTTTTTTAGGTCTATAAATATGCCAAGGCCTAGTTGTTTTCCATCAATGCGCATTCTGATTTTGGTAATAAGATCCACAGTGGCGGACAGAGTGTTTGATTTTGAACGAAAGCCGTATTGTCGTTCAGAAACGAATTTTATTTTGTCCAAATAGCTATTTAACCGATCATAGACAATTCGCTCAAAAACTTTAGAAATTACGGGAAACACTGACACAGGCCTGTAGTTACTAGGATCTGTCTTCGTCCCTGTTTTATATATGGGAGTGACTTTTGCTATTTTAAGCTCGTCTGGAAAGTGGCCAGCGCATAGGCAGTCATTTATAGTCATTGTTAAGCCTGGAATGAGAAATTCTTTTACACATTTAACTACTTTTGTACTGATTTTGTCTATACCTGTACTGCAATTTGAGTCTAAGGCATTTATTATTTTCGAAACTTCTTCTTCAGTGCATGAAGTTAAGATATCAAGTTTGATTTCTTTATTAGGCTTGGTTTTTAGGTTAAAATGATTAGTATGATATTTAAGGGGAATTTGCATTGCTAACTGGGGACCTATTGTGGCAAAATAGTTATTGAACTGTTTACATATTTCGTCACCTTCAGTAACTAAACCTGCGATCGTCATTAGTTTTGGAGGACTAGGGTCTGGTTTAACTGTATTTTTGCATAAAGTATTAATAAGCTTCCACATATGCTTAGGGTCGTTTTTTAGCTTTTTGAAGGCTTGATAATAGTAGTCCTTTTTTGTTTTAGCAATTAATGCAATAGTTTCATTTCTGTGTTTTTTAAAAGAGGTTTTTAAAATTATATTTTTCGGATTCTTTTTTAGTTCTCTCCAGTATTTATTCCTTGTGTGTATTTTGGTTATAATATTTTTGTGAATCCAGTCGTCCTGTGGTAAATTTTGAATTTTGATTTTTTGGGTGATATTTGCCTTTATTAAGGTTTTGATAATTTGTTCTATCATGCTATAATCGTATCTGTCTTTTGTAAAGGAGTCTGTAGCAAGCTGGTAAAGTTTGTCGTAGTTAATGCTATCGAATTGTAATCTGGCTGGTGGTTCGGGCTTGTAGTTTTTTAACCCTAGAATAATTTGTTGATGGTCAGAGATTGCCGAATCCATTACTGCCACGTTAAATGTTTTGTCTTTTAGGTTTGTTATAATGTGATCTAAAATGCTATTAGTAGTTGCTGTTGTTCGAGTAGAATATTTGATATCTATCCTGTTCATGATGTAATATCCGCTTTCTTGTATTATTTCTTTATAATTTTCAGTTTATCTATCGTTTGTTAATAGGTTAATGTTGAAATCACCAAAAATAAGCGCTCGACTCCTCTGTTGTAGTTGAAGTTCAAAATCATCAAGAAAAAGTGTTGTATTTGTGTCTCCAGGTTTATACACTAAACCAATATCCATATTATACTTTTCCGTATGTATCCATATAAAGTTGTTTCCGTTAATGTATGTTTCTTGACTCATGTAGTGTTTGATGTTGTTGTGAATGTATATTGACACTCCTCCGCCTCTTCTGTTTTTTCTAATATTGTAATAGTGCGAATAGTTAGGAATTTCCATATTAGTTGCTTCTTCTTCAGATTTAATCCAGGTTTCTGTCAAAAGTACAGCATGTATTTCTACACTGAGCGATTTTAAGACGGATTTTAGCTCATCCAATTTGCCGGGTTTCACAATACTTCTAATGTTACAGTAGAAAAAATTAAAGGAACATCTTTCCGTCTCCAGATCGTAATGATGTAATTTTATCTTTGCACTTAGGATTAATAGATTGTGTTAGATCTCTTAGTTTTTTGTAACTGTAACTATTTTTGGAACGCCTCTAACATATTTTATTTTGAGATTATCTTCTCCGAGCTTTTGTCTATTCATAAGCTCGTCCCGTAATTGTTTCATGTGTGCTTGTTGGATAGGGGTTTTGTCTGAGAAAATTTTAATTTGTTCATCAAGTATATTGCCTCTATTCTGCAGGATTTCTCTAGGTTCTGCTGCTGACTTAAAGCATACCTTCAGGGCGCGGCTAATACCCGGGTTTTTTTTTCCAAGTCTTATAACTTTTATGGGCTGCGGCTCAGTTTTCATCACGGATTTTAGTATCTTAATACATTCTGTATAATCGTATGCCCGTCCCTCGTCAAAACTCTTTTCCTCAATTTCTACGATACCAGTAATTATGACATTTTTCTCTCTTTCCATGCGTTCTCGAATCTCCTGAAGAAGACTTTCTTCCGATTGAACCATATTAGTTGAAGTATGTGGAACGGTTTCCCTTTTTAACTGTTCAAGATCATTCTGCAAACATTTAATCTTACCATCAGTCTCAGTACTTTTGCTTTTTAAGTCAGAAACTTCACCAATAATTTTTTTGTGCTCCAGAACAAGGTGGTCAGCAGTGGCTTGAACGCTGTCCATTTTTGACTTGATTTGGGATATGTCTTCCTGTAAGGTGGCAAAACTTTCTCTTTGAGACTTTGCGAAAGTTTCGAAAAAAGATTTCATTTCCTTACGAAACTCAACCAATTCAGTTTTGCAATCACAATCCGTCCCTGGTTGTTAGCGCTTGCGCTGCGTTATGTTTAGGTCTGCAACATCTTTTAATTTTGTTAAGTCTGGTTGCGATCCACCGCTCTTTTGTGGAGACCTTATTAGACTCATGCTAAATGTTTTTTTATTTTTATTTTTTCGCACTGCGTATATTTATGAGTCAATAATATGTAGTATTGCTTCACACAGCTTTTGTCGCCGTGGGTGTGAAAGAGCCAAAAAATTAATTTGTCTCGCTTACCCGAGGAGGTGAAGGGGGCCGCTTACTGCGTATGCGCGTATTCACCAAATGGCGGAAATTAACTCCTGGGTTTTAGCGATAATCATCAATATCTTTATGGCGGTGTTTGTAATTAGAGTTTTATTTCACTTACTTAAAAGTACTGCAAAATTTATAGATTAGTAAAATAACTAGTAGCACGTCCGCTCCGTATGCTCACTCACGTCGTCTCTATATCAAGATTTATTTACAGAAAGCGTCACAAACAGTGCAACGACAAAAATTAAACATCATATCAATTTAATTCATGATGAGCCCATTTATCAAAGACCATTTAGGTTACCGCAAATTCAACAAGAGGAAATAAAAAAACAAATTAATACGTTATTATGTGAAAATATAATTCGCCCTTCAGAATCACCATGGGCCTCACCTGTACACATCATATCGAAAAAGGTAGATCAATCTGGAATACAAAAATGGAGAATGGTAATAGACTATAGAAAATTAAATGAAAAGACTAGGTCAGATAAATTTCCTTTACCTAACATAGATGAACTATTTTCAAAATTACAAGGTAATAAATATTTTACTACTCTTGATTTAACCTCAGGTTATCATCAAATTAAAATGGATGAAGCTTCTATTGAGAAAACCGCATTTAGTACACCTGATGGTCATTATGATTTTTAAGAATGCCATTCGGTTTAAAAAATGCACCAGTAACCTTCCAAAGAATGATGAATAATGTACTGAACAAGGAAATCACTAGAAATATATGTCTTGTTTATTTAGATGATATAATAATTTATTCAAAAAAAAATTGAAGCTATCCAAAAATTCCCTATTCCAAAATCTGTTAAAGAAATCAGAGCATTTTTAGGTTTAATAGGATATTATAGGAAATTTGTACCAAATCTAAGTAAAATAGTCAAACCTCTTACAGAATCTACAAAAAAGGATGCTACTATAGATATACATCAGAAAAATTATATTGAAGCAATACAGACTTGTAAACATTTATTAACTAACGCACCTATCTTAGCTTTCCCAGATTTTAATAAAGCTTTCGTAATTACGACCGATGCATCTGACATAGCTTTAGGAGCCGTATTAAGTCAAGAAAGTCATCCGATAGCCTATGCATCTAGGACTCTAAGTAAAGCCGAACAAAAATATAATACAACTGAAAAAGAACTATTAGGAATACTTTGGGCTGTAACACAATTTAGACCTTATATTTATGGAAGAAAATTCACGTTGCGTACAGATCACAAAGCATTAATATGGTTAGCTAAATTAAAAGAACCTAATCAGCGATTAACTAGATGGAAATCAAAATTACAAGACTATGATTTTACTATAGAACATGTAAAAGGAAATGATAATTATGTCGCCGACGCATTAAGTCGCGTAGAGATTCATCACACTGATGGTGACTCATTAGATGTAAATTTGGAAGAAGATTTGGCATTAATAAATTCCAGTATAAGTAATTCTTCAAAAGACGAATCATTAGAAAACTCAAATCAATCTAACAATGATTTGAATAGTAATCAGCAAGATACTGTACATTCTAATCAAGAAGATAGTGATGAAGGAATCCCTATAATAAATGCGTATCCGCCTAAAAGATTAAGACGTGTAATATTCGAATATGCACCATACAAGAAGGCAAGTCGAGAAAACGGAATTTGGTATTTTTATGTCCCACCGAATAATGAGGAAGATATTATAAAAGAATTTATGTTGGAATATTTACCCTTAGGAAAATATGCTTTCATAATCCCTAATGATGATTTATATTATAGAGTATCTGAAACTTATCGTAAATATTTTGATCATTCAAAATTTAAACCAATTAGGTTCACAAAAAGTCTTGTAGAAATATATGAAAAAGAAGAACAATTAAGACTTATCAAAGAATACCATTTAAAAGATAATCGACACCCTGGAATTGAAAGTTTATATAAACAGTTAAAAGAAAAATATTATTGGGAAAATATGAGGAAACAAATAAAGAAATATATTCTACAGTGTAGTCCTTGTCAAAAAGAAAAATATAATAGACATCCAAACGTAACATTAGCTTTTGAAACTGAAACGCCCTACGAACCAATGGAAGTCTGGCACATAGATTTCATGTCTTTAGAAAAACAATGGTACTTAACAATCATAGATAAGTTTTCTAAGTATGCTATAATAAAACCAACGGAAAAAAGCAAAGTTTGCGATACATTATCGGAAATATTCTCACTAATAGGAGCACCTAAGAAAATAGTACATGATGGTGAACAATCATTTTGCAGCGAAATAATAAATGAGTTATTTAAAACATACAATATTATTAATCACACCACTTCTCCACAACATCACAAGTCAAACTCGGATGTAGAAAGGTTACATAGTACGATTCAAGAACTATACAGGTTACAAAGAGACACAGAGTTTAATAAAAATCAAAAGATCTATTTTATAACACATGCTTACAATAACACTAGGCATAGTGCTATAAATATGACTCCTTTTGAAGTACACTTTGGAAGAAAACCAAAACTGCAAAATTTCGATAACCTTAAAGTAGTAATTCAAAACTATACAACACAACAAAAACAATTCGTAAGTCAATAAAACCAAAATGTTCATGATTTATTACATAAAGAAAAACAAATACGTAACGATCGAATTAATAAAAGAATACGACCGGCAAAAGATTTTAAAGTTGGAGATAAGGTATATTTAAAAAAATAGTAAAGCAGAGAGACATAAAACAAATGCTAGATATGTAGGTCCATATAATATATTAACTTGTGAACCACACAATAAATACAAATTAAGTAATGGCAGAATATATCATGAAGAAGAACTCATTGTTGCAGAATCTTCATTGTCAACGGACACAATTTTAGAAGATTAGAGTCAAACGAACATGTGATATTAGTGGAAATGCAACCCACTCGTATTATTGAAGGAAGATGGACAATTATTCATAAGTTAGAAATAAGGCCTATATCAGAACATAAGAATAGACTTAAGAATACTGTAACTAGAATTATGGCACAATCTAATTTTAAAAATGAAGATGTAAAACATATATATAATCGCATTAACGTTATTTTAGATCATGTAACCGAAATATGTTATCATTTAGATATACAAAGTAGAAGTAAAAGAGGTTTAATTAATGGTTTAGGTTCAATTATAAAAATCATTACAGGAAATTTAGATCAGGATGATCTCAACAATATTCAAAAAGATTTAGAAACTTTAAGAGTAGCATATAATAAACAAATATCCTTAACAGACGAAACTTTAGAAGAATATAATAGCCAAATTAAGAAAATTGTTAATGTTCAAAATCTATTAGATAATCATTATATACAGATAGCAAATTTTAAAGCTCATCAAAAGGTAGCTTTAGAGATACTGTTTCAAGCTCAAACCTTACAGGAGATAGCAGAAAGATTGTCAACGGCTATCACTTTTGCTGAACACCATATGTATCATTATAGTATAATACAATCTCACCTTTTACAGGATACTATTGAAAAAATTAATAAAGATGTAATGATATCTAACAATATAAATGATATTGAACCTTTTATTAATGTAAAGAGTAAAATAATTGACCACATTGTATATTTTATATTAGAAATACCTTTAGTTAAACCACAAGTATATAATACAAGAAAAATTGTTCCAATAATCCAAAATATCCCAACTTGCACCTATCCTATAATGCGAAAGGTTATGTTAGCATACACCGAGTTAGAAATATATGAAGTAAAAGATGATGCTGATGCAAATTATTTCTGTAAGCACAATGCTTACAGAAATAATTTGTAAAGAAAGCATTAGACAGACTACAACTTGTGAAACTGAGCTCTTACGGAATAAAACTACAGAAAAATGTATCACAGTTCCTATAAAGTGTCCAGCAGAAGAAATACAAGAAATATCTCCAAAAGCAATCTATATGTATTTCAATAAACCAACTGAAATAAAGATTAACTGTGGAGAAAATGATGAAACATCGTGGGCTAGAGGACCCTACTTGCTGACAGGAGAAAACTGTGAAGTTAAAGTGCAAATATAATAAGATTTAATACAAAAGACTCAAATGATAAAATAATTATAACTAATCTAGAAATTAATCAAACTAAGGATGTTCCTGAAATTGAATTGAATTATGATCCAATGAAAATCTCAGCGAAATTAAAACATTTTAAGCAAATCGAAGTACTATCAACGCAAGGAAAACATAACCTAATTCAGTATAGTTGGATATTATGTATAACTATACTTATTTGTATTATGATTGTTTTCAAATTTTTTCGATCCAAGGCTTGGAAGAAGCCATGGACTTCCAAATTAAGGGGGAATAGTCAACAAGACCTGAACAATGAACGTATTAAAAATATAATGAACCTTTTCAAGGAAGACATAGGAGATGTTATGGAAACCAGAACAATGGAACATCAATCTCCGATACTAATTACCCGTTGGACTACCAGGACCGAGAAAGTTCTGGTGAATAAAGACAAAGAGCCATTAGCAATCATGGCGGTATAAAAGACCTGGTCATCGGAGGAGCGGGCAGTGTCTACTGAGCAGTCGTCGTGTTAACTCTAAGTCTTAAGTTGTAAATTGTGAGATCTAATAACAATATTGTGAATTTTGTAAAAGTAAATCAATAAAATAAAATATTTTTTTTAAAACTAAATCCGATTGAGCTATTTTGACTCGGGAGTTTTATACTAGCGTAAACGCTAGTTCCGTGTCCTGTTTATATAATAAGCCTGTTTATATAATCAACAAAAACGTAATTTAGGAATCAATACCTGAAGCTGCAGGGATTTGTTTTGAATAGTTTATATAAGTCTATAAAAGCAATTTTGAAATTTAATTAATTAATAAATTTTCACATTTTTAAGAAAAACTGTGGCAGTTATTAATTTATTTTATTTTCTCATCAAAATATCCTTATAATAGTAACAAAGAACAATATTGTCCAGAAGAAAAATATTGTGCGAGACTGATGCCTAATTTAATACGAAGCCCGTTAATGTTAATTAAATCAAGTAATAACAAAATAAACAAATAAGGTTCTTCCAATTAAATTCCCTAGAGTACCAGAATCTTATCTAAAGCGCGCAGATAGTTCTATGTGCTCAAGCGCTCAAGTGCTTAAGGTGACTATCGATTCAACGCGGCTGCACACATTTGCATTGTACTTCGCGTTGCGCTGAGAACAGATTCATCTGCTAAGACGTACCCAAGGACTAGATTTTCATATAACATCACGGCTGTATTTCCCGAAGAGATAGGCAGAGGCTTGGCAGGCGCTGCGCTAAGCGTCCTTTTTAAGCGGAGGTAGACCATGGGTGGTTTATAGGTCCAAAGGGAACCCAGCCAGACGGCGGAGGAGGGGTGTCCCAGTGGTAACTGCCACCACTTACGAGTTGAAGGTAGATACGAACCCTGAAAAAATATTTCATCACCACTTCTTTCAAAATGGTGAAGGAAAACATCGTGAGGAAACGTGTCATACAACTAAAAATTAAAAGACATGTGACATCTATCAACCTGCACTGGGCCCGTGGAAGATTACGACCCACTCCCTCTCTGAGGGACCCACTACTGTGTCCCCAGCAGTGGGAACATTATAGTCTGAGGTGTTTAGGACGACTGAGGACTTAAACATAACTGCCGAAATAAGTATCTTAGTTTCGCCAGTTATGTATAAGTCCTGCGCGAGCCTGTTCCCATTAACCGGGCTCCGGGCTGCAACGGAGAAATTCCTTACTTCCTTTCTTCTATTGGTAATTAGTAACTAGCAATCCGCCCCAGCTTCGCACGGTTTTTACGACTTGACAAAACATCAAGATTTAGTTACTAAAAGGTTATGGTTAATTTTAGTTTATTATACATTAAAAACAACAAATATGGTAGATAACGCAACGCATTATTAAAACCTCAACAATATCTGTTGCGTAGTTTAGAAGAACATTGGACTATCGGACACATTGCTAATTGAAGAGTAAAGATAATCGTATTCATTTCATCGTTCGCACAAGTCATTTCATAGTTCATTTACCGCTAATATACCACTAATAACCACATTCTATCTACCTATAGATCTATCGTATGCCGCCTAAGTGAACTCCTAGATTCGCCGGTAATCGTAGCGCTGTCAGCGTACGCCTTCGTTCCTCCACCTACGAGTATATGCGGTTTAATGGTTTTGATTCGATAATTGAGCCGCTCAAACCCGCTCAGGCGGCGTATTCGCGGAGTACGCTTCACCCATTTGGATTTTAATGTTGTTGCCGGTAGCCGGCAGGTAGTTGAGTATTGCTGAGTTGAGTGTTATTGTGGCATAACGTTATCTGTTTGTGTGTTTGTAATTGTTAAGATAATCTTTAGATTGGTTAAATAACTGTGTATTAGTTTGAGAATTTGGGTCTTGATTCGCTCATAAAGCTATTTTATTAGAGGTATTGCAAAGTTAATTAAGTTTGTTTGGGGAGACATTCATGAGTGGTTAAGCTTGTGGATTTATAGAGGGTTTGATTGAAGCAATCGTAAAAAATATCTTTAGATTGTATTGGTGGATTACTATTAATGATTAATTTTAATGAAAAAGTCTAAATTAAATACAAATTCGTAAAAGTACAAACATTCGCGGTGCATAGTTCTCCAAAATGAACAAGTTTTATTTTATTTTATTGTGTATCGTAAATTACACTAAACCGTAGATAAACCGTATGGCGCGTCCAAACCCACTGTATTCTGGAGATCAAATTAATTGGGACAGATGAATTAAAATGACCGCTGATTGAATGCCAGCTCACGTTCACTAAAGATTTACAGGTATATACCGTGGCTCTAGTCTGAATTGCGTACAATGCTTAAATAAGACTTTTCCTGTGTTATCGTTATCCGTTTATACACGGTGCACACGATTCTGAACACCCTAGCTAATTCTTCTATAATGAACTAACATTGGACTGCCTCGTTGGTCTAGTGGTCGCAATCGCTACTGCTGAGCATGAGGTCCTGGGTTTGATTCCTAGGTCGGGCAACGTGTTATTTGGTTTTTCTATCTGGAATTTCTCAGTAGCAGCCCGAAGTCTGGATTTGTGCCCGGTTGGTGAAAATAGGCTCCCCCTCTATTACATGGGACTTCAGAATAACTGGCCGAATGTGGGTGTACTATAGGTACACCTCTGGCTAAACCTTCTGGGATTACAATGAATGAACTTTGAAAAAAAAGAGTACTTCGTCATATGCTCTTTATAAGTTGGCACGGACACACAGCATATTATGAGCTTGTTGAATTTTTTAAAAAGTTTTAGGATTCGGTATAATTTTATAGTGTATTGTTACCAACTGCAGGTTTGAAAATAAATTCTTAGCGTTCTACAAACAGTAGTTTATTTAAATTAGTTTACTTAATAAAATGCTGCGCATTCAGAAAAATATTGTTCACTAGCTTTATTACTTTTATCAAGTTACCGGTAATTATTTTTAGTAAGTAATTTAGTGTACAATAGTGTATGCAGCGCAGACACAGATGACACGATCTGAGAGAGATCAGGCGCAGGACTAACGGCTTATCGTGCTTTCCGAGGCACGAAGGCATCACACCGCCAACTTCCAAAATCCGGGATGCTATTGAGAAATTAAGCCGAACCTGGGATTCGAACCCAGGACCCCACAAGACTAACCAGCATAACAAACAGGCAGTCAAGTTACCGTAGTAGGTGTACGACAAGAGGTTACTGTCTCATCCTTTGATTACTAAAGATCTTTTATACCTATGAATCGCAAAATACTAATATTTGGTTTCAAATCTTTTGAAATACGAATTTTCTTGATGAAGTAAGGAAAAAGGTTACGATAAAGATCAAATTAACGAAACGGCTGAATAAATATAAAAGTGATTGAATATACAACTTCATTCAGGTAAACATTTATATCTAAGATTAAATTAGCCCTATTTACTTGGGACAATCTGAGGTTTATTTTTACGAAGAAAACATTTATTTCGGGAAAATAATATGTCAGCGTTATGTGATTCTTATTTTGTTTGTTATAAGACTTATTTACCATTGTAACTTAGATGAGAGACACAAATATTTTGTGTTTGGCCTTTTATTTCTTACTAGTATGTACCAGACAACATGGCCTGTGCTGAATGCAGTTTTTAGTACCCATAGGTTGACATTACAAAACCAACATCTAAACTATTTTAAAGTGGTGTATTCTTTTTAATGCATAAAAGTTTCAGTCCTTTGAGTAAATACTGAAGCAGGTACTCTCGGTTATTTTTTCCTCTCAACAAAGCGCCTTAAGCGCTTACCCGTTCTCGCTAGGTGGTTGCAAGTGCTGCGAAGGTAATTCTCTATAAACAGAAAATATCTCTTAGCATCCTGTAAAAAATTTAAAGTAGAAAGAACTGCTTTGTATATTTACACTTTTCTATATAAACGTCATTTGTTATAAAAGCTTGACATGTTTCTGTGACTAAAGCCACCCTTGAGTGTCCTTGAGGCTGGAAATTCATTTTATTGTAGTACGCTGTGATCTAAAAAAAACCGCCACATACATCGATTATTTTAAAGGTTAATTAACCTTGACAAGTAAACATAAATGGACAGATACATTAAATGCACTTTCCGAAATGTTGAAGTAATACACTTATATAGTATTTAAATCAAGTCGATTTTTATATCGATCTGTGTGACCGCTTAGCTCATGAACTGTTGTTTGTTGTCAAAAAGCATTATTCTTTCATTCACAGCATTTATTAAGATAGGTTTATGTGTATTTTTTAAAATAAATACAGCACAGAAATGTCTATATTTTGACATGTCGCCATTGCACCCTTGCGAATCAGGGGCGGATCGATAGTATAAAAAAAATAACTTCGCACGAGCGACTGTCCAATTATCCTAAAACTACGGAAGACTACATTGACTAAGTTATTTCCTACGAAGTACGAAATGTAATTTTGTACCAACGTTTGTGGAAGACGGTGGGTGGTAGCATGTACCCAATTTCCGCGGAAAAAAGCGTTGGTCCCTCGGGAACCAATTGCCGCCTAACAAGTAGCCCCCGAGACTAAGCTGTTAAGCCTTGATTTAATGCGGACTCCAGGATTCGGATAATTTGACCAAATTTTTAGTTTATTCCACTGTTTAATTCTAAACACCGAAAGCATGGTCTTTTGGATTTAGGATAATTACTGGACTGCCTTTAGAATAGTTTCTTTGTACACAATTCACTTAATATTTACGAATATTTTGAGGGAATTAATCAAGTGCTATACATACAACTAAGATATACCATCAGACAGATACCTGTGGCGGCATCTACACCGCCACATGCGAACAAACGCATCGATCCTGCATCGCGCAAGCAGAGTTTACCGCGCAGATAGCATATATACAACTTCCCGACAACAATCATCGGGCAGTTGCCCACCAGATACGACATCCATCTGGTCGGAGGATCCTTCCTTTTCTGAGAGTATGAGTGAACTTTACACCCTGTTCCCCATATTCCTAAAATACCAAACTTATAAATACTCATACTTTCGATGCGTAGCAGATTAGTGAAGTATATTGCTATGACGTAGCCGGCGTAGCAGTGACGTCCAGTTCATACGATGTCCATGACGTCACCGCTACGAGCCAGTTGGGTACCTACGGTACGGAAGATGCTATACGGCCGATGCATAATTCGTGTATCTTGCAGCCATGAGCATCAATTTCAAAGTAACTATAACGTATTGAAAAAAAATTAATGGTTTGTATATTGATACATTATTTTACTTTTGAACACAGTTGCTTATAAACTGGCTCTTATAACACCGCCTTTAGGTTCATAATGCAGTGTACTAAACACGCGTGCTTTTTACTTTACATTACCGCACTCGTGTTTTATATTTAACATTTTTTTTCATTCATCTCCGTAAAGAGTTTTTATGTCTGTACAATGAATATTTTTATCATTTCCGACGTAAACCCAAGAAAATGAAAACAACGAAATTATTAATAATACCAATACCATAACATACACTGTAAAAATGCCAACGAAAACTGTTCGGTATCATTACGAGAATTGTAGTTAATACGAGTCTGTTTTTTCCTCGCAAGTGTGTTGAAAAACGACGTGTGACACGCGTGTGCATTGATCATTACCAACTCGGCGCCCTTATCGCGCTCGACTACGGCTCGCGCGAATACAACCGCCTCGGGGGTAATGACTGAAAGAGCACACTTGTATCACAATGTACTATTATGTATACCACACACGGTGAGCAAGTAGGTACTATTGAAACCGCATTGTTTATGTTGGAAATTATATTGAGATTTACTAAATAAAGTTAGAAAGAAATCGGCGCAGTTTACTGAGCAGTACGCAGTGGGCTAATTGCGTAACACACTTACGATGTCTCCTTCCATTTTGACAGTTCAACAACATTCATTGCAATATATATGTCGGCGCATCATCGCCGTTGTTTGTCGAAGTCAGACATATTGGTTTGCACCAATATATCACACAAATACACGGTAATAGTGAATGGCAGGAATATGTTTAAGAGAGTACAAAGAAAATACCTTACTACAACTCAGGGTGTTTATTCCACGGGCAGCGTATAAATAATGTCTTTCCATTCGCATTACAATAGTTTTTATACACAAAATTACCGCCGAACTATACCGCGAATCTTTACCGCCAATTAAAATTTATATAAATCAAGCGGGTATGTAAAAATAATTCCTTAACATTTTAAATCATTCAATCGGATGTGTCAACACACATCCTTACTAATATTAACTCAAAGGAAATTGCAATTTTAATAATTCAAGTGGATGTGTCAAGATAAATCCTTATTACCAACAAACTTAAAATAAAGTCAACCGGAAAAGTACAATATTCTAAATAAATCAAAAGGAAGTAGCTCAATAGTTTCTTTAACATCAATTCAACCAGAAACAACAATATTTTAACTTAGCATAGACTAACCGGAAATACAAGTATTAATTTAATAAATTGCATGGAAGTCAGATTTAGTACAAAATAATCAAGTTAAAATTAAAATTAAATAATGGTTTGGCGCCCATATATACGTTGTTGAGCAGGCTGATTTTTCAAAAACGGATTTTGTGTTACGCAATAGGGGTGCAGGTAAAGAAGGTTAAACTGCTTTGCTTTTTTATTATTATCATCAAACTTCTTTTAAACTGTGAATATCCTTGAAACCCTAAAATAATCAGTAAGTAGGTATTCACGCCTGAAATTAACTAAACAGATGCAGCCATTGTGCACACAGTACTAGCAATTAATTAGAGGTTTACCCGACAACTTCAGTAGTCATTAATTAGTATATAACATAAACATAGGCTGGCATGTATTCAGTACACCTCAAGCCATGTAACTTAACACTAACTCAAAACTCAAACACAAACTCAAACTCAAATCATTTATTTCAATTAAACCATTTACAGGCACTTTTGAATTGTCAAGGAGTCGGTCAGTCAGAAATATGAAGCTAGTTGCCCATTCCAAAGCGTAGTAGGTACCTATGGAGAAGAACGGGCAAGAAACTCCATGGACACTCTTTTAAATAATAATGTTTTTACATATATCTTAGTTACATCGATTAATGTTGACACTATAAGTGAGAACGATGTACAAAAAACCGTACACGTTAAAAGCGTCCAGAGTGCATCAAAAGATAATTAAAAACAATCCAGCTAATTAATTATTAAAATAAGCCGTGGCAGCTAAGAGATGACCAGTCCCAACTGACGGCGCCCGTTCACGAACATGACGCATGGATCAGCACCATTCAGCTCAACCATTTTGAAGGGAGCTAAATGATCCGACACACGCGCCACCGTCAGCGAGACATTTGAGTGAGCATGACATACTATCAGCCGCCAAGGCACATTCAAGTCAATCTATGACATTACCCGGTAAATGGTAGCTCTATAGTACAAAGTACTCACATCTGTGCAATGCATCTATATAATAAAACGGAGATTGAGTTTATATACCTAACGTACCTATTGTTAATGTTATTACAATGTAAACGGTTACTATCATAAAATGGGCCTGGTATACATGTCGGCGCATCAAGCCGGCATTGTCGGAGTTAGACAAATTGGTTTGCACTAATATATCACACAAATACACAGTAACAAGTAAAGGCAGAAAAATGTTTCAGAGAGTACAAATAAAAAACCTTACTTCAATTCAGGGTGTTTATTCCACGAGCGTACAAAGAATGTCTTTCCATCAGCATTACAACAGCTTTTATTCACATAATTACCGTCAAACTTTGCCGCCACACTTTACAGCGAAAGTTTAACGCCAAGTAGAATTTATGTCAATCAAGCGGATATGTAAACATAATTCCTAAACATTTCATAAATCCTTAATTTCAAAAATTTCAATTTTTTTTTTCTGGGGGGCGGGGGGGCACATGGGCTAGTAGATTGGATAGAATTTCTTTAAACCATTCGTACTGAAATAGGAGTTTCGTGTTCGATTCATTATGCTGAAAATTTGGTGGTATCTCAAGAGAATGTAAGAGCGAGCTAGAAAACTTTAGCCCCCTACATTTACGTGTTGCATGCGTTAGGGGCCTCCAACTACAAACTGCTTCTCGCTGAACATATTTTGACCTTGATTACCAACGGGCCCGGGGCGTACCGAGCGAGTGAAGCGAGCTTAATATTTTTAGCACCCAACCTAGGATTTTTACTTATTTTCTAAATGTTTTTTTATGAGGTGAGGGAAGCTGAATACATTTATATTTTTAGCCCATCTACGAACTGGCTACGGCTCAAGGCAGAGCCGTAGCCGTAGATACTTTAATTTAATAAGCCTTTTATTCTGAAATAAGAGAACAGAATTTACAATAGTGGTTACAACAAAAATCACAAAAAGTCTTGAATTTCAGTGTGCCTCCTGGCATAGGCCTACTCTAACCATTTCCATTTGCGTCTATCGCGAGGTACCCTCCTCCATTTTGGACCTGCTGTCAGCTTAATTTCATCCTCGGATCGGGTAAACTGTCTTCCCCGATTTCTTTTGCCTTCCCTTGGATACCATTCTGTCACTACCTTGCTCCACAGCCGTAGATAGTTAAGCAGTTCGAAAAATCTGATGATCTCGTACGAATTGAATAGTTAAGAAGACGTGGGGTATAGCCCTAAGCCTGAACTAAGACCAGTAAAAAGGATACACATGGTGGCCAGCCAGCGTGATAGGGAGGAAAGTGGAGTAGCTATGATAATTTACAAATCATTCGCGCCCATACGTTCGGTTTACTATCATTGTCATCCATATATGGCTCATTTTAAGCCAGAGGTGCCAATATCAGAAATCACGACTCGTCCTATCCTTAATTTACATAATGGTCTAACAGTATTAAGACCTTTAATTGGTTCGTCATCATCGATTTGTAAGAGCTTATTACCTGGTTTCGAAAACTTTTTCCCAAACAACAAGTCCATGAGAGATCTCGCCGTAATTTTAGAAACGGTAGAATTAATACCAACTGTAAATCCACTGTTTAATAAGCTCCACAACAGATATTTTTACATACATACGTCTGATGATTTTTATAATACGTTCTACCTGACCATTTGCCCGATGACAAAAATTCTTGAAATCAAATGATGTCATACTCCTATAAATCCGTTATGAGTCTGTTTGGATAGAAATTACTTTTTGCAAACAAGATATGGCTGTATCAGTTGTTCGATTATTGATATAAATTAAATGAGTATATTTGGCAAAAGCATAAATAAATACAAACGCATATTCAGCATTATTACGATACCGTTCATACGTCCAGTTATGTCAACATTTTATCTACCATTATCTTCCAGTATCACGTACTCTGGCTGCGCTTAATGATCTCTTGGATTCTAATCCAACAAACGATCTGTTTGCGGACGAATGGACGAAGATTTCATCGGCATGCCAGAAGTACTGTGAGAGGGATTTATGAAAGTGTTGTTAACTTTTTAACAGAACTGGATGATTTTATGTTTTGTCTTTTATTTGCGTTTACAAACTGTCTATAATTTTTGTAATTGGTTTCAAACCGTTTTAATTAAAGAAAGAAAGAAATAAATAAAATCTAAAGGATGAAGGATTACTAGTTTAGTACCAAACATACCTTTGAGAATTACATACCTAACACAGTTTTCGGTAAACCTTCGAACTATTTTTGACATACCTATTGGGAAACCAATATTGCTATCTTAATTTATCTAGAACCTTTTCCATAGTGTGAAATCAGATTCCATCAATCATTGCATGGCACAATAATAAGTTTACGAATTTTATTTTCTATTTGAAGTTTACGTTTAGGCAATGTATCTTATGATAATATAACATAAGTGTCAGCAATCTCTTCTGGGATTGTGTCAGAACTAAGTTGTTCAACTATGTTTTGTTCTATTAGGCGGCAATAATCAATATCAAATTGGAAAGTTTGTAAAAATGCACATCAGCGGTGTACTCTGGGCATTAGTTGTTTTTTGGTTATGGATGCTTTCAGCTACCATACAAAAAGTGGCGGAAATGTTTAATAGCTTTGACGGCAAGCAATGAATCAAATTCGAGGTCAAATGAATGGTACTTGCTCTCAGCATTGGTCGTTCACATACTAAAATAACCAACGACATTAACTTATCATGTCGCTGAATCAAAACTGCACAATAATCTAGAGAACTAGCGTCTGTATGGAGGTAAATCAGGGTCGAAAATTGTCATGATTGGGGAAGAGTTTAATTTACAAAAAAAATCCTTTCGGGCATTTTCCTGCTTTTTAGTTTAGAATCAGAATCAGAATCAAATAGGAATATGTGTTGTTTTGCTACGATTTATAGGACCACAAAATATATTACTGGACTTTTAATCTGTTGACTTCGATTTTTCGTCATTTTGCTTACGGAAACAGGATTTATCTAAATGATCCTTTTTATGGCAAAAGTTCCATTCAATAAACTTTCGCTTGTCTGGCGTTACCTGAGAGGCTACAGAAATATTAGAGTCTGTATTTTGTGTCAATTTTTCCTTACAGTCACGAACTCGGTGACCAGGTTTATTACATTTTTAGAGAAATGAGGAACAGGGTGTAAAGTTCACTCATACTCTTTAGAAAAGGGAGGATCCTCCGACCAGATGGATGTCGTATCTGGTGGGCAACTGCCCGATGATTGTTGTCGGGAAGTTGTATATATGCTATCTGCGCGGTAAACTCTGCTTGCGCGATGCAGGATTGATACGTTTTGTTCGCATGTGACGGTGTAGATGCCGCCACACATTTGAAATAAATTGTGAGTGACCTAATAACGAATCAGGGGTTTCCGAAAGCCGGGGTGTTTTGTTAAGATGATTTTTATCTGTACTGTCAGTTTTTGCTTGGTCACGTTTACGAAAAGTTTCCTGAGCGGAGACTAGTTTGGGCAAAGAGTCAGGCGTATTACTTAACAATTCACATTTCACAAAATCAGGGTAGATACCAGTGATAAGAGCATCAATTACCTCGGTGTCCGCAGCTTCAGGCCGCACTCTCTCGAACAGCGTCCAGAAGGCTTCACGGGTCCAGCGTCGTCGATTACGCAACCACGGGATGGATTACATGGTTGCGTAATCCGCCTAGCTGCTCGCATGCTCCGACGTGTAGTCGCGCCACCACTGGACGTTGAGAGCATACCGGAACTCTTTGCAGAACGTCAGATCAAGTCTTTCTTGACTTGCTCCCACGTGGTGGATTGTAGCGACCACGTATCAGCCCACGTCTTCGCTCTTCCTTTCAGCTTTAACTTTACCGCCAAAGAATTTATACAAATCAAGCTGATAAAATGTCAAAATAGCTCTGTGGCAGCATCTACTGCTGGAACTGCTTTTACAATGTTTGCATCTTATTTTGTAAATAAATGATTTCTGATTCTGATTTACAAACAGTTGAAAAAAATCAAGAAAGTCATAGTCGTCCTTAATTTAAATTAAATCAATAAAATTAAATAATAACTCGAAAACAACATTATTTCACTGCAAGGTTTGAAGGCAACACTTGTGTCCTAGTCCAGTGCCTGAGTATTTGCCTTTCGGCCCTATCGGCCACAGTGACCAAGAGGCTGTTGGCGCTGCCCCGCACCTGCCACATCAGGGAGGCGACACGCTTTCGCATGATTGCGTAAAAATCGTCTATACGTGACTTTGCGAACATCCCTGATGCGCTACAGGGTCAACCCAACAGCGCCCTGTATGCGTTTTTGTACTGGAAGCGCATAATAATTTGTTGGTGATTATGATTGAATTGCAAATAAAAGGGACTTAATATTAAGACCGTTTAAGTATATACTTAATCAATTATTATTTAAGTCTGTTTCTCTTTTAGACAACTACTTGAGTATGCAAACAACACATATTATCCAATCTCCTGAAACGATTCAGCAAATATATATTTTGAAAACGTGCTGTTGTTTCAGTTATGAGAATCACAATGATTTTAGGCAAAAATCTTTTATTAGGAGTAACGAACAGACACAGATTTCTGTTATTCATACAAACGGACTAGGGGAGCTCCATATTGCGTGTGTCATTTGTTTTCATTAAACATTTCATTAACTTCTAAATGGTGTTGATTTTAAACGAGCGGGCGGCGCTTTGCGAATTTGTTTTAGTATTTACCGAGTCGGCAGCAATGATAATGGATATAAATTTAGGAAAGCTTAGGACAGCAATGATTTTTATTTAATAGCCTGAACACACCTTCCACTTTGAAGTAATTTGTGTGGCATAATCAGACTGTAATCTTCCAACTGCTGGGACACAGGCTTCCTCTCTGAGTGAGTGGGCCCAGTGTGGGTTGGTGGATGTCTCATGTCTTAATTTTTTTGGCTCTAGGAAATGCCGGTTTCCACACGATGGAAATGGCGGTTTCTAATTGGTGTGTTGTTTAGAAATGGCATAGGAATGAGCAAACACGCTTAGTATAATTTTGATTCCTTTTTGATAGCATAAAAATGAATGCGATAATCCATTGTTTGCAGTTTCAAACACTTGCCCTGTGAGGTATTACTTACCGTATCGTCCGCAAACTGCAAGTCGAAAGTGAAAATCAGTATGAAACCAATGTTTGGCACGCAACCATCTTCCTTATAATCTCTAGGGATCGTCTAAGCAACTGAAGCATATTCTTCGTAAAAGATACTCGTACACGATGAAAAGTATAAACATCGTAAAATAAACAATAAATCACAGCATCTACATATATTTTAGTAACCACCTGAGTTATGATCCAAGTTATCGCAGAACAAGTCCATAACTCTTTTGATGGCTTGATAGTCAAGTTTTTATTCCCACTGTTTTATTTACACAACAGTAAGTGCCCCGTAAACGGAACCCGAAATCCGTTTCTAAGTACCTTGAGATAAATCTTCTTAGTACTTGAAGACGAGATGATCTTGAAGTATGAATAAGTCAAGGTGTAGGACGCTAACGACCTTACCATGAATAATTACAATAATAAGTTCTTACTAGGTATTTATAGGTACTGTAAGACGTACATTCCGTATTACCTTATTACTGAAGACTGAATGACGGAATACAAAAACATTTCCTTTCGTATCCTCTGATGGGACACAAGCCTCCTCCTTTTTAGAGGGATTAGGCCGTAATCCACCACGCGGGCCCAGTGGTAGATGTCACATGTCTTCAATTTTTGGTTCTCGGACATGCCGGTTTCCTAACGATGTTTACACTGCCTTATTTAGATAAAACTCAATTCTTCGAAAAATGAAATATCTTGATAATGTCATCACATCTCTGAAGAAGTATCTATATTCTATTTTCTTCGTTGTTCATAAAACTTATATTTTTGGCTCGTCTCATTCATAAATGAAAGCGTTACCAAATTGGAGGATCTTTGTTGTTCCAAAAAACATAAACAAATCTCTTTAACTCTATTGTAATTCTTATTTTGTTATTTAATTGTTCATGGGTGCCAACCTTCAAAGACTTTCCCGGTCTTCTTATTAAAAACTAACCTGAGATTTTATTAGCATCCTTTTACAATCAATTAATCAATTATTTCAGGATTAAATACTTTTTCCATCCATTTTTTTGACTAAGGTTAGATAAAAGTTCGAAAGGACTTTACACAAAGTAATTTATTATTTATTCCAGGGATCATGTACATCCATCAGGCTGCGTGCCAGTTTGATTAGGGAATTAATCAACCAGTGTTGAGCAATAACATTCCAGTTATTTAGTTTGAAACAAAAACAATCAACACACACACGACTTAACGAAAACTAAGTAATTTGTACTTCATCAATGTTGTGTTGGGACTTGGGTATCGATATGACGGCGTAGAAGGTGGCGCCATCTAGTTTTGGTACGAAGTTACCCGGATTCACACACCAAAAAAAAAAAAACACAAAATGGCATCAAATTTTAACATATGGTAAGCATTGTTCCAGATACCGAGCACTGGAGTTATTTAATGGGTTACCGACTGTTTTAAAATTATTAATTTATAGCTCTCACTTATTTAAAACTAAATTAAATGCCTTCTTGTTGGAACAAATGTTTACACTCGGTATCAGAACTTATGTCAAATTATAAAAATAGTCACTTACATTATAATAATAGCAGTGAACAAGCTATGGATTAAATTATCTTTTGAATTAAACACTGCGGCCACTGTGGCCTTGATAAAGTTGTACTTTTTATTATACCTGATATTCATTTGACATAATATTTATTTGTTGACATAATATTATAGTTTAATAGACTGTCGTATGGACTGCCTCGTTGGTCTAGTGGTCGCAATCGCTACTACTGAGCATGAGGTCCTGGGATCGATTTCCTGGTCGGGCAACGTGTTGTTGGGTTTTTTCTATCTGGAATTTCTCAGTAGCAGCCCGGAGTCTGGATTTGTGCCCGGTTGATGGCAATAGGCTCGCCCCCTATTACATGAGACTTAAACATAACTGGCGAAATTTGGGTGCACTATAGTTACACCTCTGCCCAACCCTTGGCGTGCTGTTTTTGTTATATTTATGTAACCTTTCACATCAATTTTAATAAGGCTTATAAATATAATGTTTTCGCATGTAATAATTTCGAAAAAAGTAGCCTATGTTCATCAGACATAATTTCGGCTTCGAATGGTAAAACTATTTTTAAAATCGGTTCAGTAGTTTTGGAGCCTATTCAATACAAACAAACAATTAAATCTTTCCTCTTTATAATGTTAGTACAGATGTTATGTTCAACACAATGTTAATTGTTAATGAATAATAAATGAATGAATCATCAAAGACGGTTGTAAAGAGTGATACTGACTTATTGTTATCACTCTAGCAGACCGCCGCATCGATGGTTGCGTGGCGGTTGTCTTCTGATAACAGATGAGGCTATGGAAGCCGCTGTCTGCGATAATGCTTTATTCTGGCACAATCCTGATGACATTGAATCTGCTGAATCACTTATACGATGGCCACATCTGTTAAAGGCTATTCACATTGCTACTAACAAGTAAAGCATCGATAATTTTCATTCAATTCTTATTTCACATCCCTAGAGTAGTTACAACTACATTAAATACCACACAAAAGGCTTGTTTGTCTATTCATTAGGGGCATTTAATTAATGTATTGGTATTAGTCGAATCGGCGTTTTGCGATTATTCTGCTAACATTCGTTTACATAACTAAGTAATTAACTATGATCAATCATTTAGAAAACTGCTGACTTTATATTTAATACGTTACTAGTCAAGTCGCGCTTGACGATGAAATCACACACAATGTACCCATGTGAGCACAATGTACCTATCACGTGATTAATTTATATACCTTTGCTTTATTTTTAATTTTTTTGTACCAATAGTGGTATAGTATTTTTATTCTTGGTGCATCGTCTTCACATATAGAAAATAATTAATGTATACAACATATTGTAAAACATTTTAAAAGAGTAACGGTGGAGTTTCTTGCCACTTCTTCTCCATACGAAACTACTTTTTGGAAGTGGCGCCTAGAATCAATTCTATTTTTAATGTAAATGTTGACGTTCAAAAGTGCCTTTTTATGGGCCTATTTGAAATAAATGCTTTGACTTTGACTTTGACTTTGACACACTCACAAAAAACAACAAAATTTGGAAGAGACAAGAGGCAGAGGTGATCATGTTTTTGTAGCTAATTAGCTCCTTCAGGCATTTTAACTATCTGGACGAATCCTCTCTTTTTCATTTTTGGTCATTTGTTTATGAAGAATCACCTAACTGATTCAAAGTGATTCGTAAACTTCCACCTGATCAAGCAAGCCAGCAATAAATACAGCTGGAATATATTTCGGTCAGATGACATAGTTACCGTGTGACGAGTTCCGGTGGCCACGGCGTTCCCATTTCCTGCCTGAACGTTTTCAATAACTACCTTCATTAGTTTACCAAAACATTTTATTGGCAAATCGTTTTCACACACCATGTGACACGACAAACTAACTGCATTTGAAATTGAATAACGTACTGAACTGCGATGAGCGTGAAAATAGTTGAATTATCGAAAACTAATGTAATTTGTGTTAATATGCTGTTAATCTATTTGTGATAGGTAATTATGAATGTTGAATTGAGTCATTGGATTTAATATTTTATTGAAAAGTTCTTTATTTACCCATTATTACTAATACTTCATTTGAAAAGTTATGGGCAAGGAAATATTACGTATTCGAAAGAAACTAAGAAATTTAAATCACTTAATACGAAACGCTTAAGATACTCGTACCAAAGATTCCACGGAGTTCAGCTGATTATGTTACAAACAAGCTACGCGCTACGCCGTAGCACCGTAGCACCGTAGCGCTACGAGACTATCTATTTGAGAAGTGGAGTGTCGCGAAGGCAATCGAAGTCACTTTGAGCCGCGCTTCAGGTGGCAAACTACTTAGAGTAAGTGCAAGATTCTGCATAAAGCCACTGTGCAACGAACCGAACTAACACCTTTTGAACTCCTTTGATTTGTGGAGATTTTACGATTCGACGGGGGGCGGCGGCGGCGGTGTCATTTACCTTCGACGTCTGAGTTTTCTTGTAAATCTTGTTAAAGGATGTCTGCACGAAGAAAGCAAGTTTTTGTTACTTAGAGCTTTAACTTGTGCGCAAGGTTCTGTTTGAGGTTTGTGTATATTGGTTTCGTAGCACTTTTGCAAGCCTGAATCGCAGCAATATGTTTGCAATAAAACGTAAGTATACGTATTGCTCCACATGCGATAAAAAAAAAACTTACATATACACGGAAAAAATCGCAAACACGTATGAAAAGCAATCTACTCACAAACCAATTACAAAATTGCTATGTTTATGTTAAAACGTGTTCAAAAAAAGGATGTAACACACAAATTACTTTGTTTTTCAGTTAGAGTTTGTGGGCAGAGGCCGAGGGCGCATAAATCAAACTTTGTTCAAGCGCTGCGATGTACCGTTGTAGCGCTGTAAAGCAGTATTTATGACGTAAGGCCTCGTCCACACTAGGACACAAGCCATATCCCACAATATGTCTGATATCATTTTAATGTAACACTTGTCGTGCAAAATGAGTCGGGACTTTAGCCTTAGGGCAAAAAAACTGGAACACACTAGCATGAGGTAGGTACAATATATGTATTTCGTAATCAAGAGTAGATAGTTTACTTTTTTTTTTTCGTTTTTTTTGCTTTAACAGCAAGTTGCCGAAATGTGAAGGAAAATGACGTGTTTTAAAAGAACAAGCGGAATATTTTAGTTTCATCGGCAGCCTTGGTTCAATTCAGGCTCATTAAGATTTAATCATATGATTTACCTACACACATATTATGTTGTAAAAAAAGGATTTTCCATGTTTAAACCATACTTGACAATGTTTTGATACGTTACTAATAAGGTAACACTGTAGGTACAGTACAGTAATACCAATTCCTTTGTGAATAGAACTTTTGTTTCTAAACTTCAAGTATTCTGTTCCATTTGTTAGTTTGCTATGCAGGACAGGACACGTTGGCGCCACAGTTTGCATGGTATTAGCAGGATGTTGTAACATGGGATGGAGGACCTTTGTCTGACCATGGCTTGAATGCACAGAAATGTTCTGTGTGTGCAGGTTTGCGTAGCCACGAGAATGTTTTACGTGATAATTCTTTTAAATTACTGTAATGGCTAGGCCAAGATTAATGAAGCGAGGTAAAAAGTAGATCTAATTTGCTTTAATGTATTGATGTAGTGTAATAATGGTACCTACAATTTTAATTGTGACCAACCAGTTGAAGTCCAAAAAGGCACATTGGCTGTTCACAATAGTGTGCTGGTGCCTACGCTTATTTATGGAACTGAGTGTTGGGTGTGGCAAAAGAAGCATGAAAGCAGAATAAATGCTGTGGAAATTATTTTCTTGCGAAGCATGTGTAGTGTGACTATGAATAGGTTGAGGAATTATGTGAAAAATTTAAAAGAGTACGCTTAGATGGTTTGGTCAAGGCGGATGTGAGTCGCCGGGAGGGGACACTCTAAGAAGACTTGTAGTGACCTTATTACTAGTACGTAGTACTCGCAACCGGCGTGCGTAAATGACCAGATGTATGCACGTAAACGAGGCAAAAGGAGTATGTAAGGATCGTAGCAGGTGGCGTTCGGTGGTTTCTGCCTACCCATTTGGGAAGAATGCGTGAGTTTATGTATATATGTATGTATTTAGTATCTAGTACTTAGCACGATCTTCAATAGCGAAAATCACGCACTGTTTGTACATCAATTCAAAAAATATTGTACACAGTTATAAATATTTTCAATCCAGTAATCTATATTGAAACTAATAACGCTACACATAAAAAACGGTAATGCCACGGAGCGACGATACCGAAGCCGCCAGCACAGGGTCAAAAAACCTAACTCAAACTCCTTATCTGCGACCTCACCCTTACATTTCGCGCAGCAAATCGTTCTTACAGCCAATAATATCGTACGCGATATTCACAATAAGGAGCGCCGAGATATATGGGTGTAAATGATCCCATTTATCCGCTCGAATTTTTCATGGAGAGATGTACATGTAAAGCTGCCGCTTTCAATACGGACAAATTATTCTGTAAGACGAAAAATTTGACGATCTCTAATGGATTGCGTGCGATGTTTGAGTTTCATTCTCGTGTTAATTCAGAACACGATGAGGTTAGAACATTAACTTTTATCTTTAGAATTGCGGTTTATTAAATTACAATCGAAATTCATTGTTATACAAATGTAGCTAACAATGTTGCACGATAATAACATTATTTTGTACCTAATCTACTTAATCTACCCTCCGTAATAAACGTAAACTCTTTATTTTTCGCAGTTAAAGCCAAAACAAGTTATTTCGTCTTCGTTTAATGATTTCGCAAATATTTCGTAAGGCGAGGGTGGCGGACAATCAGCGCTAAAAGCACCATTGTCAATTTTAATGAAATCCCCCGAGATATCAACTTTGTTTTCAGCCATTGTTGGAGACAGCGTCTACCACCGAACCGACGAGTTTTGTGTCGCTGACAAACTTATATTTAACCAAATTGTTCATAGATAGACACTTTGTTTTTTTGTGGAAACGAGATAGAAATCCTATTGAAACTAAATTGTTTCTTGCGACACTAACTGTAAGATTGTCGGGTAAATTAAACAACTCTGCAAACTGGCATTTTTTGTTTTAAATTATGTGTTAACAGATTATATGTTTAGATGATTGTCCTGATTGATTGATTTGTTAGTTATCGTTAAGCGATAAAGGCCTTAAAAATAGAAAAAAAAACCAGAACCGATTATCATGAAACTTTGCATATACGTTAACAGAGGTACAGAAAAGGACATAGGGTTCCTTTCATCCAGAAAAATTGCACTGTTCCCGATGTAAAGAACAATACGGATGGTCACAATTGCTTTTGGACGCTAGATGGCGCCACGAGTCTTTCGAATCATGATTCAATTATATTATTAGAAACTGTAGCAGAGTGATAAGAGTTAATTGTTTAAATATTAGTACAAAATTTTGTGAGTTTTTAACCTGGACAAAATCTAGTAAAATTATCCAGCTAAAACTCAAAACTTCTCGGTTCATTGGTCATATGCTTCAAAAATTTAACTGAGCTCCAATGTAGCTTTTGTAAAATAACATAACGCCCGTATTCCCAGAAGGGTTAGGTAGACGTGTACCTGTAGTATACCCACATTTCGCCTTCCTATTACTGTGTCATAAAAGGAAATTCTTAACTATTGTATGCGAATACGTGCCAAGGTAATTGTTATAACGAAGGGTCAACGATCCTGTCTATTCATTACATGTGTTTACAGGAGTTACATTAAGTTTCATTCGTCCTCGATATCAAAGGATAGATATCGAGGACGAATGAAACTAAATGTAATCTAGCTTTGTCGTCTGATAATCATGCTGGCATTTATTGCGTGAGGTAATGTAGCGATTATAGCCTTTTTGGTGCTTGAATGTAACCTTTATGACTATTTTGAAAAGTAGATTGCCGATTAACGAGACTAAAATTAATTTAGATAGAGAATAGGATGTCGGTGAAATTTTATATAAATGTAATAACGTAGATTCTCTAAGAATTATTGCCGAGCCTTAATGTCGATACTTTGCTTCACTTGCCGTCCCGATACAGATAACCAATAAGGCTATCACAGGACTTACTTGTTTTGAAATGTGCCTATATTAAAAGTCTGTGGGTGTGCAATATACATCATACAATAGACTCAGCCTTAATATAGATTGATTATTCTTCCAAAAATACTCTGAATAAGACTCCGGTATCAACCTCTTTTCGTGGATAATATGACATTTAATTCAGACCATTTTTTTTTGGTGGATCCCATTGCTTCCAGACGGTCTTATTATGAGATAAGCCTGAATTCAATTATAGTTCCAGAGGTAGTTGGTTCTTTGAGTTGACATCAAATGCAATTAAAGGTAAAAGGCACTGCTGTTACTTTGTCCGGTCTCCCCAGGGCGGGGGCCATCGTTGTAATAAACGGTTATAGCTTTCACACGACGTGACGAGTGCCCTCAACACTTGGGGGATTGGGGGACTGCACACTGTGCTCCAAGTCCCCACACTACTACTAGATAATACGATCATTCGATTGTATTGGGGGCAAAGTGGTGGATCGGGGTTAAACTAATGCTGAACATGGAAACTAAGCGGATTTAAACAGTTTGAAATGTTCAGAAATAGTTTTCTATGTTTCTTTTTAATGTTCAAAAGTAAAATATAGTAATGGGTTACAAATTGAATGAATGAATTGCACCGACCCCAGCATTTTTTGACCAGACTCTATTAATCGAATGAACCCTAAGATTTGCTCTAGCCCCTGAAACCTCATGCTTCATTGTGCTACAAAGACCATTGCATATCAAGGAGGAGATCGGGCATCACCGTAACAGTAGGGAAGACGTGCCCTTAGGATAGGAAGTATTCTGAGCCTACCGGATATACATCCTAGAGTAGGCATTGGACTAGTAGAGAGACGGGTGATGTTTACTTATGGGATCTTTTAACGACGTCGCAGCCGGGTTGATAGGGTCGAGCTTCACCGGTGAACCTCGACTCTTTTCTATGTCATTTCTCTGCTGTGATAAATGTTGCTGTTATAACTTAACAATGTGTTCGTCTGAGCCCTGGAACTTTCCGTTTCTGGTTTTTGTAAAACTAATTTGCAGCGTTCTTGATCTGCCGCCGTGTCCATACAAAAATTGTTTTTTTTTGTCGAAGTATTTCATGTCTTGAGATATAATTCAAGTCTCAAATGTTGTTGCCGGACAGCGATAGTCGACCGCTTGACTCTCGAAATATCGAAAATAAAATGGGCACTCACAAAAAAAAAAAACTCTCTTTGATTTGATCACTTAATGTTTGCAGCATTTTTTAACTTAAAAACAATTTCGAAACACTGCAGCACTGGTAAACGGCCGAACAGCGGAAACTAGGCGACATTTTGCGATCGGGTCGTCTACCTGATGCAAATCATTATAAAGGTAGTTGCTTTAAAAAAAAACACCAACCTTTTGGAAACAGTGCTTTCATTTTATAGATATGACGAAAAAGCTCTTGACCAAGAAGCTGAGAAATTGTCGCTTACAACACCTTCAAACCTGTATTGATCCCTATATTATCAGATAGCCGACTTCATAACAATTTCAAAGACGCAGGGTTTGTAGAGCTCTGATGATCTGAATTTCTGAGAAATCAGAGTTATTGACGACGGTTGAGGATCAGCGCGTATTTGTTTACAGACCAGATACAGATTCGAAAGCAAATGCATGAAATACAAGGAACGATCTCACCAGTTTAGCTAGCTCGGGGTCTCCGTGCTCCTCGACCGCAGGCTGAATATCAGGAACACACGCGTGTCACTTTTGCACAGTTCTAAATTATTATAATTTGCGAGTTACAGGCATAGACACACAACAAAAAACTGAAACACCGTTAAACTCGCACCACTTGACCGCGTGTTGACCAAGACACCACAAAGGCGGACGTGACCGTCCCGCTCGACTGGGGCTGTGACTGATGGGTAGTTACAACTTGAGGAAAACTAATTTTAAGTTGCGTGCATTAAAAAAAAGATGAGGATTTATGAATTATGCAACCACTGAGCAAAAGCTACTGCTCTTTTAGAGATAAAGGACAAGCATTGCTCACACCTTATCATCGCAGTTTGATAGGTTTTTGCAAGTAAATCACTTCAAGTAATCGTGTCTGTAATTCAAAAAAAACTCAAATGACGTTGAGGGTGGGTAATGTAATAACCCAAATGGGTTCGATTTCTGAGAAAACTGAAACTGCATTACACGAATTCATACACGAAATATTTTAAGAGATACATCTACAGCAAATATGCCTCAATCAATCAGTGGGTAAGAATAATCACCTGCCCGTGTTATACTTAGTTTTCGCTTAGCATTATTTCTGACTTTTTTCTTTTTGTACGGCTCCTTAGGATCATAGCGTCATGTTCTATAGCCTTTTTTATGTTCCAGAGTGGAAAATCCTCACGATGTCCCTGGATGGTGATGGATCATGGGAATTTGTGCGCCTTCCACATTCCCCGGCTAGTGCCGGCCCGCATTTGGGGGCCTCTTCATGTCCGCGGGGGGAGTGAGAGATCAAACTCCCCCCGCGATGTCCAATAGGGGCGCGCGTGAGAAACTACGCGCCGCCGCCTCGGTTCCAGTTACATGGGGGGCGGCGGACTATAGCCTCCCTCAAGAATTGGGCTATCAAATGCAAAAAACAATTTTTCAAATCCGACCTTTAGTTCCAGAGATTACCACCTACATACAAACTTTTTTGATTAATACCTTCACGGTGTCTTTGATTCTCAGATTTTTCTAAAGCTGTTCGATTAAGAAATGTGTCTCCGTTTAAACGAATATTTAAGTGCTAACGTAATTATATTCATTAATTTAGTAATTTATTTACCATTTTGCTTTCAATCCCTATCTTACTGTTGTTCGCAGAAAACTTCTGTACTTAGCTTCTTATAATAAGTAATTTCTTCTAGAAAAATCTACCAGACTAATTTATCTCGTCTTTACTCATGAGAAAAACCCTCCAGGGCCATTTTAGGCACAAATAATGTTGTTAGTAGTTAGCTTAGTAAAAAGCGTTGGCATTCAGAATGTCAACGGAGTCCATTGATACGGACGGCGATACATTACTATATTATGTAGCTGTGAGAAAAACAAAATAATAAAGTGAATAATGTGTTTGCTAGCCCGCCATTTTGGATGTTCAATTCTTTTTCGATAACTGTCACAATTATTTAGAAGATTTTATTTTGGTAACGGGTTTTTTTCTGTTTCCGTTGTTATTATGGGGGGAAGCGCGAAGTCTGTCTGCGAAATTAATTTTCAGGTCAGTGCCGGTATGTTGAACAAAATAGGATTTGCGACCGTAAATGGTATGAATTTACAGAATCATAATCATTAAAATCATCAAAAAGTAGTAGCCGTGGCGCATCCCCCTTTAATGCTTTGTTTTCTTTTTGTAATAATCATGTGGAGGCTCAATGATCGACTATTTCCTCGTTCTGCACGCGTAGCATGTCAGAGTTTAGTCGAAGGAAGAATAAATGTACAAAATGACAGATAGAATAGACGAGATTGCAGATTTCCTTACACGAGATATTCATCTGTCTTTTTTGTCTATTCTTCCGTCGATAAAACTTGTTTTTTGGCGGTTATACTACGCGTTCTTTACTGACAGCATAAATATCTTCTTTATGTACTTTCATCTACATACTTAATGTTTACGCCTACGTTAAAAGTGTAGACGTTCAGTGTTTGTGTGTCGTATTTTGCTATTTTAAAGGGCCAGGCGCCGTAAATATTTTTACTTCGTCACAGGGTATATTTTTTTTGTCTAAAATTTTCACCTTCGTCGCGAACTTGTAGGCTCCACATATCATGTGATATACAGTTTTATACCCAATTAAATAACCATACCTCGATACGGGAGTTTAATTGAAGCTCATTGAAGCCCCAACACTTAATAAGAACGTTGAATTCATTCATTCAATCACTGACAGAAAACGCACAGATAATCTTTTAAACCATGCCTAACCCGCCTGCCTAAAATTAAAATTAAGAGATCCTTGTGTAAGGAAAATGACAACTAAGGAAGAATTTTTGAAAACCCTATTTAGGGGAAAATTTAGCCTAATTGGCGATGAAAGTCTGTATAAAATATCGTAATTTTCGGAGTGACAAACGTTAAAATTGGTGCGCATTCTGTTTATAAGTTAAAGTTACTTGTGTTGTTTGTAAATTCATCACGTGAGGGGGGTAAAATAGGGATGAAATGTTGTAGATTTGACAATTTTAAAATTTAGTAACTTGCCTTTACGCTTCTGTTCATAAGTAAAAGTAAGTTGTATTAACGTTGTATGATAAAATAACCCGCAACGCACCCTAACAAGTCACAAGAAATGACCAATTCTATTTGATTTTTCTGTATGGCAAATGGTGGTATGGTATGGTTTATGGTATGGTGCCGATGTCGGCTATTCTGCCAATGACAAATGTGATATGAGAAAACGTGCGAAGGAGGAAATAAATGAACAAAGAAAACAAATCTCACTTCAAAAAGTACGTCACAAAATAGAATAAAGAATTGTCAAAACACAAATAAAATCACAGATAACAACACGTACGGTTTCGAAATGACGGAGTAAAAAAGCAAGAAAATATGAAATACATTAAAAATAATATTAATGAAATAATTTTTACTATTGCTATCAAAACATGGTTTAATTATTACTGTATCCTTATATTATTAGTGTATACTTTAGAGAATTTCATAAAAATGTATCTTGTTTTATAGGATCGATAAATATGTATATGACGAATCAGTCACTATTATCGAAAACAAAACGTCACATGTTCACGTCATGTGTTCCGTACTAAGGCGATATGGTGAAAATGAATTTAATTTAAGGGCTAGTTCGGGGGAGCTTCTAATGGGATCTTTAATCCCATACATTTATGAAAACGGGCATTAGTCTAATAAAACAGAAGCTGCCGATGGGAAATCCACATAAGAAACATAAAAAACCGGCCAAGTGCGAGTCAGACTCGCAGACGAAGGGTTTCGCACCACAAGGCCAAAAATTAACGTTTCTTGTAATAAACAAACAATAAATATAAAATAAAGTTCAAACTAAAGGGCTCTCCCTTAATTTTTTTATTTTTGTTCAGTTCAACAGTTCATGAGAAACAGCCCTCTGACATACAGACGGACGGACGGACTGACAGCGGAGGCTTAGTAATAGGGTTCCGTTGACACCCTTCGGGTACGGAACCGAAAAAAGTAAGTCTGAAAGTAACCAATACCAATAATACTCTTAATAGTTGACATCATAACTAATAATCACAAAATCTAAATAATCACAACATGTTGATATTACAAGATAATTTGAGACGTGAAAGAAAAACACATGAAAGAAACGACTGATTCAAACTACTTGGTCTAGGTTCATAATAAACTTCATCATGTTTTTAAGCGGCTTATGATCTAAAGCTGTTCGGCCGTAATTGGGAGCTCTTATTTTCTGCCTTTTAATCTGTAAGTGATAGGGTTATGTGTGTTTGTGTTATTCTCTTTTTGCTAGTATCCAACAGGCCCGAATAAAGTTCACGTGATCACCCAGAGAGCAGTGCAGCAGTGGTGGCCCAGTGGTAAAGGCCGCGACTTGCGAGTTGTAGGTCGTAGGTTCGACTTTATTTTGTGTTGATTATTTCATCACCACTGTAACTGCTCTTCGGCGGTGAAGGTTAATATTGTGAGGAATCCGGCATGTCCTAGAACCAAAAATTAGAAGACATGTGGCATCCTCCAACCCGCACTGGGCCCGCGTGGTGGACTACAGCCTACTCACTCTCACCGAGACGAGTCCTGTGGGAACAGTATACTAGCCTACTACGTAGGCTGATTATGAAAGTTCATCTAGGCAATATCGAATTACAAAAAAATATCGAATTTCCACATCATCGAATACCCATAATTGAATGTCCAAACGATCTCTTATTCACTACATCAAATGATATATAGGACTATTAGTACTTTTTATTAAAAAAACAAATCTTCGACATCCTTCTTCCAAATCATATTTTATTATATTATTGCACACAATAGTATATATTGTCAGCATAGTAGAAAGATGAAATGTTTGCCTGTAAATCTAAGTCTTTTGCCGAATGTATCTCTCTGTGGTTTGTGTGTAATTTGCAAAGTTTGTGCCTCAGTCAATTGAGACTTACAGGGTTTAGTTTCACAGCTGAATTCATGGACGTCCTCTCTCTCTCAAGTTGTGTCACAACAGCCTGTTCGCCGCTTCCCACTTACAATCCGGCCAGCTGCCTTCTACTATCTGTTTGTTTAATTGAATATGGATATGTCATAAAAGTGAATAGAAATGGTTAGTTACTTTCCTTAAATTAACTAGCGAATGAAACTAGTTAGTACAACGTTGCACGATTTACGTGTAACTCCTAATACAAACATGAATGCAAAATTAGAAGCCGTTTACAGGCCTGACTGGCAAAATGTTCTTTTTCCTAATCAAGTGTTGAGATCGGCTTCCTACCATAGATGAAGTTCAACACACATATGTAGTTAGTAAATAAAAATAATGGCGGAAACAATCTGAGTAGAAAGGAATCATTTTCACATCTTGTTTATATCACAAGAAAAAACACTGGAGACAGACGAGAAAAAAGGGTTCTGCACGTCAAAGTGTTCTCAAGCAAGTTTAAAGACAATACTACGGCTTTATACCCTCATACGGTATATCCATAAAAGGGAACATTTAGAAGAAGTAGCAAGTGGTGTCACAATTTAATACCGTTTGAGGTCTTTCTCAGTTCGTTACCCGCGGGATGTTCTATATTTAAATGTTAAACCATGTGTTTACCATGTGGTTTCATAGGACAATTATGAAAATTTTCGGAAAAATGTTTAAGGAGGAATTTACATAACGAGGCCGGTAAATATCCTTCATGAGCAAAGGATTTTCCAAAATACCACAGCAAATTAAAGTACGCTTGTTAGAGGAGTCTATATCAACACTTTTTGTCCTTGGTAGGTAGATTGGCGATTTTATCATAATGGTTTATAGGGAGGTAATTTGATCTTTGTCTAAACTCAGTTGTTATTTCTATTGACAACAACGCAATGCGTATCCATGGACTATAATAAAAACCAATAAACATTACCTATTTATTATTCAACGATATCAAGCTTAAACTAGGTCAACGGGAGGAACCTGGATTTACAAAAAAAAAAGAGCAAATACTCAATATAACTAACTCATCTTTACAAATACTCACTTGATTCCTTATAAAAAAAACATCAATCTGTTCAATCAAACATACAGCTACATATGAAAAATAAAAACATACATACAATGTTAGGAGTAAACTCGCACTCACTTGCACTAATTATGGCAAAAAACACTATTGGTGTTAGGAACACGGCTGTTCAATGTAATGTCTCCAACACCAAGGAGGTAACTAATGGTAATAGTACTAGTTATAATCATTTAAGTTTCTCGTTTTAAGCGAACTGTTGTTTTAAATTCTTATGAGAAATAAAGGTCTTTAAACCCAATCTTAAATATAGGTTTTGAATGATTTGACAGTATCAAAAAATATCACATAAATGGCTGTTTCTTTTATTGCGTTGGCTTAGAACGTTGATTTTTTTAGAGCTCTTAGTGATTGTTGACTTACGCATTTGAAATTAACTTCAACTTGATACCTCCACGCGTTCCTGAGAAAAAGGATCTTGAAAGACTAACTTACAGACAGACAGACAGACGGACAACGAAATGATACTATAAGGGTTCCGATTTTTCCTTTTGAGGTACAGAACCCTAAAAATAACATGTTTTTTGCCAAAACATATTTTCCTCTTCACCAAAAATTACATCACTTCTATTTAGATCACTTTACAAGAACACGTTCACTTTTTTCGTAGCCTCATTTGCATGATGCATAATAAGTCCTCTGTCTGAAATAATTGTTAACATCGAGTACGGTCCCCGGAGACGACTCGTTAGCGGGACGATCTCGTGTCGGTACGGTGCCGGTGCGACTTAGTTATACACTGACTGCGGGACTTAGTTATACACTGCCTGCGGACTGGCTGATTATGTTATGCTGTTCTAGAGGTGTGTAATTGTCACATGATATTTGAACAAACTGAGAATAGTACTGTCGTTTAAAGTAGTATAAATATTCTATAGTATCTCTTAATATGACAACTAAAGAGGATGTCGCCCATTCTACCAATGTCTGCGCATAATCATGCATAATCAGCCTATAACGTTCCCACTGCTGGGACACAGGCCTCCTCTATATGAGTGGTAGTGAGCCGTAATCCACCACGCGGGCTCAATGCGGGTTGGTAGATGTCACATGTCTTCGAATTTTTGGTTCTAGGACATGCCGGTTTCCTCACGATGTTTTCCTTCTCCGTTTTGAGAGCAGTGGTGATTAAATTATTTACACAAAGTAAAGCGCCTGCTTGGGTTCGAACTCACTACCTACAACTCGTAAGTCGGGACCGTTACCACTGGGCCACCACTGCTCTCTGTCTGACTGTCTGACTGATGTCTGCGATTGTGCAAATATAGGAAGGAATAAAATTGCAACAGGAGGCACTACTTAGATAAATGATTAGTCTCGCTGCGCTAGACTAGATACCGCCGGCGTACTTGTCAAATGCGGCAACAAATACCACGCCCAAGTAGGCGTACCCGAGCCAGTCACACTGCAAGCTGTCTGTCACGAGCACGTGCCGAATATTTTGTAAAATTTTGGGCATAATCCAAAGTAAAATGCCAGTTTGCGTAGTGAAACTGTGTAACAATAATTTTTCAAGAAATAAGGATACTGGGATCGCCTACCATAAATAAATATCGCATAATTTCAAAATTTCAACATAGCATAACATGAACCCTAAACGCCATTCAGTGTTGCCGCGTATACAAGAGTCAAGTTCCCAGGGGTTGGGAGTTTGTGATATTTGAATTAATTGTTTTTGTATTTTATTAAATATCCTATTTCATTTATCTAACCTAGTTCTATAAATTATTTAATGTTTGCTTTTGTAATCTATACACAAGGTGTAAAAATATTAGCTGACACTATTTCAAGGGGTGATTCTACCTATGAAAAAGAACAACTTTCCCCAAGGAACCTGATCGAAAATTGACAAGAAAAAATCGTCGTACGTAAATAATAATAAAAAGTATTACAAAATTGGCCTAATCCTTGATATACATACCTTCTTTTTTTCTAAAGAAGGTATGTATATCACTTTTAATTTATTATTCTTTTTTAAGTATTTTCTGAACTATATTTATAACTTAACTAATAGACCACAGCATAAAATATTTTTCCATTAACTCGGGTTACATTTGAGCTGGTAAGACAATTCTTCACGCACACTAGTTCTCAATGTCAACTGACAAATGTCAAGTGACGATGTCTTACACACATACTACAATACTGAGTTGACGCATTCACGGAGCTATTGTTTGTATAGACCGCGGAATCTAGTCGAGCGCCGCGAGACCTATCATTTATCTATGAGGCACTAATTAAAATCTTCAATAAATTGATACAGCAGTAGTCGTACTAACTCGCAATGATCTCTCACCTGAAGTTTGTTTGAAAACTGAGTGCGGATTTCAACAATGAAATTGGTGTCAATATTCCACAGAAAATAATGACACTGACAGCTCTTAAACGTAGTTTATGTGCTGATCTCGTTCAATTTCATTGGTGAAATCAGCCCTGAAACACCACAGAGTTGCGTAAACGTTATTTAAATGGATCGTTTTATCGTGAAATCGGAAATCGACGCAAAAAAAAAGCCGTTGTTTCATAGAAAAGTGCTTTTGCAGGTAGGTAGGTACTTAAAAAAACTATTTTTTAAATACCTACCTACCTACCATCTATATATTTCAACATTTCAGAATAATGTACTGATTCCATGGTAACAGTTTGAATCCTGTATTTAAAATGTTAATACTTGATTAATATTTTTTCGATGACCATAATATTATCTTTAGCGTTTGCTTTATTATTAGCTTAAGTACAGGCTATGGTGCAGGCTGTATTTAACGCACAACTGCAGTTGGATCAGTTACTTAATGACAATAAACCTACACGCCAACAAAACATATTACTTTCCCACATAATAAATATTACATTCCCAAATAAATCCATTGTCACCTGTAGCATTCAGCTAACAAAACATACCGAAAGGAAACATGTGTAATGTAATATAAATAAATATGGAGCGTTGGTAACGTGACGTGGTCGAAGCTGATAACTCACTTAAGCCTTATTTACAGAGAGCGGGCGATTCATTAGACGGAGCCAGTGGGGCAAACAGGACGAGTGAGGGAATGCTGTCGGGGTAAAGACAACGTCAGATTGAGAGCTGGTTAGTACTATTATTATCCCTTAGCATGGACAACACGAACATAACTATATATTGTTTTTCGTCTATAGTATTGTTTAAAAAAAAAGGAATATGAAACTAATTCCCATCCTTTAGATAAGATTACTGAACCTTGATGTTGAAACTTATTTAGTTTAATATTATGGTGCTACAGTTATCGATAGCACTCTTTTTGTGTGAACTATACTATATTTCTAGAGAGAAGAAGAATTGCTCTATACTTCTCAACTAGTTGAAACACAGCCACACTGAATGAAAGCATGGCAGCTAATGTCTGTGGGTTCCACGGTCAACCACGGCCAATGTGTATTTATGTGCTCAGTCCCGCGGAAGCTATAATGTATCTGTAGTTCCCATATGAAGCTCATAACGCCTCGCTCCTCGCTAACAGGGTGGGAATGGATTACAGTTGGTTTAGTACGAGAACTCGACGCTCTGCGGTACCGACGGATAAAACAATTCAGTTATCTCCCACCTGTGTTAGACGTGTCTGTTTCAGATATAGACGTCCATTTCTGTTATATTCTTGTCAAAGACGCGATATTTGATTAAGTCTGTTTCGTGTAGTCACGAGCATAAATATCGGTTAGCAGACATAGTTGTAGGTTCTTGAACACGTTTATTTTAATTTTATTTATTTTAAATGTTACTAACAACAATATAAATAATTTGTGTTCGATTTAAATAAAAATAACAATTATAATAATAAATATATATTTCATAACATAACATAACATCACGCCTTGTTTCCCCGAAGGGTTGGGCAGAGGTGTACCTATAGTACACCCACATTTCGCCAGTTATGTTTAAGTCCCATGTAATAGGGGGCGAGCCTATTGCCATCTACCGGGCACAAATCCAGACTTCGGGCTGCTACTGAGAAATTGCAGATAGAAAAACCCAATAACACGTTGCCTGATCTGGGAATCGAACCCAGGACCTCATGCTCAGCAGTAGCGATTGCGACCACTAGACCAACGATATATATTTCACTATGGATATTCAGCATTAGTATCTGATTTCATGGTTCATTCATTTAAATGTGAAGGCATATATATGTGATTTTTGTGCAAGGCATGTATACAAGTGGCAGCACTTAAATGGCGCGAAGGAACACCAAAACTATATGGCAAAACAAGCGACGTCAAAATATAGGATGCTGCATCGCCGTGCACATGCCATGACATGAGGGGTCAGACTATCCTGTATACTTTTATATTTTTTATACATATTTGAATATAACATCACGCCTATATTCACCGAAGGTTTAGGCAGAGGTGCATCTATGTATAGTACACCCACATAACGTCAGTTATATTTATGCCCCATGTAATATTGAAACTGCAAACTCAGACTCGGGCTGCTGCTAAGAAATTCCTTAAGGGAAAACACAATACCTTCACAAACTTTTTATGCAAAAGAGAGGATTCAATACTATCTGAAATTACGTAGAACTGTTTTTAGTACGTCGAGATTGGATAATGTTTGAAGGAAGCGACCTAAGTACATTTTTATTCGTATCTTTTCTTAATGTCTGTCTTTCCATGTTCGAGTGTGACCCAATTTTATGAGGCACAAAAACCCAGGCCTGGCCTTTATTTTTCTAGATATTCACACAATCTGGGGCAAAGCGACAAGCAATCCGTTTATTTGCATTTATCATATTATTCGTACGTAGTTAATAACTTTGTCTTATGTACCTACATCATTGTCGCCAATTTGACTTTTTTTATTTCTTTTACGGACTTTTTATTTATACCTAACTATAGACTTAGACAATGTAACGGCTAGGGCTTTACAGGCAGGCTGCACAGGACGCCAATTTATGAACAAAAAAACACAAAAAAATACATGTTTCTGATTGATTTGATTGTAAGGTTCTTAAATATGTTTTCTACAGTAGTAGCTAGGTCACGGTTCAATGTTCTGAGCACTGACCCACTTTGAGTTACCGTCCGTGGTTCCACAGGCTCAGCAAGAGGCCGCGGTAAGGCCTTCGAAGGGCCGCAGTTTATCAAAGCGTTGGTAGCAGACACGCTGGTAGCGCTCAGCTTAGACACGCGTGCAGCGCGCAGTTAGGAGCAGCGTACAGTATATAGATGCCCAGCACTCAGCCTAGACGTAGACCCCGCGCCCTGAAACGCTAACGGCTAGATCTGGTATCGTTGTCGGGGACGGGGACAGACTCCACTGTAGGTGAGCGCCAACCAAAACCGACGCCCTCGTTGCTTGGTCGGCTCTTGCTGGGCCTTCCCTAGGGAACTAGGGATCTCAACCGGCAAGGGCCTGGTCGCAATAACGTCGTGAAGCACTTCGGGCACTCTTACAGTCACACCACAGAAACACACTACAGAACGCTGAGGGGAGGGAAACCTCTCAGCGATTAGGTGTGCCCAAAGGGGGAGGGATTTCCAAAGACGGGTCCCCATGTTTGGGGACCGAGAGACCACACCCTCGGGCAAGGTTCCCAAAAGCCTCAACACCGATTCCTCACACTCCTTAGGGGTCGCAGAGACGACCGCACGACCTAGACGGAGATGCCTGGAAGGCGCGTTAGAGAGCGTATGTTAGATGCGGTGCGAAAGCAGCGAGCCGCGAGTGATGTGTGTAGCTTAATTTCCCTTTCAATGACCAAGGAACGGTGCAAGGAGCAAGGTAAGTGGAAGCACAACACATTGCAGCGTGGCCCAATGACAGATGCAATATGAGGTTATGAGTGTGAAACGCGAGCATAAAACAAAAAGTATATCATGGTCTTAGCAGATGACACGCAATTTCGCTCAGAGTGAGGCCTTGCACAGCCCGGATGCAACAAAATACATATTTCAGACCCGTGTACACTGGATAACCTACAACCTTGTGGTCATACAATTGACACCCGCGAAAGTGATGATATTACGAGTAACATAGGTAATCCAGCGCAGAGGATCCGGTAAAAATATCAAATTCATGAGGAACTCACCCTAGGTTGGGGCACATTGAATCCTGAGGAATAGCTGGGAATAACTCTGCTAGCTAAGCAAGCGTAGTTTAGGAAATAAGTGTTGTTTAATTATTTTAGTGATTTGCTTGGCAACTTACTAATTGTGAAATATTTAGCTTCACTCGACTATTTACCGTTGAGAAGCCACACAAACGCTACAACAAATAATAAAAGTGAGAAAGTTTTTTTTATATAATTCCAAAAATGTTTTAGAGTGTACACACACACATCATCACGCCTTGTTGGGCAGGGGTATAGTACACCGATGTGTACGATATATACCTATAGCACACCCACATTTCGCCAGTTATGTTTAGAGTAGTGGTATTAACACTTAACTCAATAACGTGTTTGAATTATTTATAAGAAAAAGATTTATTTATAATAACTGATTATAATATATATGTGCCATTTTGTTCGATTACTTGTTGCCATTTTGTAGGTAGTAACATAATCCCATTGCTGTAGAAATTTTTGGACTTTGATCAGAAAACTGCGTCTATTAGTTTTGACATTCCTCTCTTGATCCTAACACTTCCTAAAGAATTCTGAAGAGACCGAAACAGGTGGAAATCTGAGGGTTCAAGTTCTGGGCTATATGGTGGAGTTACCAAACATTAAGAGAACTTGGTTGGGATGTGTATGCACATCCCAACCAAGTTCTCTTAATGTTTGGTAACTGGCTAAAGATTTGTGTTATCCCCCTTTCTGATGATAAATTCCGGCCGTTTTTTCTTAATGTCTTTGCTTGAGTCATCAGCTGTTGGCAGAGATCTCAATCGATGGTTTTACCCGGCGGTAAAAGTTCATAATTAACGATGCCTTTCCAACCCCACCATACACACTGTGTCACCTTAATGCGAGTTAATCCGGGTTTTGCTTTGATCTGTGGAGCTTGACTGTCCTTTGACCGTAATCTTTTTCGGACGTTGTTGTCTTAGGTGTTCTAATTACCATTCCCATTGATTAATCTTTCAAAAAATGGTTCGGTTTCATTATGTTTCAATAGAGAATCGCTAATGAGCCAAATATATTCGTCCTTCAACTAATGAGCCAAATATTTCGTAGCTGTATGAGCAATTTATCAGTTAGGAGCCAGAGTGTCTCTTAGAGTTTTTTTTAAAGATATTGGTATTCTCACGGTGGCATCACAATTCATCTTCGCCAACATCTTATATATATTAGGCAAAATATCCACTAAAAACAGTGATTTTCACAATGTTAACACTAGAAATAAGAACAAACTACGTGCTCCCTTTCACCGGCTTCATAAGGTCCATAACTAATTTGTTGGGCTTGGTATAACCTTTTATAATAAGCTACCCTCTTCTTTGCTAGATTTGCCGTTGAATGCATTTAAATCTTAAGTAAAAT